>CM017325.1:26472280-26495615 GCA_006937295.1 Carpinus fangiana
CTATGCATGCCGGAATAAATTATCTAATTGTATATTATATATATAAATTACAAATTTAACATATACACAATATCTAATATTATCTACTTATAGATAATATATACACCATTTCTAATTATATACCTTTAGATAATATATCAATTGCAACTAAAATATTAAAAAAAAATTAAAAAAAAAAATTGATAACCCATTTACTAACGTGTCTAATTTAACACGTTAGCAAATACTAACGTGTTTTATTTGGCACGTTAGCAAATACTAACGTGTTATATTATACACGTTAGTAAAATATAAATATTTTCTTAAAAAAAAATTAATAAAAAAATTAATTTTCCATTACTAACGTGGTATGAACCACACGTTACCAATTGCTAACGTGTGGTTCATGCCACGTTAGTAATTACTAACGTGTTTATAACGACACGTTACTAAAATTTTTAATTTTTTTAATTTTTTTTTTTTGGTCCCATTACTAACGTGTTGAAATTTAACACGTTAGTAATTGCTAACGTGGCAAAAAAAGTGAACAGTAGCCACGTTAGTAAATGCCGTGTTTTTTGTAGTGATCATTATATATATATTTTATCTCCGTGTAAGATATGTGTAAATTTATCATTGGATAGGTGTGACATACATGTGAATTTTATAAATTTAATGGTAGATTTGTTAAAAAGATAAACAAGAGATGCGCAAGAAAATGACATCAATTAAACACATCATATTCTATTCATTTTTTGAATCGGATGGCCCGTAATTATTAAAAAGATGAACAAGAGATGTGGTCCACAGCCGATTGAGTGTAACTCAATCGGCGGTGGACTACGCCTCATAAAGCGAATGTCACTAATTCAAATAATATACTCTATTCATTTTATACTATAATTATCGAACAAAAATTAAAAAAATATTGTAGTCTACAATCAAATAACTATAGTTATTAAATAACGATTAAATAACTATAATTTCTTATAAAATACCAATAAAAAGAGCAAACCCCATTTGACAGCCTACTCTCTCCCTTTCTTTCTTTTTTTTTTCCTTTTTCCAAAAAAGCCACTCATTGTTGTACATTTACAACTTCTTTATTTTTTACTCATAAAAAATTCAAAACTCATTTTCCTCGCATCAACCTGCCTTTAATTATGTCTTACCAATTTATTTACTTTCTCATTTCTATTGGACCGACCTGTTTGCTTGTGGTATGGACTACAAAATTTTTATACAAATAGACCTTTTAGGCTTGAATGGGTAAGGACCAAAAGATTTGTTGAATATGGATTACAAAATTTTTATACAATTAGGACTTCTAAGTTTAAATGGAAAGGGCCAAAAGATTTATTGAGTGGGAAAAAAAGAAAAGAAAATTAGTGAATATGGCCAACATTTTTATTGGGTGAGGCCAAAATATTTTGTTGGTAGGCCAATGATGCAAGCAACCCAATCATTAGCTTGTCTTCAATTCTGAAAAGGAAAATGCTAGAGGTTCTCCCCATAGTGTTCTCCTAGCGTTATCACAGTCTTACGTGAAAAATGATTTAAGAAAAAATAAAATTGTAGTGGCCCCCACCATCGATTTTTTTAGGCAATAGCACCAAATTTAAGGCATTAGCACTAAATTTAGGATGATCAAATCCATTTTGGATGATATCATCCCTAAAGGGTTAACCTTCCACTCCTAGGTTTTAGTTTTAAATCCAAAAACAAGTTTTAAAGCATTAGAACTTAAATATTAACTCATAAAAATTAATCTGTTAGCAAAAAAACCAGTGGTGGGAACCACTACAATTTTATTTTTTCTTAAATCATGTTCTATGTAGGCTGGGAGAACGTTAGGAGAATACTATGAGGAAAACCCCTAGTAAACCTCTTCTGAAAAAAGAAAAATATCATTTAAAAAAAAAAAAAAACTCTAACACTAACGTGAATTATTGATTTATATTCAATTTAATTCATATTTTTAAACAAGTTTTTTTTTCAATTTTGTTTTCTATTTTATAAAATAATAAAACATAATTTAAAAACTGTTTGTTTTTTTATATTCACAATTTTAAAAACAATAAAAAAAATATTACAAAAAAGTTGTGCACCGGCCGGAACAAATCCATAAAATTTGTTAGTGAATTAGCGGTTTTACATATCGATCACTAATGCGCACCACCCAATTCTTCAAATTCAAATCCTCTCTACATAAACTGAAAACCAGCTGGTTCTTTATAATTGAGGAACATTTTTGTTTTCAAAAAAGTATAAAATAACAAAAATATCCTTCAAATATAAAAAAAAAAAAAAAAAAAAAAAACCGACTATTTTTCAGCTCAAATAAACAGTAAAGAATCTTGTTCGGCCGTTGATCAGTAAAACGCCTACCTACAACCATTCTTTATTTCATTAAAAAAAAAAAAAAACTAATTAATTAATTACCCACTGGAATTTAACGTGACTTTCGTTGTTAGACTGTGTCTTAGCCAGAATCTGATTCTGTTAATTAAGATTATCATCATTCATGTGGACCCTACCAGATTTTTAATATTTATCTTCATATCTCATTTTTATTGCACTTCCTTATTTTGGAATGCCTTTATTCTACTATAAATACACAGTGATTTCTTTCTCTTTTTTTTCCACTAATTACAGTTTACTTTTATTTCAAGAGAAAGATAATTTTTCCTTCAACTCGATCCCCTCGCTTCGGAGGAATGTCGAATCCTGGGCTCTTCTCCCAATGTCTGTTTGTATTCCTCGTACTATTGCAGCTCCTTCATGTCTCCCATGCCGATGTTGGCACAGCTGCCCACTACAGACCCCCATATTTACGTAAGTGCCACACAGGACTTGCGTACCTATCTTATATTTATACGTAATAAAAAATTAACTTTCATGGCTGCAATTTTCAAGTTCTTTGGAGAGTATCTTATAATTATTTTACAATATTGACGTTACAGTCCCAACCAATTCTTAAATCAATTCTTATTTATAAAGAAGAAAAAGAAAAAAAATTGGGAAAACTTTCCTTACCATTTTCAAGATCTTTCATCGTTTTGTAATTATATCCTTAAAGTTTAAAAATTGTCAATTTAGTGTTACTATTTTTCAGAAGTTTGCAATGTTAACCATCTTGAGAAAATTCAGCGTTAAATCCTAATGGATGAATGAAATTTCTAAAATACCCTTTATAAACTTGCAAAAATGCCTTGATTTTGGACGGGGTATCTTGGAAATTTCACTTCGTCCGTTAGGATTTTAACACTGAATTTTGATGGGGTGATTGACATTGTAAACTTCTAAAAAATGGTAACACTCAATTGATACTTTTTTAAATTTAAGCATATAATTCCAAAAGTGATTGAAGGTGAGGAGTGATAAGTGAAGTTTTCCTAAAAAAAAAATACAAAGGTTTGAGATTGTCATGTTAACTTTACATGTGGGATAGTTATGTGATAAAAATGTAATTTCTAGTATTACTCTTGTTTAAAACAGACCATAATTTTTTCTTTTTTTCTTAGAAACTTCACTAAGACCAGTAACAGTAACTTTCCTAAATCTCATTCACTTTTCTAAGTGAAGGAAAAACTCCTAAAAGAATAACTTGAAATAGACTTCCTTGCTGTTCCTTTAGTTTAGGGAGCACTTTTGGTTTTCTTAACATTATTATAATATAAAAATGCTTTCTCTTTCCTCTATTATTTATTTAAAACAATATTTAAATAGTTTCTCTTTCATATCTTTTCCTAACATTTAATTTAAAGAATATTTTGAATAGGAAAAAAAAAGGAGTTTAATTCCTTATATTTAAAGAAAATCTACCGAAAGCTTCTATTTGTACTTTTATCACCTAAACTATCAAGTATTTTTCAATGTCTTTCCTAAACGCGAGACCTTTCAATGACGAGTAATTCTAAGAGTTCCTCTTGTGTCACTCTTATGTCCATAAAAAATGAGGTGGCTTTAAAAATCACCATTTGATTAAAATTCAATAATGATTGATCACAAGTTCAATGGTGATTTTAAGAGTCACATCATTCTTGAAGGGACACAAGATTTACACAAGACGGACTTTTGTAGCATTACTCTTCAACTACCTCTCAATGTCTTTTGGCCCTTTTTAGTTACCCTTACCACCTCTAATATTTGATTACTTTTGCAATCATACCTTAAACTTGAAAAAAATGTCAATTTAGTATATTCATCTTTTTATATATATATATTAATTTCAACCCTCGGTTAGGATTTTCCATTAAACCCTAACTGAGCGGTGTCAAAAATTTCAAAATGCCCTCTCTTTTTTTTTTTTTAAGAAAAAACAAGTTGTAAAGATTTAGGCATTGGTCAGTATTTAACGAAATTTGCTAAAATACCCATGCATAAATCTTTGAAAAAAAAATTAGGCATTTTGAGAATTTTGACAAGATTAACAGAAAATCCAAGTGGATGAGTGAAATAGAAACTTTTTAAAGTTTAAGGGTATGATTAATGCAAAAGTGATGAAAGATTAGGAATGATAAGTAAAAATTTTCAAAAAAAAAAACACTTATTAGTATAGAGGAAGTAAGTGAAGTTTATTTTTTTTTTCCCTCTTGTTTGCCCAAATTCCTTACTTGGTTTATGATCATACAGCCACGGCATGTTACGGAAGCGATGTGTCACAATTCCCGTCGAGCAACCTGTTTGCGGCGGCCGGTGAGGGGATATGGGACAATGGCGCCGCCTGCGGGAGACAGTATTTGGTCCGGTGCATAAGCGCGCGCGTCCCTCGAACTTGCATTCCAGGCCAGACGATTCAAGTAAAAATTGTTGATCGTGCACTTACTTCGGTTTCTAGGCCTTCCAGGGCCGACACTACCATGGTTCTTTCTACAACTGCTTTTGGGACAATTGCCAAACCTTCTGCTGCTTTCGTTAACATTGAATTCTTACTGTGAGTATATCTCTTTAATTAATTTGTCTTTCTTCTTTTTCGATCTTCTTTTCTTTTTTATAAACATTATTATCATGTGTTTAGTTTCCACTCTTTCATATATTGTCTCTCTCTCTCTCTCTCTCTCTATATATGTTGATGACAATGTCATAAGAAAATTAAGACAGTGAAAGAGATGATCACGTGAACATAATAAGCATTTGTATTAATTGCATGTTTGAGATAGTTGGTGCTTAAAATCCAATTAATTTAGAACTTGAGATATTTAAATAAAATCGGCGACTTTAAAATCTACATCACATTCGGGATAATACATAGAAAACAAGAGTAATCCTTCTAGCCTATTATGATATTAGTTGATTGGTGATAAGTTTATCCATGCTTATTTAGGTCACACATATATGGTTTGGGATTCTATTTTTTTTTAAAAAAAAAATTGTGATTTGAAAATTATGAAGATTTGTGTTTTCAAATTGCAGACAATAATGATGTGTTTCTAAAAACACACAATTTTAAATATTAAACCGCGATGGAGTGAGAGAGAGACTGATATCTTTGTTGGAATGTACAGGGTTTGAAGAGGACCTGCAATATTGATTTATCAAGTGATGGGGCTCAGCCTAATTTTGAGGGGAAACTCAATTTGTTTAATTACTTGATAAGGTCGATATTTTTCTGCATGCATGATTAGTAATTATGTTTAGTTGCAGTGTAATTGGCTCTGTCCATCTTTCTAATTATTGAATTCAAATAAGAAATATATATATTTGAGTAATTTATTATTCCTCTAGCTTTGAGTAATGCAAACACATACATCTCAATTGAAAGTAGGGGTATTTATGCATAATGCAGTTATTTGTAATATTCGCATCCATATCTGCAAAATGCATATACTACTTTTAGATATCCATATTGCATCATGTTTTTAGGGAAAATTATAGTTTACCCTCTGAAATTGTGCACTTTTTTTATTATACTTTCGATGTTTAAAAATTGACAATATACCTCCACGATTTATTTATTTATTTTTAACGGTTTGAAATACACATGCATCTCACGCTATTTTTAGGACATGAAAAGTCTAAAATGCCTTTATTTAAAAAAAAAAAAAAAAAAAAAAAAAAAAAAAGTCAAAAACGTACCCCATTCCGGTCAGTACTGACCGGAATGGGGTATGGTTCTTCGAGTCTCATACTAATCATTCAAATAACAAAAAAACATTACAGCCACCAAGTTCTGGATTGAAGAGGACGAAGTTTGTTTGATGATCATTGTAGTAAAAGGCGAAAAGTACTTGGAACTACTGTGGTTGGAGGTGAACGGGTAATTTTTCAATGTTACAAATTGAGTCTCCAAAATTACAAAGGTTTTATAAGTAAGGTCAAATATGAAATACAAGTTTTCTATAGTGGATGCTTTTGGGGTTGGTTAGCTCTCGGAGTGATTTTGTTTTTAAATAATTTTTCAAAATGGTTTACACTTGGATGCTAAAATATTTGTGTTATTTTTCTTTTATGCTTGTTGTGATTTTGGTATTGATAACTATGGTAATTAGCTTAACAATTGATTTGGTAATCTTGTATTTAACAACTTGGGTTTAAAACGAATTTTTCATAATCAATCCCCACTAGCTTGTAGAATTCTAATAAGAATGAATATCGTCCTTATTTCCCTCTTGTGCAGACATGTCAAAAAAAAAAAAAAATCGTCCTTATTTCATATTTAGTAGTTATTTTTAGAAAAATAATAAAAATCATTCTTCATCTCATTTTTCATCAATATGCATATGTGAATAGATGAATTTACCATTGAATTTGTATGGGGCTCATATGAGTTTACAAATCTAATGACTAATCCATTGGATTTGCAAAAAAAGATAGTTGAGAGAATGATGTATAACATGCCTATAATAGCTCAAGTGTAATGCACCAAATTATTTTACCCTTTTTTAATAATTTGGATCACTACTACCATAATTGTAGTTTCCTGATATCTCTTGTAATGGGCCTTGTGGGCCTATTCCTTGTGTCAGCCAAATTTCCAACACAATTCATGAATTTGATATCAATTCGTGAACTGGACTGCTGATTTATTGTGCAAAATAAGATTAAGATTTTTTAGAATTTTTTTAAAATTTGATATTCTTAAATTCATAAATTCCATCCGTTCATCTCATCTAAGCGTCTAAAATAAGCAACGGTTCAGTATTTAATGAGAGAATTTAATTAGCCATATTTCCTCATTAAATGTTGAAACATGACTTATTTTAGGGAATAGGATCCTGTCCATTTCAAATGAAATGGATAATATCCATTTAGTGTAAAATGAGGGGTAATATTGTAAATTTAATCATTCAATTTTAATGTTAAGACAATACTACCCTTTATTTTACACTAAATGGATATTATCCATTTCATTTGAAATGGACAGGATCCTGTTCCTTATTTTAGACGCTTAGATGAGATGAATGACTGAAATTTATGAATTTAAGTATATCAAAAGAAAAATGTAAAGAAAATTATAGTGGATCTCAATCCTACAAGATACCTCTAATAGAATACTTTTTATTTAGTTTTTTATTTTTTTTATTTTATTTTATGTGTATAGGCTTTTTGGATTATACTCATATATTCCTTCATAGGAAAGGCATGGGACATGCCGTTGCCGTACTTTTTATTGTTTAATACGTATTTGGTGTAATTGACGTATATATATATATATATATACATACCCATTGCCTATCTCTCTAGATAGTTATGAGCAAAGTATATTAAATATGTTTCCTTATCATGCATCAAATAAAACCAAAAAGTCTCCAAGAGGTAGTTCAATCGACTGGAATTACGCTTAATGAAGCAGAGGTCATTAGTTCGAATCCTCATCCCCCCTCTTGTGTGGACACAGGGACGGAGCCAGAAAATTTTATGAGAGGAGGCCAGCCAAAAAAAAAATTTGGTTCTTTAGAATTTTTTATTAAAAAAAAATTATTTTTGTTGTTTTTTAAACTAAAGACTACCTAAAGACCAAAAAAGTGAGCATTTGAAACTATGGGCCAAAAATAAAAATAAAAACTTAATGGGTATAGCCTAAAAAATTAAGAATAGCGCCAAAATTTTTTATTGGATACGGCCATAAAATCTAAAAATAGGGCCAAATTTTTTTAGGAGGGGACCAAATAACTAAAATTAGAACCAAATTTTACATTTTTATTTTTATTTTTTTTACTTCTTTTTATTTTTTCCTTATTTTGGGGGGGGACCATGGCCCACCCCGGTCCCCCCCTCCCTCCGTCATTGTGTGGACATATCAAAAAAAATAAAATAAAAAACCAAAAAACCTTTCCTTGTAATTATTTACATATATCTTCTCTACCTTGCTACTGCCAAGTACCTTCATGGCTTCATGTTTATTTTGCAGGGTGTATTCCTTCACCCGGAGCTGTTTTTCAGTTATGTGTTAATTAATGAAGATCCTCTATAAATTAATTTCAAAATAGTTGGAAATCTCTTCTTTGATCAATATTTTAAACCCAATTTCAAGGTCTAACTTACAGGATCAGGATCCCCTCAAATTCTTAAAAAAATTTGAGGGAATCTTTACCATTCATCTTGATTTTAATGACAAAAAACAAAAGACTTTTCAATTTTCACATTTAAAGTCAAAACACATTCTGATTTTTTTATTATTAAAAACTAAAACTTTGAATGTGAAAACTGAAAAGTCTTTTGTTTTGGCCATTAAAATCAAGATGAATGGTCAAGATTAAAAATTTGAGGGCCTCAAATTTTTAAAGAATTTGAGGGGATTCTAATCCCTTACTTACATGGTTTCAAAAATGGTTTTTACATTAGCCCATGAGATTCTTACGATCATCAAGTGATTTTTTTTTAGATATATAAATATGGAATATTAGTGGGTAAAATCATGGGCTTAATCTGTGTTTAATTAAGTTCTCATAAATCATAATTAATTAGAAGTTGAAAGTTTCTTTTTTTGGAGGGAGTGATAGCATTCTATTGCATGCAGAGCTTGAGGATCAAATTTGGATGATATGCTAACTTTTTTTTATGGGAAGAATCTTGTTTTTAGTCTTCTTTCTTTTGTATTAATTAGTTGGAGTCTATATATATTGATATTCATATGTTATTTTAATTAACACTTAAACACTCGTTGAAAAAATAAATATCACAGAAAATAAATATTATTATGAAAAGAAGATAGTCTTCTAGACCTTATCTTACGTGGTTTAAAAAAAATGAAGATGGACCAGGTCGTATAGTAAGTTTATAATTTTTTTTGTATATGATGTTGCAATATATTACTATAATTGCCTATTATTTTATATATGATATTAACAATACAATACTCATCAAGTAATTTTCAGACTGATTAAAATATGAGGAAAATCAACCAAGATGAAATGACTCTTTTGGGTTTTTTTTTTTTTTTTCATGTGCAAACAACCTCAACTTAATTTGAAGTGCTAAGGAGAATGAGGGACAAGATACTCTCAAATTCATTTGAACTAGATAATATCAAATTAGTTATAGTGTAGGAGTATTTTTATCTTTTCACTTTTTGAGGGACAAAAATACATCTACGCTATAACTAACTGAATATTATCCAGTTCAAATGAACTGGAAAAAAATTCTAATTCTAGGAGAAGGTAGAGTGGGTAAAAAAATAATTATAAAATAATAAATGAAAGAGCAATCTTAATAAATCAGGGCCACACATGTGAGTGCATCACCGTCCATGTGGTTAACGACGTACCGTTCTCTGTATTCCCTGTGGGGGCTGGCCGATGAGTGCTTAAGGGCTTGTTTGGCAATGGACCGGACTGGACCAACCCAAAATTCCAAAAAAAATTCTCAAAATCAACCATAATATTCTTATTTTTTATATCACATCAATCACTTTCTATTACTATTCAAATAAAAAATTAACTACAAAACAAAAAATTTCATTTTTTTTATACAAAACATTCTTACTTTTTTTCTTACATCAATCAAATCTGCTATAGTACTAGTCCATTTCCTCAAGTCCAGTTCATTGCCAAACACAGCCTAAGAGTTAGTACAGGACAATAAAAAGAGCATGGAAAGTGATGTAGACCGAGATGCTTGGGACTACATGAGGAAGAAAGGGAGAGATGTTGAAGTGGAACCACCCCGGAGGATGACGACACGGTCCCAGACCAGAGCTGCAACAGAGGACCAGAAACAGAAGTCTCTGGAGCAGCGAACGATCGCAGAGTAACTTGCGATCGTTCGCAGAACTCGTGCCAATAGTCCCACGGCTACTGAGAAAGCGAACGTTGGTGGCGAACGATCGCATGATCGTTCGCAGAAGTGGCCCCTAACGCTTGGAAGCTACTGAGCAAGCGACCGTTGGTGGAGTTCGTGCGCCCTGATCGTTCGCCCATCTGCGAACGATCGCCCCCCGTGTTGCGATCGTTCGCTCACGGGTCCTATGTTATATTTTTGCGTTTTTTCCATTATTAAACTGCTTTAAGTTCATTTATTTGAATTATATTAGGCTTAGGAGTCTTTATTCCGCACTTCCTTAGTCTTGGGGCTATATATACATGTTTATAGCCTCCAACTAAACCGGTTCTTGATTTATTATTTCACAGTTTTGCTTAATAAGACGTCTCACAGTTGAGATCTCTTTTATTTCCCTTTGATTCACTGATAGACTCTGTTTATTAAAGAAGAGTTCTTAGATTCTTGATAGACTCGAGATCCAAGATCTATTTATCCCTTTTCTTGTATTGTTTCTTTGCTTCCGTTACATGTCAGGCTGCATAGTTGGTATCAGAGCGCAAGTTTCTTTCCATGGCTCCAGTCACAAGAAAAAAGGGCAACCGTTTTCCAACTCAGCACGACGAGGACGATTGCGAGGACTCAGGACATGAAGAAAAAAGGACGACAAACGGGGACAACGAGGAGGTACAAGCGGCTATGAGGGCTCAGATTGAAGACCTCACTAACCAATTGGCTGAATCGCGTCTCTACGACAGGCATCGGCGTCGAACTCCACCCCGACAGGAGGAAGAGGAAGATGAAGGCGACTACGGTTATGAATCTACAAACCCTTTTGCGGAGCCCCGAACGCAGGGACGTTGACCACCTGCGCAAGCTCATGCTAATCGGTGGGAGAGCGGGTTCAAACTGGATATCCCAGAATTTTCAGGGGGGATGCAGCCTAAAGAATTTCTGGATTGGGTAGCGGCAGTTGAAGAAATTCTTGACTTCAAGAGAGTACCTGAAGACAGAAGGGTTTCTTTAGTCGCAACCAAATTTCGGGGTAGGGCTGTAGCATGGTGGCAGCAATTGAAGCAAACAAGGGTGCGGCAAGGTAAATTGAAGATCACTAGTTGGGAGAAACTAATGAAGAAGATGCGACCCGCCTTTTTGCCCCACAATTACCTTCGGACTATGTACCAAAGGCTGCAAAATTGGAACCAAGGTTCGAAGTCGGTAGATGAGTATACGGAGGAGTTTCACAAATTATTGGCACGAGTTGATCTATTAGAGTCGGATGGCCAACTAGTGTCGCGATACATTGGGGCTTACGGACGCAAATCCAAGACACGGTAAATCTTTTTGATCCCGTGAATATTTCGTCAGCCCATCAAAGGGCTTTGTTGGTGGAGAAAACGTTGGCACGAGGTTCCATGGGTGTGTTTGGACGTGGAGGAGTGGGGGGCTACAACCGGTCGGGGGGTTCCTTCCAAAACCGGGGATCTACCCCATCAAACGGTCCAAACAAAGGGATCACCACTGCAGGTCAGCCTAACCGAACCGGAGCGACTACCGGTCCCAAATGTTTTAGATACGGTGAACGGGGTCATCGGATAGCGGATTGTCGCAAAGGGGAGAAGTGTAACACCCCGACTTTACTTAATGAAAGGCAAAAGTAGAAATCTCTAAATTGCCACTAAGCACTACTATCTTTTCCTTAATATCATCAGAAATTATAAATCTTGCAGCGGAATAACTATTTTTTTTTTCTATATATAAAATCCTCATAGAACACACCAGAGCTGAGAACCAGACTTATCTATTAAACAGATCAGTACATTGTACTTTATACAATAATAAAACACACTAATCACAAGTGCCACAGACGGCACATAGGTGGATATACCTCAAAGGTACCTAAAACATGTCTAACTATAGATACATTTCAAAAGATAGACGTCTTCAACACTAGAATACTAGAAAACCTTGTCCATAATAACCTAGACAGACATTTGGATCATCTTCACCTCCTCTGCACCTGCATCAATATCTATGTAAATGTGGTATAATCGTGGGGTTACCACATTCACATAGGTGGATTAATGAGTCCACGGTCTCAATAAGTATAAGAATTATTAACATTTTCAATATGAGCCATCTTTTTCAAGAGTATCTCTAACATGATGATTATAATAACAGCTACGTTAAATTTTCCAAACAGAATTATTTTTGTATAAGCTATAGCTGATAAAATAAGCATCAAAGAGTTGTCTGTGATAAAATTCATTTATCTTTCCTAAACAACTTTATATTTATACATATATGCATTTTACTTGCATCTCATAAAATGAATATGCATATAAATACAAAGAAGTAAAACAATTAAATCATAAATCACATTATTACATGTATGCAATGCAATCTCTAGTCTCTTCGGCTTTCTAAAGAACTTGAACCTTTCGTTTACGGTTATCAGGAGACACATTCGGCTCCTCTTCGGCTTTTCTAAAGGACTTGAACATTTCGTTTACGATTTTCAGGAGACACCTTCGGCTCCTCGGTTAGTATCAGGCTTCTTATTTTAACCTGTAAGGCTCCTTCGGCTTACACCGTTAATATAAGAACACCTCAACATTTTACATTCAACTTTATGAAGACAAAATGCTTCTTATTTAACCTGAGAGGCTCATTCGGCTCCCACCGTTAACATAGGAAAACCTTCTTGCTTCATATTTAATTAATCTCTTATACTCAATGTTCAACAGTATGCAATAACATGTCTCTTAAAATCATTCTTTTGTTCTCATAATCATCACATTTCATTTCTCAACTCATTTCAATATATAAAAATAATTGAAAGCATATATTCATGTTATTCATAAAATATTCAAGCTCATATAATAATCACATTTCAACAGCTTTATAAAATAATATCAATCTCAGTAAGCAGTTATACTCACTAAAATAATACCATGCTCAATAAGTAATTATACTTACTTGTCACCGTTATGCGGGATTCCTCTACTAACTCTTGATTATAAAAAGTCACTGCATTTTTTGTGCGCCCGCACGCGACCAGATATTAGTTTAAAATTATAATTAAAAGGCTAAACTAACAACCTCTTAATTTTCTCTATACTCTACCCAAAATTGGGCAGCATAACGCCATCTATCTAAAATATTATAATGTCACTTGGGTATCATAACGACTATGTAGCGTTACCACATATTTTTATATGGGCATTACTACGGCCAGGGGCGGAGGGAAGGGGGGTCGAGAGGGGTCAAATGCCCACCCTCACCTCCCAAAAAAATATTTTTCTCTTGAATTCTTTTTTTCAAAATTTTTGGTTGCCCTCCCTCAAAAACACATCATGGGCAAGTTATTTTTCAAAAGAATTAGTTTCCATAACTCACGTGGAAGCTTTACCACAGTTTCAGTAGTTTTTTCAAAATTAGGTTTACAGTTAGGGATACAGAAAGGCAAAAACAAGGTTGAAGATGACTAAAAAATACACTTTCTTAAATAACTAGAAAACACACTGTTTTTGGAATTCTTTAAAAAAGGGCAAAAAAAAAAAAAAAAAAAAAAAGAATGGGCAAGTCAATGAAGTCAAGCACGCAAGTCAAGGAAAAAAAAAGAAAAAAGAATGGACAATAAGAGTTGGCTGTGTAGGTTTTTTTTTTTTTTTTTTTTTTAATAATTTTTTTTAAACCCTAGCCCACTTTTAAGTCTTTAAATAGGTATAGTGTATATTATATTTTAAAGAATCAAAACTCATATTTGAAATTGCGATTAATAATTTGCAATTTCAACATTCAACAATTCAAATTAATTTTTTTGGAGACCGAGAGGTATGTAATTACATGTTTACATTGATTGATTTTTTATATTTAGATGATTTCTAAATTAATTTTTTATGATATATAATTGTAGTTACTCAAGATTATGGATTCTATTGAATTCCAATTAAATTCTAAACGAGCTCGTGTCAGTAGATTTAGCAAATCTGCCAACAGATCCTTGTTTAAGGAAATTTTTTTTAATTATCATCTTAGTGATAGTGATCAAATTCGAAGAACATATTTATTGCGTTAGTTATGTTTTACAACATTTTTAATTAATTTTTATTCAAATTTAATTTTTTTATATTCATAAAAAAAATTAAAAAAAAAAATCTTGACCCTCGTCAACTAAAATCCTGACTCCGCCACTGATTACGGCATTAATATAATATTTATATAAAATGTCTAACATTACTTGGGTATTACAATGGCGCTATTGTAAAATACCTAATAAAATTTAGGCAGCACAACGACGCATTTGTAATATTTAAAAGAATAATTGAATATAATATATATCCCAAAATACTCAATCACACTTTCCCGCGCAATTTAGGCATTATAACGACGTAATTTAAATTCTAATGACTATAATTGACATAATTTAAAATATACTAACTAGAATTGACATAAACTAAGGATAAAAGAAATATACCTAGCAATCCCACTTGAAATAGCTCTCCAAAGTTTTTTACTAAAAATATATCTCACTTTCTCTTTTTTTTTTTTCTTCTTTCTTCTTCACTGAGCGTGAAGTTGAGAGCTGATTTTTACTTCACAGCCATGTCCTATTTATAGGCAAAGGCTTGGGACAAGGCCGGTATTTTCACTAAAGTTCAAAGTTGGGCGCCGAACAGCTTGCAAATCACAACACTGTAGCTGGTTTTCTTTTTTTCTCCTCCTTGCCGCTACTCCATCAGATATACATGTATATATGGAATTCCTGAAGATTCTACATTCCCACGGCCAGCTACCTTCATTGCTAAGTAATATGATATTATATATATATATATATATATATATCTAATGAGCATTGAATGCTCTTCTTACATCCCAACTCATATATATATTATTTATATAAATAAATGAATATATATATAAAGCAATCAATAAATCTTAAATAAATGAATATATATTATAAATAAATGAATATATATATTATCATATTAAAGAAATCAAACAATTATTTAATACACTAATATCCCCATTATCACTAATACTTGGGCACTTAATTAGGTAAATCTTAAATGCCAAATAACTCATACTAGAAATTAGAGCTAGTTATAACTATCTATTTCTCAGTTTAAACTGAGAATATTAAACTAGACATCAAATATATTTTCCTGATATATTTGATTTAACCTAAGAGCACAATTTAGACTAAAGCATTTTAAGTCATCCTAATAAATTTCTTGGGTATTACAAGAAGTATGGCAAGGGTCTTCTTGCCGATTCAGGGGGCGCCTTTGAGGAACAAGGCGATGGAGAGGAACATGAAACATAATTTGACGAAGACGGAGGGGAAGAAGAAGAATTTGTTACAGGAGAGGCCGAGAGTGGACCTCTATTTATGGTGAGAAGGGTGTGTTTTACCCCTAGAAAAACGGAAGATGGAGATGAGTAGCGGCACAACCTTTTCCATTCAAGATGTACGATTGGGGGCAAGGTATGTCACCTTGTCATTGATTCGGGCAGTTGTGAGAACGTTGTAGCGGAAGAAGTAGTAAAGAAGATGGCCCTAGCAATGGAGCAACATCCTACTCCTTACCGGTTGGAGTGGCTCAAAAAAGGCACCGAGGTATTGGTCTCTAAACACTGTTTAGTGTCTTTTTCAATTGGGGTTAGATACAAAGATCAAATGTGGTGTGATGTCGTGGCAATGGATGCATGCCACCTATTGTTAGGGAGGCCATGGCAATATGATAGAAGTGCACACCATGATGGGAGGAAAAACACATATAGCTTCATGTTCGGTACGGTGAAAATAACGCTCTTACCTAGCGTGGGAATTGGTCTTAAGACCACCAAAGACACGGGCCACTCTCAATCGTTGTTGGCAAAACGAGAGTTTATTGCCGAGATGTTATCATCGAAAGTGGTATACTTATTATTGAACAAGGAGAGTTCCAAGGAGGAAGAGCTGCCAGAAGAAGCTAAGAAGTTGATAGACGAGTTTGGGGATGTGTTTCCGGGTGACCTACCCGATGAGCTACCGCCTCTTCGGGACATACAACACCAGATTGATTTAGTATCGGGATCAAGTTTACCTAACCGGCCACCACTATCGCATGAGTCCCAAAGAACATGAAGAATTGAGGCGACAAGTGGAAGGATTACTATCCAAAGGACACATTCAGGAGAGTTTGAGTCCTTGTGCAGTACCAGCATTGCTAACACCCAAGAAGGATGGCACATGGAGGATGTGCGTGGACAACCGAGCCATCAACAAGATCACAGTCAGGTACAGATTCCCTATCCCTAGGCTAGATGACTTGTTGGATCAATTAAGTGGGGCACTTATGTTCTCAAAACTTGACCTACGGAGCGGGTACCACCAAATTCGAGTGCGACCAAGTGATGAGTGGAAGACCGCGTTTAAGACGCGAGAGGGACTTTATGAATGGTTGGTAATGGCCATTCGGGCTGTCTAATGCCCCTAGTACTTTCATGAGGATGATGAACCAAGCTTTCCGCCCATTCATTGGAAAGTTTGTGGTAGTGTATTTTGACGACATCCTAATCTACAGTCCCAACAAAGAGAAGCACATTCAACATGTACGGGAGGTCCTTTGTGTTCTCCGGAGGGAGAAATTCTATGCTTCACCTACAAAATGCTCATTCATGAAGGACTCGGTCCTTTTTCTTGGTTATGTGGTATCTAAGGATGGATTGGCAGTAGATGAATCCAAGGTAGCAGCTGTGAGAGATTGGCCCATACCCACTACATTACATGAAGTTCGAAGCTTCCATGGGTGGTGTCATTTTATAGGCGTTTCATTTATAATTTCAGCACTATTATGGCGCCTATCACAGAATGCATGAAAGCAAGGAAATTTTCGTGGAGCGAAGCGGCAACGGAGGCGTTCTGGTTGATCAAGCTTAAATTAACGACGACCCCTTCGCTTGTGCTACCAGATTTTGAAGTTCCCTTTGAGTTATATTGTGACGCATCCAAGGTCGGCATTGGAGCGGTGTTAAGTCAAGGAGGGAAACCGGTGGCATTCTTTAGCGAAAAGTTGAGTGGTTCAAGGCTCAACTATAGCACCTATGATATGGAGTTTTATGCATTGGTGCAATCATTGAGGCATTGGAGTTCTTACCTAGCCTACAATGATTTTATCTTGTACTCGGACCATGAGGCATTAAAGCACCTCAACAGTCAAGATAAATTGTCGTCTTGGCATGCGAAGTGGGCTGCATATGTCCAACAATTCTCTTTCACCATCAAGCACAAAGCCGGAGCATTGAACAGGGTGGCCGACGCCCTTAGTTGAAAGTCGTCACTTTTGGTCACAATGACAAATGAGGTACTTGGCTTTGACTTTATCAAAGAATTGTTACACACTGACTATTTCTTTGGCCCTATTATGGATGAAATAGCTAGGGGAGCACGAAGTGATTATGGAGTGTATGATGGGTTCCTTTTCAAAGGACACCAGCTATGTATTCCATATTGCAGTCTGAGACTTAAAATCATCCAAGAACCCCATAATGAAGGCCACATGGGGAGAGACAAAACAATCATTTTAGTGGCGGAACATTTCTATTGGCCGACCCTGCGGAAAGAGGTGGACAAATTTGTGCGGTGTTGTAGAGTGTGCCAAGTATCAAAAGGGGTGCAACTAATGCAGGGTTGTACATGCCCCTACCTATCCCGGAAGGTCCATGGATGAATGTGAGCATGGACTTTGTATTGGGCCTACCTCGGACCAAAAAAGGTAATGATTCCATCTTTGTGGTTGTTGATCGATTTTTTAAGATGGTTCATTTCATTGCGTGTAAGAAGACCGCCGATGCTGTGAATGTGGCTCAATTGTATTTTCGTGAGGTCTATCGACTACATGGCCTGCCCTTATCCATAGTCTCCGACCACGACACACGTTTCCTTAGCCATTTTTGGCGGTGCTTGTGGCAACTATCTCACACTAAGCTGGATTTTAGTAGTGCATATCATCCTCAGACGGACGGCCAAACAGAAGTGGTCAATCGATCCTTGGGGGCATTACTGCGGAGTTTGGTGGGAGAGAACCTCAAGTCTTGGGACCTACAACTATACCAAGCGGAGTTCGCCTACAATCGGTCCGTTAATGGAAGCACGGGTCTTAGCCCATTCACTATCATTTATGGTGGTAACCCGCGCACACCGTTGGACTTAGCACCTCTTCCCGATGTGAAAAGAACAAATACTACAGTGAAGGATCTCATTGCACACATCAAGGAGGGCCACAAGTTGACAATCAAGAACCTCCAGGAATCGACAGCAAAGTATAAAGAGACGACGGATAAGACACGGCACCCATTGGAATTCGAAGAAGGCGATTTTGTATGGGCAATCCTAACTAAAGATCGTTTTCCCATCGGTGAGTACAACAAACTGGCGGCACGTAAGATCGGCCATGTTGAGATTGTGAAGAAGATCAACGCCAACGCATATCAGCTGAAGTTGCCCAGCCATATCAAAACAGCAGATGTTTTTAACATCAAACATCTTGTACCGTTCATAAACGATTCTTCAGAATAGGATGCGAATTCGAGGGCGAATTCTCTCCAACCTGGGGAGGATGATGTAGACCGAGATGCTTGGGACTACATGAGGAAGAAAGGGAGAGATGTTGAAGTGGAACCACCCCGAAGGATGATGACACGCTCCCAGACCAGAGCTGCAACAGAGGACCAGAAACAGAAGTCTCTGGAGCAGCGAACGATCGTAGAGTAACCTGCGATCGTTCGCAGAACTCGTGCCAATAGTCCCACGGCTACTGAGTAAGCGAACGTTGGTGGTGAACGATCGCATGATCGTTCGCAGAAGTGGCCCCTAACGCTTGGAAGCTACTGAGCAAGCGACCGTTGGCGGAGTTCGTGCGCCCTGATCGTTCGCCCATCTGCGAACGATCGCCCCCCGTGTTGTGATCGTTCGCTCACGGGTCCTATGTTATATTTTCGCGTTTTTTCCATTATTAAACTGCTTTAAGTTCATTTATTTGAATTGTATTAGGGTACAAAGTCTTTATTCCGTACTTCTTTAGTCTTTGGGCTATATATACATGTTTATAGCCTCCAACTAAACCGGTTCTTGATTTATTATTTCACAGTTTTGCTTAATAAGACGTCTCACAGTTGAGATCTCTTTTATTTCCCTTTGATTCACAGATAGACTCTGTTTATTAAAGAAGAGTTCTTAGATTCTTGATAGACTCGAGATCCAAGATCTATTTATCCATTTTCTTGTATTGTTTCTTTGCTTCCGTTAAGTGTCAGGCTGCATCAGAAAGTCAGTTGCCGATTTGGGAGTTTGTAGATTGCTTTTATGTTCCATCAAGTCGTCTGGTTGTGTTAATGTTTTTGGATGGATTTGACTAATCTATAATGTATGTGGTGGCCAATTCTTAATTGGCCACATCCATGAGACAAGCATCATTACTCATCAAAGTGTAGTTTGTGTCACTTTAAAAATAATGTAACTTCTAAAATCATTACGCTTGTGATTGATTATTATTAAATTTTAATCAAATTGTAATTTTAAAAGTCACATTGTTCATGGAGTGACACAAGATCAAGTGACTTCTAGAATGATTCATGATGAGATTCTTCACTCTTCTCTTGGGTGAAAGTAATAGTGTCGGCATGAATGGAGGGACGAGGGGATTGGCCGGTATAGGCCAAGGCCATGGCCTCCACTAATTCAATTTTTTTTTTTTTTTTTTTTTTTTAAAAAAAAAATTCAGACATGCAACCCGTCCTTAGCGGCAAATGTTTTTGACTCCTAGCTAGCCTATACCCTTAATAATTTCTAACTCCGTCCTTAAATGTTGACAATTTAGTTAGTATTGGATTGAGTTAATGGTTGGTGACATGGCCATTTCGAGGTGGCTGAACCACCGCAAGAGGTGGTTCATCACACCCGCTCTTTTTTTTTTATGCTCAAGGAAAAAAAGAAAAGAAAAAAAGAATCAATTCAATAAAAGAGGCTCTTCATTCACACTGTATTTTCAGAAGGAGACACACAAAGTCTTTGGAAACAATTAATACATGTAGAAATCGATAACTCGATAATTGAAACCTAATAAAATTAGTATTATATTTATTTTCACAAGATTTATTTGTCAATTAATTAGCACCTTGTCGTCGCGTGGCTGGTGGCATTAGGGGTGGCAATTCGGGTTGGCGTGTCAGGTTCGGGTCCGACCCGATTATGACCCGACACGATTAGCTTCGACACGACACGACACGATTAATTAATCGTGTCGAACCCGCCGACCCAAACACGACACGCTCCATAAATGGGTGACACGACATGAACCCGTTTGTATAAACGTGTCGTGTCACGACACGCAAACCCGAAACCGACACGACCCGAATATAAATTTATTTTTAGTTTTTTTTTTTTTTAAAAAAAAAAAAAAACTTTTTAATAGCAAAATTTTAGCAACCAAAGCAACAAAATGACAAATGCAATGTTCTTTTATCTAATAACACATTCTAATAGATGAAAGCAGTTACAAATATAATACAAAAAAATATAAAAGATCTTGATCCATTTATGATTTATTTGTGGTTTACGAATAAGAAGAGCTTGATGGATATTTATTTACCAAAAGGATTATATTCTTATCTCACTCTTAAAAATATTTGTGATGAACATGAGATAATTGTTTTCAATTCCGTCTATAAATCATATCAATTTTAGACACCTACCAACCACTTTAATATATTAAATCAGAAGAAAAAAATTTTAATTTAATTTGAAATAAAACTTTATACTTCAACAAAATAATTAATATTTACACAAACATTTGAGAAATTTACAAGTGGAGATGTATTTGGAGATTTTAAAGTGATATAATAAGTTAATAACCACTAGCATGGAGAAAAAAAAAAAACAACAAAAATAAATTTAAAAAATAAATAAATTTTTTTGTTTTCAAAAAATAAACGTGTCAACCCATGACCCGCCGGGTCACGGGTTGACCCGATCCGACTAAAACGTGTCAACCCGCGACCCGGCGGGTTGACACGACCCGACACGTTTATAAACGTGTCATAAACGGGTCGACCCGTTTATGACCCGAACCCGACTATGCCCAACCCTAACCCGATTTTCGCGTGTCGTGTTCGTGTCGGGTTCGCGTGTCACGGGTTAAATTGCCAGCCCTAGGTGACATGCATGATCAACTGCCCCAACCTCTTCCGGCGACTATATATTCCGTTCATTATAAAAGTCAACTATTATCAATTATCAAAAACATTTATTTGTCTCCTAATTTCATCCACTCATTTAACGTACCCCCCCCNTCAGCATTTTCCTCAAAAATTCCCTCACTTTCTTTGCAGAAATCATGTCTAACTCTCATCACCGGCTATTTCTATTGCTCCTAGTACAGATCTTTCATGTCTCCCATGCTGACGTTGGCACAGCTTCCCACTACAGACCCCCATATTTACGTAAGTGCATGACACTAACTATAAAATGTGGCTCCAGAAATAACTTCCATAACTGTAATTCAAAAACTTTGAAACTTAATTACCCTCATGAGTCATGACTTTAATTTTTCTCCTTTTTTCTTGGGTTATATATGATCATATATACATGGTGCAGCCACTGCGTGTTACGGAAGCGATGCGGCGCAGTTCCCGTCGAGCAACCTGTTTGGGGCTGCCGGGGAGGGGATATGGGACAACGGTGCCGCCTGCGGGAGACAGTATATGGTGCGATGCATAAGCGCGGCTGTCCCTGGAACTTGCATCGCAGGCCAGACCATTCAAATAAGGATCGTTGATCGTGCACTTGATTCGGTGTCTCGGCCTTCCAGGGATGGTACTTCCATGGTTCTTTCCACGACTGCTTTTGGGACAATTGCCAACCCTTCGGCTGCTTCCATTAACATAGAATTCCAACTGTGAGTCTCTTTTTTTCTTTTTTTGGTGGGTATTGTGATATCAGTTGATTGATGGTAAACTTCTCCATGCTTAATTAAATCAAATTACGGAAAAGAGGGAATTGGGGGTTTGTTGTTCTTGGTTAATGTTAAAGTATATAAAAATATAAAGACAGAAGCATGTAAGCAATGACGGAGGGAGGGGGGACCGGGGTGGGCCATGGTCCCCCCCAAAATAAGGAAAAAATAAAAAGAAGTAAAAAAAATAAAAATAAAAATGTAAAATTTGGTTCTAATTTTAGTTATTTGGTCCCCTCCTAAAAAAATTTTGGCCCTATTTTTAGATTTTATGGCCGTATCCAATAAAATTTTTTGGCTCTATTCTTAATTTTTTAGACTATACCCATTAAGTTTTTATTTTTATTTTTGGCCCATAGTTTCAAATGCTCACTTTTTTGGTCTTTAAGTAGTCTTTAGTTTAAAAAACAACAAAAATAATTTTTTTTTAATAAAAAATTCTAAAGAACCAAAATTTTTTTTTGGCTGGCCTCCTCCCATAAAATTTTCTGGCTCCGTCCCTGCATGTAAGAAAGACACAGATTAAGGTGGTTCAGTTTGTAAAGATATCATTCTTTTCTCAAAAGGTGGTTCAGCTTGTAGCGTACGTCCACACATTAAAGCCTTTTTGACTACATCTTTTTCTTATCATTTAATAGAAATTGTACAATAAAATGACCTATTTATAGTTCAGTGAAACCAGAAATACAATAATTACATAATCAATATGAAAATTGTGAGAATAATTAATGCATGAGAGTTACATATATAATCAAAATGTAGATAATACATTAAATTAATTCAAAACAACTATTATACGTCTCAATATTTAAACTGGGATTTTTTGTTTGAATATGCAGGGTTTGAAGGGGATATATATACTTTATTGATTGATCAAGTGATGGAGCTGACCATCATTTTTCTGCTTCTCGAATTTTGATAGGAAAGTCAACGTGTTTGGTTGATTAGGCCTATATTTTAGTCCATGATTGGTAAATCTATATATGAAGTTGAAATATTGTATGATCGGTTCTCTTTATTCTTCTAGAAAATCGAACTTATATATTGTGCAAATTTAAACAATATTGTTTTAATACTTTTCCTCTCTGCAATGTTTCTGCATCCCCATTTTGACTTCTTCCATACTGTGATAAGCGCCGAATGTTGCACATTCAAGC
>CM017325.1:26495715-26534599 GCA_006937295.1 Carpinus fangiana
TGTATTGAACTCAAATCAACCTTATTTTCTGTGATTATAAGATTGATGGTTATGCAATGGGTTTTAATAGACATATGATTAATAGGATTAAGATAGGCCATGCCTAGGGAAGACGGGTCGTACTACACCTTAGTTTAGTGTAATTTAGGTAGACGATCCGTGCCAACCGAAGATGGGTTATGCTATTCCATTGATTGTATGAAAACTTATTAAGGGATTTTATAGTTTATGCCTAGGAAAGACGGGTCGTGCCGCATCTTAGTGGTTAGGTGGACGATCCGTGCCAACCGAAGATAGATTATCCTTATCCCTTGATATTGTATTTTCTTGTTCTTTTATAACATACATATTCTGAGTTTCTGGAATTAAATACGGTTACCATTGTTGTGCGGATTGTGGTGAAATCGGTACCTTACTTCTCTCTCTCTCATATATTTACTTTTAATTCTGCATTTACTTTCATGCACTAAAATTCACAATCAATCAAAACTCTTTTAATTAATTAGGTTAAATTTAGTCTTTAGAATTTAATAATAAAACCCCCACAGTCCTTGAGGTTCGACACCCTCAATATAGCCCTATCCTACAGAATTCGTTCTATTGCGAGTGGTATTTTATTATTGATATATTTTTTTGTCACAAATTTACCACATCACCAAACTGAGTGAAAAAATAAAAAATAAAAGTCCTGATCGCTCAAGGCTCAAGTTGCCATAGAGGTTTCTGGAAGGAGGATCCCCTTAATCGGGGCGCTCAATTTTATTGAAATTCAGGTGTTCCATCAAGAGGGATCAGTTGTAGATGTTCCTCCAATTTAATTTGAAAGAAAACACGGTGAATTGTTAGAACCCATTCATCCTAACCGGTTTAAGGTGTGAGATTCAATTGTCCGAAACAAGCGGTCTTGCAACCCTCTCTTTTGAGTAAAATTCAAGCACTTTAATCCTAGAGAATCCCAATTTAGTCTCACTACAAAAATTCTTACTTTTAATGGCTATCTATTAGTGCCGCTTTTAGGCCAACAAACGTCACTAATGGGGTGGTGACATGTCAATAGCGACGTGGGTGATGCGTCTAAAACTATGTAGACTACAATGGGAATTAGTGACGTTTTGAACTGACCACACGCAATTTGATGTACAAATTTAATTGTACTCGCCAATTGCACGAGTCATTTGTAATACAGTGGATGTGCAAGTGCGAGTGTCGAACCCACAGAGAATCGGCTTTGCTAAAAATCAATTCTAAATGCCTAAACTAATAATATCTTAACCTAGTCCCAAAAGCAAACACCTGGCGTGCATAAAAATAAACTAAATTAAAATGCAATAAAATAAACAAATAAAAGCGACTACAGTCCCTAATCCACCTCACCATAAATTAATTAACAAATAAACATGCTTAGCTCATATTCAATAACGATTATGCTACTTGGCATATTCTATTTGCTATTGCATTGTTCATATTTCCGTCTATCGATAAAACCATATGCATATCCTATTGTTGCTACAAATTCTTGTCGAACTAACCAACGCAAACACTATTTAGAGGTCACAACGGATATTGGTCCGAAGACGAATCATCCGATGTATCTCCGGTTGCAGCGAAAGTCGACGTTTAACGAATTGCAAACAACAATCAACACACTTTTGTCACTAAAATGCATTGAAACGAACAAACATAAATTGAAATGACGGAATAATATGAACTAAACATGAATATATGTAAACTAATCTATAGTGAAGGGAATAAGAGACTAAATAAAAGCAAAATGAAGCATTAAATAAATAAATGACGCTTTAAGAGAGTTACACAGTGGAAAACCGAGAGTTTTGGGCCCTAGAGGCGCCTCCCAAGCGTGCATAAAAAACTATACAACATGTTCTATTTATAAGCAAAATAAAACGTGCTGCCAGGTCAGGAGTGCGTTCGAACGCAGGGGGTGCGTTCGAATGCAGTGGTGCTGTGCGTTCGGTTGTAGGTGTGCCGCCATGCCGCGTGCGTTCGAGAGAAGGTGCTGCGTTCGACCGCATCTGCGTTCAAACGCACATAACTGCCTACGGCGCAAGGTTGAAGCGATGTACGATAGGGCCGGCTAGGGCAACGTGAGAAACACGGCTAACTGGACCTGCGTTCGAACGTGTTCCCTGCATTCGACCGCAGTTGCGTTCGAACGCACCAAGTGCGATCGAACGCACTTCCAGGGGCTTGACTCCTTCTTTGCTTCATTTCTCCCCTTTGAGCCACCTTTTGCACCAAAGACCTACAACACACTAAAACACTAAAACAAGATAAAACATTAAATATTAACAACACTAAAAGCCTAACGAATGTAAATAAAAGGGGTTCAACTAAGCACTTTTAGGCACTCATTACCACCAATGGGTAGTCATTAAAAATAAGGTGTAGGTTCGAATCCCGCAATGAAAACTCTATGCATAATTAGTGTAAACTGCATGCGGTTCTCACCGTTCAAATGGAATAACCACAATTGGTGCCCCAAAGCTAAAAACAACTCAATTTAATGTATAATCTTTAACTGAAATTTCTAATGGGGGATGATTGTAAAAGTAATAAAAATTTAAGGGAGTTAAGTGAAGTTACCACTTATTTTTTGAGGGTTAAATACCTTATTTCCTTGTAATTTAATTTCTTTATTTTTAGACCATAGGGTTTACTTTTTATCATTGAAGGTACCTCTGGTTTGCATAAAGGTGGATATGGTACCTTCGTCTAAATTCTGTCCAAAATTTGACGAAATGTCATATCAGCACTAATAACAAATTGACACATGTCCATATAATTAATTATTTAAAAATAATAATTTAAAAAAAATTAAAATATATATTTAATTAAGGAAAATTATATCTAAACACCTTAAGTAAGCACGTCAAAATTTTAAAATTCTTAATTTTTTTTTTTTTTCAACAATTTACTCATTGGGTCAATCAGAATGATAGTAAAATCCTTGCTGTCAATTTTTTTTAATAACCGTTAGTCTGAGTCAAAAAGCACCATTTTACCTTATTAATTTTTTTTAATTTAATTTTAAAATTTAAATCTAAATTTTTTTAAAAAAATTAAAAAAAGGAAAGACATAGGGGTGGTTGGCCACCCCCAGACCGACACCCCCTAGGGACAAACCCTCAAATTTGGCCCTAGGGGGTGGCCGAACCACCCCCTTGGCCCAAGAGCCACCCCCATACGGTCGGTCTGCCAGTGGCCAAACCACCCTCATGGCCTAGGGGGTGGCTGAATCACCCCCAAGCAAAATGAGGTGGGGGGTGGTTCGGCCACTCCTGTCTTTCTTTTTAAATTTTTTTTTTTTTTATAATTTTTAGATTTAAATTTTAAAATTAAATTAAAAATAATAATATTTTAACAAGTTAAAACAATGCGTTTTGACGACTAACGGCTGTTAAAAAATTTTGATGGCTGTGATTTTATTATAATTTTGATTGACCCAAGGAGTAAATTGTTGAAAAAAAAAAAAAACTTAGGAATTTTAAAATTTTGGCGTGCTTACCCAAAATGTTTAGATATAATTTCCCTTTAATTAATTATTTTTCTTTTAAAAAAAATTTAATTAAATTTATTTAAAAATAATAATTGGACGGCCACCCCATTTGGCAATTTGGGGGTGGCCGAACCACCCCCATGGCCAAAAGGGGCGGCCAGCCACCCTTCAAATGGCCAAGGGGTGGCTACAGAGACCCCCAAACCTTTTTCTTTTAAATTTAATTAAATATAATTTTAAATGTTTTTAATTATAAAAAAATATTTTTTAATTAATTAATTATAGGAAGAAGTGTCAATTTGTTGTTAGTGTTGACATGGCATTACGTCACATTTGGACGAGATTTATACAAAAGTACCATCTCCGTCTTTAGGCAAACTAGAGGTATACTTACTGTGATAAAAAGTAAACCTTAAAAAACAAAAAAGGTGTTAAATCACAAGAAGGAATAAGGTATTTAACCAATTTTTTTTAATATATACTAATTTTCCTTGTTTCCTACGTGTGTAGTACTTGGTAGGGCTTATATATATAGGATTTGTTCGGCAATACTTCTTAAAATGTGTTTTTTGCTTCTTTTTTGTGGCGTGGCATAACGGTAAAACAGTTTCAAGTATTTTATAATTGTTTTAACGTTTTAAGTTATTTGTTAACATTTGAACTTTTCGCTAAAAAAAAAAAAAAAAAAAAACAACCCTAAAATACGGTGCCACATGAGCCCTATAATCCTTTTGCGCAAGTCTCATTGATGAGTAATCCTAAAAGTGCTTCTTGTATCACCCTTATATTATTATAAAAGTGATGTGGCTTTTAAAATCACAATTTGATCAAAATTCAATAATGATATATCACATGTCTACGAGTAGTGCTATCCGGCTTCCAAACTGAGGCAGTCTAGCGTCATCCAACGCGTGGCTGTCTCTTAAATTCTGCTTTTTTTTCTTTCTTTTTTTTTAATATAAAAAACTTGTATTAGCTAAATTTTTATGTGCTAATATTTGAGTTCTAATGCCTCAAAACTTGTTTCTGGATTCAAAACTAAAACTTAGGAGTGGAAGGTTAACTCTTTAGGGATGGTGCATCACCCTAAAGGGATTCGGTCCTCCTAAATTTTCATGAGCTAATATTTAGGTGTTCTAATCTCTCAAAACTTATTTCTGGATTCAAAACTAAAACATAGGAGTTGAAGGTTAATCATTTGGGGATGGTATCACCATAAAGGGATTTGGTCATCCTAAATTTGGTGCTAATGCCACAAAACGTTATCTCAGTTTTATATAGTTTTGCTGATACCAATTTTTTATCAGAGATTCATAGAGGCCAGTGAATTTGATATATAATTTGATCAATTTCTGATTAATGATTCTCGGTTTTAAATTTGGTAGGCGCTTCTCCTTTTAACCTCTTTCCTCTTCAATATTTTTTTTTTAAAAAAAGGCTGACGCTAGGCTGCCTCAATTTGGCAGCCTGAAATCCCTACTCCATGTCCAGTAGTGATTTCAACAACCTCGATCATCATTCTTAGAGGGACACAATAAAGACTTTTAACATTACTCATTCTTAACACCTACCAATGACTCGTCAAAAAACATATCTAGCTATTTGCGTGCATATTGGATTATTAGTGGAAAAATGAAAGACAGAACAAACAGATCCAGAGAAGGCATGATTGAAGCCGCAGATTGTGATAATACAAACAAAAGAAAGAGTACTATAAGTTCACTAGAAACCCTCAGCATTTTCCTAAAACATTCCCTCACTTTCTTTGCAGGAATCATGTCTAACTCTCACTGGCTATTTCTATTGCTCCTAGTACAGATCTATCATGTCTCCCATGCTGATGTTGGCACAGCTGCTCACTACAGACCCCCATATTTACGTAAGTGCCACTACAAAAAATGTGGCTCCAAAAATAACTTCCATAGCTTAAATTCAAAAACTTGGAAAGATACCCTCATTTTATTGTTTTCCTTTACTTGGTTTATGATCATATATGCAGCTACTGCGTGTTACGGAAGCGATGCGGCGCAGTTCCCGTCGAGCAACCTGTTCGGGGCGGCTGGGGAGGGGATATGGGACAATGGCGCCGCCTGCGGGAGACAATATTTGGTGCGGTGCATAAGCGCGCGTGTCCCTCGAACATGCATTCCAGGACAGACGATTCAAATAAGGATTGTTGATCGTGCGCTTGATTCGGTGTCTAGGCCTTCCAGGCAGGGTACTTCCATTGTTCTTTCTACAACTGCATTTGGGACAATCGCCCACGCTTCGGCTGCATCCATTAACATAGAATTCCAACTGTGAGATCTCTGTCTTTCTTCTCTCTGTCTAATTCTGTCCTTTTTTAGTGTCTAGCCTTTGACTTTTGCTTTTGGCGCTTTTGTTGGGGATTTTCCTTTGAGCATTATTGTTTCTTTTTCTACACTGCTTCCATTGTCTCCGTGTAAGACTGTGTTCCTGCAGCCGTCATTGTTTGAAAATGCTATTATGCATCCTGAGAGCACTAAACTCTAGCTAGTAGAGTAGGCTTAAGCATATGTCACGGATGAGATTATCATACAAACCAACCTTGGGCGGTAGAATTTACCCTTAAGAATCAGCTTACAATAGAAGGATATATGTCCAAGAATTTGTATACACATATATTTAAGATTGCCCTTAACCCATATGTGACACTTAGGATTGTAATATACTACTACACTCTACGGCCGATGTCCCTGGTGATCCACTCTATTGACACTGACGAGGTAGTACCATTTCTCTTTTGACAGTTCTATTCAATGACTTAATACTATGCACACAAAGACATTTTAATCGGTCTATACATATCCCCCTTGGTAACTTGACTACAAAGTCGCAACTCATTTTATATCATACTCTACAAGTTGCGTTCAATCTTATAATAACCATCTCTAATACCGAAGATACAAATTTTAAGTAGAAGTCAACCTTTAAAACCAGCTTGCAATGGAAAGATATTCAGGAGCTTAATTATATACACATGATTAAAATTATACATAACCCATGTAAAATAATTGAGACTATACGTAATAGATTGGTGATATGCTTCTCCATGCTTAATTAAGTCAAAATAGCAATAATATTTTTGTCCAATGAGACTGAAACATGCAGTTGTAATTTCCTTATGTTTGTATATTTTTCATAATAGAGATGAATAAGCATATATGAGAAACATATGATATGATGATCCTTCAAAAGGGTGGGAATGGGGTTTGTTGTTCTTTTTGACACTGAGAGATTTTGGTTTGGATATGCAGGGTTTGAAGGGGGCTATACTTTTGATTTATGAAGTGATGGAGCTGGGCACCAATATTCTACTTCTAGAATTTTGACGGAAAAGTCAATGTGTTTGGTTGATTAGGCCTATATTTTTCTCCATGGTTAGTAATTATAATATGTATGAGTTGAATTGAATGATCGGTTGATCTGTTTATTCTTCTAGAGATTCGAACGACTTTTATATCATGCTAAGCGTTTTCCTCTCTAGAATGTTGTTACAGGCTTAATTGCTCAAGCACGTAACTGATAGATTAATGGTAGTTCGAAGAACCCTAATACCTCCCAAATCAACTTGCTGAATATTATTAATCTTGCTTAATTTCATTAATAAATTTGATCTCTTTAAATAGAGACTTACAAATCATTGGAACAAATATAAAAGACAAATAGAAATTAATTACTTATAATGATAATATATATTACTAATAGTTTGAATAGGTAATGTGAGATACCCGACCCTATCCAAAACAAGTGGTCTTACAATTGGATAAGGATACACAATAATTAATTAATCACCTACCGGAATTATATACTAATTAACAATTTGGGCAGGTAATACAAGATATCTCATATAGACCCATTGATCGAGTAGGTGGCTACACCTTCAAAATTTATTTGGATATGTGAGTCTTATATGGAGTTTCTCACATTAAATGCCTACTTTTTTTTTTTTTCTTTTTCTTTTTTAATTTCTTTTTTATTTTTTTACAAGTCAAACAATAATTATACAGAGAGAGACTTAGATATTAGGAATCACAAGCTCTCCTTCATGCTCCGTTGAGTTTTAGCCGGGCCCAAACTCATTAGAATATCGGCGGAAGTCGTGGGACCCAATGTGGTTTCCATTAATCAAACAAAATCAAGAGTACTAGTACAACATGCTACCAGCACATTAAGAGCGATGTGCATCGCAATTCAACACCATGAACATGGAGCCATGTTACTCAGATGGGTTTGCCTTTAAAAAAATCCCAACATTTGCGGCTGTGATGATGATAATTAGGGTTTCCTGTTTGGAATTTTTGTATTTGTCCATTTTTGGTGGGCTCGATGCAACTTGTTTCTTTGTTCCTTTGTTCATGCATGTATTCATACATCTTTATCTCTTCTGGTTTTATCTTTTATAGCGGAATAGAGTAATCAAAAAAAACTTTGTAGCCGGATGTATTCATACATCTTTATCTCTTCTGGTTTTATCTTCTATAACGGAATAGAGTAATCGAAAAAAACTTTGTAGCTGGATAATGTCAAAACAAGTGAAAGTTCAAGGGAGGTCAGGAGAGTGAGATTAGCATCTCTCATATTTTAATGTAAAAATATTTTCTCTTTTCTCTTTTCCGTCCGGCATTTATTTGAAATAATATCTAAATAGCTTTCACTTCCTTTCTAGTATCTATATGCAAGAATATTTAAATGGTATATAAGAAAAGAAAAATTGACATATTACATAGAAGGATCTTTTCCATTGTCAAGGGGGGATCCATTAAAAGAAGAGTAATGCTACCGAATTAACAAGATAATATTATTGTGAAATAAAAGTATGGTTTATAACATTACTCACGAAAGAAAAAGAATCTAGTTGAAGCGGCCCAATTCGTTGAGTTGAAATCTTAAAACAATGGCCTTTTCACTTCCTCTGGGTTTAGTTGGACCGGAGCATCAGCAAATGGGTTAATGTGTGGCAAACGCAGCCCAAGTTGAAGTTATAGGCCTTTCTGATTCTCTCTTTTGGGCATTACAAAAAGAACAATCATACTAATTAATTAATTAATGTATGTATTGTCAAAAATTTTGGATGAGTGGGCCCATTGGCCTAAGCCCAAACTCAAAGCTATTATTATCTTGTTTTTCTACTCTGTCTATCCCTAATCTCCGTCGTCTCTCTCTCAATCTCTACGAAATCTAGCGGAGAAGCTCGATCTCTCTTTGGTGATTCATTCTTTGCTTAAGATAGCGGAAAAGATGTCAGGGAAAGGCGCAAAGGGGTTGCTAATGGGCAAAACCCCCGCCCTAAACAAGGACAAGAAGAAGCCCACCACGCGCTCCTCTCGAGCTGGTCTTCAGGTCCCTCCTCTCGCTCTCTCTATTTAATTTTCTTTTTTCTTTTTTTTTTTTATCCAATCCTTATGCTTTCTGATTGGTTTTGGGTCTCTGGGTTTCTCTGTTCCCAATATTGGATTTTTTTTTTTCAGAACTTATGTAATAATGTATGCTCTGTGCATGCGAATTATTATTTTTTTTGTAATTTTTTCTATTTTGGAAGTTTTTTTAAATGGGGTTTAATCGCCGGTTTCTGGGTTTATAGATTTCTTCTTCTTTTGTACGATTAAAAAAAAAAAAAAACTAAAACTAAAATTAACATGCAACCGAATTAAATTCAATCACTAGGTCATAGATTTTACACTATTTAGGGCATGAGATACCTCCACTGAACTGTTATAAAGTTGAGGTGGAAAGTGGGCTTGGACTGATGCATTAGAAACTATGGGTGTGAATGTCAGTTATTTTCTTGTCATTGGTTTGAGTTAGTTGTTGGCTTCAAACTTTACAATTCCTTTTCTAGGCGACATAATGGCTCATTAATTTAGTGAATATGCACTTAAAGTTTCATAATCGTTCACCTCAAATTGACAAGAAATTAGTCAAGGGGTACTTTGCTTCTGTTCTCTAATCATGTGTCTTAATGGAAGACAGATTTATGAGGACAGCCATGTGTTCCTGATTATCCACATTGAATGCTAAGAATAGCAGGAACCAGCATATTCTTCCCTTAATTAGGAGGTGGGATGCTATGCATGTGCAACAGTCGTTCTCTTTCTGGTCTTGAAACGTGTTAGCCGTGTTAAGGGTTCCTTAGTTTTGCACTGAGAGATGTAACACACAGGTTACTTTTCTCTGAGGTTAATTTTTTCCATATAGACTTTAAGCAATAGAAGTAGCACATTGGAGTTGTTACACTAAGTTGTAGTTATTCACTTTATAGTGAGCTTAGGATTGTCAAGCCCCATTCCTCAGGCTGTATTTGGTTCAGAGGACTTGTTATTTTTCATTATGTTATGCAGTTCTAACATTAGTTTACCTTTAGATCATGAAATGAAACAATGAATCTGGTGGAGCTTGTGGGCCTTCAAAGAAAGATGATTAAATGTGTTTTTCAACAAAGTATTGTATAGGTGTCAGAGGTTATTACGATAGTGTTTATCAGCTCTTCTTTATATGCAACTGATTAGGGGTTTGTGAACATATTAAATAGTTTACAGGAACTGACCGGTGCTCTCTTTATTTATTATGTTGTCACCATTATTAGCATCTGCTTGGAACCTGCACGCAATGTTGTATGGTGTCCATTAAATATAAATTTGTGTTGTTATTTTCCTAGAGACAAGGCATTTTATGCTGGTTGAATGCTTATTATTTAGAGAACTTTAATGCTGAGCTTACTTGTGTCATTAGAGTAACTTTGCAACAAGGACTAGAATTATGTAGCATGTAGGTTAAGGTTGCTAATTCTCCTTTTCTCAACTTTCTGGCCTATGCTTTTTTCTTTTTCCTTTTTCCTTTTTTCTATATACTTGTATTTGGAGTTTAAAACCAGTTTCTAAGTTCTTTTTATTCGTCAGGAATTTCTTTGTACAAATGGGACCTATGACGATATTTCTCAAATTAAAACTTTTATGTGGAACCAGAATTTTGTGCTATCCCTTGATGTTGAATGTTGTTTTTAATTCCTCTTGTTTTTCATGGTCCTTATGTCCCATAGATCCTTTGTCCCTAAAACACCAATTTGATGGATGTCTAAACTAGTGAAGTAGAAGGCTTGTCATTGGTCATAAATGTAAGATGTCAATTTGGATCCTACCCCTTGGTATGGGACCAACTTCGGTAATTGTTCCCCGTACCGATTAGGAGGGCTTTTTAAAAAAGCTGATGGGCCGACTGGCCTGACTGGACCTTATGAAACTGAAGGCCCGCTGATAGTTTTACTGGGCTTTCAGTTCAGGGGTTGGAATGAAAGCTTAAGTTTTGATTTTTGTTGGGTCAGTAGTCAGTTTTAGGGGTGTTGGGTTTCCAAACTTGAACAACCTGTGTGTATATATATAATTGGGTTGATGCGGGATTGGTGCAACAAGAGTTAATTGGTTCCTTTAATTTTATTTAGGTTTTAATTGCATTATTAGTTTATTTTTTATTTAATTTTTATGAGTCAATTATTATTGTAATTCAATGAAAGGACATCATCATTGTCCTAGGTTATGTTAGGTAAGTTAATAAATGGGTGGTGCCCTAAGTTTAGGGTTGGGGTTTAGTCTTTAGTCTTTAGTCTATTTAGATAATTTTCTATTGTATTTGCAGCTTATGATGAATTGAAAATTGGATTGACTGTCGTTATCTATCTCCTACCCCTTTTCACGTTTCTTCATCTCTTTGGTGTTATTTCTTATCCTCTTTGGCTAGTTTCTTCTCTTCTTCAGCTTATTTTCTCATTGTTTCTCTTCTCTTGTCACTCTCTTCTTCACTCTTCCGTGCTTCTCTTTTTGTCAACTTATTTATTCTCTCTTCTCCTTGGCTTATTTTTCTCTCTTTCTCCTCTCTATTTTCACTCTTTTTTCAATATCATGTTTGTCTTGCATCAACTTTGGTATCAGAGCCTGGACCAATTGTTTTCCATAAAATCTTCCAATCCACCACCATGCTACACCATCACATCAAACACCATGACAACTGTCACTCAAACAGACACCGCCTACCATAAAAAATGTCCATACTGCCTCCCACAGTACACTGTGAATGTTAAACCGAACCACTTCCATACAAACCAAACTTATCGGGTTTGAGACCGAAAATAATAATAGAGTTCCTTTTGTTGTGTGGTTTAAAAAAAATTTGACGTGAGGTTGGGTTCACTCTAGAGACTTGGGAGTGGGGTTGGATTACAAATAAAAAAAGAATTAAAATTAATTTTTTTTTTAAAAAAGAATTTTAGGGATTAATCCTTGAGTCAATATGCCAAAACAAATCACAACTCTATTTTTTTTTTTTTTCAGTTTTATCTTCATAAATTCTTTGAAAAGGTGAAATAGATCCTTATGTTAGTTCTCCATCCAAAGTTGTGCCGTCTATTAGTGCAACGTCAGCATTTTTGCCAAACCACTTTAAAATAATGATTTTTTAATAAATTAATAATCTTATTGCAAAATCAAATCTTTAAAAAAAAAACAAAAATGGAGGGGTGACCTGCCAGGCCACCACCATGGGGGATTGGGGGTGGTTGCCTCACCATTGGCCTCCCCTTCATTTTTTTTCTTTTTCAATTTTGGTTTTTGTTTCTAAAGATTTGATTTTTTAATTAAATTATTATTTTAATGTGATGTGGCAAAAATGTTGACATGGCACTATTAGACAGAAAACCAACAAAAGAAATTTATTGCACCTTTCAATAAACTTTGGCCGTTAAAATTGGAAAAATAAAATAAAATTGAAGTTTTTTTTCTTTAAAACTGACTAGGGATTTATCTCTAAAATTTTGTTTAAAAAAAAAATCTGAGCATGTTTTGTCAAGCTTCCAAAATTCCAAAACTTGAGGTCGAGTTTTCTTCAACCAAAGGAGAATGATGTGGAATGTAGCAGCAAGAGTTAATTGGGTTCTTTAATTTTATTTAGGTTTTAATTGAGTAATTACTATATGTTTTATTTAATTTTTTTTGAGTCGGTTATTATTGTAATTCAATATAAGGACATTGTTGATATCCTAGGTTATGTTAGGTAAGTCAATAAAATTATATTAAGTTAATAAATTGGTGTTGTCCTAGGGTTAGGGTTTATTCTTTAGTCTATTTAAACAAAATTTTCTATTGTATTTGCAGCATATGATGAATTGAAAAATTGGATTAATTGTTGTAATCTATCTCCTCCCACTTTTCACGTTGCTTCCTCTCTTCAGTGCTATTTCTTCTCCTCTTTGGCTAGTCTCTTCTCTTCTTCAGCTAATTTTCTCTTTGTTTTTCTTCTCTTTTCACTCTCCTCCCCTCTTTGGTGCTTGTTCTCTCTTCGTCAACTTATTTCCCTCTCTTTATCAGGTTATGTATTTTCTCTTCTCTTTGGCTTGTTTTTCTCTCTATTTCTCCTCTTTATTTTCACTCTCTTTTCAATATCGTGTTTGTCATGCATCAACTGATGCAGGACAAACCTAATATTGAAAAAATAGTAAAAAGAGAGGAGTCCAACAAGAGAAGAGAAAATAAGCTAAAGAAGAAAAGAAATAAGCGAAAGAGGAGAAGAAGAAGCACCGAAGAGAGAAGGAAACGTGAAAAGAGGGAGGAGATAGATTCAAATTTTCAAATCATCATAAACAATAGAAAATTATGTTTGAATAGACTAAACCCTAGAGCAACACCCATTTATTAACTTACCTAATATAATTTTATTGACTTACCTAACATAATCTAGAATAGTGGCAGTATCCTTCTATTTAATAACAATAATAACTGACTCATAAAAATTAAATAAAACATAAACTAATTACTTGATTAAAACCTAAATAAAGGACCCAACTCTTGTTTTTGCATTTCGCCCTGGTTGAAGAATACTTGACCTTCAGTTTTGGAATTTTCTTGAAAATACACGCCCATAATTTATTATTATTATTTTTTAGTCCCAGCCCACTCCCAAGTCTTGAGAAGAATCCAACAAAGATGCATAAGCCCTAATCTCGGTCTAAAATTGAAGCGTCTTTTTTTTTTCATTTGAACGACACGACAAAAGGCCCTCTATTATTCTTTTTGGGCTCACGCCCAAAACCTCTCTCCCTTGAAAACTTCAATCACAAAAGAAACGCTGGAATTAGATGATGTGGCTCAGGCAGAGCTTGTGGGTTGTTGCTGCGGAGCAGTTGGCTAACACCGGAGAAGACCAGCAAGGCAAAGCAGTGGGATGTGATGCACGGCCTGATCGGCGCCTTTTGGGCAACAGGCTGACGAAGGTGGTCAACATGTGGCAGTGCAATTGTTTAGGACTAGTAGCACGCGGTGTTGGGAGGATTCCAATGGGTTGGTGGCACAATTTTTCCTGTTTGGTTTTGTCTTGCTAGGGTTTTTGGTAACGTGGTTGTTGGGGTTCGAGTATCACCAGTGGTTGGTTGGCCCTGATGGGTGAAGTTTGCTGTGTTGCTTCGAAAGTTGGGGTGTTTTATTATTATTATTTTTACTTAAAGGCCATGGGTTGTATGGAAGTGGTTGGGTTTCACAATGTACTATAGGCGACAGTAGGGGTGTTTGTGATGGTTGTCATGGTGTTTGATTTGATGGTGTTGCACGGTAGTGGAATGGAAGATTGTTATGGAAAACAATCGGTTTAGGCTCTGAAGCCAAAGCTGATGCAGGAGAAACCCAATAGTGAAAAGAGAGGAGAAAATAAGCCAAAGAGGATAAGAAGAAGTACCAAAGAGAGGGAGGAGATAGATGACAACAGTCAATCCAAATTTTCCATTCATTGTAAGCTGCAAATAAAATGAAAAATTATTTTTAAGTAGACTTTAGTCTAGACCCTAACCCTAGGGCAACGCCCATTTATTAACTTACCTAATAGAATTTTATTGATGTACCTTACATAATCTAGGACAACGACAACGTCCTTTTATTGATTTACAATAATAATGGACGTACAAATTAAATAAAACATAAAACTAATAATACAATCAAAACATTAAATAAAATGAAAGGACCCAATTAACTCATACTTCTGCATTTCACATCATCTTGGTTTGTCGCCACCAACGGTCTCAATCTGTCGCAGTCTCTTTCTTGCCAACTATATTTTTGCATTCTCCTCGGTGTCTTCGGTCTTCTTCACTTTCTTTCTGGTTCAGCCCAACTGACCAAGCCAACCAAGGTGTTGGCCTTGGTGTTGGCTCTGTTCCATGAAAAAATCTGGGGTTCAAATCCCTTCGCTTTGGCAGTTGGGGATTGGCCATTTCCGACTAGATATGCTTGTCTTACGTACATAAATATTTTGTGAATTTTTAGGTATAAGATGATTATATAGCTAGACCAGGAATCGATTAAGGGGGTTCTTTAGAACAAAATTTTATATGGTTTCATATTCTGCTTGGTCTGAAATGTAGTAGTCCTGAATGGCTTAATACCTGCCTAGATATTTTGTAGGTTTCGCCTCTTTCCTAATAAAATCCCTGATTAAACTGATGGATGTTATCCACAATTAATGCAATATCTTTGTATTATCCGTTTTTATGTAAATGTTATGTTTCTACATTAAGTTTGTTGAGTTGTACTCATTGTACTTGTAATTTCTCTATTGACTTGAGCTTGTACATGTGAACTTGCAGTTCCCTGTTGGTCGAATTCACCGTCTCCTCAAGTCAAGGGTGATGGCTCATGGAAGAGTTGGTGCAACAGCTGCTGTGTACTCTGCTGCCATATTGGAATACCTGACTGCTGAAGTATTGGAGCTGGCCGGTAATGCAAGCAAAGATCTGAAGGTTAAGCGCATAACGCCTCGGCATCTGCAGCTCGCCATTCGTGGTGATGAAGAACTAGACACGCTCATCAAAGGAACGATAGCCGGTGGTGGTGTGATTCCTCACATTCACAAGTCGCTCATCAACAAGTCTGCCAAGGATTGAGACAATGCTGTGTACATTTTGAGATATCCTGATAATTGATCATTTTTATTGGTTAATGTTGGGCCTTTTTCAGGGTTTCCGATTGTTGGCCCCTTCTGCATTAATTACACTTTGTAGGTTTTGGGGACATTTCGCAATGCTTGTGTTATAATACTGCAGTCCGAATGAATATATATATATTTTTTTAGGTAGGTTACATTAGGCCTTTCTTGACTGAGAGGGAAAATATTGCTAAATATTTTATAATGCCGCAGAAATCAAAGAGTCATTATGCTGCAGAACATGTTTTATAATTTTATTTAAAAAAATAAAGTTTTTGATTTTAGGTTTGGAAAAAGTGGCTTTTTTGTGTGTGTGTGTGTGAAGACCACAAGAAAATTCATTTGATAAATTGAAAAGTGGCTTTGAAAAATAAAAAACTTAGGTTAAAGTCCATTTAACTCCTCTCAAACTACCACTCTAATGACAATCTATCCTCAAAACTATCAAAATAATGACAATGTACCCATAATTTTAACAAAATTACCCTTATTAAAATAAAAACAAAAATACTAAATTTAATATATTTTTTTCAAATTTTTAAGGGTATTTTTGTCTTATTAAAAATTTTACATGAGTAATTTCATCATTTTGCTAGCATTGAGGGGTATATTGTCATTGTTTTGATAGTTTTGAGGTAAATTGTTCCAATTTATAATTTGGGAGTAGATTGTCATTGGGATTTGCTAGGGGTTCTCCCTAGAGTGTTCTACTAGCGTTCTCTTACGTAGAGCATGATTTAAGAAAAAATAAAATTGTAATACCGTTTTTTTGCCAACAGATTAATTTTTATGAGTTAATATTTAGATTCTAATGCATTAAAACTTATTTTTAGATTCAAAACTAAAATCTAAGGGTGGAAGGTTAACCCTTTAGGAATGGTATTACCCAAAATGGATTTGATCATCCTAAATTTAATACTAATACCTCAATTTTGGTGCTAATGCCTCAAATTTGGTGCTAATGCCTAAAAAAATTAGTGGTGGAGGCCGCTACAATTTTATTTTTTTCTTAAATTATGTTTTACGTAAGACTGGAAGAACGCCAGGAGAACACTACAAGGAAAACTCCTAACATTTTCTATTGTCATTTGGGTGGTAATTTGAGTGAGTTAAATGAATTTCACCCAAAAACAAAAACCAAAAAAAAAAAAAAAAAAAAAAAAAAAAAAAAAAAATAGAAGTTAATGCTTTCCAGAAAAAAAACATGCTCTCAAGTCTCAAGGTGAGGGTAATCAGCCACTTTTCTTCAACTCAAACGACCTCTTTGGCCTTCCCAATAAGCTTTGGCCTTCTATGCTTGTTTTGTTGAGTTTGTGTTTCTTTGAGTTTGTGTTGGTGGATTTTGGTCAAACTTTTGTTTTATTGCTAAATTTGGTTGAATTGGCATTTCTGAATGAGCTTGATTTTATGGTTTTTGAGAGAAAATTACTGTTCACCCTCCCGAAGTTGGTAGCGATTTTTAATTCGACCTCCAAAATTTCAATTTTCTCAATTGATCCCACCAAAGTTTCAAAAATTTTCAATTCAGGCACTCTGTCATTCAAAACCGCTATGACTGATGGAACAGTGCACGTGACCACTTTTGATTTTTTTTTCCCCCAAAATGTCCTCAACAATAATCACGGTGAAACCCTGCTGGATTTCGACGAAATCTGGCCGGATTCTGGCGAAATCTAGCAAGCTTTTTTTTTTTTTTTTTTTCCTGATCTCTGGGAGCCTAAACTCGTTGAAGAAGAGCTCGTCGGCCAGGAGCATGGTGACCGGATCCTCGCGGTGACCTTCCCTTCCTACGGCTGGTTTAGTCCTCGTGTCTCTTTCAGCCGCAAGGAAGGCCCGTCTAAGCTCACCGGACCCAAACCGCACCTCTCCGGTGGCCGACTACGCTTCAGAGAAGCCAGATCTGGAAGCTCCGGTTGGAGATTTCGAGTTTAGGCTCAAGGATTCGGTCGCCATGCTCCCGGCCGAGGAGCTCTTCTCCGACGAGTTTAGGCTTGCAGAGATCAAGAAAGAAAAAAGAAAAGAGAGAGAGAGAGAAATCAAAAATCAAAAATCAAAAAGTGGTCATGTGCGACGCACGTGACCACTGTTCCGTCAGTCATAGCAGTTTTGACTGACGGAGTGCCTGAATTGAAAATTTTGAAACTTTGGGGGGGTCAATTGAGAAAATTGAAACTGTGGGGGTCGAATTAAAAATCGCTGCCAACTTCGATGGGTGAACAGTAATTTTCCCAGTTTTTGATGTGGAATGATTTCAATGTGTTTTTTGCGCTACAGATTGATTGTTTGTTCCCGTTTGAGGATAATGGTGAATATTATGAGTTCATGGAGCTTTGTTAAGGGGAGGCCTTTGCGTCGTGAGCACAATTTGAATGGGACTTCAAAACTAGGGTCGAGTTTGACACGAGTTCAAACTAATATACGTTACATTCGAGCTGAATCCAAACCTGCAATACTCAGCTTGGCTTAACTACAACCCTACTTATACACATTGTTGATGCACAGTTTCCGATTGATGACGTGGCACGCTTGTTGAATTCCTGATCTGAGTGCTCCCAATGCAAGTTGGCCTGCACAAAGAGAAAGATAACAGGACCGAAGAGACCGGGGGTGAGCCGGCGGGGCCACTCCGATGCCTAAGTCAATGTTTGTTGTAGAGAATAATAACAGAAAGTAACAAAAGCATAAGGGTGCCAAAATTGCCTAACCAGAATATGGGGAGGTGACTTGCATTATATAGGCATGAAGTGATAGTCCCCTAACCAGTAACTGACTCTTCCCTGATTTTCTGCGATGCAGTTTGTTATCAGGGATTTGAGTAGTTATCCGTATCAAGATCTGATGAGATCAAGATAGGATTTGGTTGTTATGGCGTTTTAAATTTCGAATTCTCGAAGATAGCCTATCTGATTCCGTGATTCCAGGTGCTTGGCATTTGAGTTAGATGGATAGGATCGGGTCTTATGAATTCAATTTCCTGATCCCTAAGTTTCAGGGTTTCAGAGGCCTCGGGCTCGAGAGTAATGAAGGCCTCGGATGCTTGAGGCCTGAGGCGTTCTCGGATGCTCGAGGCTTGAGGCATTCTCGGATATTCGAGGATTGAGGCGCTCTCCGGTTCTCGAGGCCTGAGACACTCTTGGGCTCTGATGAAGTGGGCTTCCATTGGGCCCGGTAAACTGTGGGGCCGATTCTGTAGAGTTGATCCGTGACCCAACAGTTACCCCCCAATTTCCTTGTCTGGAGGACTATGGAAATTCCAGTATTTCAAAAGAATGGATCAACTCTCGAGGCACACTCTGACCCCGTTATCTTGACGGTTCTCGAGTCATAATAGAATTCGAGGCATAGTCGAGAGAACTAGTCTTGACTGAGCCAAGGCAAGAAACAGTTGAGTTTCAAAGAAAACTCTTTGGGCGGGAAATTTTTTTTGAAAACTCCCGCCAAAATAGCTCGAGACACTTGGGCTTGAGGAAGCGCCGAGCATTTAATGCAGCGATTCAGTTTCTCGAGGCTATGCCGCGTGTCGATCTAGGAGTGGTCGCTGGAGCGGCTGTCAGTTGTCAGTCATTATAACTGACTAGCCGTCGAGGATTTGAAGCGTTTTTTCAGGGATTCGAGGTACGTCTCTTCGCTGCCTCCTTTTGAACTGCGCCGACATCTCATCTTCTCTGCTTTACCTATAAATTCTATACTCTGAATTTTCATCGTTTACTTTCTTTTTCTGCAAGCTTTTGCGTTTCTTCTGAGCCATTTGTTCTTACTCTCCTTGTTTCCTTCTTCTTTGCGAACACTTCTTAAAAAGAAAAATGCCAAGAGGCGGTGAAGATTCTGATGGACTCGGTGACTCCCACCCTGCCACATGGGAAGGCAGACTATCAAGGGCCGACGAACGTCGGATCCGAAGGGAGTGCTTCATCCCACCGTTCATCTCACTACGGTTTGATGACAAGAACGATGGCGCCGTTGTACGTTCAGACCGCCATGAGGTCTATGTGTATGAGGTAATGTTTCGAGTAGGCTTTCGTCTTCCCTTCCTTCCCATGGTTCGAGAGCTGCTCAACTATCTAGACTTGGCTCCCCACCAGCTTGCTCTTAACGTGTGGAGGTACCTTTTTGGCTGCATGGTGTTGTGGCCTCTCGCATTGGGTAAGGAGCGCCAGCTAACTGTAAGGGAGTTTCTTTACTTACACCGCGTTCACAAGAACCCAGGGGGTGGAGTCTACAACATTCAGACCCGAAAGGGTAAATTGATAATCCTGGAGACTAAATACTCCAGCAATCGAGGGTGGAAGAGTAAGTACTTTTTCGCCTCAGGGCAGTGGGAGTTTGCCCCTACAGAGAAGGCTTCTAAGATCAGGGTTCCTCGGGACATGAACGTTCTTTCCGAGAAGGGTTCTCAAGAACCTCGCCTGACGCCAAATGAAGTGGCTCGGGTTAACGAGGTCCTCCAATGGACTCGAAAACACGTGTCCTGCTTGAACTATGCAGTGCTCGGCATGATTCTGAGGCTCATGGAAATGGTCTACGCGCCCGCTGGACACGTGGCGGTGGCGCTGAGGGATGAGTTCCTCCGGGGTCCTGCCAACCGGAGCCCTCCAGCGATGAATACCCGGAGCTCCACTCCCCGAAAAGACCCAGCCCAAGATGCCGAGAAGGGCAAAGGTAAGGGAGTCGACAAGGGCAAGGGCATATTGATCGAGCCCGAGAAGCCCAAGAAGGTCGTCTACCCTGTCCAAACTGGTGGGCAATTCAAGATATGGGAGCCGAGACCCTCCACTCCACCAACCCTCCCAATCGCGCCACCGTTCAATAAGAACCTGGTGGCGGAAAGGAGGAAGGTCAGGGACCCTCCTAAGGTGGCCAGGGCCTTAAAGCTGGCTGATGAGGAGGACGAATTAGAGGGAGAGGAGCCTGTCGAGGTCATCCTGAGGCCAACCCCTACTGTCGAGGTCCCTGCCGAGGAGTCAGACATCAAAGTGATCGAGGCACCTCTTGTCAGAAAGAGGACGCTAAGAAGAGAGGCTGAATCAGCAGCCTCAGTGGTTGAGCATGCCGCTCCTGCGGTCGAGACTGTCGTTCCAACCGCCCAGACGAAGAATGTGGCGGGCTTTCTAGCAGCTCGAAGGAGTCGAGTGCCTCATCCTTCTGTGCCTCAAGTAGAAGAGGTAGCTACATTCTTGGCCAATGAGCCTGTCCTTGCTGTCCCAGTGAATATAGTGGGACTGGCTGAAAAGCCCTTACAAGCACCGGAGGGGCCAATTCCTTCCGGGCCAAACCACCCCATGGGTTCAAACATCTAGCATATCCTGGAAGATATCGAGGTGGAATCCGATGACTCCATCGGGATGGCGGATGATAATATGGGGCCTTCTAAGGTGGTCGCCACACAGACCCCCTATAAACCCTTGTCTCCGATCCCTGAGCAAGGGGCTTCTTCTCGAGCTCCGACTCCGAAGAGGCGTCGGTGCCCGAGTCTCGACGAGGCAGAGGAGGCCTTTGCTCTGAAGAGGCCTCGAGCTTCAGGGGCGCCAGAGGCTTCTGTGTCTTCCGAGAGCACGGCCGAGGTCCAGCCGGAAGGGGCCAACTAGACATTCAGAGGGAAGCTGGCCAAGATGGGAGGGGATTTAAAGGGAAATCCCTTCAAGGCCGTGGTGGACATGGTTGACCACGAGAACCTCTAGCTAAAGGGGCGTGACGTCTCGGCCCGAGGCATGGCAGAGGAGATGCTGACCATGCAATTCTTGGTAAGTACTTCATCACATGGTACTTTATTTGTGTTGCCTGTTTAGATCTAACACAGTGTTCATCACTCGTAGGCCTTCCTTAGGTCGACCATCCTGTACTGCTACTTCAGGAAGGTCTCGGCCATTGACAGCGGAGCAGAGGACCTGAGGAGGAAGCTAGCGGAGGCTGAAGATGAGAACAACAGGCTTAAGGCGGTGGTTGCCAAGCACAAAGATGATCTTCGAGTTCTCGGGGAGCACTCGAAGATAATGGAGTGCGAGGCTTCCGATGCCTCCATAGCCAGGGATCGGGCCAAGGTTGAGCTCGCCACAATGTCCGAGGAGTTTGAGGGCATGCGAGTCAGGCATTCGGCTCTCCAAGAAAACCATGCTGCCTTGCGGGCTGAACATGCGGAGCTCCAGGAGGACCACTCCATTCTCAAAGAGGAGTTGGGGCAGCTCGAGGAGAAGCACGCCGAGATTCTCGAGCAGTTGCAGGAGAGCCGCTCCTTGGCCGAGAGGGTCTCAAAGGGCAAGCTCGTCGCCGAGGAGAGGTACAAGCACTTCTTTGGCAAGCACAAGAAGCTGAGGCTCGAGCTGAAGAAGGCTCAAGCAAAGGCGGCCGACTATCTGCATTAGCTGTCCTTCGCTTCGAGGATCAGGGACGTTGCTTGGGCAGACGGAATCTATCTTGGATTCGAGACATTCAGGACTTGGTGGAGGGACCCAACTCAGAAAGTGGACCTCAATTCTATAAACATTGAGAACATCCCCTGCACCATCGAGGCCATGCTTCGTCTAGTCTCCTTGGAAAGAGAAGAGATGCCCGACGCTGCTGGGATAGCTGAGTTTGACTATCAACCGCCTGCCCCTAGGCCTGAGGCTGCTAAGGTAGACGGTGAAGCTAGGGAGGCATCTGAGAATGCCAAGGCTTCTTCTGCCGAACAAGACCCCCCCTGTCACTCCCCAGGGGGATCAGTAGATAATATGTATATGTAATTTCTTTGTACAGTCCCACGATTTGTTTTTCTTGTACAGACATTCATTAATAAAGTAACGAACTTCTATATTCTGCGGTGTTATTTATAATTGTAAACTGTGAATTGTCTTTTCTCAATACTTAGAAATTTTTCTAAATGTTGCATCTTAATTTCGAAGGCGTCTCGGACTCCTCGGTCTCGGAGGCCTCGGACACGTTGTATTTCACGGGCCTTGGACATGGGTCTCGTGCGCCTCGAACAAGAGTCTCAGATGGTTCAAGTTTGAGACCATGTTTTTCTAATTAATTATTGAGTCCCGAGCCAATCGGCCTGATGAAGATCAGGTCTCGAATTGGCTCGGCTAAGTTTCAAGTTTTGTTGAACCTTGCCGGTGAAGACCAGGCATGGTTCAATTTTTTGAACACTGTTCCTGATCTAAGAGTAGGTCTCGGACCAAACAGCCTGGTGAGGACCAAGGTCTCGATTTGGTTCGACCAAACACTTAATGCACATGTACTCCTGATTAAGTGTTAGGTCTCAGTCTCCAAGCCGGTGAAGACCAGGCCTCGGATCGATTCCCTAAACTTAATTTAATGGTCAGGTGTCAGGTCTCAGTTTCCATGCCGGTGAAGACCGGGCATCCGATCGATTCCCTGAACCCTTAATCAGGTGTCAGGTCTCAGTCTCCGTGCTGGTGAAGACCAGGCATCGGATCGATCCCCTGAACCCTTAGTTAGGTGTCAGGTCTCAGTCTCCGTGCTGGTGAAGACCAGGCATCGGATCGATCCCCTGAACCCTTGGTTTCATTATCAGGTGTCAGGTCTCAGTCTCCGTGCTGGTGAAGACCAAGCATCGGATCGATCCCCTGAACCCTTAGTTTTATTGAAGTGTCAGGTCTCAATTTTCGTGCTGGTGAAGACCAGGCCTCGGATTGATTCCCTTAGCACTTTGATTCCTGGTTTAAGAGTAGGTCTCGGACCAGTCGGCCTGGTGAAGACCAAGGTCTCAATTTGGATAGACCAATCTCTTAGTATTTGTTTTCATTAATTTCAAGAGCTTATGAAGATAGACTCCGAGAATTTCTTTATTGACTTAATTCATGTTGAAATGAAAATAATCAAAACATAAAATGAAGATATGTTAAAACATCTTAACAGAAATATCTTTTAAGATGTTGCGCATTCCATGGCCTTGGAAAGACCTTTCCCGCAGAGTCTTCCAGATAGTAAGCTCCAGGCCTTTGGTAACTGATCACCTTGTAGGGGCCTTCCCAGTTTGGAGCTAGCTTTCCTTCTGTCGAGTCTTTGGTGGCGAGGGTAACCTTACGCAAGACCAAATCTCCAATCTTGAAGTTCCGAGACTTCACCTTCCTGTTAAAATATCTTGCCGTCCTTTCCTGGTAAGCGGACATAGTGATCTGAGCGTGATCCCGCTTCTCCTGCAGCAAGTCCAAATGAAGTTTGAGTCCTTCATCGTTGGTCTCGGCTTTGTATAATTCCACTCTGAGGCTTCTCGACCCTAGCTCTACTGGAATGATTGCTTCAGTTTCGAATGCCAGAGCATAAGGGGTTTCTTCCGTAGGAGTCTTTCTTGTAGTTCGATAAGCCCATAGGACTTCTGGGAGGTCGTCTGCCCAATCTCCTTTCCTGCTATCCAACTTTTTTTTCAAAAGTTTGAAAATAGTTTTGTTGGTAGCCTCTACTTGTCCGTTTGCCTGAGGATGCCCTGGAGACGAGAAGTAATTTCTTATGTGAAGTTCGGCACACCACTTCCGGAATGGTTCGCAGTTGAACTGTTTTCCGTTGTCAGTGACAAATGCATGAGGCACACCGTAGTGGCAGACTACATTCTTCCATAGAAATCATTCGATGCTTTTGGCTGTTATGTTTAATAGGGGCTCGATTTCTGCCCATTTAGTGAAATAGTCCACTACAACCACCGCAAATCGAACACCCCCTTTCCTCGGAGCAGCGGTCCCACTATATCGACCCCCATTGTGAGAAGGGCCAAAGAGAAGAAATTGAACTCAACTCTTCCGGGGGCTGCTTGGTGATGTTAGCGAATCTTTGGCACTTGTCACAATCTCGGACAATTTCCGTTGAGTTTTTGCTCATTTTAGGCCAATAGAACCCTGCTCTTACCGCCTTATGTGCTAGCACTCGTGCTCCTGAATGGTTTCCGCATATTCCTTCATGAATTTCTCGGAGGATATAGTTTCCTTCCTCGGGAGGAACACATTTTAGGAGAGGCAGTGTGAAACCTCTTTTGTAGAGCGTTCCGTTAACCATCGTGAATCTTCCTGCTCTCATCCTCAACTGCATGGCTGACCTCTTCTTGGACGGTAGACTTCCTTTCTGCAAGTAGTCGACAATTGGCTTCCTCCAATCTGACTCATCGATTGTTGTTACAACCGAGGCCTCGTCGGATATCGAGGATTGCTTTAGGCTTTTGATGTTTTCGGTGTTTTCCTCAGTTTCAGTGTACTCTGCAGAGGCCATTCGGGCCAAGCGATCTACCTTTTCGTTATCTGCGCGGGGGATCTTTGTGATGTTAAACTTTTGGAAAGAAGCTTGCATGCCTTGTACCTTCTCGAGATACTTTTTCATTTTCTCTCCTTTTGCTTCAAATTCTCCTCGTATATGACCCACGATTACTTGAGAATCGCTCCGAACTTCCACGAATTCAGCTCCAAGTTCGAGGGCCAGCCCGAGGCCTACTATGACAGCTTCATACTCGGCTTCATTGTTGGTGGTCCTGAATTCCATTCTCAAGGAACCATTCAATTCTTCCCCCTCCGGAGAAACGAGCACTATTCTTGCTCCTCCATTCCTTTTTGTCGACGAGCCGTCAACAAAGACAACCCAATTTCGCTTCAACTCTGGTTCCTCTACCTCTGGTAGGTTTGTGAACTCAACCAAAAAATCAGCGAGGACTTGGCCTTTGATTGCATTTCTGGGGACGAACTCAAGGTCGAACTGTCCCAATTCGATTGCCCAATTCGCTAACCTTCCTGATAGATCCAGCTTTTGCATCACCTTTCTGGGTGGGTATTTCGTGAGGACTCGGATGGTATGAGCCTGAAAGTATGGCCTGAGTTTTCTCGAGGCCATGATTAGTGCAAACGCAAGCTTCTCGATTTGGGGATATCTCTCCTCTGCCCCATGTAGTGCCTTGCTCACGAAGTACACAGGCTTCTGAATCCCTTCATCTTCTCTGATCAGGGCTGCGCTGATTGCCGTGGGAGAGACTGCTAAATATAGGTATAATACCTCACCCGGGATAGTTTGACTTAGCAGAGGAGAACTTGTTAAGTATTTCTTCAGCTGAAGGAAGGCTTCCTCGCATTCACTAGACCACTCGAAGGCCTTCCTTAAGATTTTGAAGAAAGGAAGACACTTGTCAGTGGATCGAGAAATAAACCGATTCAGGGCCGCTAGCCTTCCAGTCAACTGTTGGAGTTGTTTCGTAGTCTTAGGGATCTGGATTTCTAGTATGGCTTGGATCTTCTCGGGATTGGCCTCGATTCCTCTGCTCGAGACCATGTAGCCTAGGAACTTCCCCAAGGATACCCCGAATGCACACTTCGCGGGGTTCAATTTCATTCCGTACTGCTTTGGTGTCTCGAACGCCTCGTGGAGGTCACGGATATGGCTGACCGATTCCATGCTTTTCACCAGCATGTCGTCCACGTACACTTCCATGTTCCTTCCAATTTGAGCTTGGAACATTTTGTTCACAAGTCGTTGGTACGTAGCGCCTGCGTTCTTCAAACCGAAAGGCATGACCTTATAGCAATAAAGGCCTCGATCGGTGATGAATGCAGTCTTTTCCCGATCTTCTGGGTGCATGAGGATCTGATTGTAGCCAGAAAAGGCATCCATAAAACTGAGCAACTCGTACCCTGAGGTAGAGTCAACCAGCGAGTCGATGCGCGGGAGAGGGAAGTTGTCTTTGGGACAGGCTTTGTTGAGGTCGGTGAAGTCTACGCACATCCTTCATTTTCCGTTGGATTTCTTCACCAGGATTACATTGGCCAACCAATCGGGGTAATGGACCTCTTGGATGAACTGCGCCTTTAGGAGCTTCTCTACTTCCGCGGCTATGGCCTCGACCCTTTCCGGTGCGAACTTCCTTCTCTTCTGCTTTACTGGCTTTATGTCAGGATCCACGTTTAAAACATGGACAATCTCATCAGGGCTGATTCCCGGCATGTCTTCATGTGACCAAGCGAATACTTCTATATTCCTTTGGAGAAAATTCACGAGGCCTTCTCGAACTTTGTGGGCTAGGCACGTCCCTATCTGTAGGACCCTTCCTTCTCCTACCGACACCTCCTCGAGTGGCTTTGCCGGTTCCCCCTTGGCCTCGGACACCGAGGCCACAGTGAGTGTGGTCGAGTCTGAGATTTTCTTCATGGAAATGTTGTAACACTTCCTTGCCGCGAGTTGATCTCCCCGTACTACTCCAACCCCTTCCTCCGTTGAGAACTTCATCATAAGGTGGTAAGTTGAGGTCACTGCTCTCAACTTGTTCAACGCTGGTCGACCGATGATTGCATTGTAAGCAAAGGGTCAGTCGATCACTAAGAAGTCCACCATCACCGTAGACAGCCTGGGTGCCGTTCCTACTGTTACTGGTAAGGGGATGATCCCTATGGGGTATACTACCTCTCCACCGAATCCAACTAAAGGAGATCCAAATGGTTTGATCCTGTCGCGATCAATTCCCATTTGTTGGAAAGCTGGCCAATACAGGATATCAGCAGAGCTCCCGTTATCAACCAGGATTCGATGGGTCCCATGGTTTGCTACTATCAGTGTTACTATTAATGCGTCGTCGTGGGGCATCACCACCCCGCGAGCATCTTCTTCTGAGAAGGACAGTACCACCGATTCTGTCTTTGCTGCCTTTGTCGGCCTGTGTAAAGAATACACCTCCTGTCCCTGCATGCTCCTAGCGTATGCTTTTCTGACAGAGGTCGACTCCCCACCACCAGCAATCCCACCAGAAATGGTGTGAATCTCCCTGACAACTTGGTTTGGGATAGGTCTCTGTACTTCTCAAGCATTCCTCTGCGCATCTTCTCGGTCATACAGACCCTCTCTCGGTGCTGGGCCTCGACGTCTCGGTTCAGCATGTCCGAGACCTTCTCGGCCTCCTTGTTGATTCGCTTCTCGAACCCTCTCCTGCGCAAGGAATCTGATCAACTTTCCATTTTTTACAAGATTCTCGATCTCTCGGCGGAGAGATATGCAGTCTTCTGTCAAATGTCCATAGTCAGCGTGGTATTCACAGAACTTATTTCGATCCCGCCTGTACGCGTCGGCCTTCATCTTTGGTGGCCACCTGAATTCTGGATCCCCCTTAATGGCCATGAACACCTTGGTATAACTGGCGTTCAAAGGGGTAAATATCTCCTGTTGGAACTCGGCAATTCCACCTTCCGAGACTCACTTTTGAATAGTGGGCCTAACTTCTTTTCCCCCTTTCGAGGGTTCTTCTCCTCTTTCGGCTTGGAAATCGTCGAGACCTTCTTGTTTTCTTGTTTGGACTGCTCTTCCAACGTCTGAGCCTTGAGGAGTGTTCCCACCAACTCCTCCTGGTGGATGAACTCCTCGGTCAACTTCATGAATTGAGGAAGAGTGATTTTTTTAACGTTTTTTCTGCCTATTTCGGCCATCAGGGGCCCTTCTGCCCTGACACCCACCATTAATGCGTTAAGCAATGTCTTCTCGTCTGAGCTATCTACTTCGAGCTTCTCCTTGTTAAAGCGAAGCATGAAGTCCTTGAGGGATTCCTCCCGCCCCTGGCGCAGAGTCAATAGGCAGGTTACGCTCTTCTTTCTCTTCCGTGTTGCAAGGAACTGTGTTAGGAACAAGCGCCCTAGTTCCTTGAAAGTACCTACTGACTTTGAGGGAAGTTCAGCGAACCAGTCTTTCGCCACTCCTGTCAGAGTCAGGGGGAAGGCTCTGCATGTTATCTCGTCCAGAGTGCCATGTAGGATGAGATGTTCTCGAAAAGCTTCTAAGTGAGCTTGCGGATCTCCTCTTCCGTCATACTTCTCTATCCGAGGCATTTTGAACTTGTCAGGCATAGGATATGCTTTGACTCGCTCAGTAAACGGGAGACTCTCGTCTTCCAGCATGTCCCATGCCGTAAGGTGCGGATCTTCCCCATCAATTCGACTGAGAATCCGAGCATATTTTTCCTCCAGATCCTTCATCTTCATCTCATGGAGGCTGTGCCGCGTCTCGTCATGGTGAGATTTGTCTTGGTGTCGCCTCGATCGATGAGACCTCTTACCTTTGCGCCTTTCCCCTTGGGACCCTTCATGTTGAGATTTCTCGCGTCGAGACCTCTCTCCTTCGTGCCCATCTCGACGGGAGCCTTCATGGTGAGATTTCTCATGTTGAGACCTTTCCGGACGTGACCCATCATTCTCTGTTTCCATGCGACGAGACTTATCGCGGTGTTCCTCGTGGTGGATCGTTCGATGATCCCCTTGGACCGTGCTCTCGTTATCTTCTTGGTGAGGATTAACAGGCCGCTTCTCCCTGCAAACTCTGTCATGCCTTTCCTTCTCGCGGCGTTCCTCACGTTCCCTTTCCTTCTGACTGCTATGAGCTTCGGTCAAGGTGAGCCGAGTGTTGAGCTCCTCATTCTGCTTCCTGAGGACTTCCATTGATTCTGCCATATTTCTCAGAAAATCTGCCAACTCTCCCAGGGGTGCTAGGGGGAGGTTACAACGGACGAGGCTGCAGCGGGTGAGGCTGTAGAGGATGTGAAGAGCGTGTGTTCACCATGTCGAATTTGTTATAAATGAGAAGTGATTGAAAAATCAACGTTCCCACAGACGGCGCCAAACTGTTGATGCACAGTTTCCGATTGATGACGTGGCACGCTTGTTGAATTCCTTATTTGAGTGATCCCAATGCAAGTTGGCCTGCACAAAGAGAAAGATAATAGGACCGAAGAGACCGGGGGTGAGCCGGCGGGGCCACTCCGATGCCTAAGTCAATGTTTGTTGTAGAGAATAATAACAGAGAGCAACAAAAGCATAAGGGTGCCAAAATTGCCTTACCGGAATGTGGGGAGGTGACTTGCATTATATAGGCATTGAGTGATAGTCCCCTAACCAGTGACTGACTCTTCCCTGATTTTCTGCGATGCAGTTTGTTATCAAGGATTTGAGTAGTTATCTGTATCAAGATCTGATGAGATCAAGATAGGATTTGGTTGTTATGGCGTTTTAAATTTCGAATTCTCGAAGATAGCGTATCTGATTCCGCGATTCCAGGTGCTTGGCATTTGAGTTAGATGGATAGGATCGGGTCTTATGAATTCAATTTCCTGATCCCTAAGTTTCAGGGTTTCAGAGGCCTCGGGCTCGAGAGTAATGAAGGCCTCGGATGCTCGAGGCCTGAGGCGTTCTCGGATGCTCGAGGCCTGAGGCATTCTCAGATATTCGAGGATCGAGGCGTTCTCGGGTTCTCGAGGCCTGAGACGCTCTTGGGCTCTGATGAAGTGGGCTTCCATTGGGCCCGGTAAACTGTGGGGCCGGTTCTGTAGAGTTGATCCGTGACCCAACACACATCAACCATTTTAAAGAATTCTTTTTTGCAAAAAGTTACTAACAAAGTAAAAAGAGGAAAACCCTTTTGGTTTTCAATAGCGGGTGGCATTGTGAACTTTTTGAGGGATAACGCAAAGGAAATGAGTCTTTGCTTGATGTTATTTACTCTCAGAGGAGTCCTTTAGTTCCTAAAACTTCTAGTGACTTTTAGACAAGTTATGTTCTTATTGTATCACCAAGTCCCCATTACTACTTTTCAAAATCCTTTAGAAGGCTCAAAACGAGTAAGAAAATTTTCTAAGAACAAATTATTTTAAAGGCAAAGTCCACAATAGAGGATTTTTATTTTTTATTTTTTTTCATGTTATGGCTGATGTGTCCAATTTTTAAGTTGTGGGTTGAAATGTTAATGACATGGCATATCCACCACTACATGTGTCTGATGTAACCTAACCGAGGGGATAGTTTGGTCACTTTGGACATGTAAAAACGTGATTTTTAAAAAAGTAATTAAAACATTTAGAAAAATCGTAATTTAGCCTTTAAAGCTACAATTTAACCTTTAATCGTGTGTTTTAAAAAATGCACTCGTTTACCTATAATTTAAAAAAGTAAATTTTTTCACATTTTCAAGCTGTCATTTTTTTTTTTTTTTTCAAACACCTCCAAAACAAGATGCTTTTTTACGGTTTTATTTATCAGATTTGGCATTTATTATTACGAGCTTATAACCCACATAATGCGCGGGATCCTTCATTATAATTTAATTTTAAAATTTAAACACATCATTTTTCATTATAAGTTAAAAAGATATATAAAAATATATCTCACCTATTTAAATAAAAATAATTAAATCTTTGTTTTTTTTTTTGTTTTGACAAAAATAATTAAATCTTTGTTCTTATAAGTATATTTGATTTAAAATAAATAGTATAAAAAAATAGCAAGAAAAATACATGAATTATAATTTAATTAACTCAACTAATGACATATGAATTATATTGAAATATAATTAATTATATTGAAATATAATTAATTATATTAAATATAATTAACGTAATTAATTAATGACATCATATAGATATATAAATATAATTAACGCAATTAATGACGCTAATTAATGACTAATTTTTTAAGTATATATATGTGACTTTTTTCTTTTTCTTTTTTTGAAAATCCTAAACGTATTATCACATAATAATTTAATTTATATTATTTGTTTCTTATTTGATTCAGACATTAATAAGATTTGATTTATTAAATTATTTAATATTAAATAATTTTAATATGGAGAACTCTTGAAATATAATTAACGTAATTAATGACGCTAATTAATTATCGATTTTTTAAGAAAAAATTGTATTAGGATCCTCTCCATTTCAAAATCTCTCAATTTCCTCTATTTAGTGTATTTTGAATGGTAATGTTGTCCAAAAAGTTGAATGAGGATAGTGCATTAAATGCATTACCCTTCAAAATGCACTAAATGGAGAAAATTGAGGGATTTTGAAATTGAGAGGATCCTTTTCCAAAAAAATCAGTCCACTCTTAAAAAACCGGCTAAAAAATTATGTCTTAAAAAATTGGTTTAGCTTTTAAAAAAATGAATTTACGTCATATGTCGTAATATTAAGACACTTCTTAGATTGATTTGACTTTTATATATATATATATATGATTACGTTGAAAGCTTTCATTCTCACAAGATAATACCACTGACGTATTCACCTGGAGACTCACACGAATAAGATTGTTTGTCTTGGTTTTTTCAAGGCCTTTTCCTTTGGTAGGTTCCGATGCCATTTCCAAGATGCCTGAGCCAACAGCAATAATAAAGGGAGAAAAGTAACCAGGACATTCATGATCCGATGGAAACAAGATGAAGAGTCAAAATTGGCCAACGTTATTCGTCCAAACAAAACAAAACAAAAATTGGCCTACGTTGTATATTGGAGTGGCAATTCATATTCAAGTGTCACATTCAGGTCGCATCAATGCTAAGGGTGAAAAGGTAAACGGTTATTATCCGTTCGCTAATCGTTATTGAATGCAGTTAGAAAAAATTGCTAATCACTTAGACGATTACGGTTAACAATTTTAGGTTTTAAAAAAACTGTTAACTACCTTTACGTATATTATATAATATATATTATATTTATATATAAAAAAATACATGAAATGACATCATATTTGTGTTTAAATATATATAAAAATCTAGAAATAATATCGTATATAGTAAAGTATTATCATATTATCATAAAAACAAAGTTGTTTTATTATTTTTTTTTTTTTAAAAAAAAAATCTTTAAAAAGTAGTTAACAGTTATTAGGGTTATCCGCATCGGCAGTTAGCAGAGGTGGTTAGTAAATTTTACTAACCGTAACCGCATTTTCACCCCTCATCAATGTATAAATATAAGACTATATAGGTCAATCCTAACTCGACTAATTTAATTAAACAGGTTAAACTTTTTAACTCTAACCCTCTAATTTTGTATTAGGTTTGTGTGAGATTTACGGGTTATGTCAAAAATTGACAGCTCTTATGTTATGTATAGGGTTTGGGTCATGTCAAGAATGAGTATAATATTATATAGATCAATACCAACCTAACCCATTTAATTAAATTGACCAAACTTATCAACCATAATCCTTTAATTTTGTGTTGAATTCATGTCGAGTTTAAAAATTGTCGGCCCTAGTTGCAGACTACAAGTGTTAAAAAATAAAAAGTATAGACAACTAAGGATCATGATAGTTGTTCCTCCTTTCAAAAAAAAAAGGGATCATGATAGCAATTTCCCAGTACTCATGGTCAATGTCACAAATCAAACCCCCAGTTTCTGACTAGAACTAAATTGACATCCATCTGGTATCACACAGCAAACCATAACTAGCATCCTTAATATTACCAAACAGTAACAGTTAACAGCAATCACATGGAACTAGAGCTAAAGAAAGATTTTGTAAAGGAAGCTACAGCATTTGTACAATCTTTCCACCAAAAAACATCATATCCCAGATCCCCAGGGAAAGAAATAACAAGGTTTTACCAATCAAAAAAGCGAAGGACCCATCATCACCAACATACTACTACCACAAAGGATGCAACAACTTGAAATGATCAGATGGCTGAAACCTTTGGAACATTCACTGGAAACTGGTCGATCTCATCCATCCATGGGTTCTTCTCCTTCGCCGGATTTATAGTCTGTAGGGCCTTCCAAACTGCACTGTTACATTTGAACCCAGACCCAAATGCTATCTGCCACATTCTGTCTCCCTTCTTCATCCTCCCCTTGGCTTCTGTATAAGCCAATTCATACCAAAGAGAGCTGCTGGAGGTGTTGCCAAAACGGTTAAGTGTCATCCTTGAAGGTTCCATATGCCAATCCGAAAGCTTCAGGTTCTTCTCCAATTCATCCAGCACAGCTCTTCCTCCGGCATGAATGCAGAAATGCTCAAAAGCCAGTGTAAAATCTGGGATATAAGGCTTCAACTTCATCTTGAGAAGTTTCCTCCCAACCAATGTGGCAAAGAAGAGCAATTGTTCAGACATTGGCAACACAAGAGGACCCAATGTGGTGATGTTAGTCTTCAAAGCATCTCCAGCAACTGCCATCAGATCCTTGGACAAAGAAACTCCAATATTCCCAGTGGAATCCTCTTGTTGAGTAACGCAAGAGAAGCACTTATCATCCGCACCTTTGTGGGTTCGGACTGTATGAACCAATCGATACTTGGATCGATGTCGGTCAGACCTCTTGTTCGAAAGCAAAATCGCTGCCCCTCCCATTCTAAACAAGCAATTTGAAACAAGCATCGATCTTTCATTCCCAAAATACCAATTCAAGGTGATGTTTTCCATGCTAATCACCAAAGCATACGAATTGGGATGAACTTGAAGAAGATCTTTAGCAAGATCAATCGAGATCAAACCAGCACTACAACCCATCCCACCCAGGTTATAGCTAACAATATTACCTCGAAGCTTGTAATGGTTAATAACCATAGCAGACAGTGATGGTGTTGGATTAAACAAGCTACAATTCACAATTAAAATCCCAATATCTTTTGGTTTCAAACGTGTTTTCTCAAAAAGCTGATCAAGGGCACCAAACATTACCATCTGAGCTTCTTTCCTTGCCTCCTCCATTGATGGATTCGGAGGAACCCTCAACACGGCTTCAGGAAGATATGTTGACTCCCCAAGACCTGACCTCTCCAGAATTTTCCGTTGGAACTCAAGGTTTTCCTCCTTGAATGTCCCCGCCGACTGGGACCGGTCCATGAATATCAGCCTCGAGCATTTCCGGGCATCCTCCGGCTTATAGCATGAGAAATCAACAAGGTAAACCGAGCGGGGGCGAGTAAGGAAATAAAGGGTTGATAGGAAGACGAGGAGAGTTGAGCATACAATCACGGATATGACATTGAACCGCAGATGGTCCCAAAGGTCGTAGAGACCTTGGAGTGAAAATGTAGAGAGTTGTGCAGCCATTACAACAACAATAGGCGATAAAAACAAGTACATTCCATGAGTGATGAGGTAGTGGTAGCCTAGTTTCACATATTTCAGCTTCACAGATTGTTTGAAATCAGGGAGCTTTCTCGAAGAAGATGAAGATGGAATCAACGGCTTGTTTGGGTTGGATTCAAACATTTTTTGTTAAGATTTTGAATTTGCACAATTTTACAAAAGTTCAGGCCTTCCCAGTGATCCAAATTGAACAGTGAAGGAAAAGAGCATGAACCCCTTTTCCTTTGGAGCAAAAATTCTATGAATTTGTGATCACAGAAAGCGCATTGGCTTAAAAAATCGAAATGTATGATCTGGGTATTTAGTTAAATACCCTTTAGGTTGTTGGGTTGGATTTTCTCAGAATTCTAACAAAACACAATTTATATGTATTTGGAAATGGATTTTTCAGAGTCTGATATCAAAATGGCAACTTTTATAACAGAGAATCAGAAAATGAAACCCAAACATCCCTGCAAAAAGAAGAAAAAGTAAAAGTAAAAGAAGCATATATCAGCAACAGAGAAAAAAAGATACCACCAAAAAGACAAACTTCTAAATATATTTACGAAAAGTTTGCACCTCACATTTTCTAGATGAGAGAGAGAGATCTAAGTAAAGTTTATCAAACGTAAAGTTGCCAAAAAGAATTTCAAAAATTATACCACTGCAGAAGAGAGATTCTTCAAGCAAAGCAAGAGACCCAGACACCAGACTCAGTAGAGAATGGAATATGAGGCCCAGATGAAAAACAAAACAAAAAAAGACCTTACCTTAAATGGAGCATTTGAACAAGAGGTGTTCTTGATTGTGCCTGAGAAACCAATGCCACGGAGAGAGAGAGAGAGAGAGGTGCAGAGTGGAGGAAGTTGTAATTGTATTATGGAGTTTGTGTGAACGGTGGCGTCGGGTGGAGAACTGTGAAATTTATACACAACTTCTGCTTGCAAATGCGTTGTCTCCGGTGAACTTGGTGCGGTTGGTACTCTGCTTGTAATTCGCTTAGAAAAGAGAAAAAACAAAATGGCAATTAAGGATTTTATATTCTCTTTAATTTGAATTGAGATTATTAGATTTACCTAAGCTGTTGTCTTCCTAACATAAGTGTAAGAACATATATATATATATAAAACATTAAATGAAATGCTCCTAAAGTGTGTTTTTGGGTAGCCTTCCTCCATAAATTATTTGCCCCGCTCCGCCTCCCCGCTGTTAATTGTGACCAATTGATATGTATTCGGTTACAACAAATATTTCTTCGTAATACAATGAAGCTCAAAAATTTTATGTAGTTTATGCAAAACGAAACCAAATCAAAATACCCTCAAAATTTATATTCTAAGAGAGATAGACTCAAGTTTTAAAATAAGGTTTTGAGTACAAGAAAAAAAGAATATATGTTATATTACTGTAAAACTGATCCACAGTGAACTGTTTATAGTATTATAACGGTAATTTATGTATGTTTACTAATAAGGAAACAGATTCTCTCTATTTCATTTGAAATGGAGAGGAGCCATTTTTTACTTAAACATGTAATTTTTCAATTAGTGGTAATTAACTACAATTCTAACCGTCATTAAAATACGACCATCAAATTGTAACTGACGCTTAATCTTGACAGTTATGTAATATGGCTATCATATCTTAACATATACTTAATCTTGATCGTTAGATTAAAATTGTAATTAACGATTGTTTAGTTATAACCATTAGATTCTAATTGTTAGTAACGATTAGTTGGTGGAAACCGAATTAGAGCATACACAAAAGTAGATAGACCCAATTATTGTTTGCTTTAATGCAATGGTTGGTGTATGTTCGGCTTTATAAATGCTAACTTGACTTTCTATTTTTTTTCATGTAGAACTTCTTTCGAGGCTCATTAAAAGCTTTCATTTAAAACATTTCCAAACCATAAACATGTACGTATAATAAATTGATTTTGAAAATATCTTAACAATAAGTAACGTCCATTCTCATAAATATTTATTAATATTTCTTAAAATATTGTAGGTGTTAACTTTGTTTTCAAGAAATTAGGGTCCTCTTTGTTCGAATGAATTAAAATATTTAATTAGTTATAGTGGAATGGTATTTTTGTTCTCTCAAAAAATAAAAAGACATAAATATCCAAAGTATAATTAACTCAACATTATCCAATTCATTTGAAATTGAGAGAATCATGTTCCGTGTTCAAGAGTATGCCAACTCACCAATACTTAATGATACTAGCAAAAAGAAATATGGAATTTAGAAAAATGTTAGGGGTCAATAAATTTCTCATATTTGGTCTATATTCTCCTATAAATTTAATAGATCAATTATTAGATGTGTGAGATCTGACATTGACTTATGTGGAGTCTCCATAAGTCAACAAATCTAATGGTTAATTTGTAAAATAAGATGGGCTAAATATGGAGAAAATGTTGACTCTTAGCATTTCTCTGAAATTGCAGTTTAACCTTTAGAAAATAGATAGTTTAGAATTGCATTTTAAAAAAATTGCAATTCTGCTTCTTTCAAAAGCAAGTAAGTGGGTATTTTTTTAAAAACGCACAATTTTAAAGATTAAATTATAATTTTAAAAATTAAATTACAATTTTATCAAATGCTTAATTACATTTTTAAAAATCACGTTATCAATTCCCTAATTTTAAAAATACGATAAGTAGCATTATTGGAAGAAACGGAGAGTAATTCTCATTAAATGCCGTGTACCAAATTCAAATTTCTGGAAGTACATCAACGTATATGTAGTATTGAATCTATTGATAGACCAACTCATTAGAGCATCCATTACAGGCTCTTCAAACACATTTTTTTGTTAGTTTGAATAGCCCATTTAATAAAAAGAGCAAAAAACACTCATTTTTAGCCTCTTTATTTTAACAAAAAACTTAACAATATGAACAGTGTTTCTTCAAACTTAACAATTACTATTCACTCTCTATTCTTTAAACAATTATATTTTAACTCTCCTCCTTTTTCCTCTTCAACTTCTCTCTCCTCTTTTCAACTTCTTTACTTTATTTTAATGAAAAATAAAGTAGAGAAGGAAAGTGAAAAATAATATTTTAATAAAATAGTGATAGAGAATTGTTAAAGTAGAGAGGCTGAAAAGTGTGCTATAAAAAGGTGGACTGTTAAAATAATCAAAAGTATACTTTTGATTATTTTGAAGAGAAAAATTTGAAAAGACTGCTGTGAATGCTCTTATGGAGTGAGTGATGAGTCACAATTTTGCACCAAACAATTAATAGCATCCATATATATATATATATATATATATCAGGCTACAATAATTTTATTTACTATTATTTTATTCGATTGAATGTAGCAGTGTCGATTAGGTATTGGTTTAGCCTTTATTACAAGGATAACGCTATATATACACACCAATATTTTATTATTATCTCTTTTGCTAATGTGACCTTGTCAATTTACCCTTTGATTAACTCTTATTAAAAATAATAATAGTAATAATAATAATAATAATAATGACCTGAAATTGTCACATTAACATAGTAAGATGTTAGTGTAATATATAGCTTTTTTCATGTTTAAAAAATAAATAAATAAAAATTATCTAGTTTACAATTAAGTCCCTATAATATCAAAATGAACTCAAAGATTCTTGAGTTATGCAAAAAAAATAATTTACTACCTACAATCAAATTATACTCACTAACTTAACAAAATATATTAATATGATACTGATTTAAATAAGATATGTGTCACAATTTTATTAATTTTGACGTGTTACATTATTGAAATTTGTTAAGTAAATGCATGAAATTTAACTGCAAAAAGTAAATTGTTTTTTTAACATACCTCAAAAACTTTTGAGTTTATTTTGATCTAGTTGTAAATCAAGTAAACTACGTGAACTAATTTTACATTTTTTCCCAAAAACACATTTAATGCTAATTAACACCGACACATTAGTACTACTTAATAACAACGGTTGGTGTGTACATGCATGAGAAGTGATTCAGTAATTAAAGCATGTCAAAAAAAATATATATATAGTAATTAAAAGCTTTCTTCCAACAAAAACAGAACTAGTTACATTTTATGGGTATTTTTATCTTTTTAGTTTTTACAAGGACAAAAATACCTCACAAATATAACTAACTGAATATTTCTTATTCAAATAAACCGGAGAATATTCTAATTCCCAAAAACGAGTTGATCTTGCCCATGCTCAACATTATCATTACATGTCCATAGTTTGAAACAAAAATCTATAAAATGTAATATATATAACTTATAAAATGAGTAAACAATTTAAGAAAAATTAAGGGAAAACTTCAAAAGACCCCTCTCCCATCTTCCACCGATTTACACAAACTTCCCCCGAAACGAAAAAACTCTCATTTACCCCCCCCCCCCCCCCAATCTTCAATTTCCTCTCATTTAAGACCATTTTGGTAGTAATTTGTCCAAACTACCCTTTCACTCCAAAACTACGCCATTTTGGGCTCGGGCAAAACGACGTCGTTTTGCCCAAAACGGCGTAGTTTTTGCCAATTTAGGATTTTAGTTTTTTTTTTTTAAAAAAAAAAGAAGGAAAATTAAAAAAAAAAAAAAAAA
>CM017325.1:26534912-26564333 GCA_006937295.1 Carpinus fangiana
TCCTTCTTAAAAAAAAAAAAAAAAAAAAACTAAAATCCTAAATTGGCCAAAACTACGCCGTTTTGAAAAAAATGACGTCGTTTTGCCCGAGCCCAAAATGGCGTAGTTTTGCCCAAAAAGGTATAATGGGCATATATATACCCATTATACCCTTAAAGGGTCTTAAATGAGAGGAAATGGAGGATTGGAGGGGGCAAATGAGAGTTTTTTCGTTTCGAGAGAGGTTTGTATAAATCGGTGAAAGATGAGGGGGTCTTCTGAAGTTTCCCCTAAAATTAATTATATAACGTATAAACCAATGCCAACTACCCTTTTGTTTTTTCTTCCCACATTTCACTAAGACTTTAGATTCAACAAAATTTATAAATTAATATATATATAAACAATTCAACAAAATATAATTATATATAACGTATAAAACCAAAGCCAAATACCGTTTTTTTTTTTTTTTTTTACATGTCCGCAAAAAAGGGGAGAGAGAGATTCAAACTAATGACCTTGACTTCATAATGCATGGTCCTAGTCAATTGAACTACTTTTTCGGGAACAAACCAACTACCCTTTTGTTTTCATTTCAAAAAAAAAAAAAAAAAAACTACCCTTTTGTTTTTTCTTCCCACAATTCAGAAAAAGCTAAGATTCTCAGCAGCACGCAACTTGGAGCACTAGAATGTGAAAACCCCTCCGCCATCTGCGGACAGGATATTTCCAACTGCTACTTTATCGAAACCGTTAATCTTACCAACGGATAAAAGTAGGGGGGGGAGTTTCATTGGTCTTTGGACTTTGGAGGTTTCACCAATTACAAAATATTTTTATACTGTTTTTAAAATATTATTTTCATATCGTGATCACATCAAATGCTTAAAAGAAAACTCCACTTACCCTTTACGGAATTAGGATCCTCTCGAATATATAGTTATAATTGATATATATTTTTGTTCCTTCAAAAAAATAAAATAAAAAAAAAGACCCAAAAAGGCCAAAACCCAAACCTTTTTATTTATTTTTTTGCACATAAAAGTCCTAAGTGGCAAGATGTCACATGCTCCATCCATAATTGTTGTGGCTCTACCCATTGATGAGCTTGTAGCATCTTTCCATCTAGGACTTTTATGGACAAAAAATAGTCTTTTATTGCACTATAATATATCTCTTTGTGAAAAGCCCAATAACCAACATTCTTATAACTTTTTAGAGATAAATGCAAAATTGGTCATTGTTGTTGGTCTAAATTCTAAATCACACCATGTAGTATAAAAATAATTTATAGGTCTCTGTAGTTGGCTTAAATTATAAATTACTCCTTGTGGTACAAAAAATAGGATTCAGCTCATATGCTATTATTTATATGATGTAATAAAAGCAACGGTTAAGATTGAATCTCTCAAAATCTTTTTTTTTTTTTTTTTTTTATTTTCTCTCTCCTATTAAAAGCTTTTAAAGATAAGTCAACTTTGAAATTCAATCTTAACCATTGCTTTTAGTACAGTATACATGCTGACAGGGGTGTAAACAAGCTGAGCTTGAGCGAGCTTCCCTTGTTTGAGCTCGGCTTGTTTAAATTTTACTCGAGTCGAGTTTAAGGACGAGCCAAAAAATAAAGCTTGCACTCGAGCTCACAATAAGTCGAGTCGAGCCGAGCCGAGCCAAGCCAGTTCACGAGCTGGCTCTTATATTTAATTTAATTTATTTTTTATTATTTTATTTTATTTTATTATAAATTTAAACTTCAACTACTCTTAAATGGCTTAAGAAACCAGCTTGTATATGAGCATTTGCTTAGCCTGACTAGCCAAGTATGGAGCTTGAGTTAATACAACAAGGCACTTGGTTTCGAAAAGAGAGGATATACATAATTTTATAATAAAAGGATAATAGTATAAAAAATAAAAAAAAATAAAAACAAACAAATCATCAAATTTTAATATTAATATGAGCAATTATGTGAACAACTACCAATTCGAGTCTTATACGAGCTGCTCACGAAGTTAACCAAGTCAAGCCGAGCTTACTTTGTTAAATATTTTAGCCATGATTCGTGTTCACGAAACACTTCATTTAATATTTGAGTCGAGCACGAGCTGAGCTTATGCGAGCCGAGCTCGAGCTTGCTCGTGAGCGGTTTGCTCTCTTAACAACCCTACATGGTGTTATTAAAATTACAGCATGTATGTCAAATCCTAAAAAATAATTTATAGGTCCTCATAATAGCTAGGCCAAAATAACAATTTACTCCCTAAAACCAAATTTTGTTAAATAACTTAACATAATCCATTATTTTGTCACATCATACTGCAACAATAAATTAACCAAATCTCTTTTATCCCTAAAATTTTACTCCGTGTATAACAATACCTTATTGTTATACACATGATAAAATTTTGGGGAAATAAAAGATTATGTAAATCTACTATAATAGTATGACGTGGAGTGGGGCTGATGTGTAATCTTAACTGGCAAAGTGACACATTTTGTTAAGATTCATAACATAAATTGATTTCAATGAGTAAACTATTATTTTCGCATACCTTAAAGACCTATAAATTATTTTTTATATCACAGAGAGTGATTTGTAATTTAAGCCAATTACATAAATCTATAAATTATTTTTTATATCACATAAAGTGATTTGTAATTTATATCAACCACAATGACCAATTTTATAATTATCCCAACTTTTTAAAACTCAAAGAATGTTTTGATAATTATAAAAACTACGCGGAGCATTTTGAATTTATCCCAAAAGATAAGTAGATGGTCATGGAAAAGCTCATCAATTTAATAATAAAAACTAAAAAATTGAGAATGCTCATTTTAAAAGTCTAAGAAAGTAACTACATGTCACTAAGCATGTGATGTGTCATGTGAGAGACAATCTCTTATCCGCTTTGGCTTTTTTAATAATTTTTTATTTGAAGCGACATCCCATGTAAAGGTATATAAGTAATTGTAGTTGCAATTGCGATTATTTCTTCTACAAATATTTATCATTATTTAGCTAAATAATCACCTATTATTTAGTGGTCAAAATTTTTAAACTATCAACTTTTACTATTTTATTTTAATATTATTTATTCAATAATCATATTTTAAAAAGTTTGGCATTTGGGTTATAGTTTTCAAAATTTCATTTTCAAATGATTATATTTTTTTAAAAAAAAATCATCTTTTTTCATATGTTCCAACAAAAAATGAAATATAGTGAATTTTAGTATTTCATGAAGTTCATGGAAAATAAATAAATAAAAAGAGTTGCACATGGAGAATCAAGAAGTTTCCATTTTTTTTTTTTAAAAAAAAAGGAAGAAAAATGTAATAAATTAAGTAATTTTTGACGAGCAATGCTCCGAAAGAGTAATCTCATTTGCATTAAATTATTTAATTGCAAAAATAAAAAAATAAAAAAATAAAAAAATAAAAAATCCCCTCACGTGGTTTACTTTGACATGAGCATCAGGTGGGCTCCATGAAGATCTTGAGGAGATGACAGCACATATCACTTTCTGCTCCAGCCTCCAGGGTTGTCAGCACGACATAAAGACACCTCTATCATGTCATTGTCTGGTCCCACTTTCTACTTTTCTAGGTACCCATGTTAAACTTGCATATACCGGGAAAAATTATTTGAATATTTTTTGTAAAAATAAAGGGGCAAATTCACTTTATCTCATAAGTTTTAAGGATTTTTTAATTTTAATCTCAAAATTTTAAAATTAGTAATATATTTTTCTAAAGTTTAAAAAAGTGATAATTTAAACCCCCGTTAACTTTTTCTATCAAATTGGATATAAATCTTTGAAATTACGTAATTATCTTTAGGCTTTTTTTTAAAAAAAAAAATTTTAATTTTCGTCCATTTAGACGAAAAAAGTTAACGGAATGTTTAAATTGCCACTTTTTTAAACTTTAGGGTTAAAATTGAAAAACCTTTAAAACTTTAGGAGAATAAAGTAAATTTTCCTCAAAAATAAATGATAGAATTACTTTCGGTGAAAAAATGAAATAGTTGGAACGCTTCTCCGAACAACTGCGCATTTTGAGAAGGTTTCACCATGGTGACCCATGGGTCAGGTCACGACCTAGATCCACTGTAGTGTAGTTTGTGAAGATGAAGCTGAAGGGGCAAGCTCAAATATGATGGCATAGCATAGAAGAAAAGTTGCTTCTTCTTTGACAACCACCCATTATTGATTGGGAGGAGATGAAACTTCGGTTGAAGGAAAAATATTTGCCGATTGATTATCAAAAATAAAATTTGAGGGAACTCTTGTCACACAAGCAACAACAATATTATTGACAAGTATACCAACCATTTCCACGAGTTGAACTTATGATGCTAGATCATTAAAACTGAAAGTCAATCCACTGTGTGTCTGTACATCCTCCATTAACATCAAAGATAACCTTGCGCGAAGAAACAACTAACAGGGAGTAGCGTTTCCTGCCTAATAATTTAGTAGAACGACCCATATAAAAAGGAAAGACATTTTGAGGTCCACACTTGACTAGCAAAATAATGAATGCTATAAATGTGGAGGACATGGCCATTATGCCGTGGTTTGTCCTGCCATTGTCCTACCAATGACCAATAATTTGCGCTTAACTGTGATGAGGATTTGGTGCGGGCTGAAGATTTTTCTAATGATGAGAACATTCGAGTAAATACTAACGTCCCTCAAGTTCATCTATAAGGTTTTGACTTACTTGTATGTGTTGGGCGCCGCATTTGATAGGTCAGAAGCAGGAAGGTGAAGTGAAAGACTCGCTCAAAACAAATGTCTTTTATACTCAGGTTGAACATGAGAAGTGTGCCTTAAATTTGATCATTAATAATGGTAGGCATGAACATTGTGTCGAATATACAGTTGGTTATAATAGATGAATATTTTTATCTCCTAAAAAATAAAAAGACAAAAATATATCTTAAGTATAACTAACTGGATATTTTTCAGTTTATTTGAAATTGAAAGGATCTCTTTTGTTTCCCAAGAGATTGTTGAAAAATTGAAGCTCCCAATTGAAAAGCGTCCTATGCCGTACAAAGTGGATACATCGATTTCAGTTAAACATTGTTGTTTGGTCTCCTTTTCTTTGAGAAAACTCTTCAAGGATGTTGTTTGGGGGTGATATTCTCTCCATGAGAGTCTGAGTCTCTCATGTTCTGTTGGGTAGATTGTAGCTATATGATCGACGAGTCCTTTACGATGGTTTCACCAACACACTCATTTATTTTCAAACGACGGAAGATTACCTTTGCTTTGCTTCATGTGCATGACTTAGAGATCCTTATTAAGCTCTGCCTATTGCACAACTGAGCCTAAGCCCATTTGTTTCGAGATAAAATATTTTCATTAGCTAAAATCATTTTGCCAAAAAAAGTGGCTATTTTTTGTTGTTTATTTGCAACCTTGAAAACGATTCAAAAAATATTTTTATTAGTATTTGACTCGTATGAAAAATTGCCAAATATTTTTTATATTTTCATATTAATTTAAGAAGTTGCAAAGCTGCGAGGAAGAGAGATGGGAATAAGAGCTACATAAGAAGAGTGAGAATCGAAGGCCTTCAGAGAGTAGGATTAAGATCCAGTACAATTGCATGACTATATTTTTTGCAATTGTTAAGAGCCTTATGAGGCCCACCTACTTGAGCAAGTGTTCAAGCAGGTAGACCCCAAAAAGAGCCATTTCACAATTGCCTACTTGGGTGTGTAGGTGAGCATCTAAAAATAGTTTATGCAGATGAAAAGTGTAAATCATTTTACGCCTCGTGAAAGTTATTTTTCTTCATTAATTAAAAACAGTTTTAAGTTGACTAATATTTTACGATGCACCAAATCCTCAAAAGAAAAAAAAAAAAAAAAAAAAATCAAAAAATATTTTACGCCAATACAAATAGGAACAAGTATGAGCAATAAGCTTAGCTTAGCTTATTCCTGAAGAAGCTTGAATGAGGTTCATAAACTAAGCTTTAGGCAAAGTCTATCAGTGTAGATGAGAGACAATTTGTCACGCCTAGAAGGCAAAAACTGGGGAATATCTATTCACTCACAACCCAGTAACTGCTTGGATCCGGGGAAACCTTTTCAATTCATCTCACCTTCAAGCAAATTTTAATCCTTCTAAAGTAAATCTGGTTCCCAATAATTTGGAGGTTTCCACATATTTATTCCTGTAATATGCATGAATGCTATAACCCAAGCAACACCTTGCATGATCAAAAACCCACCCACTAGTGTATTTCTCTTGGTCAAAATCAATTTTTATTTTTTTATTCGTAAGAAAACAGCTTGAGCATTAATTTAGTAACAAGATATACACAATAATAATAATAATAATAATAATAATAATAATAATAAATGATACAAAGGACTATTCAGACCTTAAATTGTTGCGAGTAAAACTCTGGACTTCTCCACGAGCTAATGCTTGCTGGTACAGGGTAAAAATTAAATACTGAATGAACTGGTGCAGTAGTCCTTCAACTTTTCTGTGCAAACCTCAGATATTGACAACTCTACTGCTATTTAACTTCTGTGTTATGATTTCTCACGCCCTTCACGAGGGCCAATTCAGCAACCAAGGCAATATGATCACTACCCCATTTCTGTAGAACAAAGTTGGTCAGTAGAATATAACTACAATATAATCAAACTATATGCCAAAGTGCAGGTAGTCCATAGGATTAATTAATCTGTTATTCATTCAAGCAATGCTCTCAAGTATAGAATTTCAAGCTGGGATGCGGATATGGGGCTAGGAAAACAAGTAAAGGTTAACCTGCCAGCTAAAGAAAAAGAAAAAGAAAAGGGCGGGGAGGTAGGTTTATCTCAAGAACCACTTCATCTGCCACAATAACGTGATTTACAGTAAAAATAGCACCAGTTTAACCAGAACATACAGGTTTATCTTACAAAATATCAGAAGGAATAGAACAACTTTTTCTTTTATAAGGCACATATATGGTCAAAAAATTGATTAGATATTACTATAGTTAATATTTGAACCACTCAAGTCCCTTCATCTTTGCTGGATTTTATAGTTAGCATAGCCTTCCACCCCTTTAAGTAAACTCAAATTTTTACACCTAATATACCTTTGTTGGGAATCCTCGAGTCCATTGCATAGCCTGTTTTTTAATCGGAGCAAGAACCCTGACGGTCTGGAGAGCTTCAGAACGCCTGGATGTCAAATCAAATTTTAAAACTAACAAAAGAACATAAATTAAATCTTAAATTCACATTAGGTATACAGTATACCCATAATACTGCTAGATATAACAGGAAAGACAGTCATCATGTGAATTTGATCAAAAAACATGTTCCTCATGTGTGATTGCTCCTATCTAAACTCCACTTTAATAAGCATTTGACAGAATACTGCACCAGGAACAGCAGAATCTTGGAAAGCACTTACCAAATGTAATCAACTGTGCCCATAAAACACGTGTTGTAACTGGTCACCAAAGGCTCTCCATTTGAGTCTCTAGTCCCTGAACAATCCTGCAAAGACGCAGAAATGTAAAACTTCCAATGCAGATCCTACTTGTGCAATCAAGATTACAAAATATCTAATCATTGCAAAATTTTAAAAATCAATGATTGTTATGCACATCAAACAGAAAGTTCCCGAAGGAAGAGCAAAAGTTAAAGCTTGATATACCTTAACTTCTGTGTATGTGCTACTGAGCATTAAAGGATGTTCTAAAAGGTTGCAGTCTGCATTGCCCGTTGCTGTTTCTATTTCCATTGGAGTCCATAATGATGGGTCATAAGCTGTTTCCTCCATAGCAACAGGCTCCGAATCCAAGCCTGGAGATAAATCATCCTCAACTTCATCATTCAGTGAACTTGAAGGTGAGTTGTGGGAAATGGATTCAAGCTCCTTGGAGTGATCTGATACTGCAAGATCTGATCTTAATTGACCAAAATCAGATGGGAAGGCATCTCCACTATTATGCAATGCAGATAAAAATGTACTATCTTCACCTACATTTCCACCTTCTGCCATGGCTTTATCAAGCTCATTTAGAGATAAATTCTCCAGTTTCTCCCCAACATCATCATTTGGTTTTTGATGGGATGATAGATTTCCCAAGTTCCCTGGAGGAAAGACTTCACCAGCATTGGAGAAGGAAGTCCGGCAGGATTGCTCAGATGATGAAATTTCTGAGTTAAAAGGATCGCCACACTCTGGATCAATCCTGGCCATAGTTGAATCATGATTTCCCAGAAAGGAGATTGTAGGATCCTCACAGTTCACACTTTCATTTTCTACATAGTCATTGGACTTGGCATGTCCACCTAATGATCCAGAACTCAAATGAGCCGGAGCATTTACGTTTTCACTGTATCTAGTGTGATTCGCATCAGAGTAAACCTCTTCAGGATGGGAAGCTACTGGAGCGTATTTATGAATCTTGTTATGCATAGTATGACCAGCAGGAAGCCCACTGTAAGAAGCACTTGAGTTAATTTCCTTGCCATCTACCAATGATGGATCTGAACTTGAATTATTAGCAGATCCAGCCCTACAATATCTTGCAAGCTTCAACATTTTGGGTCACACAAATAAACCTAGATTATTTCATCAAATGAACATTTGACATGTACAGGCCTTACCCAGGATTTGGATTATATCGTCTTAGTGCAGGGATTACTGCACTAGCTTGTCCTGATACCTTATCTCTACCAATTTCAGATATATCTAGCTGCATATACATTACATATTGTAATTCATAGACCCAACCAATTATCAAACATAGAAAAGAAAAGGCTTACCTTCCGTTCTGAGAGAAAGTTGTATAATGGACTCTGATATGAGAACAAGAATGTAGTTGTTATGATACATTATAACAGAAATTCAATTCAAAGATTGCATAACACCAAAACACAAAACTGAAACTTCAAGTGTCAAAAAAGTTATAACCTTTGGGGTACAGTTAAAATCCCCACAAACAATAACTGGAGCATCGTCCCAAAGCTTTGAAACAGAATGAGCCCTATTTAGGAGCACCCTGATCTGTTTGAAGCAGACATAAGGGCAGAAAGCAATTACAGGTGGAACAGACAAACATTAGCATTGTAGCAGGTCAAGAAGTATATGATGGACTTCACACACAATAAATCTTTACGTGATTTCTTATACAAAATTGGCATGAAACAGGTTTTACATGCAATGTGATACAGAGCATAGCTTCAGATTATGCGGCAGCCTCAACAAGCATTAACATCTAGTGCAACACACCTAATACGCACAACAAACAATGATTACATGCAATATAGTCAATCTAGTCTCCAAGTGCCAAATTGATCTAGAATGAAAAATATTGACACGGCAAAAACTTTTTCTTTTTGTTAATAGATAATGTGGCATTAAATACTCCACCTCAAGTAAGCACATAAACTTCCCCTGTTTTCCATTTATTTATTCACCAAACCTTGAAGCAAATATCTTACATCATTTGCATAAACAATATAGAAAAGGTTAAGAGAAGAGAAGGAAAATGGTTAAAAACACCAACAGAGAAGTACATTGGAAAACAACCTTCCTATAAGGCTATAACAATATTAGGTAGTGATACAGCAATATCAGCTGCACTGAAAGAATCAAAATCATAGTACAAAGATATAACAAATGCTTCAATACTATATGGAAAAATAATCATAGTAAAGAAAACACATGGGCAAATTTTTACATCTTTGAAAAAGAAAATTTTTTTGATAAGTTGAAAAAGAAAATTGGGTGTCAATCTTGTCAATTTGCCCCATGATCATGTCAATCAATTAGAAATCAAGATAAACACACAAATGATGATAACAGAATTGCATAAGAACGAAAAAATCTGCATAGCCTGCATCAGAGAACGTAAATACCTGGCCAAGCTTAATTTCTCCTCTTTTAGGGTTGTAAAGCACATGAATGTTACATATGACAAACTTACACGAACCTGATGAGCTGCGGATATAGATATTAAATTTGTATTGATCATGCATGAAAAAAGCAGTAAGGTTCATCATATGCAAAAATTGAAAAGCACATAATACATTCAACAAGAGAGCACAAAGCTGGCCAAGTAAATGGCACAGTATCATTCAGAGAAGATATGCTTCAAACATCTAACTACAAATGAAGTCGCAATTTGAATTAAAAATAAAGGGAAAAAAATCAGCGAGACTAATAATAGTCAATAAAAAGGGATGCGTGCTTGTTTAATATAAAGTAATGCATGGATAATATATTACGCTTGTCTTATTTCTCCTCCAGGCCCCATGTTATTAAGAAACCAAGTATCCAGAAAGACACTAACTCATCCAGTTCATTATTTTGTTCAACTAGCACACTTTTTTTTTTTTAATTGAACTAGCACACAGTTTGAACTCAAGTTTAGGGTTTCTAAAGTTCAATTCAAGAGCAAGTACAATCAGTGGCATTGAGACTTCATTTTCGCCACAGAATTATGATCACATTATAAATTCGCAATAAAGGACTGGAAGAAAATGAAAACTTTATTAACAATAAAGAGCTTCCCATCCTTAAAGATCAATGTTTCATGAAGTACTTTAGAGTGTGTTTGGAAAACAACACTGCACTGTTCATGTTCGGTGAGGAAAAAAATGAGTGTAATAATTAGTATAGAAAAGTAAAAAAATAGTATTGAAAAATGGAAAAATTTTGTTTTGTAGAGATTTTTTTTATTTGAATAGTAATAAAAAGTAAATGATGTGATATAAAAAGTGAATGATGCGATATAAAAGTGAATGTTTTGATGTTGATTTTTTAGGGGAATGAAATGAATAGTATTTGAGAATGTTGGTGTTGTTTAACAAACAAGGCCTTAATCTGCAAAAATTACGTCACAAGTAGACTAATAATGTCCTAATATGGAAGATATTCAAAAGCAAATTTATTACAAATATACATTTTATAGGCAACTTAACCATAAATTACCTTATTGGTAGGGCTGCGGTCTCTTCAGTGCAACTATTTAACTGTCAGAAAAAAGTAACATCGCATTTATTGGCTAGAAGGCATGTCAAATCAGTGCGGATGGGGAAGTCCAGAAAAAACAATTGAAAAGTGTATTTCAGGTGGTTAATGGTTACAAAGATCTGATGTACCTCCAGCACACAAATCTGAGCAACATTATCCCGAAGTCCAAGCTTATTGAACTCAATGCACTCCTCGTGAAGCAACTTGAATCTAATGTAGAGATAATACAATTAAGTTTTAGACAACATCATTACCAAGACATTTTCTTAAGGATAAAAACCATAATAGCATCAGGATGAATTATAAACAAAAAAACAAAAAAGAAAACCCAACTCTTGGCAACACTAGCAACCATAAAAAAGAAAACAAAATCACAATGCTTCAATAATTCCTTTCTCTCCAGATGCACCACATTAGGCAAGATGGAACCATCTTCCACACTACTGCACTATGAATACTAACAAACTGCTCCATCCAATAGGCGAAGAGGTCTACCACTCATCTAGGCATAACCCAGTCTAACCCAAAAAGACTGAATATCAAATTCCATAAGGCACTAGCAATCTCATAGTAGAGTAAAAGGTGATCAAAGCATTCCCCAATCTTCTTCCGCATACAACACCAATCTACCACTATCGTATAATGCTTCCATAGATTATCCATAATAAGGATTTTCCCTAAAGCAGCCAACCAAGCAAAGAACGACACTTTCAAGGAAACCTTAATTAGGTTTATGTAGAAATGTGACCATCTACTCAATTATTGTGAAAATAGACTCACTATCAACGTGATAGATCCTACAAAGCAATCTGGTGGTACCAGCTAGTGGGGGGGGGGAGATCATGATAACTAATCACCAAAAGAGAAACATAAGCAGCTGTCTAAAGATGCAACATGTTGAAAAATAAAGACATAATTTCTTCCAAAATCCTCTCACAATCCTCAAAACTCCTATCGTTTCATTCCCTCCATAGACACTATGAAAGGCACGAATGTAAGGAGGGGATAATTAAACATAATGTAAATTTTAGTACTAGAACAATGGTCTGGAAAATTCTGCTTGTTTAAAGCTACCATTTTGTAGGAACATTTATTTATCTAGATAAGTAGAGGAACAAATACATATGTTTGATTCACAAATACACCGTAATCAGACATTTTGTGGGAGTATATGTTCTCGTGGACATAATTTGACATTAAATACCAGTTAATACATGCTAATAAGGGATCATAAACGCTGCACATATAATTTACCTTGATGTTCGCCAAAAGATTGCACAGCCATCAATTGGCATGCCAGTACGCATCTATATTTTAATCAAAAACATTGTTAGACATATTGTATCCATGAGAACTTCTACATATTTCTCTTCTAAATAGAAAGATATTAGACAGTTAATCAATTAATAGTTGGTCAATATCACAAGTTCACAACCATACACCCAAACTTTGTGTATACAGATATTTATATGCAAGTATAGATATTAATGATAATAATCACGCATAATGTTAAACCAATTTCTAAAGGTGGCCTACAGTTATAAAAAGTACTCTATCTGGCCTGTTAATTTACTTTTTATCTTCTTTACTACCCCCCCTCACATGGAAAATAGATTAGAGCAGTTGTACCAGATCTTATAAGTTGGGATTGGTGGTAAGTTGTGTTCTTCTTTCAGGAATTGGGGGTTAGGGTTGCGAAAATTAAGAACTTCAATCAAGCTTAGGTAAACAGTTGCGGCATTTGGAGAGTATAGGGGTCATCTTTGGAAGATGAGTTATTGGCGCTAAGTATGGGGAAACCTGGGGCCATTGGACAATGGAGTTGTTGAGAAATATTCATGGGTGTAGTCTTTGGCAACATTTGCTAGTTGTATTAGTTTTGTGGATGGGGATTGTACACGAGTGCATTTTTTACATGACAGGTTGTATGGGATAATGCTTTGAAAGAGTTGTTCCCTGATTTGTATTTAATTGCAGAAGACAAAAAAGCTTCCATGCACTCTTATTTATGGCCTGTAGATTATGGGAAAACTTGCCCATTGAATCTTCAGCTCTATACAAGCTTTCCATGATTGGGAGTTGGAGTATGTTGATTTCTTAAATTAGACTTCAATGGGCAAAGTAGCTGATCATTTGACGTGGAGGTTAAACATATGTGGTTAATTTGATGTTCATTCTATTTATGAGCTCTTACAAGGATCCAATAAAGTGCTATTTCCTGGAAAGGGTATTTCGTGCAGCAAGGTTCCCACAAAAGTTGCTTCTAACAGCAAACTCTCATTAAAAATATATATATTATTCTAGGATATTGAGTTGTATGTAAAAATGCAAGGGTGAAACTATGCAACATTTGTTGATTCAACGGGAGAACGAGAATGTGGAGTCCAATGGCTGAAGCTCAAGAAGGAGAATGATGTGCTCATTAGGTGGAGAGAAATAATTTGGAAGGAAAGTTAATATGGACAATTGGGAAGGAACGAAATAACTGTATGGTCACTGGTGTGGATTTGTCTATTATTGAGTTGAAACATATGTTCTTAAGACTACTGTTTGAGTGGTCTCATGTGTAGAAACCACTTCCATGACGTTCATTTTTTTGTAAATTTTATTGATTCTTTCTTTTTTATTGTGATTCTTTAGGCTTCGTGTACACATTTTCTGTACATGAGATAACCATTTTGTTTTCTAATAAAAAGTTTTATTACTTATCTAAAAAAAGACACCAATGCATCTAACACAAAAACTGACACTAGTAGGTAGAGAAGCCCAACAAGCACATAAACACATAACCCTTGTATAAATCACAATCCAAATTGTAGCACATACAGTCTTACAATATGAAAGTTGTAGATGGTCATTCCAGAGTGCCCAGTTGACCCAAGTGTGCTTTCTCTTCTCGCCAAAGACCACGCTAGTGGCAATCGAGCACTCACAATCTGTTCTGGTTGTAGGCCAAAACTCTCCAAGGATTGTAGACGTACAGGTGAGTCCTGATGCCTGGTGTGAGGGGTCCTCTTCCTCGTGAGGTTCTCACTGTGAGGTTTTCTCAAGTCAAGTTCATCCTCTATTCTGTGGACACGGGCCCTGGGTTGGCGTCAGGTCCTAAAGCAGGGGCTTTCAAGCATTGGGTCTTGGGGTAGCCTTATACAATCTTCGCAAAAGGCATCAGTAATCTCCTCCCAAAAGATGTCTAAGCCCTTGATGTTTTATAAGCGCAAAAACAAGGATAAGAGGGAGTCAAAGGCTTGTGTTGATGTGGGTTTTCTCAGGCGGGGTTTACTCAAGCCGATCTCGTCTCTGGCAACTCGCGGTGAGCCCAGTCTGTCTCATTCTTCTTCGGCGATGGATAGTGTTCTCGGGGAGGAGATGGATGAGGATTCGGGTAGTGTTCCTCTGTTCTCTACTTTGGAGTGGTCTTTGCTTTGCTCCAAGGTGAGGTTCGGCACCAAGGGGCAAGAGGAAATGATTGTGGCCTTCCTTTCTGCCCTTGATAAGGAGCATCATCGGGAGGATAAGATTGTGGGTTTTGAGTATTAAGGGTCTAGGGTTTCAATGTTCTATGGGGCTTTTGTTTAGGTTGGGTCGGTGTTTTGTTGCGCCTTTCTTTTTTTGATAAGTGTTATATATAGAAAAGCGTAAAAAGCGCCTCTTTTTTTTTTTTTTTTGATAAGTAATGTTGTATATATCAAAAAAGCGCAAATTTAAAGCGCACTCAATTACACCGGAGGTATAACAAAGAGCGCCTAAGTGCACCAAAAAAAAACCAGAGCTACACGGAGCACCCACTGAAAAACCAGAGCTACCTGAAAAGCTACAACCCAAAATCAAGACCTACAACCCAACAGAAATGCCTAAAACCCAAAAGACCTGACCTGCTACCCCAAAGCCCTGATCACCACCTGCATCAACTTCGACTGCATCAACTCAGACCCCTCAACAGCGCCGGAGGGGATGGCAATCTTATTTAATTGGCGCGCCTCCTCTTCCGCATCCATCAAATATGCCAATCGCGCTTCATTGTGCTTTACTTGATCCTGCAGCCAATCAAGCAGCCACCACTGCGGAATGGTCAAACCATCTTCCATAGGAATGTTGGGATCAGATCCCTGTGAACAAGACACCAAATCTGGAAACATCTCAAGGAAAACACGCTCAAAATCCTTCCTCTGCTCAACAGAAAGGCCACCCCTCCGAACCGGATCCAGAACTGAAGCCGGATCCAGGACCAAGCCCAGATCCGGATCCGGGCCTAGGACTGAATCTTGCTCCAAGACTAGAATCGACTCCAGTACCGGACCCGAAACCAATACCAGCTTCAGCTCCAAACCCAGAGGCAGCCGCTCTTCTCCACAAGACAAACCGGCCAAATCAAAGCTTCGGCAGAGCAGAAACCCACGCCGGAGAAGGATCACTGACTGCAAAAATACCAACAGAGGCCGCCGCTACAGGACCTGCTTCAGGACCCAGACCCACGACATCACCTGAACACCTGAGAAAACCCCTCACCGGAGATATAGAACCCGTTTGAGAACCATCGGCCATCACTACAGGACCCAAAACCTGGAGCCCTCGCTGGAGATAGACTACCCGTCCGAGCCTTAGAGACCGTCACTTCCGGAATCACGACATCACCTAGAAGCACCACCGGCTTCTTCTCCGCAGCAGATCCTAGAACCCCTTCACCGCCGACGTTAGACCTAACCCGCTTCACCTTGCGCCTCACAAACAACCCACGCGACTGACGCCTCCCCCTCACGTTAAGACCAAAAAGAAGCTTGGGCTTTCAGGCCTAGCCGAGAGAAGACCTGGCCCAATCTTCTCTTGATGTCACCCGACGCGTCAACCTTTAAGCCCAGCCCAAAGAATAAGACCCGATCGACTTCCGCCCTAACCTTCGCTAGAAACTCATTCGCCAAGCTTCTCAGCGCCACTAGCGAGTAGTCTGGCGATGGCACTTCCAATACAAACGACTGCGCTTCCCTTACAAACGACTTCGTACAAGAAGCGTTCATAGCAGGATCTGCGAGTGACAACGTGCTTCCCACCTCACCAGTGTTAACAGCAGGGACCACCGGCAACTCCTCCACGAGTTTCGCAACCATTACACGCAGTTCATCCACAAATCTCTGCCAGCCCCAACCTCCGCGACCCTCAGGTATTCTAATAACCCTTTTCTGGCCACCCTCGACGAAGACTGCCACCTCTAGGAAACAAGCCCGCCTTGTTGCTTCCCATACGGACCTTCAAAACCCTCACTTCATCCCGAAAGACACTGGCGAAATCCTCTTTCCTCTGAGCCTCCATCGCCTCCTCCACCGCATCTGCTAGCCAATCGGAACACTTGACCCCCAGCCAAATGAACCCCCCAAAACCCTTCTGCTTTTCCTCCAAACGAAGGAACGCGTTACCCTTCTTCGCCGAAAAAGAGAAGGATTTCGCTTCCACCGAGAACCGGCGCTCCATCTAACACAACTGAGTTCCCCCCACAGACCAGAAACCAAGCTCTAGCAGGGCGCGTCCATACGCGCCTCCGCTAGAGAAAAGGTCCCCTAGCTCAACCCAGGAGAAACAAGGCTTTACTGGAGAAAGAAAGAACGGAGAAGATCGAGGAATAGGGTATCGAGCTTACAAGAGCGCCGGGGACAACCAGATCTGGGGGAATTTAAAACTTTTGCTAAAGGAATGTAACGCGTTGTATACTCCAAGTATACAAAGGAATGTATACTATGTGTGTGTACACAAGGGCACCTTACGCTGATTTTAATTAATTCGAATTACTTACATATAAAAAAAAAATTAAAAATTAAAAAAACAAAACAAAATAAAAGTTGTAGATAATCCAAATTAGATCTAAAGTCAAATCTTGGTGGGATCATAGCAGAATCACTAAGTCATAGGATCTCATAAAATTACAACCCAACAATAGTCTGTAGTCTGTAGTTGGAATGCGCCTTGGAGCTACTACAAATGAATAAAATATGCTCTTTGTGGGATGTAGAAGATACAACATTGCAATAGCACTTTCTATACTGTATTTTTTTTCATAACTAAACGAGATATCATTAAAAGCGTAAGGCAACCCTGCGTGCACAGGAAGTATACAAGAGAAGCCACCTAGCTTGTAGGAGCAAAAAGAACAATAAAATCTTGATAACTAACCGCCAAAGGAAAAACATAAGTAGTTATCCAAAGATACAAAGTGTTGAAAAATAAAGACTTAATCTCCTCCAAAGTCTTCTCGCGGTCCTCAAAACTTCTTTTTTTTTGATAAGTAATAAGGAGTTTTATTAAAAAGAAAAAAACCATAAAAATACAAGAGGGAAAGCCAAAGCTTACCCAAATCAAACCCGAATCTAACCCAAGGCAACCCAAAGAACAACCCAATGCAAACCCAAAGCTAACCCAAAACAACCCAAAGCAAACCACCCAATAAGACCCAAACTACCCTACAAGAACAACCCTCCGGAGCCCTGTCAAAAACAGCACCACAACAAGACCCAAACAACCCAACCCAAACTACCCCACATTAGTCATGCCCATCCCACTTACAACCCTCCAGAGCTCTCTCTTGCCCTTAGACCTAGTCTGAGGGCCCTTTCTTCCACCTATAAACCATTCTAATTCAGCTTTCAGAGACGCCAAGTTTCGGACCTCCTCCTCAGTGGACAACACCTCACAAGCATCCTTCCCTGCCTGACGCCAAGACTCCTCCATGTCATTCACGAGCGCCAAATGCGCAGCATCGTACTGAACCGCTTCCCGCAAAGACGCAATCAGCCAACTTTGAGATTTGGTCAAGCCAAAATCTGTCCCCGCAGACGAGTCGGGAGGGTCATCGGGAACAACCTCAGAGCTGTCGCACTGGATCCCGGCAAGGATCGAAGACTCCGGCTGTAGAGCAGACGCAGTAGAAGGATCCATGTTGGCTTTGTCTTGTACCGACAGCCCAGAAAAGGTGTCACAGTTGGTTTCGTCGGAAACCTTCGCCGGAAGAGAGTGACAAACAGCCATACCTGGATCCTGCTCCACAGAAATCTGAGAGAGCCGCTGAACCGCCGACACAGAGCCAAACCCATCGCCGTCAGCCACCGAACCACCACCCCTTCCCTGCACAGACAATTCGCTCAAGTCCCCAACCCCCAGCGGCTCCAAGCCAGTGACAGCGACCGCCGGCAATCCAGAAACAAGCGCAGAAACGTCCAACATCGGAGTATGAATCTTGGCGATATTAACCGCCGATAACCCAAAATCTGAGGAAGGCACCGCAACAACTACAGACGACGCCTGCAATGAAGAACCAGTCACCAGCGGTGAAGACCCAGCCACCGGTAACGAGGCAACACCTGCGGGCCCTTCTCCGGCAGCTTTGGCATGAGAATCCTCCACAACCGGCGAAAAAACAGGAACCTCCACCCCGGCGCCAGACCCTTCGGACACCGGCGACGACGGCGGCTCCACGCCCGCTGCACTCGGAGAAGCCTCAACGGCGAACGGCTTGCGTCGCCCAGGTCTGAAGGGCTTAAGAGTCATCCTCACCTTAGAGGGTGGCCTGTGAAAGCCCAGCAGACGCCCAGCAGGCTTGGGCGTCAAAAAAGGCCCAAGCCCAAATCCACTAAAAGCCCGTTTGCTATATGGTAACCCATCAAGCCCTGCAATGACCCGGCCCAGCTCCAAAAGAACAAACCCTACCAGCTCCTCAACCCTTCTCTTGTCCGAATCAGATTTCTTCTTCGCTCTGCCAGCCGCCGCCCCTGAGAGTTCCAGATCGTAGCAGTCCACCGCACTCCATAAATCACCCCCACCGATCCCCACCTCATCTTTCGACGACATCTGCAATATATCCATACAGAGCGAGGAACTCTCCTTAGAACAACTCGTGGAAACATCGAACCCAGCAGCCGTCGGCAGAATGTTACAGTCCCCGCCATTCTTCAACTTAACGCAGAATCGAGACTTCGATTGCAGAACCTCAGCGAAAGAACGATTCTTATAACAATCCCCCATGACCCCGACCTCCGCAAGCTTGGTCGGTAAAGCCTTTGAAATTGGCGACGAGCGAATCACCGAAGCGTCCGATCCACCATTGGGGGCCATCAAAAGACGTAACTCGCCCGCAAAGCGCCGCCAGCCCCGTCCATCACGGCCCTCCGGGAGCCATAAACCACCTTTACGCCCACCCTCCGCAAACACAGCCACCTCCAAGAACCTCCCTGCCTTATTGGCACCCCCATGGACCATCAAAGCCTTGTCTCCCTCACGAAAAGACTTGGCGATATCCTCCTTCACCTGACAAGCCTCTTCCATCGTTTCAACCAGCCAGGAGGAGCATTGAGAACTCACAAAAATATACCCAACAAATTTTTTCCTCCTTTCCTCCAACCGGAACAGAGAGGACCCATCCTTGGTCGAAAACAAAAAGACTTAGCTTCGATGGAAAACCGCCTTTCCATCGCAGCACTGTCGGACCCTGGCGCACAGCTCCTAACGAGCTTACATGGTCGCCGGAGACGGAGAGATGTGGGAAAGGTTTGAAAAAATTTGAAATAACCGAAGAGAGAGAACAGAGAAAAATTCGCGGTCCTCAAAACTTCTATCATTTATTTCCCTCCATAAACACCACATTGGGCATGAAGACACCATCTTCCATACAGTAGCACTCCGAGTTCTACCGGCAATCCAAAAACAAGCATACAAATCGATTACTCGTCTAGGCATAACCTAAGACAACCAAATCGATTAAAGAAACAATTTCAAATGGCACAAGCAACCTTGCAATAAAGAAGAAGATGGTGCACGGACTCTCCATTCTTTTTGCACATACAACACCTATCAACCACAATAATGCACCGCTTCCAGAGATTATAAGGATTTTTCCTAGAGCCCCCACCACACAAACAAGGCCACCCTCGACAAAACCTTAATCACTCTTCCATGGGAAACGGAAACCGCCATGACAACCCATGACCCTATAGAAGAATTTAACACCAAACAACCCTCTTTTGGAAGGGACCCACCACAACTTGTCTTCCCCTTCCCTTCTCATTCTTACTAAATACAACATCCTGAAGAATGAGGCAAAGGCATCCACCTCCCAATTCAGAGTTACTCTATCAAAGTTCACATTTCATTGAAAGACACCTCCAGAAAAGTAATCAATATACATATCATTAAAAGCATAAGTCTCCCATAAGTATACAAAAGAAAACGCCTGCTAAAAGGAGCAAAAAGAACAAGGAAGTTTCTATTCTACATCATTGTGTGGGTTAATTTTATTCAGCTAAGGTCTATGGGGCAGAAAAGAAGATCGGGAGAGGAGAGGCGAAAAAACTCCACGTAATATTCTCTAGAAACTCCTCTCTTAAAGAGACTTGATTCCATCTATATATATAGTTACGATTTTAGGTGCTGGAAATACTAGTCTTGAGCTTTTTATTCATTTCTTATTTTATTTTATTTAGCATACTACGATCATACAATACCATCCAACAATCCAATCCTGAAAATCCTAGGCACAATCCTGATACTAACCACTTTGCCCACAACATGCTTAAGACGCCAACAACATTGGATTTGCTGGCACAACGAGGCCCAACCAAGGAAAAGATAAACAGGTCCAATGATCCAAGAAATGGGTATGACATGTGGAATCCAAAAACAAATAAACTAGCTTCGCTATCATGTTAAAGCATCTTACTCCATAGAGTTTAGCTAGTAGGTTTAGAGACTTAACAAGTACATAAACCACAACCAAGCTCAAATCCAACCAATGATGGATTCCTCACCACAAGATATGAATCTCTCCCATTCAAAACAAATTAAAAAAGTTGCCTGTGAAGTTTCAGACTTGCACAGATTTTCTAGTCTATCCAAAATACAGATCCATTAAACTTAATAAATAAAAACTTAAACCCTCTTTCATTTTAACAATCAATTAAACCCAACAGGTATTTGTTTAAAATTTTACCAGTTGTTGACGGTATTCTTCTTCTAGTGGCTTTTATGTATAAAGTAACCCAAAATTCCAGATATAGTCAACCATTAGCTATACTGAAGAACCCCAATTAAGTGGGAAATTTATGTTTCTGAACTTTGATTATGATATATCTTTCCTGTAAGATGTTTATCCTCTGATATTAAGAAGACCAACATGTAAATGAAAGTGCATCTTGGTGTTTAAAAGTGTCCGACATATATACATGCCTTTGTGATAAACACATGCCGAGAGATGGGAATATGAATGTTCTTGTGACATAATCGCAGGAAAACGCACCTTCCAAATGCCACTGTATCCCCTAAGCTTCAACTCATCTTCCAATTCCTGGAATCTATCAACCTCCTGAAAATGATACCATAAGAGCACAAACAGTTTCAGGACCATGAGAAGCAACTTGGTTTGTACACATTATCGATATTGCACTAAAACATATAGAAGTCAAGCAACCTGAGATGATGGATTACAAGTGAGCTGAGGCACATAACAAAATTGACCTTAACTAGACACCACATACTAGCAATGCAAACAAAAATTATTTATGCATTATACAGATTTTTTTTTATATAAGTTATGCATTACACAGATAGATTAATACAATTTTTTAAATATTTAAAATTCTCTCTGGCAACCATAAATGGTATCCTCACTTGTTATGGGAAAGTTGAAGCAGAAGACTCAAACCCAGCAAAAATAAATAATCAAAAATCAAAAGAGATGTTAATGTACTAGAAAGAATCACTTAGAAACTCTCATGATACCCAGGCAGATGCAGCAGGGGAAGGAAAACGCTTTTGGAGATCGAGATTTTATTTGTTTTTCATCGAAAATGAAGAAGGTCGAGGATGGCCTATGGTGCATGTTATCTGACTCACTTAAGAGTATAGGTAATGATGCACAAAAGAACTAAACATGATGGTGTCTGAGATGTAGCAGAGTGATAACCTGAAAGCACATTACATCAGCTGACCATAATCCAAGCTCAAAAAGTATCCTTCTCTTTCTCCACTCCCAGTCCAGTACATAGGGGGGTATCTGAAAGTAAAGCTTGTTTCGATGGTCATTAGCAAGGTAGTCAGCCAGTATATTATACGAAAGAACTATAAACCGCTCTGCAAAGCACAAAACATATTATAACAAAGTTAAACCAGCAGAACCCATATATAAAAGGCTAAATTGAGAATAATTTGTTCTGCAATTGGTATAGCAGCAATTAAATCTAGTAAAAATCATGAAATAAGAGAACATTCAAACAATGTAGTGTGAAAAACAGATCCCAATTCACTTGTAACATAATCACACTCCTATCCAATTTACTGTCCAAGTTATACTCAACTAAGCCCTATCAAATACTCATGGGATCAGCCGGATCACTCCCTTTTCATGTGTTTGCTCTCTAGCATTGACTTGATGTGCCTACAAGTGAGATTATTAGCACATGGCAAAGCCACCCTACTCACTCTCTCATATTGTCCTCTACCGTTTCTAACTCTTGAACTTTTTCATCACGAGCAAATGGGCGTTTCGATCTTCTTCATTTTTTCAAGAAAAACTTATATTACAATTTACAACATTAAACCTCAATTTACAATGTTGCTGATATCATTTATCATATCGGTGCTTCATAACAGTTTTTGATGACTGGCAGTTAAATAATAGTAGAATTCAAGTAACATATACAATTGAATGAACACCAAAAGTAACTAAACACTCCATATAGCAATAAATGAAAGCACATAATTCTCAATTACCAGAATTAGGAGGCGGCACCTCCGTCGCATACTCCCAATTCCGATAATCCAATGGCTTCGGCCGATGGTGCTGAGGCAAACGAAACCCTGGGTTCGTATCGAACGGCCGGTTCGGCCGATTCTGTTGGCTTTGATTATTATTGTTGTTGTTGTTGTTCTTATTCTTATTATAGGGTGGAGGCTGACGGAACTGTGCGTTTTGAGCATAATGCGGCGGTCTAGCGTTGAGAGGTGGAGGGCGAAACCCCCCAGTTCGGTCGGCAACGCCACCGGAATCTCCACGGCGGAACCCTAGGTTGGCGTCATGGACAGACCGTAAGTGCGAATCTCCGGTGACAAAATTCCATGTTTGGCCTCTCCCTAAGTCGTACGGACGGTCGGAAAAGCCTCTCCAGCGACCACCTCGGTACTGCAACGAAGATAGATAAGTTTGACAAAATTTATGCACGTGCAGTGTGTGTGTGTATGCGTATATGGGAAGAGAGAGAGAGAGAGAGAGTACCGGAGGACGAGAAGACATGGAGACGTCGGGGGAAGCTGCGGCGAGGACTCGGAGAGGAGAACGCCTCATCGAGCGAGAGAGGCTGTTCCACTTGCAATGAGCTCGCGAGGGAGTAAGCGGGCAGCGAGAGCATTGGGTTGGTTGGGCGCTCTTGGTACAGGACACGTGTCTTTTTCCTTTTTGTCCGTTTTGTTGAGTAGTTATAATTTGTAATTTATTTTTTTCTCTTAATTACTTCTCTTTTTTCTTTTGCTATTTTGATCATTATTTTGAGACATAAATGAAATGAAAATGAAAATGAAAAATGCATAGGTTTTTTTTTCCAGCTTTTACTATAATTTGCTTAAAAACTCACTTAATTGACGTAATAAAAGTGATGTGGTGAACAAATTAAGTAATAAAATTTAATATAAAAATTTTAATTGTTAAATGACTGACTTGATAAATTTCACGCTATGATAACTTATAAGGCTTTTTTTTTTTTTTTTTTATGTATAACAATTTTTGTAAAATGCTTTTAGAATTGTCGGGTGTATGAAAAAAATATTTTCAATAAGTGTAAAATTTTCGTAAAATGATTTACCTTTTTTTCTTAAAGTGTAAAAAGTAGTTTACATCTAAGACTCTTCTCTTCAAATCTCTCTCTCAACGTTCTTAATAGGTAGTTCAATCAATTGCAAACTCTAGTACTCAAATTCCTCTCTCAACGTATGTTCTTAATAGGTAGTTAAATGTTGAATTTGATGTGACATATTTGTATATTTTTTTACTTGCTAGATGGAATTTTGCCAATTTTTATCTAAGAAGGAGTTAATTACAAATTTACAAATAGGTAAAATCACATTCATTAAAATCTTACATTTTTTATTTAATTTATTTTTTTCTATTTTAATGTGCAATGCCTCTTTGATCGTGGCACGTCAGCAATTAGGGAAAAAAGTGTGGAATTTGTTCCTCTATTCACCACCGTACGATACTCTTCAATGCATTCCAACGGCCTAGATCCAAACGTTTCATCTTCAAACCGCATCGTCATCATCCCCATTTCCCAGCAGCAGTATTCTTCATTCAACGCAACTAAGCAGGGAGGGGTGGAGACACTAGTGAGAGAGGAAAGCCTGGTGTAGAAGAAGAAGAAGAAGACGATGTCGTTCTGTTCACCTTTATCGTCTCCCGGGTCTCTCTCTTCCTTCTCCAAGACCAAACCCCATATAACATCTCGCTTCAGAGCTTCTGCTGACGTTCCAGATTATCTCTCCGCAGATTGGTATGCGTGCAAAGTTGCTTATTGAACTTCTGGTTTTTTAGTAGCTTTTCTTAGTTGGTTGCTAACTTGCTATACACGCGTGAGTGAAAAAGAATTAAATATTATATATTGTTAATCTTGATGGAATATTAATTAAATTGTTAAATTGATGATTTCTTATCAGCTTAGCATAGCTTAAGCAAAAGTCTTGATTTCGAACTTCTCTAGATTTTATCTGATTATAATATTAATTAAATGATTAAATGTATGGTTGGGCCGAACCCATAAAGGGAATTCAATATGTTATGTCTCCACAACAGTATTCATACAATTTTATATGAAATTTTGGTAATTGAAAGAAAGAAAAAAAAAAAAAAAAAAAATCAATTATTGTGTACCAATTCTATAGTTTGGCCCCCAAACAAAATTATAAGCAAATATGATTAAGAAGAATATCTAGATCACTTCTATGAGTGATGCTTGAGCAATTAAACTGTGTGGATGGCTAGAAACAAAGCCATCCACAATGAAGTCGTCCCTGGTGTTTAGAGTACCTTTAAAGCAAATCCTTACCACTGCAAAATTCCATATCCAAGCCTGGAAGACCACCACTAAGCCCTTCTCTATTTTCCGTTCTCTTGTATTGCTAAAAAAAACAAAATTGGTAGTTTTTTAAGCAAAAATTTGTATGCATGCGCCATGTGAGTGAAGTTCAGTGACTTGGAACTGTACAGCCAATTCAGTTCTTTCACACAGTAATCTTTTTATATACAAAATATGAAAAACACCCAATTGATACTTTGGAAGTATGAGAAGATAGAAATGTAACAAATGTTTCACACAATATGATCAACACTTGCCACGTTGGTTAATGTGTTGGAATGGCTGAAACTTTGGATTGTTCTTGGTCAGTTTGGAATTGCTTGTTGGGTTCCAATCTTATCATTCCTACCTATTATATGTCCAAGGTCCAATATTGAAATAATTTCAGAATGGAGGTTCTGCAATACTCTAATCTTAGCCTGACCCAAATCAGCTCGTTTTAATGTGCTATATTGTATGTTCTAAGTAGGCTCTTGCCTTTTGCTTTGCAGGCTTGAGTCACGCAAGAAGAAACCTTTTGGCCCAAGATTAAATGTAACTCTCGGACTATGCACATTAGTAGAGGGTGTCACCATTCTGTCTCTATTGCTTGTCAATATATGCTAACTCTTGCTATAGTTTAGTGCAGAAGAAGCTGTCCAGTGCCAGCTTGATGCACTGAAGTACAATGACCAGCCCCGTCAAGATTATGGAATTGAGGTTCTGTACAGGGTAATTTACAGATTCTGACAGTCTTTCTTCTTTTGGCTGGTTAACATCGCTTAGGGAACAGTTTGGTGATGCAAATAACATTATCTTTTGCCAAGACAGTTTGCTGGATTCGATCCCTTTGAAAGGTCTACCTATTTTGGGCCCTTCTTCGATCTGGGACAGGTAATTAATTCTAAATTTTGAGCAGTTTTACCAGTAATACTGCATATGCTGATACCTCTTTTGCTCCTTCATTGTCAGTGCAGTTTGAACGTTTTAGGCGGATTTTTCACCATTCAACCTATCGAGTTTTACTTGGTCATAAGGATAGAAAGATTCTTAGCAGTTTGTTTGTGAAGGAGGTATAAATGGCTTATTGTTTACATGGTAAAGAAATACATATAATGGTAAATAAATTACTTATCATCTAGTCTGCATATTGCGTTGTGCTTTGAGTGATGCCACTTTCTGATATACATATATATTTATATGCCATGAGCCTTTCAAATTTTTTGATTCTTTATGACGTTCTCAATAATTTTCTCCTTTACTAATCAGCTGTTATGCTTGTATGATCTGAAAAACAGAACCGATTCAAGCAGAGGGTTTGGATACGAGGAAGTCGGCCAGAGGAAGAAGAAATATTTCAGTTTACCATGGTTCAGGTGTGCTCATTGTGCCTTTTGTTTATGATAGTCATCTGTTTCCGTTGCGTCACACATGGATTCAAGTTGGCGCATTTATCAGTACATTGTTTTCCATTTTAATATTTTGTTCTATCATCAGGGGATGCCTTGAATATCTTCATAATTTGTTTCGGCCATTATGATATGCCGTAACCCAGTTGGGTGAGCCTTTAGCTTTTCCCTGTGCATCACTGGTCATAGTAAATACGATTGATTCAGGGTGGTCAGCAGGGTGATTAGTTACTGATTAGTGTGGACTTGTGAAGAGGACATGTGTAATTGACCCTCTTCACATGTCACCATCATAGGCAGCATTCCATTTGTCGCGCAAATTGTTTTGGGTTACAATAATTATGTTTTTGGTCAAATATTTTACTTAACAAAATTCAGGCATATCAATTTTTGTTGACAAATCATAAGCTTTGTACCTGTATTGATCTATGGTGTTTTAAATGCAGAGGGTTGGTGGTTCGTGGGATGGTTATTGGCTGACAGAGAGTCTACTTCATGATGGGGATGCTTTTTCTGGTGGTTTGGCTTACTAAATAGCTCATGCAGCCATCCTGTGGTGGACCTCTGTTAATTTACTTGTGCCATCTTGTAACAGCATAACATAGCTTGCCTAAACCTCAGAATTTGTACATATGGAATAATTTAAAGCCTTTGTATATAAAAACTGTGTAATCAATTATAAAGCTCAATTATATGTCTCAAGTCTCTCTCAATTTCTCTCTCCCTTTTTGAATCTTGTTCTTGATGGTAGCCTTCGGTGAAGGTTTTAGAGGCCTGAGGATTCAATTCTTCGCTTTGCTTTGCTGCAATAACACAGATTCTAGGCCTATTGGAGGAGTCGTTTAATAAGAACTTGTAAATGCTAGAAGTCGTTTAGCTAAAAACCATGCTACAAATCGTGGTGCAAAGCACCTTTTCTTTGCCATCGTTCTGGTTCAGGATTGCTCATTGTATCTTTAGATTTGTTTATAATAGCCACATGTTTCCAATGTAGGACATAAGAACTAATGTGCCGCTGTACTATATCCCATCCAGGTGAGACTTCGGCAATTTTTTGGTCTCATCATAACATGGCTTGCACTCCCTAATATCTTCGGGTGATTTTTAGTATATGCTATATCCCACTGGGGTGAGCCTTAAGCTTTTTCCATGTGTAACAGACTAACAGGGATCATAGCAAATCTAAGAGTCCAAGGCACTGCTATGAAGCCAAAGCAAAAACATTGTGTTAATATGCACCACGGATCAAAACCTGCGAATCAATTCCTAGTGTTCCAACGAGTTCAGATCTTGTGTAATGGGACTCTCCATTACATGTGCAATAGGCAACCTCATGTGAGAGGCCATCCGAGCCCCACCCTAATCAGGCAAATGTCCAGACAGCTTGAGCCTCACCTAACTGAAAGACGTCTTACCTAATAGATAGGGCCATTTACATTACATAGTAGTCTGGTAAACAATCAACTCAAATGGCATATCAACATGTATCAACATATTCAATTAGGATATAAATTTCCTACAAACTGGGTTTGGGAAATCATTTTACAACCCAGTTTGTAAGAAATTTATGTTCATTCAACAATGCCTGTCTTATCATAATTCAGGAAAAACCTCTCTGATCCCAACACAATACAAAATTTCAACTGTTTGCACACTAATCGGATCAATAAAATAGTTCGCTAAACCAGAAAGCAGCCAAAGTATCAAATAGCCAATGTGACCAATGCATTTCAGCATGTTAAGAACCTCCTAAGTTTAGAAACTAAAACTCCAGTATAACCAACGCAAGGTAAAGTTCAATTAATAATGCCACAACCACCAAGGACTCTCCCATCGTGGACTAGCTTTGAAATACTATTGCTTGTTTTGAGTGATATACTTTGTAAGAACATAGCAATCTGGTGGGGTAATGTTTGTGTAGTAGTTCTCTATGGTGTCCGTGATTTCAAACCCGAACTTCTTGTAAAAGTTTATGGCATCCTCATTATTTGTCTGCACATGCAAGTAAACCTCAGACATGTTTTGCTTGGAGCAGAGATCAAGAACATGGTTCAACAGCCTCGTACCTGCAAAATCCCAGGATTAGATCACTACACCAGCAAATAACAGAGCTTTCATCCAAAGCATATGGAGAAAAGCTTTTTTTGAGAATAAACAAAACCAAGGATTAAGAATTCGAGCCAAAAAATATGTTGGTGGCTTGTTCTTTGTATTTCTTTCTTAATTTCACACGATTCCAGATAATTTAACAGCAACTCTAGTGTCTAGAAAGTTGCAAAACCTAAAATTATTATGACACTTCCACATCAAATCAAATTAAAGTGGGCTTTGGTGATGGTCGGAGATAATTTAGTTTTGGACTCCATATTCTGCATCGGACAACAAAGACAATAAAATAAAATAAAACAAACCATTCCACGAACAGATAAAGACTCTAAATACAAACAAATTCCAAGTGGTTTAGTCGCTAGCATCAACCTCTAAACACCACTGGTCTCCTAGGTTAATGAAGAAAAGGAAAAAAATTCAATGGAGTCATTCCTAGGGGTTCAATATTTAGCAGAACTTCTAGGTGAAATTTGAACTAGAAAATCCATCTTAAAGATATGAGGTTTAGCCAACTCCATATAAAAGATAACAATTATTTCTAGCAAAAGTAGCATAAGCACTTCAAAAAAGAGATATGTCCATGTTGACACAACACTCTGTTATAAATATGTCCCCTGCCACCAGAATTTACCCAAAATTTAGTTATAATCTTTTGAAACTGTACATAATGTTCATACAGTGCTGACATGGATTGATCACATAAAAACATGCCAAGAAATGATTGTTTCCTTTTGAAATTGGAACAGCATACTCTTGTTAGAAAGATATTGTAAGCATTAATACCCAACACGAGAGAAACGAGGGAGGGAGGAGGGGGGGGGGGGGGGGGGGGGGGGG
>CM017325.1:26564372-26647056 GCA_006937295.1 Carpinus fangiana
GGGGGGGGAGGTGCGGGGGGGGGGGGGGTGTGGAGGGTTTGGATATGGTAGAACTAGAAAACTTGGCAAAATCATAGATGATGCAAGGATTCCTGTAGGCAACCAAAATATATAGGGGACCAAAACTGGAATAACTGGCTAACATTATGGTAAAACAGCTCAGTAAACCTAGTAAAATTATACATTGCGTATAAAAATAAAAGAAAGGACATAAAAGAGAAACAATAAACAAAACCAATTAATTCTTATCAATGTTCAGCAAAAAGTAAAAGAATTTCAACCAAAAGTGTGTGGATTTCTCCTTCATATTCCCATTCTAATTTCCACACCTAGCCTTCATTTCACACGACTTCAGATTATCAAACAGTGAGTCTACTGTTTAACAAGTTGGAAAACCTAAAGGGCTACTTTAACCAACATAGTTTACCAGTTTGGACCAAGTCATATCAACAAGCATACTAACCAAAAATAAAATAAAATCAACAACCATGATACTATGGCTTCTCAAACAAACTCCATACATGACTACAATCAAAAGAAAGATAAGTTGCATGCTTACCAATGCCCAAACCCCGATATGGTGCTAAGACACCCAATGTCATGATATAAACACGGATAGCCCCAGCTTCCTTCTTCTCAAGCCGGCATGCAATTGAACCAACACAGATATCACCATAGTATGCTGAGAAAAAAAAAAAGTCAAAAGAACCGACACTTTAGGATGACCAACATATTTATTGATTTGGGTTATGAAATTACACTTCAAGACAAATAGTGGATGTGAGACAATATAAAATCATGAGTTTTGAACAAGCAGCTATACATTAAACTGTTTTTCTGTTCTTTTTTTTTTTCCCTGGATGAGTTGTATTTTAATATACCATGTACATCCATCTACATGGTCTTCCTTGCTGGATTCTATTATTAAGAATCCCAATCAGTTGGGACTAAGGCTTATTTTAGGTGCGTAGATTTGTCTCTTCTTTGGGCATATGTGCAGTTTTTGAGGTTAAATGGATAATTATCTTTGACAGACATCAATTTTTTTTATAAGATCTTCGAGAGACATCATAGGCAAAGGAAAACAAATTCTCAAACCATAATTGCCTGTAAACTAGTTAATAAGGAAGTAAATAATAAAATAATAACCGACATCAAAGATGGAAAAATAAGGACCACATGTTGTGAAGGGAACCTTCAATCCTTCATAGCAACAAAATTAGATTTCAGAAATTACTTGACACAAGAAGTTATGAATGCAGGAGCTAGGAAAAAAAGTTTCAGGGGAATTAGAGACCAGAATACTGTAAAGTGATGCCATTTCTAATTATCTTGACATCCAACAATTTTTTCAAGGATATTCAAATACCATTTGCATTTTGCAGCATGAAAGAAATTCAATTAAAAATTCAGAAATTATGAGATTTTCATATAAGATGAGAATACATGGCAGTCTTAAAAAATACTGAAGCTCTGTTACAAAATAACTTTCGGCTATTGTATCAAAAGGGAAATTCGTGAAATGTAATGCAATCTTTGCAAAACAAAGGTGTGCTGAAGCTTCCACAGTACTAAGACCAAAGGTTTTGACATCCAATAATTCATCCGTGGGAAAAATGTAAAATTAGTCCCTGTGGTTTACTTGATTTGGAATTAACTCCTTGTGGTATCAAAATGAACTCAAAAGTCCTTGACATATGCCAAAAAAATAATATAGTCCTTATAGTCAAATTTCGTTCACTGATATAACAAATTTTGATAGCGTAAAATGTTATAGCCAATAAAATTGTGATGTTTATCCGATTTAAGTCGGTGTCACACTAAAAGAATCTGTTAAATTATTGGACGAAATTTGACTGTAGGGACTATATTGTTTTTTTGGCATACATCAAGGACCTTTGAGTTCATTTTAATACCACGGGGAGTTAATTGCAAATTAGATAAACCACGGGGACTAATTTTGCATTTTTTCCTTCATTTGTTAACATTTACAAAGTATTCATATCATTCAAGCAACTCACTAGTGATTCAGGAACTATGAGATTGTTTGATAAAAGTTTAGAAATAAATTGCTATCTTAAGAATCACTGAAGATCTCTGTTACAAAATAAATAATTGGCATACTGTGACACTTTCAAAGGCTTTACGCGATTTGAGGTGAGGGATGGGACTAGGGTTAGTTTTTGGCATGATTTGTGTGTGGAGATTTGGCTCTCAAGATAGCTTTCCCAGGTTTATTCAGTATTGCTTGTGCGAAGGCTGCTTCAGTTGTGGCTAATTTTGAGGTGCTGGGTGGATCCAATCAGTGAAATGTTAGTTTTTCTAGAGAGGCTCATGATTGGGAGGTGGATGTATTTGCCTCTTTTTTTCCAAGTGTTGCACTCTGCACGAGTGAAACAAGGGTGTGCAGATAGATTGTGGTGGATCTCCTCCAAAAGAGGCCGTTTCAAGGCCAAGCTTCTTCTTGCTTCCTTGGCGTGTACTGAAGGGAGGAGATTCCATTGGAAGAGTGTGTGGAGAACACAGGCTCCTCCGAGTGCGATCTTTTTTGTGTGGTCGGCGGCTTTGGGCAAAATTCTGACCCTAGATAACCTCAGGAGGTGACATGTGATTGTGACGAACAGATGTTGTATGTGCAAGAGATGTGAGAAGACGGTGGATCATCTTCTTCATTGTGAGGTAACTTATGCTTTGTGGAGTGCCTTTTTTGGTCGGTTTGGGTTGTCTTGGGTGATGCCGAGACGGGTTTCCGATTTGTTAGCCTGTTGGTGGTCTATGGGGAGGAAGGGGAGTGCTGCGGTCTGGAAGATGGTGCCTACTTGCTTTTTTTGGTGCCTATGGAGGGAGAGAAATAATAGGTCCTTTGAGGATTTGGAGGGGTCCTTGGAAGACATATTATCCTCCTGTTTTCATATATTGTACTTTTGGACTATTGCGCATGTCTTTCCGGTGTCAATTAGTTAAAATGATTTCCTTGTTCGTTTTTTCCTTTCTAGTTAGGTGATCCTTTTATATACTCCTGGTGTACTTTGGGGCACCTTTTGCTTTTAATAAGATTGGTTATTATTTATCAAAAAAAAAAAAAGGACATGAAAATGTAACACAATCTTCTGTAGAGCTAAAATGTATTGAATCTTGGATGGTAATTAAAAAGAAAAAATAGCCTGAACACACCAAAAATGAGGAATGATATGGACAGATACCAATTACAACTAGTATGAGCTGGTGAAATAACAAGATGAAAACCAAAAAGGGTATACATAATGAAGTGACACAAAAAACATGGTGGCCTTTAACATTACTGAGAAAATGGTACTGAACAGATTGATGTGGAAAAAGGATTCAAGCTGATAATCAAAATAGATTGGAATTAGGCTATACTCGGCTTGTTCATTCACCTTTTCTTTTCCATCCCTAACACATCTAAACAACCTCAGTGTATATTTTCAAGAAGTTAATGGCTTTAAAATTATGTGAACATAAAATGAGTTGTTAAAAATGTGCTAATTCCCCTACAAATAGGGAAGTTAAGAACTAATTGTAACTTTAAAACTAAAACAGTGGTCAAGAACTTGCAACAATTAAAAGGGAAAAAAAAATCTTCAGACAATGGCTATGTTTTCTATTTCTTACAGTTAATCCAACAATCTCAACCATGCCAAAAAACAATCTTAGGGGACCCAAATACAGATGGACCCTAAATTAAACACTAGGATTTTTTTTTCATTTCAATACTAAACTAGAGTCTCACCCTTGATCTTCAATAATATAATTCTCTCATGGGTTTTGAGGGTATCAAACAGGAAACACAAGATTTAAGCCTATGTTCCAGACGTTCCAAATGATAAAAAAACATCAGAACACATCTAAAACTACCAAAAATTGATGTTATAACAAACACCTTTTCTTACCCATTTATGGTGAAGCCTTAAGACCCATGTTACTAACACAAGCTATATAGGGCCTATCCCACGGTTTTTCAACAGCATATCCGTTTTTTTTTTTTTTTATTATTTCACTTATCAAAAAAGAAAGCATGTCTCCTACAGTGCATCCACAGGATTCAAAAAAAGGGTCAAAGAGTATCACTTTCTAATGCATTAAAGAGGGAACCCAAAAACCAAAAGTCCACAACAAAAGCCATGAAGACACGATTAACAACTGCATTGTGAAAACAGCAGACGTAAATTATATCGCAATAATAAGCAAAATTCATAGAATCCATAGCAGAAGCCTACGAACGTTAGAAACTGTTGCGAGCCTAGACAAATAAAACCCTCATAGACGACTCAAAATAAACAAATCCCAGTAAATAAAAATCTCAATAATAATCATAACCAATGAACACATAGCAAAACGTCACTGAGAAAATCAGAAACTGTTACAAGCCTAGACCAACAAAACCCATCAAAGACTGACAAAAAATATGCAAAACCCATAACAGATACCAGCGAATGGGAAACAAAATCATCGTCCTGAACACAAAACAATCGAATCCCAGAAAAATAAAATATTATAAAGGACTAAGCCAGAGCCAGAAACGGAAAAATTAAAAAACGAACCTAGCTTGGTGAACTCGCCAGAAGCGAGGGCATCGGCGTAGTACTTGTCATTGTAGCGGACGGGGAAGAGAACCGTGTTGAGCTTCTTCAACTGCATCAAGTTCTTGTCCCTAACTCCGTCCAGCGATATTGGGACCTCACGCCCAGCCCCCATGTTTTTACCTATGGAAATCTGCACTAGCTTTTTCTTTTTTTTTTTGTGTGTGTGTGTGTTTTTTTTTTCCCCTTTTTATCACAGATAGAGAGAGGTGGAGGTTTCGTGAGGACTGGGGTTTTATTACAGTAAGTTTCCAGGCAGATTCGCTTCAGGTTCTGTTTGGTTTGAGTGAAAATTCTGAGGCTTCGAGAAGTTGGGTCCCCAAGTCGTCTCACTTTGGGCTTTCCAACTTTTTGGAAAAATACATTTACCCCTAAGTTTCACATTTTCTAATCCTGTCTCTAATATTTGAAAATTAGCAATATAGTCAAACCAACTTAGTTTCTAAAATTTGTAATGTAAACAATCAATCAATAATTGCTGTTTTCTCTTACATAAATTACTGAAAAGACGCAAATACCCCTATTGATGTCTTCTCATATCATTTAAAATGGGTAAAGATTTTAGATGGTGTTCGTTAAATATCAACACATTCTCCCAAGTCTCATTATACTGCACTATTCCGCACTTGTTTACATATTAAAAAAAAAAATTATTGATATGTGAAAATGAAAAAAATAGTATTGGAAAGTAGAAAATTTTGTTTTGTAATAAATTTTTTATTTGAATAGTAAATGATGTGATATAAAAAGCAAATAATTTGATATTTTTTTTTTTGGAAAAAATGAAGTGAATAGTGTGGTGAAATGTGGGGGAATGTGTTGTAATGGGGTGTTAATGTGTGTTTTGAATTGCAATTTCGTAAGAATAATTTATGTTTTTAAAAGATATGGCAAAATGTAAGGCATTTTAGCATTGCGATTTAAAAAGCACTTAATTTAAAATATAAAAAAATCTGTTATTTCTATAAATATGCTAGGGACGCTTATTTGGAAAAAAAATGCAAATTTAAACCAAAAGCACGATTTCGCGTAACAAATATTTAATAAAATAATAATAATAATAACTTTTTAACATGTTTTAACTTTGCGATTTTAAGAAGTATTGCTTTTAATAACACAATTTTTAAAATCATACTTATTGAAACTGCAATCTCGAACGGACCCTTAGTGATGTACAATATGATTCTCTTTGGTCATTAAGTAGTGAAAATCTATAATAAGAGAAATGCTAGAAGTACTAACTATTTTACTAACAGATTGGTACTAATATGATGTGGAGCTTATTCATTGGTATTCGTAGCATTTTTCTTTATTAATTGTTTTGATAATTTCAAATGAATAAGCTCCACATCATGTTAATAAAAGAGTTAGTATACCTATCATTTCTCATATAAAAACAATAATAATAATTTAAATATAATAGTCAAAGTGGATAATTAAAATGTTGAGCTGGATGTAAGGTTTTTTTAAAAAGTTGATAGCAACGATTGGACCTTAGTATACCTACAATGGAGCTGATCCATATTAATATATTTCCAAAAGTATATCTCTTGGATTTGTAACTTCTATAACCAAGAGTTGTATTCCTTGGTTGGTTATAAATAATGGAAAATGCTAGGGGTTCTCCCCGTAGGTTCTCCTGGCGTTCTCTTAGTCTTACGTAAAACATGATTTAAGAAAAAATAAAATTGTAGTGGCCTCCACCACCGGTTTTTTTAGGCATTAGCACCAAATTTGTGAGACATTAGCACCAAAATTGAGGCATTAGCATCAAATTTAGGATAATCAAATCTATTTTGGGTGATATCATCCCTAAAGGATTAACCTTCCACCCTTAGGTTTTAGTTTTGAATCCAAAAACAAGTTTTAAAGCATTAGAACCTAACTATTAACTCATAAAAATTAATCTGTTAACAAAAAAATGGTACTACAATTTTATTTTTTCTTAAATCATGTTCTACGTAAGACTGGAAGAACGCTAGGAGAACACTATAGGAAGAACCCCTAGCAAACCCCATAAATAATTATAGAGATGTGAGTGACAGATTTATTCGGTCAATCATTTCAAAATTCAACGTTCTAAATCTCTCTCAATTCTCTTTTGTATTTATCTCACAAATAGCATTTAGGTTGTGGACATATGTGTTTTGTTTTTGTAATAAAACATCATTGTTGAGCTTTTTCAAATATGTACATGAGAGGCATTACTATAGAGAGTGTAAAACACTTACAAATGATTATTGTTTGTGAGTTCTCAAAGAAATAGACATACCTTGGGCAGCCGTGACCAGGGGTGTTCAAACGGGGCGGTTCATCAACTGCCTACAATTGCTAACTGCTAACCACTTTGGTTGACAGTTATAAAAAAGTGCCAACCGCCTATGACGATTGCGGTTAGTAGTATTAAGGATAGGAAAAAGCGGTTAATAACCGCTTACCCTTATATATATAAAATATAACATCCAAAATGACATTGTTTTGGCCTTGTATGACTATAAGTATGTGAAATATAATGTGGTATGTGATGTTTTGGGCTAAGCCTTATTAAAAAACATTGCCTAGCCCAAAAACAACAAGTTCTTTTTATCTTTTTGGGAACACTTTGGCCCAAAACTTTTAAAATAAGACCAAAAAATAGGCATAGTAATGGCTTAAAACACTTAAAAAGCCCAAAAGCCTCTCTCTCTCTCTCTCTCTCTCTCTCTCTCTCTCTCTCTCTCTATATATATATATATATATATATATATAAACGGTTATAAAACTGCCGGTTATTGGTTTGAATAACCAATAACCGCCTAGACGCTTATGGTTATTAAAAATCGATAATCATCTAAAGCGGTTACGATTAACGATTATAGCCAATAACCGTAATCGCTTGTGTAGCCCTAGCCCGATCACCCCCAACACCCTTAGAGGTGGCTATGGTCGCCCTAGAGGAGTTTCGTGGTGGCAAGGCCACCCCTAAAGCAAATTTGGGGTAGCCATAGCCACCCCAAAATGAAACGGGGGGTGGTCGCACTATCCTAGACCCCTTGGGGTGGTCCCTCAAGGTGTTTGGGGTGGTGCGACCACCCTGGCCTCTTCTGTGGGTAGCCAACTACTCCAATAGTTAGTCACCCACCCACTTTATTTTTTACTCTTTTTTTTTTTTTTTTTTCTAAGCTTAAAATAAAATAAAATATGGTTGTGTGACGCCCCGCCCGATGGAAATATCAATTAACCAGTAATTGACCCCACGGCGTGCCATCCCAGCCATGTCCGTTCGAGACACAACCTCCGGAAAAATACCTTTCTCATCGTAACGAGAAAACTGCAGCGGAAGACTTTACCAAAGACTACGGGATCAAGAGATAATAAATGAAACATCACACAGCGATACCAGAGATAAGTACTACATCCATAACATTATAAAAGTCACCAAATGTATCGGTCATCAGACCGTCAAATAGATACATTCCCAAAATAAGATACTACAATATTGTTCGCAAAAGATCAACAGATCAAAGCCTAGACTTAAGCTTTAACAAAGCTAATGAGATCAGAATCTCTATCAAGTCTGTACGGGCAGATCCTCCATCCTCCCACATCGTCCTAAGCCAGACCGGATCCATATCCTCAAAATTCACCCGAATCAGATCCTGTGCAATCACCTAAGTAGGCTCCGACGGCATCCTCGTCTAAAGCAGCTAAATCGCGTAATTATTCGTAATGATGGGGAAAGACATAAAATAAGGGGGTAAGTCTAAGACTTAGTGATTTTTAACGCAGATAATACCCATGCCAGTTTTAGTAATGAACTCAGGTGTTTAATAAACAAAAGCAATTCCATCATGACAGTTTAATTATGCGTGATATATATATAGTAATGATATATGCATATGATGTAACAATAGTCATAGTTCAACAGTATGGTCTACTCGAGATATTACCCATTCTCAGCAGGGTTGATGCTGTCCCGATGGACCTATAGTACAAATGTACAATGCCAATGCCCCAGCCATTGCATAACATACCGTACGTAGCATTAGTGGCACGATCGGGTCCGACCCCGAGTGGCCCACATCAAATAATGACGTTCGTCTTGTAGTGACCAAACCATTGGGAATGGTTGCATCAAGGTCATGAAACCAATGGATCCATAGCCCTCACATAACGCACACATTTGACCATAAAGCTAACATGTATAGTAAGCCCATGGTCATTACTACCATACGTACCAGTGTACCACGTCATACGATGCAATTATCTTGTCTGTATTTTACATCCATGTCATTTTACAAGTCCTACTTGGTTAACATGTTCAGCACAACGTTTTTCTCAAAAGACAGAGTTCATGTGCAATTCATACAAAACGTGAGAGTTGTAAAATATGCATGTTTGCTTGGTATACAAAATAGATGTGCAGTGCATGGAAAATAACAGTGCGCATTATGTGATTTAAAACTCACTTGGATTGATACGCGTCTCTGAAAACTCCAAAAGATCCGAGTTCTCCAAATCTGTGGAAAACCTTCTATTAGTCCTAATTCCACTAAAACAACTCTAAAGTAAGGAAAACAGGAGCTACGGGACGGTTGGTGAAAATAGGGTTTCACTGTCACACAGTGACCGTACATCCGGGCTCGAGAGCGTACGTCCGTCGTGCAACGACAAGCCGTACGTCTGGTCACGATGCCGTACATCCACTATATGGGTCCTCAGGGAGAACCTCATTTTCTCTTCCACTGTCCACCTATTCTCTGACTCCTAGGGCTACTAGGAACAACCCAAAGCCTTCTAGTCCAGTTAATAACTTCCATGCAACGTAACAACGCTAAGCTAACGAAAACGCTAACCCAAACGGGTCTCAAAGAACAACTAAGCTAATAACTACAACTAAACATAAAACGAGCAGCATAACGATGTAACTAAAAGCTAAAGATCGAACGTTACCTCCTTGAAACAAAATCGCAAGAGTTCCGCCTCATGAACGTTTCGAAACTCGTAAACACCGCACACACACGCTCACCAAACACTCACAAACACTTGGAAACACTCTGGGAACACTCTGGCAGCCTGGGGGGTTCTGAAGTTAAGAAAAACACGAAAGGGTAGGGTGCTATTTACAGGCTCAGAAAGCAGCGGACGTCCGGCCAAGGGGCGTACGTCCGGTAGTTCTTGCCCAGCGGTTCTATGGCTGCCTCGTACGTCTAGGTATTAACCAAAAGGTATTCAAAAAGTAGCATACATCCGGTGGTCCCACGTACGTCCGCCTGTACGATTTCCAGAGCATATGTCCGGTGGTCCCCCCACGTACGTACGCACTACAGACAACATCGTACGTCTGCCAGACCTAACGTACGTCCGCCTAAAAGTCCAAATTACCCTTTTGGCGTCCTTAGTGATCCAAAGCCCAAATTAATCCCCCCAACCAAGCTACTTATGCCTAGTTAAGAATTTGGGTCACTACATTCTCCCCTCCTTATAAGAATTTCGTCCTCGAAATTCCAAGACAAATACCCAAAGAACAACACTTGAGTAGAATGTTACCTTTCGTCCATAGAGTACTCTTCACCATGCTCGGTAAGTTCTTGGACTATCTCATCCCATCTGTTAAACAGTACATCATCCTCTTCAAACAGTTGCGGAAAATCGCCTCGTAAGTCGTCGAGTGCATTGTACTCGATGTTACCCACACTATACCAATCCTCGTCAATCTCTACTCCCAAGTCTATCCACTCGCAAAAGGAGTAGTTCCATATGCAGTCCGGATCAATTGGTATAGGTGCCATAATCCTGAAAAGAAATAACCCTTTCTTAGCCAACTATTCCCTTACCCAAAATGGAAATAGGTATACTATCCAAGTATAATCTTAAAAGAAAGAGTCATACACAATCATTCAAATAAATACAGGTAACGACTCCGCATGTCGTGTTCGGCTTCCCTCGATGCTTCCTCAACTCCATGGTTGCGCCACAGTACCTTGACAATAGGAATCGTCTTGGTACGCAACATCTGCTCCTTCTTATCCACAATCTTAATGATAAGTGCTTAAATATTCATATTTAAGCCCCTTAATTTATGTTTGTTATGCCTTTAGTGTATGTTATTTTGTTCTATTTTACTTCCTTTTTGTGTTTTCCCTGTTTTATAGGCCTTTGGAAGAAAAGAAAGTTTAGGGCTTAACGGAAGAGAATTTGGAGAAAAACTAGAAGAACTCAAGAAGGAGTTGGAGGCTGTAAGTGCGAATGAGCGCAGGATACCTGCGATCGAGTGCACCAGCGCTCGAGCGCCCAAGAAGAGGATCAAACGCACCTGCGTTCGTGCGTAAAAGAAGGAGATCGATCACAGTGCGATCGATCGCAGCCCGATTGCGATCGAGCGCACCTATGCGTGAAGCCCAAACCAGCCGCAGCCCTATTATGGAAGTTCTTAGTTTTTAGGGTTTTTGTAAATCCTTGTTGCACAAGGATTCAAACCCTACGATTTTTAGGGTTTCTAGAATCCTCTTAGAGTCTATAAATAGGCCTGTAAACACAGAAGAACGGATGCGATTTTTGGAGAGGAATTTACGGCTTTCAAGAGAACAATTTTTCCGGGTTTATTCTTTTCCTCAAGTTTATTTTATGAAGATGATTAGCATCAATATTATGTGTAACTAAACCTTTCAGTACGGCTAGATTGAAGCCCTAATTATGTTTATATTTTAATTCAATATTGGCACCTTTGCGATAATTGCATGATAGTATTTAACTTGATTAATACCTGTTTTTATGAATTCATCATATGTGTCTGCCTGATCAACATATGCATGTGGTATGGACTTGTTAGTTAAATTAATTTGGATGACCGAGTCCTGGGTTTAACATAAGTAACAAAAGTAATCCACACCGGGTTCTTGGGTTAATCAACATGGGAAACCGGAAGTATACACCATGCCCTAGGTCTCATGTGGTTGTCGGTTTTCACAGTTCATATGCTTTCCTAGAGAACAACTTAGTATACACCATGCTAAATCCTTTAGGGAAGAAAAGAGTTAGAGTATACACCATGCCTAATTCGTTGCTTAGGGAAACCAATAGCTTAAGGAGTATACACCATGCCCTTAGGTTGGCAACCATTGAATATTCATCATGTAATTTGAGCATTGGCATATTGTTTTACTGTATAAGCATGATTAGCGGTGAAAATCAAAGCCCTACCTTTTCCCCATTATCTAATCAAACTCAATTTTTTCTCTCTTTTACTTTTTATTACGAATCTAATTTTAAGCATAGTTTACCAATCCATGTGGGATCGATCTTGCATTTACACGCATACTACACCTTTTGACCTTGTGCACTTGCAAGTAAAACGTACAATTACTTGCCTATTAATTTAGGTAGGTTTTTGCACAACACTTAACCGGTTCTTCCACGTAAGTTAATCCCTCCTTGATTTCTAACGGCTCATATTCCACAATTACATCGGGGTTAGCGATGTACTTCCTTAACATTGATACGTGAAAAATGTCATGTGTTTCGACCAAATCTGGGGGTAAGGCAATCCTATAAGCCAACTTTCCCACTCTCTGAGTAATTTCGAACGGTCCAACAAACCTTGGGCTAAGCTTCCCCTTCTTCCCAAACCGCATTACTCCCCTCATCGGCGATACCTTTAGGAACACACGATCCCCTACTTCGAACTCCAAAGGCCTCCTTCGGTTATCAGCATAACTCTTTTGCCGACTCTAAGCAGCACTCATCCGTTCCTTGATGACACGCACCTTCTCACGAGTGTCCTGAATTAGTTCTGGCCCCAACGTCTATCTCTCACCGACGTTGTCCCAGTACAAGGGTGACTGACACTTTCGTCCATAAAGTGCTTCATACGGCGGCATACCAATAGTCGCCTGATAACTGTTGTTGTAGGCAAACTCAATCAAAGGCAAGTACTGAACCCAGCTACCTTTGAATTCCAACACACATTCCCGCAACATATCCTCTAAGATTTGGTTCGTCCGCTCAGACTAACCGTCTGTCTGAGGATGAAAAGCAATACTGGACTTTAGCTCCGTCCCCATTTCCTTCTGAAGACTTTGCCAGAACCTTGAAGTAAAACGAGAGTCTCTGTCCGAAATGATTGCCGATGGTACTCCATGTAAATGGACTACATTCTGAACATATAGTCTGGCCAACTTATCCATCAGATCCTTAACCTTTAAGGGAATAAAATGAGCACTCTTCGTTAAACGATCGACAACAACCCAAATAGAATCTTCTCCAGCGAGTGTCTTTGGTAAACCCAAAATAAAGTCCATCGCAATTTCGTCCCACTTCCACTTCCGTATAAGCAACGGCTTAGGCGTCCCTACCGGTCTCTGATGTTCAGCCTTCACTTGTTGGCAGGTCGAACACTGCTCCACAAACTTTGCAATGTCCTTCTTCATATTGTTCCACCAATATGATCCCTTCACATCACGGTACATCTTGGTGCCTCCAGGATGCACAGTGTATGGAGAATGATGAGCCTCACTCATTATCTCCTTCCTTAGTTCTTCGATTCCCGGCACACACACTTGCTTGAAATGGGTAAGCAACCCATCCTCCTTAAGACATAACTCATTTGCCTTACCTTCCGCAAGCAATTGCTTGATCTTGGCACACTCAGGATCCTTCAGCTGAGCAACCTTGATTCTTGCAAGCAATTCTGACTGAACCATCAGGTTAGACAGGTGTATAGGCACACCTTCGCCTACTACTTCCAATCCCATCCTAGTGAGTTCCTTAATCAACCGGGGTTGAGAAATTTCAAGGGCAGCAAGCTCCACCGTTGATTTCCTGCTCAACGCGTCTGCCACAACGTTAGCCTTACCAAGATGATAATTGATCTCACAATCATAATCCTTGATCAGCTCTAGCCACCTCCTCTGCCTCATGTTTAGTTCCTTCTGAGTGAAGAAATACTTTAAGCTCTTATGGTCCGTGTAGATCTCGCACCGCTCGCCATACAAGTAGTGCCTCCAAATCTCAAGAGCAAACACAACCGCTGCCAACTCCAGGTCTTGTGTAGGATAGTTCTGCTCGTATGGTTTTAGATGGCGTGAAGCATAGGCAATAACATTGCCGTTCTGCATCAGCACGCAACCTAAACCCTTCTTAGAAGAGTCGCTATACACTACGAAATTACCAGATTCTGTAGGTAATGCCAACACTGGAGCAGTCACCAATTGCCTCTTCAGCTTTTGGAAACATCGCTCACATTCCTCCGTCCAAATAAAACGAGCATTCTTCCTAGTCAAAGCAGTGAGTGGTTCCGACAGCTTCGAAAAACCTTTGATGAAGCGTCGATAGTAACCAGCGAGTCCTAAGAAACTCCGAATCTCAAACACCCTAGTTGGTCTTGTCCACTCCACCACGGCCTTCACCTTCTCCGGGTCAATTGCTACTCCTTCACCCGAAATCACATGTCCGAGGAAAGACACGCTATCTAGCCAAAACTCACACTTCTCGAGTTTAGCATAGAGCTTCTCCCTCCTAAGCCTCTCCAATGCCTTCTGCAAATGCTCCGCGTGCTCCTCCGACGTCTTTGAGTAGATCAAAATATCGTCAATAAAGACAATGGTGAACTGATCCAAATAGTCATAAAAGACTCTGTTCATCGTGTCCATAAAGACTGTCGGCACATTAATTAGTCCAAAAGACATAACTAAGAACTCGTAGTGTCCATAACGAGTCCTAAAGGCTGTTTTAGGAATGTCCTCTTCCTTCACCCTTACTTGGTGATAGCCTGAGCGCAGATCGACCTTAGAAAACACTCGCGCTCCTTGCAGTTGATTCAATAGGTTGTCAATCCTTGGCAAAGGATATAGATTCTTGATCGTCACCTTATTCAGCTCTCGATAGTCAATGCACATCCTCATTGACCCATCCTTCTTCTTAACAAATAACATCGGCGCTTCCCACGGTGATATACTAGGGCGAATAAAACCCTTGTCCAAAAGCTCCTGGAGCTGTTCCTTTAGCTCTTTCAATACCGACGACGCCATCCTATAAGGTACCTTAGAGATAGGATTAGTGCCTGGCACACACTCAATCCCAAACTCCACCTCCCTCTGTGGTGGTAATCCAAAGTAGTCCGACGAAAAGACATCTGGATACTCGCACACCACAGGAATCTCTTCCAGATTCTTCCTTGCTTGCTTCGTTGGAGCAACAATGAACGCCAAAAACGCCTGATCGCCTCCGACGATAAGCTTCCTCACTTGCACGGCCGAAATCGTTAGAGGTAAGGATCTCGCTCGCGATCCAAATTACGTCACTTTTCCTTCTCCCCATGGTGTAAGCGCCACTCACTTCAAAGCGCAGTCGATAACAGCCGAATGCTTCGTTAACCAATCCATTCCGAGAATAACGTCGTAACTAAACATAGGGAGAACAACTAAGTTTGCGGGAAGTACTCTTCCACAAATGCTAACAGGGCATTCGCAAACTACACGCTTATGGACCACAGTTTTCCCTACGGGGGTAGTTATAGCTAGACCAGGTTCTAAAGTTCTCACAACAAGTCTAGACAACCTTACAAACACTAACGATATGAAAGAGTGGGTAGCCCCTGAATCAAACAAAACTGAAGCTTCAAATCCAAGTATAGGGGCGGTACCTGTCACTACTTTCGATCCTCCTTCCGGTTCTCCTGGAAAAAGCGTGTAAACTCGGGCCGGCGCCAAAGGCTTCTGAGCAACCCCTTTGCTCACACAGTCTTTGCTGAAGTGACCAAACTGGCCGCAACGATAGCAAGTTCCAGTTGCCATCCTGCAGGGTCCCCAGTGTACACGGTTACACTTCTTGCACAGCTCCGACGTTTGATTCTTCTGCGACGAAACTGGAGGGTTACCAGAGGTACGTCCTTGTGACCTCTGGGGTGGAAAACTCCCCACCGCCATCCTCTTAGCTGGCCCGGCTCCTCCAACCGAAGCACCAGTTCCTTGAGTCCTCCTTTTCTGATCCGCGTACTCAGCCGCATTCTCCTTCAGACTTCCCTCATAGATCGACGCCTTATCGACCAACTGGGAGAAATCCTAGATGTCGAAACAACTCATCATAATCCAAATGGAGAGTTCAGACCTCATTCGAACTTCTTCACTTTCTTTTCCTCCGTTGGGATGAGGTACAACCCAAAGCGTAACAACTGCAGAAACTTCGCGGCGTACTCAATCAGCGACATCCCTCCTTGGACCAAATCTAGAAACTTGAGTGCCTTCGCCTCCTGCACGACTCTAAGAAAGAAGTGCCAATTGAACTAGTGTTTAAAGACCTCCCAAGAAATGGCAGTCTCCGAACCCAAGTCAGTGACAATCACTACTTTCTTGTCCTGCCACCAGCGCTTAGCCTCTCCCGTCAGCTTATAAGCAGCATAAGCCACCTTCTGCTCATTCGTACACCCAAGGGTAGCTAACAACTCCTCCACGTCGTTCAACCAATTCTCAGCACGAATGTGGTCGCCTATCCCGTCAAAACTCTCAGAGTGATGACTACAAAAATCCTTTAGAGAACACCCAGTACCTTCAGCTGGCTGTCTCGCAACCCTATCGCGATCTATGACCGAAACCAACTTGCAAATCGCGTCCATCACTTGACTTCCAAGGAGTGTTGCTTCATTAATGGGGATGTCCACAGGCTCAGGGTGGACACCTCCCTCTCCAATCTCCATCGCGTTAGGTCCGGTTGCAGGGTTCCTTTAGAGCATTCTCTGTAGCGAAGAGCAAAGTTAGAACAGACTCTACTAGAACCAAGCGAACAAACCTGAAGACTAAGTCCTAATCGCATATCTAGCCTAATCTCTGGTGTGATCATAGCCTAAGTTATCTTTTCCCTCTATCCTATAGTCTTTCTCAGAGCAAAATAGCTCTGATGCCAACTGTGATGCCCCGCCCGATGGGAATATCAATTAACCAGTAATTGACCCCACGGCGCGTCATCTCAGCCATGTCCCTCCGAGACACGACCTTCGGGAAAACACTTTTCTCGTCGTAACGAGAAAACTGTAGCATAAGACTTTACCAAAGATTACGGGATCAATAGATAATAAATGAAACATCACACAGCGATACCAGAGATAAGTACTACATCCATAACATTATAAAAGTCACCAAATGTGTCGGTCATCAGACCGTCAAATAGATACATTCCCAAAATAAGATACTACAATATTGTTCACAAAAGATCAACAGATCAAAGCCTAGACTTAAGCTTTAACAAAGCTAATGAGATCAGAATCTCTATCAAGTCTGCACGGACAAATCCTCCATCCTCCCACATCGTCCTAAGCCAGACCGGATCCATATCCTCAAAAATCACCCGAATCAGATCCTGTGCAATCACTCAAGTAGGCTTTGACTGCATCCTCGTCTAAAGCAACTAAACCGCGCAATTATTCGTAATGATGGGAAAAGACATAAAATAATGGAGTAAGTCTTAGACTTAGTGATTTTTAACGCAGATAATACCCATGCCAGTTTTAGTAATGAACTCAGGTGTTTAATAAATAAAAGCAGTTCCATCATGACAGTTTAATTATGCGTGATATATATAAAGTAATGATATATGCATATGATGTAACAATAGTCATAGTTCAATAGTTTGGTCTACCCGAGATATTACCCATTCTCAGCAGGGTTGATGTTGTCCCGAGGAACCTATAGTACAATGTCAGTGTCCCAGCCATTGCACAACATACCGTACGTAGCATTAGTGGCACGATCAGGTCCGACCCCGACTGGCTCACACCAACTAATGACGTCCGTCCTGTAGTGACCGAACTATTGGGAATGGTTGCATCAAGGTCACGAAACCAATGGATCCACAGTCCTCACATAACGCACACATTTGACCATAAAGCTAACATGTATAGTAAGCCCATGGCCATTACTACCGCATGTACCAGTGTATCATGTCATACGATGCAATTATTTTGTCTGTATTTTACATACATGTCATTTTACAAGTCTCACTTGGTTAACATGTTCAGCATAACGTTTTTCTCAAAAGATAGAGTTCATGTGCAATTCGTACAAAACGTGAGAGTTGTAAAATATGCATGTTTGCTTGGTACACAAAATAGATGTGCAGTGCATGAAAAATAACAGTGTGCATTACGTGAGTTAAAACTCACCTGGATCGATACGCGTCTCTGAAAACTCCAAAAGATCCGGGTTCTCCAAATATGTGAAAAACCTTCTATTAGTCATAATTCCACTAAAACAATTCTAAAGTAAGAAAAACAGGAGCTACGAGACGGTTGGTGAAAATAGGGTTTCCTTGTCACACAGTGACCGTACGTTTGGGCTCGAGAGCATACGTCCGTCGTGCAACGACAAGCCGTACGTCCGCTATATGGGTCCTCAGGGAGAACCTCATTTTCTCTTCCACTATCCGCCTATTATCCGACTCCTAGGGCTACTAGGAACAACCTAAAGCCTTCTAGTCCAGTTAATAACCTCCATGCAACGTAATAACGCTAAGCTAACGAATACGCTAACCCGAACGGGTCTCAAAGCATAACTAAGTTTATAACTACAACTAAACATAAAACGAGCAGCATAACGACGTAAGTAAAAACTAAAGATCGAACGTTACCTCCTTAAAACAAAACCGCAAGAGTTCCGCCTCACGAACGTTCCGAAACTCGCAAACACCACACATACACGCTCACCAAATACTCACAAACACTTGGAAATACTCTGGGAACACTCTGGTAGCCTAGAGGCGTTCTGGAAGTTATGAAAAACACGAAAGGGTAGGGTGCTATTTATAGGCTCAGAAAGCAGCGGACGTCCAGCCAAGGGGCGTACGTCCGGTGGTTCTTGCCCAGCAGTTCTATTGCTGCCTCGTACGTCTAGGTATTAACCAGAGGATATTCAAAAAGTAGCGTACGTCCGGTGGTCCCACGTACGTCCGCCTGTACGATTTGCAGAGCGTACGTCCGATGGTCCCCCCACGTACGTCCGCACTACAAACAACAGCGTACATCTGCCAGACCTATCGTACGTCCGCCCAAAAGTCCAAATTACCTTTTTGGCGTCCTTAATAACCCAAAGCCCAAATTAATCCCCCCAACCAAGCTACTTATGCCTAGGTAAGAATTTGGATCACTACAGGTTGTTTTTAAAAAATGTATTACATTCCTTAAAGAATAGTTATTATTCTCATTTTGCACAGGAATAGTTATTCCTCTGTGTATGAAACTAGTCATTATCATGGAAATAAACTAATTAGTGCCGGTTCAATGTTTTATAGGGCCTTAGGCGAAACTTTTAAATGAGACCTTGTTTTCTTTTTAATCAAAACCCACCAAAAAAATTGATAAAAATATGTACTATACCCACAAGAAAAATTAAATAAAAAAATACACATTACAAAAACAAAAACAAAAAAAAAAAAATCAATTTTTATTTTTATAAATCCTTACCTCATTTATACACCTATTTCAAAAAATACCCATCAAAAAAATTGTCAAAAAACCAATAAGAAAAAACCCATGCACCTTTATTTTTTTATTTATTATTTTTTTTTTGGTACTTTCGTATACACCTTTTTAAGTATAAGGATATTTGCTTTTATGGGTTAATTGGTCTTATTTTACCATAGGCTTATTATATTGGGGATTATTAATTAAATTGAAGCATTTTTTAAATTACTTACTTATCATGATTAGAGGCCTTAAGTTTTTATTTTTTTAAAAAAATTGAGACCTTATTAAAAAAAATGGGCTATAAATTTTTTAAAAAAAATTGTTGGGCAAATTTTTTTTTTGGGCCTTATTAATCTAGGGGCCCTAGGCGAATGCCTCACTCGCCTAGTGGTCTAGTCGGCCTGTAAACTATTATTGGGAATACGCCTCAACCAAATAAAAAAATAACTATTATATAGAAATGGTTATTTAGCAAACCGAATGGGCATAAAATGTTTCAAAGTATAATGGTCTCACAAAATAAGGAGAATCTTGTTGTGAAACAAAGATGGTGTAGGTGGGAGTTCTTCAATTAATTAAAATTCATTTTGAGTAATGCTATAGGCCTTACCGGACGTGACGTGTGGTTATTAAAATTAGGGTAAATATATAATAGACCATTTGGTTAGCCTTTCAGAATTTTAAAATGCTTAATTTTTTATTTATTTTTTCCGAATATTTACTTCCTAGGTCATTTAAAACTACAATAAAATTCCTGCCGACTATCGTCAGTGTTTCGTTAACTGCCGTTAACTGACCCAAAACGCACCGTTTTGTTTGATTAAAATATTAATTTTAAATTTTTAAATCTAAAAATTTTTAAAAGAAGAAGAACAGGGGTGGCCGTTTGGCCCTAGCGGGTGGCCGAACCACCCCCAAGGCCCAAGGGGGGGTGGCTGAACCACCCCTTGGCCTAAGGGGGTGGATTGGCCACCCCTTGTATTTTTTTTAAATTATTATTATTATTTTTTTAACGGGAACCACCCTCTTAGGCCATGGGGGTGGCTCAGTGTAATACCTTGATAAAAATAACCTTTTATTTAGGAGTTCCCTTTCACTGGAGCGTTAACCTGGACCTTTGATAGAGCCGCTTAGACAAAGACCTAAGACCCTTAGAGTTAACCAAGCACACCTTGAGCTTTTAGAAAAATGGAAGCCAAATACTGATCCTTAGGTGGCGGACGTACGCTGCTGTTTGTAGTGCGGACGTACGTGGGGGGACTACTGGACGTACGCTCTGCAAATCGTACAGCGGATGTACGCCAACAGTACCGGACGTACGCTCCTTTCTGAGAAACCTTCTGGATAATACCTGGACGTACGAGACACTATTTGGACTACTGTGCAAGGACCAGCAGACGTACACTAGGGTTGCCGGACGTCCGCAGGTCTGACAGAGAGTTGGTGGCGAATTTTTCCTATAAATAGGCCGCCCCTCCTCCCATTCCTCACGCCTTCTTTAGCCCTCTAGTGTGCCCCTAGGCTGCCAGAATTCCTTCCACGTTTTTAGAGAGAGTTTGGTGAGGAAGAGCATTTCCAAGCGGAGTTTCCAAAGAGGGGAGGTTATGTCGGTGCTTAGCTTCGGGGTAAGCTCCATTCCCTTTTGTATTCAACACTGTTGTAGCCTTTGTTTTGTGCTTCATCGAGTTTTCAATGTGTTTATCAAGTTTCTTCTTAAAATGATAACGTTTGCGAAAGAACTCTTTCAAACCCTGTTGTGTTATGATTCTTACGTTGCATGTGCTCTTTTATTTGCATAGAAGAGGTTTAGAGGTCTAGAGGTGCTATAGAAATCATGCACTGTCCGAATCTTAAAACGGTGTGCAAAGCACACTGAGCGGACGTACGCCTTCGAGGCCAGACGTACGGTCAGTGGACAGAGCACTAGTTTTGGATTCCATACGTGTATGCTTTAGTTTAGCCGTATTTCTAAGATTTATAAGGCATAGAATAACGGTGACTTGTATCCGTTATAACAGGAATTAGCTTGGTCGGACGATTCACTCGAGTGCGCGAGGTAAGTAAACACTTACACCCTTTTTACATAAAACATGGGATATGTCAGCTGACTGACCACGCGTATGATACGAACATGTTTATTTTCTATAAATACTCGGTAACTATATTATTAAATAAACTACCAAGATGCATCGTAAGACATAGTACGCCGGTATGTGCGGTATGAACGGCCATGGGCTTACTATATGAACTGCGTATTATGGTCAAATGTATGCGTTATGTGAGGGCTGTGGATTTATTGGTTTCATGACCTTGATGCAACCATTCCCAATGGTTCGGTCATTATAGGACGGACGTCATTAGTTGGTGTGGGCCATTCGGGGTCGGACCCGATCGTGCCACTAATGTTACGTATGATATGTTGTACAATGGTTGGGACACTGGCATTGTATTATAGGTCTCTCGGGACAGCATCAACCCTGCTGAGAATGGGTAATATCTCGGGTAGACCATGTATGAGAGTTATGACTTATAATGCATTAGTTTTCTGCATCAAATCAATTAGGTATTTATTGCCGGTTCTACACCATAGGCTTTCAAAACCCTAAAACACATTAAATGGTGTATTAGCGGAGGTAATGCCATCTTTTTGGTTATTACTCCAAATGCACGTTTACTTTTACTAAATGAGCTCATGTCATACCTAAGTGTGGGGTTTACTTACTAAGTCGTTAGACTTACACGGTTATCATTCTTTAGGTGATCTGGCTTATCGCTGTAAAAGTGGCAAGAGACGTTACTACTTGTCTGGTTGTGCCTTACTTACTATGTAGGTTCGTACTTACTACATAAGTTGCTCCATGTTCTTAATTTGATGATTGTAGTAGCTCAGATTTATTCGTCTTTCCCTGCATTTACTCTGACGTCTTTATTAGGGCGATTACCCATTTAGTTACAAGTTGGCTTAATTGGGTGAATTGTCAATGACACCACCAAATTAGCCGAGGCTGATTTTGGGAGCGTCACACTCGACCACCCCCAGACCGGCCCCCCATGGCCTAAGGGTGCCCAGCCACCCTGTGACGTCCCACATCGCCTGGGTATGGAGATGAAGATGTGCTTATATGTATACTTTCACCCTTAATGACAACAACGCGTTTTAAAGCCGTGATGGTAATGATCCCATCAGAACTCCGCAGTTAAGCGTGCTTCTGCTGGAGTAGTACCAGGATGGGTGACCTCCTAGGAAGTCTGGTTCAGGGGAGCCAAAAGCGGACAATATTGTGTCATTGGGGTGGGATGTTACACAATGGGTGGATCGGCCACCCATTGTTTTTTTTTTTTTTAACAGGGGGTGGCTCGGCCACCCCTAGACCGACCAGTCTAGGGGTGGCTCAGCCTGTCTAGTGGNAGAAAAATAATAATAATTTATCCCACTGGTCTCTTATATATATATTTTTTAACAAGGGGTGGCCGAACCACCCCCTTAGGCCAAGGGGGTGGCTCGGCCAGCCCCAGACCGGCCCCTAGGGGGGTGGCTTGCCGAGCCACCCCCCTTGGGCCTTGGGGGTGGTTCGGCCACCCCTTAGGGCCAAACGGCCACCCCTCTTCTTCTTCTTCTTCTTCTTCTTCTTCTTTTTTTTTGTAAATTTTTAGATTTAAAATTAAATTTTAAAAAATTAATATTTTAATCAAACAAAACGGTGCGTTTTAGGTCGGTTAACGAAAAACCGACGGCATAAATTTTATTGTAGTTTTAAATGACCCAAGAAATAAATATTAAAAAAAAAAAACTTAAGCATTTTAAAATTCTTTTTTTTTTTTTTTTTTGTAAATTTTTAGATTTAAAATTAAATTTTAAAAAATTAATATTTTAATCAAACAAAACGGTGCGTTTTAGGTCGGTTAACGAAAAACTGACGGCATAAATTTTATTGTAGTTTTAAATGACCCAAGAAATAAATATTAAAAAAAAAAAACTTAAGCATTTTAAAATTCTAAAGGGCTTACCCAATGTCTATTATATATTAAGGAAAATGCTAGGGGTTCTCCCCGTTGGTTCTCCTGGTGTTCTCCCAGCCATACGCAAAACATGATTTAAGAAAAAAAAAAAATTGTAGTGACCTCCACCATCGTATTTTTAGGCATTATCACCAAATTTGAGACATTAGCACCAAATTTGTGAGGCATTAGCACCAAAATTGAGGCATTAGCATCAAATTTAGGATGATCAAATTCATTTTGAGTGATACCATCCCTAAATGGTTAATCTTCCACCTTTAGGTTTTAGTTTTGAATCCAAAAACAAGTTTTAAAGTATTAGAACCTAACTATTAAGTAATAAAAATTAATCTGTTAGCAAAAAAACGGTATTACAATTTTATTTTTTCTTAAATCATGTTCTACGTAAGACTAGGAGAACGTCAAGAGAACACTACGAAAAGAACCCCTAGCAAACCCCATATATTAACCCTTAAAATTATCATTGAGATATCTTGTATGACGCAAGAATAACACATCTAAAATTAGTCATTCCCTTCACCCTCTTCTTTGTCCACAAATTAACTACTTCTTTCAGTTCCAGAAGCCATAGATTCCTCCAAATAAGAGAGAGATGAGCGAGAAGGAAAAGCCAAAAGCAGTGGTGGTGGGAGGGAGCATAGCCGGCGTGTCATGCGCACACGCGCTCATTTCAGCTGGGTGGGACGTTGTTGTGCTTGAGAAGTCGTGCTCGCCCAATACCGGAAGCCCCACCGGCGCCGGACTCGGACTCGACCCTCTTGCTCAGACACTCATCGAGTCGTGGCTCCAACAACCCGAGCTTCTCCACAACTCCACCTTGCCCCTCACAGTCGATCTGGTACAACCATAGCCCAAATTTGCCTCAAATTTTGTAACAATGTTCACACTCTTAACAATTTTCGAAAATTAAGAGACTTCGCTGAGTTCAAAATCCATTTTTGCCTCATATCTATATTACCATTATGGGTTTTCGTTTGCAAACAGAACCAAGCAACAGATAGTGAGAAGAAGGTCAGCTGGACACTGGCAAGAGATGAGAATTTCAATTTTAGAGCAGCACTATGGGCTGATCTTCATGGTCTTCTTTTCAACGCATTGCCCTCAAACATATTTTTCTGGGGTCATCTTTTCCTCTCCTTTTGTGTTTCTGATGATAAGACATCTGTTAAGGTTAAGGCTAAGGTTCTGCAAACTGATGAGACAATCGAAATAGTCGGAAATTTACTTGTTGCAGCCGATGGGAGCCTCTCTTCTATCCGCCAGAGTTTTTTCTCTGACTTTAAACTGAGGTTTGTAACTAAATTTGAATCCGAATTTGTTTAATTTACTATTTGTTTTTCTTCATGTATTGCTTATGAATTTGAAGTTTGTCGAGAATAGTGTTTAGGGAACGAAATCCCAACTTCACCTATAGCATTGTTACAATACATTTTCCCAAAAATTTATCAATTGAATTATAAAGTTGTAGTCTTTGGGGCTTTATTTGTAGCCACACATTAAATTCCTCATGTTCCTCTTTTCTCTATTTATTTCTTGTGTTGATTTTATATTGTATCAAAAATATTCCTCCATAGGTATTCAGGTTACTGTGCATGGAGAGGGGTTTTTGATTTTTCAGGAAATGAGAATTCGGAAACTGTCATGGGCATCCGCAGAGCATATCCTGAACTGGGGAAATGCTTGTACTTTGACTTAGGCTCTGGCACTCACACTGTGCTCTATGAGCTTCAGAACAAAAGGTTCAATTGGATTTGGTATGTCAACCAACCCGAGCCCAAACTACAGGTGATTACTTACTCTCTTTTTTAGATGAATGAGATTTATGCTAAAATAAAACTTATTGTTTACAGACACTCCAGTATAGCAACTGGATCACCAGTTAAACCAGTTGCTAACAACCTATAAAAAAAAAAAAAAACCATTCTGAAGGGAACTAAACAAAACTCCCATACCTCCTCTGTTTTCAACTAAATGACAACACTAAAACTTCCATTTACAATTTAAAAAAGTTCAGCATTACAACTCAAGTCAGCCCTTCTATCTTCCAAGGACCTTTTCCAGTAGACTTCATCTGCTACATAGCTTCATGTTTTCACTCATCAATTTGAATCTTTTAGTAACGATTCTCGTTCTGATTTGCTTACTCTCATCCCGCATATTACATCCTTTTCTAGACTAACTGCTGTATTTAGTGAAAGAAGATTGATGATATGGTTTATGTTGAAACAAAGTACTGTTTAGAACATGGTCTATAAATTAGTGGCTTCCTTAAAATTAGATGTATACAAGTCGAAAATGTTTGCAAGGTCTATATTTGTGGGTAAGGGCAAGTATTCATTTAGGTACAGATAGGACACATGGTTTAAATAGTTCTTAAAATTGATGTTCATCCATGACATAGTAGCTTGATAGCTTTCTTTTTAACCCATACTTGAACAAGGCAGAAACTGAGCATAGATATATGGTTGACCTATCAAATCACAATGGAAAATTTCTACTGATTTGAGACTTTTTGGTGCTGTCAACTAGAGCTGATTATACTAACTGTAAAACAAATTTAGAGAAACTCAGCAACCATGAAAGTAAGCCGTGAGATGGTCCAGCAGATGCTTCAAAATGCAGAGAAAGTTTGGGTTCCTGAGTTGGTTAGAGTCATGAAAGAAACAGAGGATCCCTTTTTAAATTTCATATATGATAGTGATCCCTTGGAACAAATCTTCTGGGACAATGCAGTGTTAGTTGGGGACGCAGCTCATCCCACGACTCCTCATGGCCTGAGAAGCACAAACATGTCGGTGTTGGATGCAGCAGTTTTAGGCAAATGCCTTGCAAAGTGGGGAGCAGAAAATCTACAATCAGCTCTAAGAGAGTATCAGTCCATTCGGCTTCCAGTTGTTTCCAAGCAAGTTCTACATGCTAGGAAAATGGGTCGCATAAAACAAGGTTTAGTTCTTCCCGATCGTGACCCTTTTGATCCGAAGAGTGCTAGATTAGAGGATTTTCAAGAGCTACGACAGAAGAATATGCCTTTCTTTGACTATGTTCCTCTGCTGTTGCTATGATGGTTTTCTCTGTTTACTTGCCAATGATAGCATATACTCTGCAACTAAAAAGAGCTTTGGGTTATTGTCCTTGTAATTTTTGGCTCATCCTTGTCATCTTAGCTTTATTTATATGAAATCCAGTTTTTAGCTGGATCACTATATTTGTATAGTCACAAGACTCACAACTATTTGTAGGCTAAACAGAAAGCCCTGATTCTGAAAAATTTACAATACAATTTATTTTTCCATGCTTAGCAATTGGAATAATTCTCTTCACTATTATTTCAGTCACAGTCTCCATTTTTTGTTAAATGCTTTCTTGGTCAGCAGCTTCTTATAATGTTCACATTAAGGCTTGAACTCTGGTTGTTATCATGCAAATCATTTAGTGGGTGAACAGTATGAAATGACCCAGGTCACTAACATGCATAGAACAAAAATAAATAAATAAATAAAGAATAAGAAAAAAGAAGACATGGGTTCCTAATATGATTTGGGTACTTCATCAACTGGTGGAATAACCAGGGTCCCTTCTTTGATAGTGTTAGTTATGCCTCATGATTTCGTAGTATGCTGTGACAAAATTCTTTTTATTAGGGGTGATAATTTGTATCCACGTGTCAAGTTCGGATTGTGTCGAGGCACGAATATAAGACTTTGGAGTAGTTCTATTAAGTAGACTTTTGTATAGCTGCCATACAACTGGATAACATGACAGTAAAACTCTAGGATCTGCATCTGGTTTTTTTTTTACAAGTGCTAATTTAAATATTGCTTTTTATTGTCATGTATGCCAGTTGTACAGGAGTCTACTAAATAGCATTAATCTAAGACTCTATAAGTCAAACTTAATTTGACCAATTTAATTAAACATTTCAGATCCCTCAACCTTAAACTGTTAATTTCGTGTTGAGTTCGTGTCGAGTTTACAGATTGTGTCAAAAATTGCAAAAACCCAACAAAGGCTCTGAAGGTGTAATATCAACTTGGGAAATGCTCCTGCTTTGATTTTGGCTCTGCCCTCACAGTGTGCTTTAGCCTTTATGTGCTTCTAAACAAAAGGCTCGCATGGATTTCCTAAGTGTGAAGGTCATTGCTGAATCTCATCTCTTGTACACTGGATTCATGAGAATTAGAGGAATAGAAGCTGAATTTCAAGAGCAATTGAATTTCTTTTTCTTTTTCCTTCAAGATGATAGAATAACCTTAAACCCCACTTGTTCCTTCTCACTTAATAGTTCTTAGTGATCAGACAAATTGCAACCATTCAAATTGCATATATCGGGACAATGTGGTAGAGGCAGTACTTGCAAGCGAAGTTTCCTCCTTTTGTCTGAGTATGTGAACTTTTCTATCAAATTAATGCCTTTTTTTTTTTTTTTCCACACCATTGTGCACTGCGTTTGCATTCCTTTTTTTTTTGGTTAATTAAATGGAGAAAAGGGACACAATGAGACAAAAAATCAAGAGAGGGGTAAGCTCTCCAACCATGAATCCAAACGAAAATACAATGCCGAAATTAAGAATAGTAAATAGACAATAGCCAAACAATGGCCCGGTCTTTTGTATCTTGGAAGCCAAGAAAAGAGCCGCACAATGTAGTTTCTGAAGAAGGCCAAGAAACTGACCCGCTTGAAAGCAGCAACCACCATCAGAACTCAGAAGGAAGTTGTTGAAGGAGAGGCACTGCCCCTTTTCAACTAGGAGTCGTTGAAGAAGAGGAATAAACTTCGTTACAAAAGTCTCTACAACAACATAAAACCACAAAGAGAGACATCGAGACTATAACGCATAAAACAAAATAACAATACAAAATGAAAAACAAACAACATAACAAAAACTAAAATCCAAAAACCAGTAGAATCGACGGTGAGGGGTGGCAACAGGGTGGTACGTGAGGCCCAATTGCGGTGGTAGAAGGATGAGTATAGACAGTGATGAAATAGCAGTGCACGCGTGTGCCGTATTATAGCAGATCCAGTCTAGATGTAGACATATTTAGGCCAAGTTTAGATGAATTCAAGACGACGGTGAGAGACATGATAGGGACGACCCTAAGAGACATCATGAAAAAAGGAGAAAATACATATATGTGAAACTAGTAAGATTGAAGCCCCCAAGCTTCAAAATGTTCCCCAAATATTTTATTTTTTATTTCTTAATTTCATCCCCACACATAAAATTATGGTTCTGCTGTCCATATATCACTTATTTATTTTATGCAAGCTAATATGCTAGAAATTAGGCTTCGGTCATTTTTACCTATGCAATTTTGGTCCTTTACATGTTATTAGAATGAATAAGAAAAATAAAGAGAATGATAGTATGAGAAAAAATATAGGGGAAACTTCACTTGTCCCACGAATTTACGTGCTTTTTGCAAACATTTCACCATTGTTCAAAATCTCTCACTTTGATGTATCGAATTTTCGTTTCGTTTCAAATACCTCATACCGTTAATTATTGTAATTAAATTAAACAAACAAATAAAAAAAATGACTAAGGGTATTGTAGTAATTTCATATAATTCTGTTATTATTTAACAGAAAATCCTAACGGAAGTGGAAAAGTAAAAGGAAATTAAAGTTTGATATATCAAAGTGAGAGATTTTGAACAATATAGAGTGTCTTTAAAAAGCGCATAAGTTTGTAGAAGGTAAGTAAAATTTTTTCAAAAATATATATAGCTTTATTTTTTTAATATATTTTTAAAAAAAGTTAAAAAAATTAACAAATATCTTAAATATATAAAATACTCAAAATTACTTTGTTGATCTTTTTATCTGTAACTGTAAGAATACTCACTCCGTCAAAACAAAAACGAAAATAAACTAACAATCACAGCCTTGTATTTTCTTTTTATTTTTCCTTTCTTCTTTTTCCTCCCCCGCGACTGTGAAAAAGAACAACAATACGATTCCGTAATCCGAGAGTTCAGATTTCACAAATCTCTAAGCTTTCTCTCTCTGTTTCTCGCATCTGAGAGCAGTCACCAACAGATCGAACCATGTCAGGCTCACCAATAATAGCCAGAGAAGCGAGCTCGTGGGCCCGCGCGCTGGTCCAGATCTCGCCCTACACCTTCTCCGCCATCGGAATCGCCGTTGCCATAGGCGTCTCCGTCCTCGGCGCCGCCTGGTACCTTTCATCTTCTATTTTTATTTTATTTTAAATTTTCGATTTCTGAAAACTTATCTGTAATTACGTGGACTTGTTAGGGGTATTTACATAACCGGAAGCAGTTTGATCGGTGCTGCAATCAAAGCTCCTCGTATTACTTCCAAGAATCTAATTAGGTAACAAAACCCTACCTTTTCTCTTTTAATTTTTTGAAACTTTCGAAGTGTGAGTGTTTGAGTTTTTCTTTGTGTACCTTTTGATCGATTTTGGATTACTACGGTAATTTTCGTAGAAATGTTGTCATTTACTTTTGATGAATTCAACTTCATGGTTGTTTACAAGTGGGGTTGTGGAAGTGTTAAGTATCTACTAGATGTTAATTTTTAGTTAAATTTGACTAAATTTGATTTGGAATTGATAAGAAAACTCACTTGTTTATTATGAGTTTTGATTATACACGTGTTGAGTGAAAAAAAATTAAATCTAATATTGAAGATATTTTAAGTGTGAGCGGTTAATATAACATAATTAGATCCAAACCGGTTATTTTAAGTTTCTGAGTCAAGTGGTATTCAGGTATGTTATATTATAATCTCACTGGAAAGACTCCCCAAGAGGCAAGAAGTTAATATCCCTAACAGTTAGTTGTTTAATTTCTATTTATTATTTCAAGTTCCTCTGCTCTCAGTTTGTCATTTGCTAATAGAGATGCAATAAGTCCAATTGTTTTGATTATCATGCTAGAATCAAAATCTGTTGGTAAATATGTATTACATCTGTATGTTTTATGGAGTATGAACTTGCTCATTGACCGAATATTTAGTGGGTTGGTGGCAGAGAATTCATTTGTGGTAAATAAGTTTTTGATAACATCAGGTGTCACAATTAGTGTTTCTTTTTTGCGCTTTGGGATGTCATCTTTTTTCGTACTTAAGGAGGTATTTATTTGTTTCACAAAATTCCTTATTTTGTGAATTCACTTTCACAAATCCAGCAATTCTCATAGTAGAATTAACTGAGAAATCGAAATCAAAGGCGATTTAGAAGAAAAATTAAGAAGCTTTTGGAAAGATTATGATGAGAATGATGTTATCTTTCTCTTATCCATGGGTGGCTTGAGGTGTATGTGCTCATTATCTTGGTTTTTCTCTAGGGTTTAACAATCTTTAAGCATAGGAGGTTGAGTGTTCTTGAAGATAATCTTTATACGTCTAGTTTTAGTGAAAATTCTCTTTGCAATCCTTGTAGATGTTACATGAAGGAAAAAGAAAAGCGATTGTTTCAACATTAAACCTGAAATTATGACAAAGTAGCTTAGAGTTCTAATACTTTTGTCTTTTGTTATACTTATAATAAAAAACTTCTTTTTTTTTTTTTTTTTTAATAAATTTTTTTTTTTGTATCTTTTTGTGTTAATTTGTTTTTTTGACAAGTAATGTAAATTCATTAAAAGCTCTTTTTGTTTTAACTTAGAGGGGGTCTCTAGCAGTCTCTCAAAGTATGCTAGAAAGCAGTGCCCATTTACTTATCAAAAATAATTCATATATAGGAGCCTAATCGGACAACAACCATCACACATTAAGAATGAACCTTGATTGTTTATGTCTGCATGCTCTTATGTGTGTGTGTAAAATGACTTGTGGTGCATTATGGCTTGTGATGCTAAGCCCTCCTTGCCTACTAAATGAACCTATGATAGGACCAAGTTAATCCTTTTTTCTTTGTCTCTCTCTCGTTTTTACTAATTACTTCAAAATGATAAGTTCTAATACGTTTTTGTGGTTATGATCAAATTGTTTTTGAATCAGTTCCCTTCTTTCAAATAGTAGTTGATTAAATTTACATACAGGTGGCATACAACTCTAATTCAGCATTTTATCTCGTCCTTTGTGGTCCTTTGATTTCATATAATTTTTCGAGATAGTAAAAACATATATAAAATAGAGATTCACCAGAGGAAAAAAACAAAGTAGTATAATGTGTCAAAAATTTTTGAAGTCTTTTTTTATTTTTTTTATAAGTAATTGAATTTTTTTGATGTATTGTATATATTTTTATGCTTAACTACACTGTTTCAAATGTTTTTTTTTTTTTTTTCTAAATTAAGTTTTTACGTTCTACCAGTCTAAAAAATACATGAACTAAAATATTAGGGAAAAGTATAAAATGGCCTCTCAAACTACCAGCCTTTTGTAATTTAGCCCCTCAAAGTTTTAATTGGTATAAAGTAGCCCCCAAACTACAAACCTCTTATAAAATGGCCCCCTCCGTTAGTTATAACTGTGAAAATGGATGGAAAACCCAAAACGACGTCGTTTTGAGTATGTAAAGTTACAAAAATGCCCCTATTTGATAAAACAAAAAAAAAAATTAAAAAGACTGAAACGACGTCGTTTTGGCCAAAGGAGGACAAGTCCTCGTCGCCGGCCGTACAGATGTGGCCGGAACTGTGGGGAGCCTAGGCAATGGCATTAACGAAGGCCTGATGCCTCTGCAATTCGACGACGGGTAGCGTTGGGTAGCAGGTGTCGAGAAGCCAGTGGAATGCACACGGTGCCACTCGCTGAGGCACTACGAGAAGGTGAAGGATCCAACGGTGGAGAACCTCTTGCCGGACTTCGATTTCGACTACACTATCAGACGGAGGTTGGCGTCGACTGGCAGGACCCGGTTGGTGGTTTTAATGGTTGTGGACAGCGCCGATTTTGACGGCTCATTCCCTCGAAAGGTGGCGAAGCTGGTGTCGCAACGATTGAGGAGAATCATAAGGCGTGGAAGAAGGAAAGCCGGCGAATTTGCCGAGAATGGTGTTGGTGGTGACGAAGATCGATCTGCTGCCGAGCACAGTGGAGCCGGTGAGTTTGGAGCGCTGGGTGAAGCGACGAGCGAGAGCGGGAGGGGCCGGCAAGAACAATATAACGAGCTTCCACTTTGTGAGCGCTATGAAGGACTGGGGGCTGAAGAACTTGGTAGACGATGTGGTGGGGCTTGCTGGTCCGAGAGGGTGCGTGTGGGCAGTCGAGGCGCAGAATGCCGGCAAGAGCTACCCGTCGTCGAATTGCAGAGGCATCAGGCCTCCGTTAATGCCATTGCTTGGGCTCCCCACAGTTCCTGCCACATCTACACGGCCGGTGACGATTTCCAGGCCTTGATTTGGGACTTGTCCTCCATGGGCCAAAACGACGCCATTTCAGTCTCTTTTTATTTTTTTATTTTTTAATCAAACAGGGGCATTTTTGTAACTTTATATACCTTAAACGACGTCGTTTTGAGTTTTCTATCCATATTCACGGTTATAACTAACGGATGGGACCATTTGATAAGAGGTTGGTAGTTTAGGAGGTTACTTTATACCAATTGAAACTTTGGGGGGCTAAATTACAAAATGCTAGTAGTTTTGGGGGCTATTTTATACTTTTCCCAAAACATTAAGAAAATAGCCCATATTAATTTGATAATAATATTCTATTTCTTTATAATTAGAAATACACAGCAACGACCTCTCTTACAAGTGTATATCTTACAATGTATTTTACTAAGCGCAGCTGGTCAACAAAAGCTACACATGCTTGGGGTCCATTTATGATGATGATTGATGCCTTAGACCAGTTGACAATAACTTGTATGTGTTTGTTTTCAAATACTGGAAATGACCATTGATCAATGGTTATCAATGTAAGGCAACAAAATATGAGTGACGTGACCAAAAGTAAGCTTCTTGTATTGATGTAAAACCAGGAAAGTTTAACGTTTTTAATTCATGTGTTTCAAATAAAATGAGACAATATTATGTACACTTTACACAGAAAAGCTGAACTATTTTGTTGAATGAATTGGATGTATTAACTAGAGAGTTAGCAGGAGCCTCAATTTCTGAATATTTTGATAAGCGGCCAAGTCAAGGGTGCTTGGACCTACCTGGAGATATTAGTAGCTCATACATTTATCCAGTGCAGACTATTAGTAACAGTATTAGCAATAGTAATAACTGAAAAAGAAGAATAAATTACATTTTTCTATGCAACCGAAAACAGTAAATACTAGAACATGTACCTTCAGCGAGATTCAAAATGAGTTATTGTCACCTCATTTATAGAATAAGGTCCTCCTCCTACTACAGAGTCAAATTGGACGGTCTTCTGAAAATGAAAGCAAGCTGTTTAGGAGAAAGGAAGAGTAGTTGCTTCACTAATCAGCATGAGAGGAACTGCCTTACTCAGTTGGTCGATCCATTGCATCTTCTTGCACACATAGGAGCTCAACTTAAATGCATCTCAAGGCTTCATGGGAAACATATGACTCATTTATTGAGGAATCAACTATATCCAGTGTTCTATCTTCTCTCCCACTATGTGTTTTGCATAGTTCTTTGGTTGCCTAATTGGCCACCATCTGTCCATGGCACTGAACTTTGTACCAATAGCAGTACTATTGCACTTTTTTGTTTTTTTTAAGTGGTTGACATGGGTGTGATAAATGAGCGTGTAGAGTAGCGTTACTCTTAATTTGATCAATTCCTATATAGGAGTCCAATCGGACAACAACTATCACAAAGTAAGAATAAACCTTGATTGTTTATGTCTGCATGCTCGTGTGTGTGTGTGAGTGTGAGAGAGAGTAGACAGTTATTCCTTTGTGCTCATTATTACTTGGAGTAAGATAAACACCCTAAATAGAACTCCACCCTGGCGCTCGTTATGAACTATCATATATGGTCCAATCTTCCTTCATGGAGTTCAAATTCAAGGCAAGTTTTAGCTGTAAAGTTGAGTTACCAGCACGTGTTCCTTATTGATGCAAATTATCTACATAATTTGATGTGGGAATTGCTTTATTACCAATGATGATTCCTTGAATTGAATTTTTTTTCCCGATATGTTCAGTGGACCGGCAAAGCACTCTTTCTAGCTAAACTACTAGACCGCTGCTACTTACCATGTTGGGTTATAACCCTGTGATGATTATGTGTTGATGGCTCCAATCTTTTTCTATTTCAGTGTTATCTTTTGTGAAGCTGTTGCTATTTATGGCGTTATCGTTGCAATTATTCTACAAACAAAGTTGGAGAGTGTTCCAAAATCACAGATTTATGAACCCGAGTCTCTCCGGGCAGGATATGCTATCTTTGCATCTGGGATTATTGTGGGCTTTGCGAATCTTGTCTGCGGGTTCATATCCTATCTTTAACATCTTCCAATGAATTCTCCTAATTAATATTCAGAATATTTTTCTACATTTCTCTTACATTTCCTGTGATTCTTCTTTTGGCAACAGGTTGTGTGTCGGAATCATTGGAAGCAGTTGCGCATTGTCTGATGCTCAAAACTCCACGCTTTTTGTGAAGATTCTTGTGATTGAAATCTTTGGCAGTGCCCTTGGTTTGTTCGGAGTGATAGTGGGAATAATTATGTCAGCTCAAGCCTCATGGCCTGCAAAAGCATAGTAATTTCTGTGCTCATTGGAACATGATGACTTGGATAAACGCAGTACGATGTCTTATGTATGTTAAACAGACTCTGTATCTTGTTCTTTCGGCCATTGTTAATACGGATATTAAGAATTGGTGTTCAGATATATCGCCCCTTATTTCAATCTTGGGCTGCATTTTTTGTTCTTGGAAATGTTTTTGACTGCTTGTTAAAATTTGTGTTGAGATAAACTGCCCCCACTTCAATAAACTGCTCTGAAATCGACTCCCAGATTCTTTTCCTTTCAAAAAGTGAGGCTAGTTTTTCTAGCGCACTTTTTTTTTTTTTGGATAAATGTAAAATTAGTTATTGTGATAGACCTAAATTAAAAATTGCTCATTGTTCTATAAAAAATTAGAGAAATACTAGGGGTATTAACTCTTTTATTAACATAAGTTTACTAATCTGATGTGTAATTCATTCATTGGAAAAAAATAAAATAATTAATTAAGAGAAATGTAAGGAGTATCAATAAATGAGATACAAATTATGTTAGTAAGTCTCTGTTAGTACTTATAAAAAAAAAAGAGGAAGTCTCTGTTAGTAAAAGAGTTAGTACCTTTAGCATTTCTCTAAAAAAATAATTTAGTTAGTCTTTATAATCAAATTTCGTCCAAAAACTTGATAGATTTTGTTAGTGTCACGTTAGCACCAATAAGATAATGGCATGTGTTACTCTTAATAAAAAAAATATATAAATATATAAAACTTAAAACTTAAAAAATCTAATTTAAAAATATTTTTTTTTTGTTTTAAAAATATCTAAAGGAGAAAGGGACAATTGAAATGGATGATCGAATCAACACACATAAAATGTAATTGAAATCTAGAAGAAGAAGAAATGTTTGAAATCTAGAAGAAGAAGAAGAAGAAGAAGAAATGTTAGCTTCTGAAACCCTAGGCGGCCGTCCCTCGACAAGATTGTAAAAAACGCAACGTGTAGGAAGCATTCCGACCTCGTCTCAGCTTGCAAATCCATGCTCGACAAGCTCGAATCCCTCTTTGACTCCCCCAATCCAGACCCCTCTGCCCCCCTCTCCGGCCTCCCCGATGTCGGCGCCGAGTCCGTCCTCTAGCCCTTCATTCTTGCCCTCAACTCTGCCTCTACCCATTACTCCATTCTCTTCGCTCCCATAATCTTCAACCCAAGTTAGCCGACAAGGCACACTGATTGATTAATCATCCATATTTGTCAAGTTTTTATTTTTAATGATTTATGAGTTGCTCTTTAAATTATATTTTTTAAAGTTTTATACATTTTTTATTAAAAGTGACACGTGTTATCATTTTATTGGTACTAATGTGGCACACTAACGGAATCTATTAAGTCTTTTGACACTGAATTTGACTTTACAGACTAAATTGTTATTTTAACCTACCCCGAAGACCTCTAAGTTATTTTTTATACCACATAATGATTTGCAATAATGATTGATTTTGCATTTAGCCCTTTTTTTTTTCTCACAAAGATGATCTCGATAGATATTGTAGTCAGTACTGAGAATAAGGCATTCTGGTAAGTTTTCCATGAAGAAACGTAAACAGAAAACCCAGCAGCTTCACAAGTCATGACAACCTTGTTTTCCTCAAAACTGTTACAGGGTGGTTGTTTTTGGTACCCATACAATTGAAATGGTCCCTTGAGCATGGCCGCATGAGCATCACTTTGACTATAAATTTTCACTTCTAAAGAAAACCAAAACCATCCCACCACCACCATAGACACTTTAATGGCGGAGGTCACGTATATTTGCAAGCGAACTGTGGTGAGCGGCAAACCGGTCGAATCGGGGAAACGCTATCACCTGTCGGTCCTCGGCCACCAAATGGAGAAAAATCAAGTTAGGATGGTGTACTACTACCGGTGGGGAAGGGGAGAGGAAGAGGCCGGTGAGATCACCAAAAGGCTTAGAGAGTCTATGTCGGAAATGCTTACGCATTTTCCAATAGTGACCGGACGGCTAATAAAGAACGACGAAGGGCGTTGGATGATTAAGTGTAACGACGCCGGAGTGCGAATGGTGGAAGCAAGGGCCAAGGGGAGCGTGGAGGACTGGCTACATAGTGTTGACAGGGAGAAGGAGCTTAAGCTTGTTCATTGGGAGGACATGCACTCCAAGCCATACTTTTGGTCTACCTTTTATGCTCAGGTAGCTACGTGATATTTTTTGAATTTTATCTGTTTTAATTTTCTATTAAAACAATTTGAGATATTTCACCCTATAATAAATGATATCGGCATAGATCCTCTAGAATTATTTTTAAAGTTGAGATTTTTAAATTCATAAATTTCAACCTCTATATCATTTAAACGTCTAAAATTAATCATGTTTTAGAATTTAGATAAGAATCCTCTTCATTCCTCTTAAAATGAAAAGGCGTAATTTCATAGTCAAGATTTCATGTTATTGTTGTATTTAACTGTGTATACGTGGTAATGTATTTATCGCGTGGTTTCATATACACCGTTAGATGCAACAAAATAAAATCTTGACCATGAAATGGAGAGGATCTTGTTCTCATCTATATACAATGGACTCCAGTGTAGGGCTAATTCCATATCAATAAAGTTTTCTTCCTAATTAAGTTGATTTAAAAATTTTAAATTCAGTCTATTAAGCTGACGTTTATCTTTACAGCATGTGATTCTTATCGGTCCTATTAAAAATGCGAGAAATGCTAGATACTCTCTTGATATTCTCCTAGTGTTCTCTTAGTCCTAGATGAATATTATTTTCTAAAAATGCAAAAAATAAACTTCCTTTATTTCTCTCATTTTGTTTTTTAAAAAATAATATCTACATAGGACAAGAAAAACACTAAGAGGAACACCTAACATTCCCCTAAAAATACAAGTGAAAATAATACGCTCAAAATGCAAATGTTAGATTAATACACGGAATTGTAAAAAATTCCTCTGACCCGCTTTAAAAGAAAACTTTGTCCATTCATTCCATATAACCTCCCTTAACATGTTTTGCATGATTACCAACAAAATTCCAGATAACTGAATTTGAAGGAGGTGGGCTTGCAATCGGCCTGAGCTGCACTCATCTGCTTGCTGATCCCACTTGCGCCACCATGTTCTTCAAGGCCTGGGCCGACACAACCTTGGCCCATAAAATGCGTGCTCCTCCTCACTTCCACCCGTTGCCTCCACGAAGGCCCGGCAACAAAATTTTCAATCACAAGCCCTACACTGCCTTAATCGACCATTACAAATTCTTAATCCAAAATTCCACTGCTTTCACGCATGCAAAGCACACAACTGTAGCTCTAGCATTTTCCCACCACATGGTTATGGGCCTGGCCCAAACAACCTCTGCACCCAACAAGCCCAGCCCATCACCCTTCGAGGCCCTCGCCGGGCTTTTCTGGGTCTGCATCAGCAAAGTGAAAGGCTTGAGAAATGGGCTTGTGAGCATGTCCATTTGTGTGGATACAAGAAAAGCTTTAGGGTTAGATAGAGGGTTTTTTGGGAATTGCATGGTTTATAATAAGGTCAATTCAGAGGATTTGAAGGAACATGAATTATCACAAGCTGCTAATGCTGTAGGAGAAGTGGTGGCAAAAATGGACAGTGAGGGAGTGATGGATTTGATCGACTGGCTTGATCATGATGATAGTCAATCACCTCCATTGATGAATAATGATCTAATTTGTGCAAGCTTGGAGGCAGTGGATCCATATTCAATCAAATTTGTTGAGGAATTTGAACCGATTAGAGTTTCTTACTATGTTGAGCCAGTGTTCGGAATAGGGCAGGTTTTTATTTTTCCGGCTCCGGCCGGAGATGGTCCGTTTGGGAGGGTGGTTATGGTTACGCTTCCGGAGGAGGAGGCGGTTAAGCTGTGTGAAGATGAACTCATTTTACAATTCTCTCCTACCATTTTGATGGGAGTGAAAAAAAACTATGCTTGATATGCAAGGGATTGTAATATTAATATATCCCCCTCAATAATATGAATTTGTTGAAAACTAGCATGTACGTATGCCTTTTTATGAATTATTACAATGTAACGAACAAAGAAATGCTTCTTCATATTTTGACGTTCATTTCAGTTAAGTTGGTATGCTCCATTTGTTATTAGCGTTTTTTTTTTTTTTTTAAATTTTTTTTTAAATAATGATAATAGTGGATGACTCATGCAAACTCAGCCGAAATGTATGCAATAAAATAAGGAAAACATTATTATCCATGTAGAATATGTTGCTTTCATGATATAAGCATGTTGTAGACAAACCAATTAGTCTTCTTGTCTTCTTTTGTTTGTTTTGTTTTTTGGGGTCCAACTATCTTCCTGTTTTGAAAAAGAAAAGAATTCCTTTTAGAAAGTGGAAAGGTTTAACAACGGGTTACCAACTCTTAGTTTTCACCTACCATTATGTCTATTTTGAGTTGCAATAATAATAATAATAATAAAAAGTTGTTTAGATAGTCAAGCCACCGCTTTCAAAATAATAACAATAATAATAAGGAATAAGTACTTTTTTAGTACTTCGATTTGTACTTTTTTATTTATTTTTTTTATAGGTTTTCAAAACAATCAAAAAAGGTACCTATGAAAAAAGACAAAATCGATACTCCTGTTAGTTTTTGTGAGAGAAAATTAACAATTTACTACGTTAAAATTAAATAGTCACATATGCACTATAATCACAAGAAAGATGTTACAAGTGTGATAAGTGGCAACCGGCTTAGACTTTTGGGTTGAATAATATCCCTACATACTATATTATAGTTTCACTGAAAGATTATGTGAAATGTCAATCTCACTAAATACCAATTATTATTTTTTCTTTTGACTTTTGTTTTATTAGTTTGGATCAAATGCCCTCCAGAAAGTGACACAAGTACTGAATGTATACAAGAAAGGAACCTCACAACTTTAATCTTGTTGGTAGACAAATAGACAGATGGATTAACATTGTTCCAAAATTGCCTGCCTTTCTTAAAGGTTTGATTAGGGTATCTCTTACTTCAAGATTCTGAGACATATATGGCTGTGTTTGGTAATGGATTGGACTTGAGGAAGTGGACAGGTACTGTAGCATATTTGATTGATGTGAGAAAAAAAATAAGAATGTTTTGTATAAAAAAGTAAAATTTTTTGTTTTGTAGTGATTTTTTTATTTGAATAATAATAAAAAGTGATTGATCTAAGAATGTTGGAGTTGATTTTGAGAAGATTTTTTTGGGATTTTAAGTTGGGTCCGGTCTACTCCATCTCCAAACAAGCCCATAGGCTATGTTTGGCAATGGACTAGACTTGAGGAAGTTGACTGGTACTGTAGCAGATTTGATTGATGTGAGAAAAAAAGTAAGAATGTTTTGTATAAAAAAATGAAATTTTTTGTTTTGTAGTGATTTTTTTATTTGAATAGTAATAAAAAATTATTGATGTGATATAAAAAATAAGAATATTAGGGTTGATTTTTAGAAGTTTTTTTTGGGATTTTGGGATGGTCCAATCCGGTCCATCCCCAAACAGAGCCATATTGTTCCAAAGTTCACCATCTTTCCACATTCAATGTATTTCAAATTTTCAAGCCTGGTTATATTCAATAAAAAATGAATAAATATATTAGTGTTCCTAAAAAATATTCTTTATTTTTATTGGACATGAGCTCCTTAAAAAAAAAAAAAAAAATCTTAGTATCTTTAAAATTATAAAAGCAATGTTACTTTCCACACTCATTTTACACCCGCAAAGGTCACTTGTTTTAAGTAGCTTTTCTTTTGTTTTTTTTAAGGAAAAAATTCATATATTCACATCAAATTACTACCCAATTCACAATATCTCCTCCTCTCCTTCCCAAGTTATGAAAAATTGTCAATGTCCTTCGATGCTAAAAATAAACATATTTTTTTTTAAAGAAAAAAAAACTAAAAAAAAAAAGACAAAACCATAATCATTATGGAATAAATTTTATTTTATCCTTTAATTATTTTTTGAGAAGACTTCATTTTGGCCCCTCTGAACTTTCACGTGATTTTACAAATCTTCCTAAACTTTAAAATCTTTCACTTTAAACCCCTGAACTTTGAATTGCTCTCAATTAGAATCATTCAGTGAATTTTAACCGTTAATCATACAAAAAAAGACCAAAATATTCTTGATTTTTTTAAAAAAAATATAAAAAAAACATTTTTGAAGTTGAAATTTTATACAAAAGTTGGGATAAAGTGAAGTTTTACCCCTTATTTTATTTTTTTTTTTATCATATCCTTATTAATATTATTATGATATATTTTTTTTTTGGTGGTTTAAGATTGTGTTTTTTTATGGAAAAGCGAAAAACAAAAATATGCGTCTGCCGGGAGTCGAACCCGGGTCTATTGCTTGGAAGGCAATTATCCTAACCGTTGGACTACAAACGCGCTTGTGTAGGATTCAAGAATTAGTTTTATAAGTATAGATTTCTAGTTTCATGGAATTCTACATCCAATTATACTTGACATTGCTTACTTAATGTTATTCACCATAATAGAACAATTACCAGCCTTAACAAGTACTAAATACAATATCAAACCAATTTCATTCAAAGCAAACAAAGGCTAACATTGTCCTTTCATAAGGTGTGTGCAAATTTTTGATATTCCAATCATCGGGCCTGCTTCTAATTGGTGCGAGTCGACTTTCTTTGAGAGGGGATGACTGGGCTGGATTTTTTTTATTTTTTGACATGTCTATACAAGAGAAAAAGGAGACATAGCTCGGCTGAATTTAAGTTCAAGTTTCTAACAAAAGTCAAAGTCAAGTTACGAAAATCGTCAAATGTTACTTTAGTACCAACTAAATTATGGCACATGTCCCCCATATAAAAGTATAAAATAATTAAATAAAATGGAAGAGGTGGAGTCACAGACTTTTTTGACTCTTCCAATTCTAATGAAGACGGAAGCCAAAAGAATTATTAATGTTGACCCTTACAGAATCGATGCACAGTCCTGATTTTAATATTGTCTCTCTGTCATTCCTAATTTAAAATACCTTAATTACTCTTCCATGACAACTTAGTACATTTTATTGTTATATGACTAGTTGCTGCAATCATATCAATTTTGTTTTACCATAAAATGTATATGCTCAAACAAACATGGTTCTAAAGCTTTGAGAAATCTCCTACCATCTTGACATCAGCAATTCTTCAATGATGTTAATATTGACAAAATACAACAGGATAAAACAAGAACATTTTATCTATGATTTAGTAATAATTTGAGATAAAATGTTAATTAAATAATTTGAGATGAAGTGTATAATAAGTTCTTGAGTCAACCCTCCAAAATTAAAAATTTCCTAAGTTTTTATTTTTATTTTTATTTATTTTTATTTTATTTTATTTTTTAAAAATTTTACTCTATGAATCAATCGAAATCACAATAAATTCAATGCCTTTAAAATTGTTTAACAGCCGTTAATCTGGGCCAAAATGCACCGTTTAACCTTATTAAAATATCAATTTTTTTAATTTAATTTTAAAATTTTAATCTAATTTTTTTTTTTTTTTAAAAAAAAAAAAGAAATGACAGGGGTGGCCGGCCACCCCATTTTGCCAAGGGGTGATTTGGCTACCCCTTAGGGCCAAACCCTCAAAAACAATTTTGAGGGTTTGGCCCTAGGGGGTGGTCCGGGCAAAATGGGGTGGTTTGGCCACCCTTGGTATTTTTTTTTAAGATTTAAATTTTAAAAAATTAATATTTTAATGAGATAAAACAGTGTGTTTTGACCCAGACTAACGGTTGTTAAAAAAATTTTGATGGCAAGAAGTTTATTGTGATTTCGATTGACTCAGGGAGTTTTAATTTTGGAGGGTTGACTTATGGACTTATTATACATTTTCCCTTAATTTTTTTATTAATTTAAAATTTTGAGATAAATAGTAATTTAATATGATATCAAAGAAGATTTCTCGAGTTCCAAACCTTGTCTTTGACTCTTTGTCACCTTTTTCATATATATATTATTTTCATTACTGCATACTGCGCTTCCACCCTCCCAACTTTTCATATATATATACATATAATATAGTTAAATAAAATAAAATATATGCTATGGATGAGCTAAATTAAGACCATCCAATTGGCAAGGAAGCGGTGCAAGGTTGACTTGAAATGTTACTTTATGTATTAGGCGAGGAATATTTTTCTTAGGAAAAAGTTTACATGCTCCATTAAACTATCATCTAATTGATAATGTTTTCTCGTAAAGTTTTAATTGTGACAATGTCCCCCTTTAAACTATCAAAAATTTGACAATGTCTTCCCAAGGCCAATAAAAAAACAAAAATGACACTAACACTAGAAAAAAAATACTCCAATAAATTTGAATAAAAAATATGAAAAAAATTTAAAATTTCTACACAATAGTTTTCAACTTTTTTTTTTTAAATAGTTTTAAATTTTTTTTTTTTAATTAAGGGTATTTTGTCATAATTATAAGGGACATTGTCAATTTTTGATAGTTTGAAGGGATATATGGACTTTCCCATTTTTCTTAATAATATTAATAAAATGATTACAGATATTTTGGAATTGTTTTAAATCAAATAAAGAGAATCAAGGAAACCCCCACTTCGATGCATGTACTAAACATTAGACAAATAGAGTCGTTGACTATGGACCGACAGATCTTCCCCGGATAAATGGGGATTTCGTACACATGGGAACAGATCCACTTGATTTTACGATGGGTTTATTCATTTCATATATATTACCTTGCTTCACCATACCATGCATGTCTCACAAACATTTCCTTTACAACTAAGTTTGAGTAATTTCTTATCATATCATCTATGAAACTCATATATTTTAAAATATATTGAGAAATGCTAGGTATTCTTTTTATGTTCTTTAAATTGTGACATGATTTTTAAAATAACCGTTGAATTTGAGATTATCATTATTAACTTTTAATCTATTGGTGATTTTAAAAGTTACATCACAGTTGAGAAGACACTGGGAGAATACTAGAAGATCACCTAGCATTTCTCATATCTGATCTAGATACATTTTGATATATATAAAAAAAATATTATAAGTTCAATTTTAAAATCATAGAAAATAAACCGTTTGAAATTGCATTTTTTAAAAAATTTCGATTTGAAAACGCAGAAAATTTGCAATTTCAAATCGCAAGTAAGGTGGTGGTTTTTTTAAAATGCATAAAAGGCTAAATTGTGATTTTAAAGATCAAACTGCAATTTTTTCAAATGCTTAATTGCGTTTATAAATTACACTTTTGAAATCGCAAACTCAAATGAACCCTAAAACTATGGTGTTGGTCGTGATTAGGTAATTCACAATATAAAGCAAAATAGGATGTATACAAGCCCGAAAGCAAGCCCTAGGTTTCAATTGGTTTTCTGGTGGAGAAATGCTATTCTCATTTTTACACTTTCAAAGTGTATTCTATACATGACATAACATTAAAAATCATTATTGAATTTTTGATAGATTACTATTAAATTTTAGATCCAATAATAATTTTTAATGTCACATTAGATAGTATAGAGTGCATATAATATATATTTCTCTTCTTGGTGGGTGTGTCAACTTGTTTTCATAGTTTCATTGTTCATAAGTAGTGATTTTTTATTTTATTGTTATTTTTTTTTATGTTTATCTTGGAGCTTTAGTTGAGATTGGTTTGCCGACTTTTTATGGTGGATCTTGAGAAATAATGATAATTAATTTCCTTGTGAAGATGGGGATGAAATAAACAATAGTTAATAAAGAATATATACCAACTCTTAATAAGAAAATAGGGAAAATGCTTGTCAAAAGTTTGTCGATGCTCAAGTAATACATGAAGCCATGACATTGCTGTCATGGATTCCCTGCATCAACCTCAAATTAATTAGACTTAGCAATCTCTATAAAAATAGAACCATTTGATAACAAAGTCATACACGTGATAACCGACTATCATCTTTTAAAAGTTTTGCAATATTTATATTGAATTATTAAAAATTGCAATGTGAGTATTTTATTTTTTTATTTCATAATGGAGAATGTTAAAATGACCAAAATACTCACATTTTTTAATTTGTAATTTTTTAAAGTAAACACATTTTTCAATTGTTTTTTCTTGATTAAGAATTATTATTATTTTTTTATTTTTTTTTTAAAAAACATTTCACTTGTTAGTTGTTTAAGTTAATATAAAACTAAGGCTGTCAATTTTTGATACAACCCGCAAACTTGATACAAAATTAAAGGGTTATGGTTGATGAATCTAGCTCGTTTAATTAAATGAGTCAAGTTATTATTGATCTATATAGTCTTATACATATGTCTCGACATAACTCGAACCCGACATATGAGATAATGGATGGCAATTTTTTACTTAATGTGCGAACTTGATATAAACTCAATATAAAATTAGAGGGTAGGGTCGAAGGGTTTGAATTGTTTAATTAAATAGGTCGGATTATAGTTGATGTTTATACTCTTATAACCATGCATTGAAATGGCAAAAAATTGACATGCGAACATGAATTACCACCCTTATACAAGACCATAAAAGTACGGGTGAAACTAAAACTGGGTAAAAAAATGAAATACTCATATTGCAACTTTTGGTAATTTTAATAATTCAAGGTCAAACATTACAAAACTCATAACACTATTAACAAATAATTCAAAATAAGCAAAGTTTTCTCTTTCTTAAACTATTACAAATAATTCAAAATACAAAATACTTTTTAAAATGTAGAATTCATAAAACAAAAAACACTTTTCACACTTAGGGTGTGTTTGACATTGCGATTTTATATATATATAAATATTTTAAACCAAATCACATAAAATTGATTGTTTGCAATTATGTATCTAAAAAATTCTAATTTGAAAAAAGTAAAAAATCTGCATTTTTAAATCATAGGTACGATTATACTTTTTTGAAAATGCACAATTTTAAAAGATAAATTGTGATTTTAAACGGTATTATTTTAAATTCGCAAACCCAAACGAACCATACCACTAAAACAAAATTTTGAATCAAATTAAGAAATAAAAAAGAAGAAAAAACTTATATCTCCAAAGAATTATTAAAGCCTTCTTCCTCCGTACTTGTTTGCTCAATGATTAGCAGCAGGAAGGTGAAGATGAAGTAAGCGCGGACGTCTAAAGGTTTTTTGTATTATTTAGGTTTCTTCCCCAACAACTCTCCATTATTTAAATATGGGAACCTTTTTCTGGGCATCTTTTCATGCAGAGAAACCAGCCATAGAGGAGTTGGCACCACTTCTTCTTGAACCTTTAATTAATTTAATATTATTATTAGGGTCAGATCTCACTGTAGTTGGTATACCATCTGATTTTGTGGAATACATAAATCTCAGCCGTTGATTTTTACTACTTCTAAATGGTGATTGATTGGCAACCATCAAACATGCGTTGCATGTAGAAATGCTAGTTCTTTTCTGATTTGGTATGGCTTGATCATGGGATTGGGAGGTGATCTCAACCACCGACTCTGAATACCCAACTGTTTGACCTTGGAGTACTATTGACTATTAAATTTGGTATAATAATAATAATAATAATAATAATTTGTTGGCTAATTATATTATTGTTTGACATTTTGGGTTTGATTGAGTACCTTGAAACTTTTCTGAATCAACTTTCTTGTTGAAAGAAAGAAAATGGGATAAAATTTAGGGAAAATAAAAGTTGTGGTCCTTTGGGTAATTTATAAATAATATTTGCACTTCATAATTATTTTGCGATGTCGATGTGCTAGTCTCAATTAACTTTTATTTTTATTTTTTTTTAAAAATCAAATAGTAATTGAGATAACTATAGAATAAACATGTAATTTCTAACATTACCTTTTTTTAAATTACATAAACTCATAAATATGTATATTTTTTAAAAGAGAATGCTACAACCCAATCGAGTTTGGGATGATGTGATAGTATCTTATTATAAAAAAAAACAAAAGGCAAATTGACACCGTCAAATCAGCACACTAGAACAAGAGTATAATAAGAACATAGTAGCAAAGCATTACTCTTTTTAGGAACTTAAAAGACTATTTTTTAAACATATCAATATTTTTGGTGATTGGCTCCACTCATTGTATTTTGTGGGTTACCATCTCCCTGTTCAGTTGTGGTTGTTTCATTTAACGGAGACTTTTGTAGGCAATGTTTGTTATTTGTCAACTGTTTTTGTTCGGTTTTTGGCAATACTCTTCCAGCAACAACCACTTGACTTTGGATGTTGCTCTTACTGCTTGGGGCTTCTAATTGAGTCATTTTGCACCTGTTTACTGCTTCATGCGGCCTTTAGAGAGGCCAAGAACCTTTTTGGAACCATTGCCTACTGTTACTGTTTGTGTTTATGTTTTCCTTTGTATTGACTTTTTTGTTTGAGTCTTGTTGTTGATGAACTTATCCTGCTTTGTTTGGTTGTTTGGTTGTTTTTTTTTTTTTTTTTGAAGAAATTAACCATTCTTATTCATAATCAATAGAATCAAGAGTACAAAGCTCTTAATAATACAGCTCATAAAGCATCAAGAAAACCTCGCTTTGTTTGGTTGTTTCTTTGTAACCCTTGTCCCATTATTGAATAGAAAGAAAAAAAAAATAAAATCAAAATTTAGATTTTTTTTTTTCTTTCCCTAAGGAAAAATTTAATGCTTCAATTAAGAACAAGATATTGGACATAGAAAATCTCTTTATATGGCTTAAAATAAGGCATCATTATATGACAATTAACAAATGGCAAATTCCTCGGTAGATGTAATACATAATATATTTATTTATTTTAGTTCTATGACAACATTAAGTAATGCCCAGGGGGGATCAAGGTAATTAAGAAGCCAGGCTGATTACTTTTCTTGTTTTCATCTTATTTTCCCGACAATATCTTGATGCTCAAAATAAAATATAAGTTAAGTCGGCACTTGGTCGTCCATTACTTTAAATATTCTTGGACAGCTCCAAAATAAAATTTGGATTTTGTTGAAAATATAAAAAGTAATTGTTTGCTCAAACTCAAACTAAGGCCCATAATTTAACCTGCAACCTATGAACTTAACAAGTAATTTTAGAGTTAGGGTTTAGGTTAAATGGGTTCAAGTTATAAACGGTACCCATTTAATAAATGTGTCATGTTTGGGATTGACATAAACGGGTTTGCGGATTGACATGTTTATACAATTTATTTATTTTTAAAATTTAATTTGTAATTTTAAAGTACATTTTAAGTTTAACTTAATTTAGGGTTGACAATTTAACCCGTGACCCGCGAAACTGACATGAACACCACACGTAGTTTTAGAGTTAGAGTTTATGTTAAACAAGTTCATGTCATAAATGGGTTTAATTATGATCCATTTAATAAACGTGTTGTGTTCGGGTTAGCATAAATAGGTTAACCATGTTGACACAAACTCGACGTATGAACCCGTTTTATCAACCCTACTTGGCTACCTCAAACTATAGCTCTACTTTTTTAGGATAAATATGTGAAATATGTTGAAGACATACAATTAGAAAGTTTTTAGCGCATCTAAAAGAATCATAATAACCCTTTTTTCATCTCAATTAGCGTAATCATTCTAAAAATTTTGCTAGGGTGGACTTTCTTAACACATTATACAATTGGAGTTGTATTGAAAAACTAGTAATTAAAATAGAAAAAATGTGTATTTTGAGTAGTTTAAATAGCCACTATTGCTGGAGAAGCTCTTACCGTTGTTATTTTTTACTCATCTTCAAAAATACACACAAGGCAAAATTTGAAATTTGATGTGACACCATATTAGTCATAAAACAATCTAATTTATTTTGATTGACGTATTACCGTCATGCAATGAACATGATCCCCTACAATTTCAAAGAAAGTATAGATTATTAAATTACAAAATTTAGGCCATTGCTTTACATTGAAACGTTTGAAAAATGTCACAAATTAAAATTATGGCAGGCAGGGATGAAACTAGCTTTGAGTTTGGGGTGACCGAGGGCCAAAAAAATTTTGGGGACCAATTGTCAAAAAATACCTTAAATTATTATTAATTTACCTTTTTTTTTTTTTTTTTTTTTTTTCTTGTAATTTGGGGGGGACTAGGCAACTACCGGTCTCATATCCGTCTCTAGTAGCAGGTTACAATTGAGAATTGAATATATTTTTATCACGTTTTCATCACGTTCTTGCTATCAATGTTATAAAAAAAACTTTCTTTTTTTAATCCGTCAAGTCACTAGGTCTATTTGTAAGTCTCCATGACAATTGAACAATTCTTCCTGCTGCTTTTACTTGTAACAAAAGATTTTTCTATTGTAGTAAGGATATTGTACGAGAGGTCCTACGGAAAAAATTGCTCGATTTCTCGGAAGTATCATGATCATATAATTAAAAAGAATTACAATGAACAGGTTGTATCCGTTGGGAAAATCAATAAATTTATTAAAAAACATTTGAAGTATTAAGCACTTTTTATACTATGATGTCGGCCAAGATATATTCAATAGACATCAAACCCGGCCATTTGTGTACTCCTAAAGCTAGCCATGTGATTTTCCAGATATATACATATTTTGTTTCGAGATATATATATATACACACACACACATTACACTCCGGCATCATACTCCTGAAGAAACCAAATTCCCGTAACCCATCGTCCTACTGAAAGGACAGAGAAAGACGGACCCCATTTTAGAAACTGAGCAGCTACAGCACGAAGATCCATGCAGTCGAGTTTTCTTGCATGAAAGTGAGAGAAAACTCACTGGGTTTTGCTTATAATATTGAAAAGCTGCAGCAGTTGATCAAATGGAGGGTGGCGATGTATTTAGAGTGAGTAGTGCACGGCTAAGCAGTGCACGGCTAAGCAGCTCTAACATCTGGAGGAGCAGTGCCATGGAAGTTTTCTCCAGGTCTTCGGTGGAGGAGAACGACGAAGAAGCTTTGAAGTGGGCTGCTCTGGAGAAACTGCCCACCTATATGCGTATAACGAGAGGTATACTTACTGAAGCGGAGGGTCAAGCCAAAGAGATTGATATAAAGAATCTTGGGGTGCTAGAGAGGAAGAATTTGTTGGAGCGGCTTTTGAAAATTGCAGATGAAGATAACGAGAACTTCTTGTTGAAGCTCAGGGACCGCATTGAACGGTAATTAACCCACCAAATAAATTAACGTTTTTTGGTTGAATTTGAAAGCTTGTCTTTGTTTATGTTGTGTTTGAAGCAAGTTCGTAATGTGTTTGAGCCGGTTTTTCTCTGTATTTTTCGAACTTGAAACGCAGTGTTGGGCTTGATATTCCGACAATTGAAGTCCGGTTCGAGCATTTATGTGTAGATGCAGAAGCTTATGTTGGAAGCAGGGGATTACCCACAATATTCAACTTTTGTGTTAATATGTTAGAGGTATATATATGATGGCTCATCTTATAGATCATACAATAATGGGTATATAATAATCTCTTAAAAAAATTGTCTTTGAATTTAAATTATCTCTGTCTCTCTGTACGTGCAGGGGTTCCTGAGTTATCTTCATATTCTTTCAAATCGAAAGAAACCATTACCAATTCTTCATGATGTTTGCGGAATCATCAAGCCCAGAAGGTTAATTAGTAGACACAAACTTATTAAAATGTTCATCATAGACTCTTCAACTGTCCATTCTCAATTAGTTGATCCGGATTCTGCAGAATGGCATTGCTTTTAGGCCCCCCAGGCTCTGGAAAGACCACATTGCTATTGGCTTTGGCAGGAAAACTTGGGAAAGAGCTGAAAGTAAGAAAATTAGATTCCAACCTGTTCACTGCATAGTTGGGGTGGTGTTTCATTTTATTATGATTTCATAAAAGAGCTTTTGAATTCCAGTCCTCAGGGAGTGTCACGTACAATGGATATGGAATGGAACATTTTGTACCGCAGAGGACTTCAGCATATATAAGTCAATATGATGTCCATATAGGAGAAATGACAGTGAGAGAAACACTAGCTTTTTCGGCAAGATGTCAAGGGGTTGGGCCACGTTATGGTCAGTTGAAAATTAAACACCATGAACATTGACATATTAAAGTCATCCTCAAGAATGTAGAGGTTTTTTTATTAATTTTTGGCATGGAAATTTTGCAGAGATGTTGGCAGAATTATCAAGGAGAGAGAAGGCGGCAAACATTAAGCCAGATCCTGATATTGACATCTATATGAAGGTGAGTTAGAAGCTGGAGGAGAGAAAGCTTTAGGAAAACTCCTGTTATTTCCTCTTTGATTTTTTGTACTACTGTAAAATTTGTTTCTAAAAATACAGGCTGCATCACTAGAAGGGCAGGAAGCCAGTGTCGTAACAGATTATATACTCAAGGTACAAACTTAAATCCGTCTGATTCTAAAAGGATGTATTATAAATAAAAATACAAAAATATGGTATATAATTCTGTTCTTGATTTTAAAATTTTGAAGATTCTTGGACTTGAAGTCTGTGCTGATACCTTAGTGGGGGATGAAATGCTACGAGGTATATCTGGGGGACAGAGGAAGCGACTCACAACAGGTAAAGCATAGAACAACATTGCCACACTATCTTTGCCTTCTGACTTCCAAAGGCCTCACGTGAGTTGATTCTTTGAAATTTATGGCCAACAAAATATAGGGGAAATGCTGGTCGGGCCAGCAAAAGCACTTTTCATGGATGAGATCTCCACTGGTCTGGACAGTTCAACAACATTTCAGATAGTAAACTCACTCAGACAATCCATCCACATTCTCAATGGAACAGCAGTTATCTCTCTCCTCCAGCCAGCTCCAGAAACTTATGACCTATTTGATGACATAATTCTCCTCTCAGATGGGCAAATTGTGTATCAGGGTCCTAGCGAAAATGTTCTCGAGTTCTTTGAATACATGGGCTTTAAATGTCCAGAGAGAAAGGGAGTTGCTGACTTCTTACAAGAAGTAATTCACATTTTGACTCATAATATCCTTCTTGTACCTCAATTCATTTTTCAAAAGAGATTGGGCTTTTTCTTATTGTTATTATTATTATTTTTTTAATATAAAATATTGTGATAGGTGACATCGAGGAAAGATCAAGAGCAGTACTGGGCAAATAAAGATGAACCTTATAGTTTTGTTTCAGTCAAGGAATTTGCTGAAGCATTTCAGTCATTTCACATTGGTCGAAGACTGGGTGACGAGCTTGCTACACCTTTTGACAAGTCCAAAGGCCATCCTGATGCTTTAACAACCAAAAAGTATGGAGTTAGCATGAAGGAACTATTCAAAGCTTGTGTATCTAGAGAATTTTTGCTTATGAAGAGGAATTCATTTGTCTACATTTTCAAGATGTTCCAAGTAAGTAGTATCCGAGCATTTAACTGTCTGTTGGGTTAACGTTCCATAAATGCAAGCAGAAAATTTTTGGAGTAACATTGAGCTTCTCATCTAAGTTCAGCAAATTCTAACTTCTTTTTTATATTTTATTTTCAGCTAATTCTATCGGCTTTTATAACAATGACATTATTTTTACGAACTGAGCTGCACCGGGATACAACTGCAGATGGTGGGATTTATATGGGTGCTATGTTCTTTACAATCATCATAATAATGTTTAATGGATTCTCGGAGCTTGCCATGACCATCATGAAACTTCCTGTCTTCTATAAGCAGAGGGACCTTCTCTTCTATCCTTCTTGGGCATACTCTCTACCAACATGGATACTTAAGATTCCAATAACCTTCCTGGAAGTTGCCGTTTGGGTAGTCATGACTTACTATGTCATAGGATTTGATCCCAACATTGAACGGTGAGAGCAAAAAGAAGTCATCACAAACATTTCAATTCAAATTTAAGTTCAAGATTTTAATGTGCGTTCTTCATGCAGGTTTTTCAAACACTTTCTTTTACTCCTATGTATTAACCAGATGGCATCTGGACTGTTTCGATTGATGGGAGCATTAGGGAGAAATATCATTGTTGCGAACACATTTGGGTCTTTCGCTTTACTTGCAGTTCTTGTTTTAGGTGGATTTGTTTTATCACGAGGTGAAAAGATGATACAATTTACTCTTATGTAATAAATCTTCTTTACTTCTTGGTTCTTTTTTACAGAAGCTGATGCTTAAAAACTATGTTCTTTTGCATCAGATAATATACAGAAATGGTGGGTGTGGGGTTACTGGATCTCACCAATGATGTATGCACAGAACGCTATTGCTGTCAATGAATTTCTTGGGAAGAGTTGGAGACATGTAAGCATCACTTCTTTGAGTTCTAACAAAAGAAACACATATTAGGAGTAAAAGAACTGGGAAAATGATATTGATCAATACTAGCTAATAAGTATGTGGAAATACTTGTCATAGGTTCCTTCTAATTCAACAGAGCCATTGGGAGTTTTAGTCTTGAAGTCTCGAGGGGTATTCACAGGAGCACACTGGTATTGGATTGGAGTTGGAGCATTAATTGGATATATTTTTCTTTTCAATTTCCTATTCACGTTGGCCCTGAAATATCTTGATCGTAAGTACCCTACTCATACAAGTTTGAGTTTTCATAATTGGACATAACGTTCTGATAATTAGACTACTTTGCTGCAGCATTTGGGAAGCCTCAGGCCGTACTATCCAGAGAGGCCTTGGCTGAGAAAGAAGCTAACAGAAGTGAAGAGTTCATTGAGTTACCATCAACAGAAAAGAGCTTTTCTGGTGGGTCATCAAGCTCTCAGATTCACGTTTATATTTCTTCTCATTGGATTCTAGCTATAACATATTTACGACGATGACAATGCAGATAGAGGTAATGAAAGTCGAAGAAGTGTATCATCCAGGACCTTGTCTACAAGAGTGGGCAGCATTAATGACGTTAAACGCCGGGGCATGGTTCTTCCTTTTGAACCCCTTTCTATCACATTTGATGAAATCAGATATGCTATAGACATGCCACAGGTATCTACATTTATTGAAGAGCCAACATCATATTAAGAATTTTGGAGGGTACTACACCTCAAGTTCCAATACCGATAAAGTTCCTGCACAAAAATGTGCTTTTGTTTTTCATTATTAATTAGAATATTTCAGCTAATTGCTGGTGTTGATTAATGTATCTGCATCCTAAATTTGTTATCATGGTTGCTTGCAGGAAATGAAAGCTCAGGGTGTTCCTGAGGATCGGCTGGAACTCTTGAAGGGTGTGAGCGGTGCTTTTAGGCCTGGAGTCCTCACTGCTCTAATGGGTGTGAGTGGTGCAGGCAAGACTACTCTATTGGATGTGTTGGCGGGAAGGAAAACTGGTGGATATATTGAGGGAAGCATCACTATATCTGGGTATCCCAAAAAGCAAGAAACATTTGCCCGCATATCAGGATACTGCGAGCAAACTGACATCCACTCTCCTCATGTGACAGTCTATGAGTCTTTGGTTTATTCTGCATGGCTTCGGTTACCACCTGAGGTTGACTTCGCAACCAGAAAGGTATAGTTTTGACCTTATGATTTATTTTGATTCTATTAGAATATCTTTGTTAAAAGATTAAATTTATCATTTGTTTTCAGTTTAAGACTTTATAACAAGGGATGATTTATTTTAGTATTGGGAGTTTAGATCCATACGTGAGGAAAGTGTTCAGTTTAGGCTTTCTGTACATATAGAAATTCATGAGCTTTCATTAGATAGGCATTCAAAAGCAAGGTTGCTCATTTTAATTGAATAAACTTTTAACATTCATGCGTCATATTCAGGCTTATTAGGTTACTGATAAATGTGATTGATGGGTTGCAGATGTTCATTGAGGAAGTTATGGAGTTGGTGGAGCTGAACTCACTCAGAGAAGCCCTTGTTGGATTGCCTGGCGTGAATGGCCTGTCGACTGAGCAGCGCAAAAGGCTGACAATCGCTGTTGAGCTTGTTGCCAACCCATCTATTATATTCATGGATGAACCGACCTCTGGTCTTGACGCCAGGGCAGCAGCAATAGTGATGAGAACAGTGAGGAACACAGTAGACACAGGTCGAACTGTAGTGTGCACCATCCACCAGCCCAGCATTGATATATTTGATGCTTTTGATGAGGTGAGATACCTTACCAATTGTAAATTGGAAATTTGTGTTAATTTTATACAAGAACTTAAAACTTCAATATTGTGTTGCAGTTATTTCTCTTGAAACGGGGAGGTGAAGAGATATACGTAGGTCCATTAGGCCGCCATTCTTCCCATTTGATCGACTACTTTGAGGTTAGGCTAATAAATCCATGATAGTATAAATTTTTCCCTTGTTTGCCACTGCGTTACTGACATAGGTGGGTTGTTTTCATTAAGGGAATTGATGGAGTTCCTAAGATTAAGGATAAATACAATCCTGCTACTTGGATGTTGGAGGTTACTTCAGCAGCACAAGAAGCATCTCTTGGGGTGAACTTTACTGACATATACAAGAACTCAGAAATTTATGGGTAGGATTACAATGGTGATCTAGCTATACTTGCCTTGGAGACTGATATCATTATTATTATTATTTAAAAGGAAGATATTACCAAACATTGAGACTTTGAAATGTCCTTTGAATTTAAAGGTTTAAATACTGAAGTTCTCTAAGAAATTGCCACTGTTTAGTGTAATCTTCCGTTCTATAGTAACTAATACTGCATGGTGATTGATTCAGGAGAAACAAGGCCTTGATCAAGGAAATAAGTACACCTCCGCCAGGTTCAAAAGACTTGTACTTCCCTACACAATACTCACAGCCTTTCTTTACCCAATGTATGGCTTGCCTATGGAAACAACATTTGTCATATTGGCGGAACCCACCATACAGTGCAGTCAGACTCCTGTTCACAACTTTCACTGCTTTAATGTTTGGGACAATATTCTGGGATATTGGCTCCAAAAGGTACAAAAAATAAAAACCAATATATGTTATGTGAAAATGGCATTCCAATTACTTAGCCCTGAACTTGATAAATTTTTCTTGGGAATGCAGGCGAAACCGACAAGATCTTTTTAATGCAATGGGTTCCATGTATGCTGCCGTGCTCTTCATTGGGGTACAAAATGCCTCATCGGTGCAGCCAGTTGTGGCCATTGAGAGAACAGTCTTTTACAGAGAAAGAGCAGCTGGAATGTATTCTGCTTTGCCATATGCCTTTGGACAGGTACATTACTTGGTCTATGAAGTTCATTAAGGTTGCCTTTCTATGGAGAAGTCCTTCGTAGCTCTAGTATTTAGTTCAGATTTTGGGATTTTTGAGTTGATTGAAATGTATAATGGATAGGTCATACCATTTCGTTTGTGGATTAATTCCCCAAGATTTTTTGTTTTTTTTACTAAAAAATTGCAGAATATGGAATTATGTAAAACAAAGTGTTAAAGTATTAAAAGAATGATTAAAGTTACTATTTTTTATGAGCTTAAGCTTTTGGAATAAATTGTGATTTAACATGATATTAGAGTCAGAAGTCCTGAGTTTGAATATTGACTCTATAATTTACCTCTCACTCAATTAAATATTACATGTGTTGGGCTTCACTTATCAAGGGGGAGTTTGAGTCTACACATTATGATTAAATGATTAAATTTACTCTTTCTTATGAGCTTAAGCTTTTTAAATAAGCAGTGATTTAATACAAACTTAGTTTACGAATTTTCACTTGCTAGTAAAATGGAAACTCTCGAGTTTAGTGAATTCCGTCACCATGTTTCCTCACCAAATTCCATTTGTTCTGCAGGTTGTTATTGAGCTTCCTTACATTTTTGTTCAGACTCTGATCTATGGGTTCATAGTGTATGCCATGATCGGGTTTGATTGGACAGTGAGCAAATTCTTTTGGTATATCTTCTTCATGTACTTCACCCTTTTATACTTCACTTTCTATGGCATGATGGCTGTGGCTGTTACTCCAAACCACAACATTGCTGCTATAGTTTCCTCAGCCTTCTATGCAATCTGGAATCTTTTCTCAGGATTTGTCATTCCCAGAACAGTGAGTTTCAATCCCTATGCATGTTTTGCTGCATTATACAAACTGAAACCATAACTTACAAGGGACTAAATTTGCCTTGTGACAGAGAATGCCAATCTGGTGGAGATGGTACTATTGGGCTTGTCCTGTCTCTTGGACCTTGTATGGGATGATTGCTTCACAATTTGGAGACATTGGTGAAAAATTTGATTCTGGTGAGACTGTGGAAGATTTTTTGATGAGTTATTTTGGGTATAGAAATGACTTTGTGGGTGTTGTTGCAATTGTGATAGTTGGAATTTCAGTGTTCTTTGGGTTCACCTTTGCCTATTCAATCAAGGCATTTAACTTCCAAAAAAGATGATATGTTATACATGTAAATACAAATTAAGGAAACTCCCTCATTGTAAGTTTTGGTTTTACTATGCTTGAATTCAAAGCTGCTGCAAGAAATGTGCATAGATATTCCTGTGGGGGCCCGTAGTATTTTTTTTACAATTAATTCCTCGAATTCAGCTTATTAAATTGACATTTGTCCTTAGAGCATGTGATTATCACATATAATTACAGGCTCTAACCCAATTTGAAAGAAAACTTTGTCCCTAATTAGGTCAAAAGATTGTCAATATTTTGTGAAAGCTAAGTTGAAGTTGAACCACACCTAATTCTTTAACATGAAAGTCTTTCCATGTGTCACTATTGATGTCTTCTTTTTATCTTCTTTTTTTTTAAATAAAATAAAATAAAATTTTACCATGAGAAGTATATATCTTGCAACATGTACAAATATTTTCTTTTACAAAAAAAGAACTTTCTAAGTAAAATGAAAATGATTTGTAGGTATGATATGGACAAAAAAGTTGATGGTTTCTGCCAAAAGGCATGTTCATTATGTTCATGTGTTTGGTAGGTTACCAGAAAACAAAGCTTTAAGACTTTCAATTTATTAGTGATGTTTGCTGAGGACCTCTTCAGGAATTGGTGGAAGGTCATGAAAGGCAATTAGAGTGAGATTCCAGAACACTAAGATAGGGATGTTGATATATTGATTTATTGGAGCTTAGCTTATGTGGTGTGTGACGCTTTAATATGATATTTTAATGAGTAATATTGTTCTTCACACTCATTTTATGATAGATGAAGTGTCATATTTTAAGTGGTTTTTTATATCACAACTTAAAATACGTCACGTTAGCCGATGTAAAATGTGCATGAAGAATAACATTGCTCTATTATAATTATTTTTTTCGGTCATCAAGTTCTAATGATTTTGTATGCTCATAGATTGCTACATGTCAGTATATTATTGGTGTTGATGTGTTGAAGTGTCACGTGGCATTAACTTCGGTTAAAATTTTATTTCCTCAAAGATCAAAGTTTTCCGTTTAAATTGGATTGAGAGAATTAGATTGACATGTGTTTATAGAACATGTGATTCTCACATACATTTTTATTAAAACATGAGATTCTCACAAATTTCCTTAAAAGTAATTCTACAAACGGCAAAGTTTTCATGACGAGGAAGAAAGTTACAAGATCAGTAATCTATTTCATAACGTTACTACTTGCTGAAGCTTCACTAAAACACTTTGCTAAAGACCAAAGTCGCTTCAATATATGTATATATATATATATAAAATTGCCTCAAATTATTATGTTTTGCATGAGTAATACTATATATTATATATTTATCTCACAACTATATCACAATATTAATGTGTCAGCCGCAATTAAATCTTAACGATGACTGATTTATTGATTGGTTGAGACTGTCACGTCAGTATTGTGAGATAATTATAGAATAAAATTATTTTTTTTCTAGCATTACTCATTTTGTATTCCATTCTCCATTTGAACTAAAAAAAAAAATCATTAACCTTTTTTTTTTTTTTTGGCAAGAATCAATATACATCATNAAAACACAAAAAATCAAACTGAAAGACACAAGACACGATGTGGATGATCCATCAGCAATTTGTGCCAATGATTATGTCCTAAAAGGAGATTGTCCGCAAATGTATACTTAAGTTTGATTAACTTCCTACATCTGATATGATGGCATGCTGTTGGCATTTGATCGGGTTGTTGTTCTCAATGTCGTAAAAAAATTGTTGTTATGTGGCCCCCTTTTAACCATGTGTTGTCACACTTTGCTTTTTAACCATGTGTTGTCTCACTTAGCTTTTTGATCAATATTTTATCGGAACTATGCTTGATTATATTTACTCTATAACTATCGTACTCGCCATATTTTAATACGATTGAGGATCAAAAAAAAATTTAATCTATAAAATTTTAAAAGGTATATATTTTTGTAATTTTAAAATATTTAACATTGAAATCGGAAAAAAAATAAAATAAAATTACTAACACCGAAATCTATAAACAAAATGGGATTGTCAAATTAGTGATCTTCGGGCTGCTATCATGCTCGGCATTGTCAGCAATATCCCTCAAACTAGTCCAAGATTTTTTTCTTCGTTTATTTGACGTGCTCGCAGCTTTTTCTACATCTGTTGGGGTAGAATTGCTTTCAGTTCTAGCTGGTTTCTTGGATATTGATCGGTTTCTCTTTCTCCTCTTCCCATCCAGCAAATTAGTGCCACTCCTCACCAATGGAGTTGCAGGACTATCTGTTGTAGGAATCTCCCCAGTAAAAGCTGGTGAAGCTATCTCATCTGTTTTACTGATATCATCTTTGCTATTGGAGCTCTTCTCCAAGCTAGCACATTTCTGAAGCTTCGGTTTTGCAGTTTCTGATTTTGAAGATGTTTTGGCCTTTGAGGGACATATCTCTTTCATATGTCCTTTCGGGGTCCCTCTCTTCAGATTCCAATGTGAACAGAAGTGGCATTTGTATACCACATTGTTCTGGGTGAAATTATTAGTTTTCTTCCTTTTACGCCTTGCCTTTGCCCTATTCTTTTCAATTCGGACAGTACAGTTGAAGCCGGGCTGAAGAATTGTTTCACATCTGTAAGAGATTAAACTCTTTAAATCTAACAAGCCACATAAATGAAACCAACAAATAATCCAAACAAATATTGATGATATGTTTTGCCACTAGAACTAACTCATAATAAACATCTGTTGTTAGTGCAATCTGAAAGTGGCAATAAGAATCCTTCTACCAAGTAAAATGTGTGCCCCTTGCTTTGATCTAAATAGGACATTGGCATAAAATTATCATAAAGTCCATAGGGCAGGAATTGTAATTCAAAATCTTAAAGCTATTAAGGATATCTAGCAAGTAGCATGACAACTGACACATATAATAACAATTGTTCTGATAACTCTGTTTAATGCATCATGTTTGATAATCAATTGAGACAATATTTTACTGATATTTCATTATCCTGCAGCTCACATGGTATTATGATAGGATTCAAGTCTTTAATGCATGAAAAAACAAACTGATTAATGCCGCATTGAATACCTGAGAAAGGAAAATCAATAAAGAGTCCTCTAGTCGAATCATACGTGCTAACAAAACCATGAAGTGTGGTAACACACCAAGCATTCTAATAATTCTGCTATATATAATCAATAGGTATAAGGAGCAAAAAGCAAGCCTACATGAATCCACATTTGTTTCACTGTTTGATTCTCACCCAGCAAGATATGTCAAGTTTCTCATAGTATTCCTCCGTCCTATCTTCCAAAAGATTATACATATAACACCAACTTGAATCAACTAAACATGTCCCTTCCCATATATAAATTCCCTTCACAATTCAGCCTCTCTAGGCATTTTAAACACAGGATAACTACTCTGACTTCTCTTTTTAGGAGAGATTCACAATTCAAACAAGCAACAAAGTCGAAAACACTGTCAACAAAACATTCAATCTGTTCTCTTAGCCGTTGCACTACTTTACCATAAATACAAATACTGAAAGAGTAAACAACTCAACAAGATTTTTATCTTCAGGCGAATATGGAATGCAAGAAATATATAGAAAACTGTACAAAACCTAATCATCAAATAACCTCCAAAATTAGGGCAGACAACTAGAAGCAATTACCAATCAACAAAAATAATCACATCAAATTCGATATACAGACAGACCTTTCGCATGAAAACAGAGAAGGGTCGGGCGGTACCCCCATGGCCTCTGTTACAGTAGCCAAACGGTGCCCAAAAGTGGCACCCAAAGAAGGAATAGCAGCCTCCCCACTCGCCCAAGCCGCTAGCTTCTGCAAGTGCTCAACTTTTAGCATGGACTTGGAATTGTTGGACCCGCCTTTGGTTTGTTTTCTCCCAATGGATTCTTCTCTCAGCGAGATTGGTTTCTGAAACCCAGGTATTGGTGCTTTCTTAATCCCTCCTCGCTTTCTCATTGTTTTGTTTTGTTTTGTATTCTCAGGAATTTCGTTTTCAGCACTCTTCAAAACAGAAGGTACAATCCAACGAATTCGGCGACACTGTCGTGTAATGTGGCTGGTGGTTCAGACCGAGTAGGGGCTTGTGCTTCTTTTCTTTCCGTTCGTCGTCGTCTTCTCCGCCGGAAATCCGCTCCTACATATCCGGGTCAGGGTTCCGACGAGTGACGCAACGGCTAGGGTTAGCGCTCAAATTGAAAGAATTAGAGTGTTGTTGTTTAAGAAAGCGTCTTTGGATAAGAGAGAGGGGCGACCCTTTTTCTGCTGCTGCTGACGCATCGTCATCGTCGTATTTTATTTGGAATTTGAGAAACTCGATTAAGCTTTAAAATCTCAATTTGAATCATTGAACTTTTAGTTGTAATTAATTTAAATTCTCTGTAGTTAAAAAGATTAAATTAACAAAATTATCCTTCAATTTTCTTTTTATTAATTTTTTTGTTAAAAAAAAGAATTTTTTTTTTTGAAAAAAAAGGATTACAAGATGATCGTAAGTCACTTTGTGATTTTTTTTTTAATAATATTGTTTTAAAACAATTTTAATTTTAAATTAAGGATAAATTTAAAATTTTATTAAAAAAAATTATGAGTATAAACGTCATTGTATCACTTTTAACAATTAAAATTTGTCGGAAGGATTCAAATTAATTACAATTGAATGTTCGAAAATTTATCAAATCACGTAGAAGTTCAGAGATCTAAAGTAAAATTTTCCTATTTTCTTTTTCGCTATTTTGCTTTTCTCTCTCCCCAAACAGGTCCTCAATTATTATTGTTTTTTAAAAAAATTTCAGCCTCTTTTGGGATTGGTTGGGAACTTGGGCGGGTAGCTTGTGAGTCTTATTTATTTATTTATTTTTTTGAAAGGGAATCACCCATGTCTGCAACATAGTTGGGCTCCCATACGAGCCGCCAGGGCCTCTGCATCCGTAGGATCCAAGCTGCCCCGATAGGACTCGCTCTTTGCCGCACACATATACTCCAGGGCCCAGGTGATTGCGGATTACGACTCCCAAGCCCACCTGCTCCTTCTCCTTGTCAACACTTGCATCCCAGTTGACTTTGTACCAACCATTTTCTAGAGCTTTCCATTTACTTCCAACGGTGGACCTGCTGTGGGTGCCTTCATCATCTGTCCCCTGTACTGCTGAGAGGAAATCTTTCTCGGCCACTTGTGCTTGTTGTATAATAGAATTAGGATGTGCCATTGTCCCCCTATGGATAAATTCATTCCTCCTGAGCCAAATGCGTCTAGCAATCCTAACAAAAAGCAGGAATTCACTTAGATCACATTTTTGCCACATTTTCGTTACTACTTGATAGAAAGTCATCGCCGCGAAGCTGCTTTTCTGGAAACTTTTATGCCCTGCCCCCCAAACGTCTCTAGCTGAAGGGCAACTCCACAAAATGTGGCAAGTCATTTCAGCCTCCAATTCACATAACGGGCAGTCTTGTTTCATTAGAACCTTCCTTCGAAACAGATTTTCTCTCGTAGGGAGGATATCATGACATGCACGCCAAAGAAAATGTTTTTCCACATTTGGTAAATTAAGTTTCCAAATCTCCTTCCATAGTGGGCTATGCAAATTTCAAGCGGATCCCCCTGCCGTACACTCTTTCTCACGCTCTTTTTGCATGTGATAGGCGCTTCCAACCGTAAAAATGCCATTTGCCGTGGCCCTCCATATTTGCCTATCCTCTTGATTTGTTTTGCTAAGAGGTAGAGATTGGATAATCTTAATCTCCTCCTTGGAAAAGATCTGAGTCAACAAAGCGGCATTCCACCTCTTGCTGTCGCCATCAATCAGGGAGCTTATCTTTGCACTAGGGTCAAGCACCTTACGGGATGAGATCACCTTATATGTTGAAGGAGAAGGTATCCACCTATCCCCCCAAATACGCACCTTTTCCCCATTCTCTATCCTCCAAATTAACCCCTCCCGAACTACATCAATAGAGCTTTGTAAACTCCTCCATGCATAGGATGGTTTTGTTCCCAATGATGCCTCTCCCCTGAGTAGTACTTGGCTTTCATAATTCTTCCAAGTAAACTATCCAGAGTCTTCCAAAGACGCCAAATCTGCTTAGCCAATAGGGCCTTGTTGAAACAATGGAATTCCTGAAAGCCCATCCCTCCGTGACTCTTGGATACTCCCATATTTTCCCAACTCATCCAATGTATTTTTTTTTTCTCCTCCTCTTGATCGCCCCAAAAAAATTTCATCATCAAGGAATTAATCTCGGAGCACAAAGCTTTTGGCATCAAGAAAACTCCCATGCAATAAGTTGGGATTGCCTGTATGACCGCCTTCAACAAAATTTCTTTCCCCTCCCGTGACAAGAACTTCAATTTCCAATCTTGGAGGCGCTTTCATACTCTCTCGGTTATACCTTTGAACGCAGCCATACGTGAACATCCCAAAAGTACTAGCAATCCTAGGTACGTGCCATATCATTGTATTGTTGGAATTCCCACACTTCTTTGGATATTCTCCCTGTTAGCTTCAGAAGTGTTACTACTAAAAAAGATAGTAGTTTTGTTGTTGTTCATCTTTTGGCCCGACGCTATCTCATATTGCTGTAGTATATCCACCATATAAGTCCATTGGGGGAGGTTGGATCTGCAAAACAACAGGCTATCATTTGCGAAAAAAATGTGGCTTATCTCCGGTTCCCTTTTGGAAGTGGGCACCCCTATCATCAAGCCCCTATGATTTGCCTGGGTCAACATAGCACTTAAGGATTTTGCACAAATAAGAAACAGGTAAGGTGAAATAGGGTCTCTTTGTCGGATACCCCTCGAAGGGGTGATAGATCCACAAAGAGCTCCATTCACAAGGACCGAATAATGGACCAATTTCACATACATCATAACCAGAGATATCTACTTCCCATCAAAACCCATACAAGTCATGACGGCCTCCATAAATCTCCACTCCACCCCATTGTAGTATCTCAGATTTTAACAGTCCTATTTTGGGAATATTTATTTAATAGTATTAAGTAATGATATTTATTCTTGAAAATTTAATGGAGCATATGAATATTATAGGAATAAATATTGAAGTTATAATGAAGTTTAATGTTATATGGAAGATTATATTATGATTATTTTATTGGGTAATTTAAGATAATTGATAAATGTTAGAACCTAGAAGATGAACGTATGGTTTGGGAAGCCTTCGGCACACTCCCTTGTCCATATGTAATGATATGGTCAAGAAGGGAACATAGAAAGATGGAATTGGAATGATTAGAGAATTTGTTATGATGAGTAAGGTTCCAAAACATTCGTGTGAAGCCTTAATGTATGAAGCTAGCATATAAGCATTCAAAGTTATGAATAGTATAAAATTATGAGTGAATTAGGAGGGGACATAGAATGATGGAATTGACATAATGATGAATGAGTGAACAACCGAGTTGTTCTAAAACCTTCGTAAGGCTCTTAGTAGGAAGCTATCAAATAAGGGGAAACAATGATGAAAGAAGAAATGATGAAGAAAACATCATCATGAGGGGTGAATGATGCATGTTTTGTTCTTAGATAATTGTGGAAGTAATCGGTTAGTGAGCTAGCCGACCACTGTCGGCCAAGCTATCTTCATATTTTATACCAGATTTTTTTAATTTATTTAATGAGATATGAATTTGATGATAAGATTTATTTTAGATGTGATAATTATTTATGAGGAATTTAAATGAATATTGATTTCAGATTTTTATGTATGTTAGTGGGAAAACATTAGGCATCTTTTATTTGTTATTAAATCAACTCACACCTCATGTTCAACACTCCTTTCTACCATCTTCTAATTCTTTTCTTTCTTTGTTGTCTTATTTCCATTTTCCTTGCTCCAGCCGCCTGACCCACCACCCATACATGTCTTCCACACAATTATTATGTTCTTTCTTTTCTTTGTTTTCTTTTTCCATTCCTTCAGCCTTATTTCTTCTCTTTTCCCCCATTCACGCCAACTATCACTCTACTCCTTTCTTGTTGCTTCTTTTATTTTTAAGCCAACTTAGAGCAACAAAGAGAGAGAATAAGAGTATTATTATAGGAAGAACATGAGATTGATGGAGAGATTGAGAAAGAGGCAAGGGGTGAGAGAGAGAAGGCTGGTAGAGAGAGATCAGAAACTTAGAGAGCAGAGAGGGAGATGAGACAGAGGACAGTTAGAGATTTTGGATGAAAGAGACAGTGAAGAACATGAAAAGGAGGAAGATGAAATTAGGTTTACATGAATGATATATTATTGGGTTCTTATGAGGTAAAAACCACTTCCTTGTATTTATGATTAATTTGATTAATTTCAATTGGAGTTTATGTTAAATTGTTAATTTTGTGATGGATCAACAAAATGGTAGAGTTATCAAAATGATTAAATTGAAGTTTGAAAGATTGGTCATAGCTGCAGTCTAGAGGTAAGGGGATATGATCACATTCATGATTTCTTGTAAATGGAAATGTTATATTTTCTAATAATAGTTAAAAGGTCAGCCTTTCTTTGATAGCCCCTTTTATGCATCAAAAAACTATATTTTTAGAAAATGAATCAAATGTAAATAATGATGCATAAAACTATATTTTGGAAATGAATCAAATTGTAAACGGTCTTTATGAAAATGCTTCCACTATGTTATACAATGTTATGATTATGTTATGAAAAATAATGGAAGGATGGAGAATGACAAGAATGAAGAAAGGAAAGAATGATGAATGAAAGAATGAAAATGAATGAATGAATGCCTGAATGTTTTAAGATACTTAATGGCCTATGTATGAATGAATAATGGTATCAAATTACGAGTGCGGATGGCAGCCATCTTGTATGGTCCGCCGGGTATGGCTCACTTGAGTGCACCATAGTTATCAAGTGAGTGCATATGCCAATGCGGTTCCACTTGCGACCGCAGGATTGGAACCGAGATCCTAGTGATCTCCAACCTTCGTACACAGGGCGTAAATGTGTGTCGGCCACATGATATTGAACTAATAATTAATGATGCATGAATGATGTGATATTATTGTTATTTGATGAAAACATTTTTCTAATTGTGTTTAAAGGATATTGACGATGTATTTTTGGAATTAAATACTATTTTCAATTTTGCCTACGGTATGATGTATCTACTTATTGAGTATTCGACTCACCATTTTTGTATGTTTGATGATTTTTAAAACTACTCAGATGAAGTTATCGACAATGCTACAAGGCAAGGAAATTAGAGGCAGAAGCTACTTCTTTTATGTGAAAATGAATAAAGCTTAAGTTTGTTAGTTATGTTGTGATTATTTTATGAGACTCTGATTTTAATAAATAGTTTTGTTTATGGAATTCTTATGACCTCAAGAGAAAATTATAATATTCCCTTTCTACGGGAGGAGGGTGTTACACCTATCATACGCCTTACTCATGTCAAGCTTCACCGCCATAAACCCTTTTTTCCCCTTTAGGCCGGTGTGCATCATGTGCAAAGTTTCGTAAGCTGCTAACACATTATCCGTGATCAAGCGCCCTGGGATAAAAGCACTTTGTGTAGGTGCAATGATCAACGGTAAAAAAAATTTTAACCGATTCGCCAACACCTTAGAAATCATCTTCTACAAGACATTACAAAGGCTTATTGGCGTAAACTCCATTACACTCGTTGGGTTTTTATTTTATTTTATTTTGGGAATAAGTGCTATATGGGTGTGATTTAAAGCATGAGGCATCATCCTGAAATTGAGAATATCAATTATAACACCACATGCCTCATCTCCCAAAATATGCCAATTCTTTTGAAAGAATAGTGCGCTCAACCCATCCGGTCCCGGGGCCTTCAAAGGAGCCATCTGGAAAAGCGCTACATGAACTTCTTCCGCCGTGAAAGGCTGCACCAGCTCTCTGTTCATTTCCTCTGTGACCCGGCGTTCAATGGGCTGCAAACAAGGTTCCATCTCTCCCACAGTTCCCATCGTGAACAGCTGTGTGAAATAATTCACAAAGGCTGTCCCAACTTCTTCGTGTGTGTTCCAAGTCTGCCTTTACGTCCGAAATCATAGCAACATAGTTCCTTTGATTTTTTGAAGTTGCACAAGCATGGTAATATTTGGTGTTCCTATCACCATACTTGAGCCACTCCTCCTTTGCCCTTTGATGCCACCACAACTCCTCCTTGTCCAAGAGCCTCTATAATTCTATTTAGACCTTTTTTGCTTCCCCAATGGCCTCAACATCCTCCCTGGTTTGCAGCAAAAGAAGCTGCTCTTTCAATTTAGATATAGATACCTCGGGGTTCCCATTTTTCTTTTTTTTCTTCCACTAGATCAGCTCTCGTTTGCATTTACTTAGTTTTCCTCCCAGTCGGTCCCAACTACTGCCATACTCCTCCATTTGACCCCACACTTTTGTAATTAGTTCTTGACATCTAGCCTCTGTCCCCCAACTTGCTTCGTAACGGAACCATGGCTTCCGTCTGGCTGTTGTGAGGTCCTTGCGCAAATACAAAAGTAGTGGGGCGTGGTCAGAGTTAATAGTCGCATCCACATGAATTTCCGCTTCAGGGAAAGAAACTCTCCAGTCATGGTTTGCACAACCCCTATCAAGTCGTTCTATAATGAGCGATGTTCCTTCTTGGCAGTTAGAACAAGTAAATTTTGGGCCAATATATCCCAAATCCACCAATTCACATGCCTCCAAAGTTTGACAAAAATCCTGCATTAGAGAATTTTGTCTCGTATTTCCCTCACTCTTTTCCGCCATAAATACAATCTCATTATAATCATCAATACACATCCAATGGGTTGGTCCCGTCCCCGCCAAAAATTTCAATAATTCCCAAGCCTTCTGACATTTTGTAACCTTCAAATGCCCATAAAAACCCGTGAACTTCCAATGCAAATTTAGAATTTTGTCGTGGACCACTGCACTAATGTGTCGGTTGCTAAAATTTTGGAGTTCCACCCCACACCCCTTTTCCCATAGTAAAGTTAATCCTCCACTCCTACTGACATTGTCAACCACCAGCATGTTGGCAAAACCTAACTTTATTTGAATTGTTTCCATTTTATTTTTCCATAATTTGATTTCCATGAGGAAAACCAAATTGGGCTTCTTTTCAATCACCAATCGGCAAAGGTCTTGAACTGTCCGAGGGTTCCCAAGCCCTCGGCAGTTCCAGCTAAGTATAATCATTTTGGTCAGCGGGGCTGTTCACCAGCCTCCGCCATCCCTGATCCATTCTTTGCTATTTCTCCCTCGCTTGAAAAATTTCAGACCTACTAGGTACCGACACAATCTCCTCCTTTCCAGGTCCCTTCGTTTTTTGACTCCCCTTAGTCGCCGGTCGAAAACCATGCTGTTTTATTTTTTTCTCCACTGCAGTTAGAGTTGGGCCTGTATAAAACCCTCCCGGGCTACTGAAAATACCTCTAAAGCCCACATTTTGTGCTTTTGGGCTATTCTTTCCTTCGTTGGACCCTAACACCCACTCTCCAGCTGGTGAAATTTTAGCCTTGCCATGTGGCAATGATTCCAAATTTTTGTTTTGCCCCACACCCATAGAAGATGCACCTTCCATATTAGGAGGCTCTGTTTCATTCGAATTTGAATTCAAATGCACTTACTGCTTCTGAAAACGGTCCTTCATAATTCCAACATATTTTCTTCCCTTTTCCAGCTAGATCTCCTATTTGGAAAAAAACCTCTCATTCCTGCGATTCTCACCACAGGATCCTCCTTCCTTTTTTGTGTGTTGTGGCCTTGGGCTTCCCGGAATCCCATCACCAGAGGTTTCCTCATCACCGTAATCAGCTGCCCTACGTTTTCTGCTTTGATACAGCCGATCTTCTCGACCATAGTATCTTGGGTTCCCATCCACAGGGGTTCTCTCCACAAATGCAGGTTCTGGTATGGCTGGTTGCCTCCCTTAATTTTTCTCCATTCTCCTCGTTGGGGACGTAGCCCTTAGCCAAATGCCGTATTCAAAGGAGTCCTTTTGATTTCGCAAACACTCTCTTCAAACAGCCATCTTTCCCATGTATGATCATACTACACTGGAAACAGAATTTCGGAAGTCGTTCGAATTGGAAATTTATCCAATGTGACTCCCTTTCGTACTTCAGCCTTGGTCCTCTTGAAAGAGGTTTTGATAGGTAGAGCGAAATCTTCACTCTCAGAAAAGCACCCTACCCAACTCCATCCTTGTCCATATCAACCTCTTCTACTCTCCCCACCGAACCACCAATTTTGAGTCCCACTTTTCTTCCCATACATGCTAGTGGTAGATTGTTCATCGTCACCCCAAACGCAGCCCTATCAAAGGAGAGTTTTGCCGGCGACGTCTTCCGATCAAAATCTTCTACCAGGAAAAAGCTACCCTCGAACACCCACGGTCTTCCTTCCAAAACTCGTGTTTTGTCCCTGGCTTGTTCAAATTCAATGAGAAATAAATTGTCACCTAATACCTTGAAATTAAAGCTCTCTGATAATTAGGGGTGTTAAGTGACCGAAGCGCTTCGCGAGCAAGCTCGGGCTCGGCTCGAATATTAAATGAAGCGCTTCGTGAACACAAATCCTGGCTCGAATAATAAACGAAGCAAGCTCGGCTCGACTCAGCTAAGCTCGTGAATTGGCTCGTATATATATATTTATTTATATTTATATTAAAAATTGTAATAATTATTTATAAGTTAAATAAGTATATATATATATTAAAATTAAATAAGTATATATATTAAAATAAGTAGTGAACTTAAAAAAAAAAAAAAAAAAAGAAAAGTAGCACTTGAGATGTATATGCTGGTAAGTGGTATCCAATCTCAGCCATTGGATCATATGAAACCTTAATGCAATACATCACTAAAAGAACCCCTGACCTAGCCACTTCAGTCTTCTCTCCTCAGACTCCTCGACGACATTTTCTCTCAGTCTCTTGACTCCCCTCTCAAGCTCTCACTCAGTCACTCTCTCTCGTTCTCTGCTCCGGTCGGTGCGCCTCTCACTCTCTCTCGTCCTCTCAGTCTCCTCGATCTTCGATTCATCTGCTCTGGTGCTCCCAGATCAAAACCCAAATCTAAAAAAAAAACCTAGTCGTCTGTGCCTCTAACCTATTTCCCCTGAATCCATGACTTAGCCACTGAGTTCTCTCCTCTCAATCTCTCATCTCAGCCCCTCTCTCCCTCGTTCTGCCGTCTGTGCATCTAACCCTATTCCCGACGACGATCGTCTGCTCCCAGGTCAAAACCCAGATCGGCTAGGTAAGCTCCTCTTCAGGTTTTCCTCTGTAATTCTGTTTGTTTGTTTTAAGGTTTATTGTGAAGATTTTTTTTTTTTCTGTGATAGATCCCCGACGACGATCGTCTGCTCCCAAGTCAAAACCCAGATCGGCTAGGTAAGCTCCTTTTCAAGTTTTCCTCTGCGATTCTGTTTGTTTGTTTTAAGGTTTATTGTGAAGATTTTTTTTGTGATAGATTTTGTTTGTGATATATTTAGTTTGTGATAGATCATGTTTGTGATATATTTAGTTTGTGATAGATCTTGTCTGTGATATATTTTGTTTGTGATAGATTTTGTTTATTGTGATAATTGTGAATCTGTGATGTACTGATGTGTATGTCAGAGTTCGTGCTTTGGTTTGCCAAGATATATGGATAGAATTTCTCTTTTGTCTGGGTATTGGGATATATGGCTGTTGATTTTGATTTAAATTTTTTTTAGGGTTCTTAGTTATGGACTGAAGTTTGATATAAATTTTTTGTTTGAATATTAAATGAAGCAACATGGCGGATGCTGACATCAATGACTTGCAACTTATTGATGAAAATATAATTGAGGAGTATGAGAATGAGGATGAGTTTGAAATTAGCCTAGATGCTAATATAGATGATGAAACTTGTAGTGTTGAGGTTCCCGATACTGCTACATCAGGATTGGTTAGGAGTTCAAATGTAGAAGATGGTAGATCAATCAATTCACATAAGAGAAAGGAGAGGCAGAAGACTTCCTTTGTTTGGAATCATTTTATTGAAATTGATGAAGGTGGTGTGAAAAAAAATCAATGCAAATGGTGTAAGACTAAATTAAAAAAAAACAAAATCTAGTACTACATCTACATTGGTTAGGCATTTGAAAGGTTGTTTGAGTTTCATAGGATCCAAGAAGCAAAAGGCTTTGTCGGTTGATGTTAGTGATAATGTTACAACTTTCCATTTTGATGAGACTAAGGTGAGAGAACTTATGTCTCACGCGATCCTTTATCATGAGTATCCTTTTATGATGATGAAGCATGTGTTATTTAATAAGGTTATGAAAGCTTGCACACCACATTGGAGAAAGATTTCTCGGAGTACTGTTAAGGCTCTATGTTTTACCACTTATGAGAAGGAGAAAAAAAAATTAAGTCTCTTTTAAGTAAGGTTAACAAAGTCAACATCACAACTGACATGTGGACTTCATGTCAAGATTCTTCTTACATAGTTGTAACATGTCATTTTATAGATGCAACATGGAGTTTAAATAGACGTGTATTGAATTTTTGTAGTCTTCCCCCTCCACACACCGGACATGCAGTTTTTCAGACACTGTTTAAATGTTTTAGAGATTGGGGGATTGAGAATAAGGTTTGTTCAGTGACTGTAGACAATGCATCGAATAATGATTTAGCAATAAAGAATTTACGAGAAGTCTTTAACAAAAGGAAATTGTTGCCTGTTGATGGGAAGTTGTTTCATGTTAGATGTTGTGCACATGTGACTAATTTGATGGTTCAATATGGGCTGTCCGAAATTAAGCCAATTGTTGATTGTGTTAGGAATGGTATTAAATACCTAGTTGCATCTGAATCGAGGTTATTGAAATTTACTGAGCATGCAACGAATTTGCAATTGTCTAAGAAAAAAATTGTTTTTGGATGTGTCTACCCGTTGGAATAGTACCTATCTGATGTTGGCAACTGCACTTGAGTTTAGGGAGGTTTTCCCTATGTATAGTTATAATGATACTTTATTTACTTGGGTGCCCTCACATGGGGATTGGGTTAAAGTTGAATATGTGTGTGAATTCTTGGAGGTATTCAACCGGGTAACTAATATTGTATTTGGGAGTGACTATCCGACAGTTAACTTATTCCTTCCCGAAGTTTGGCGGATGAAGGATGTCATAGACAAGAAATCTTCTCATGAAAATGAATGCATTAGAGCCATGGCACAAAAAATGAAAATTAAGTTTGATAAATATTGGGGTGAGTGCAATTTGTTGATGTCAGTTGCTGCAATTCTGGACCCAAGGTGTAAGATGATGTTGATCAAATTTTGCTTTCCAATAATTTATGAAGGGGAAGAAATTGATGCAAATATTGAGCTTGTTGAAAAAAGTATGAAAGAAATTTATGATATGTATGTCAATGAGCACAATTCAAACCTTGAGGAACAATTGCTTCAAAAAAGCTCATCACATGGTGCTTCAAGTAGTAATGCAGTTTGTGAAAATGGTGAAGGTGGTAGGGATTTGTTTGAGTCATTCCTTAGAACCACTGATTCGGTGAAGCAACCTATTAAATCAGACTTGGACATATACTTGGAAGAGAGTGTATTCATACCTGACAAGGGTTCAGAATTTAATGCATTGGAATTGTGGAAAGCCAATACCTTGAAGTATCGTATTTTGTCCAAAGTGGCCAAAGATATCTTGTCAATCCCTATTACTACTGTGACTTCAGAGTCTACTTTTAGTGCTGGGGGAAGGGTTATTGATCGCCATAGAGCTTCACTAAAACCTGAGACAGTAGAAAAATTACTATGTGGGGCTGATTGGGTGAGAGCAATGAATGGGCTAAAAAGGGGTGGTTTGGTAAGTTTCAATTTTTTCTAAATTATTTGTATTATTTTCAGTTTCTTAATATCTTGTACTTGAACTAATTACTTTGCATTTGTTATGTTAGGTGGAGGATAATGATGATGGTGATGGGGAGATTGATCTGCCAATGGGAAAATAATTGTTATTGTTCAATGTTGTATTTTAGTTGATTATGTATGGATGACTGTAAGGTTGTGATTAATCTGTAATATTTGTTCAATGTTCTTTAACATTTTAGTTAATTCTGTATGGATGACTGTAAGTCTGTAAGGTTTGGATTAATTTGTTATGTTTGTTCAATTTTCTTTAGCATTTTAATTGATTTTGTATGAATGATTGTAAGGTGGATTAATCTGCTGGAGGGACATAATTATGTTTGTTGTTCTTTAGCATTTTAGTTGATTTTGTATGGTTGATATGGATGGAGATTAATGTACCGGAGCAAGGAAACATAATTGTATTTGTATGGTTTTCAATTTGATTTATTGTTTATATGTGAAAGATTTTGAATTTACAGAAAAATCAGTATAATACCACAAAAAAAAAGAAAAAAAAAAGGGTTGTCGAGCTCGAGCTCGAGCTCGAGCCTAGGGCTCTACTCGAGCTTGAGCTCGAGCCGAGCTTGAGGGCTCGGTCTCGAGCTCGACTCAACCCTTGTCGAGCAAAGCTCAAGCAGCCATCCTAGGCTCGAGTCGAGCTCGAGCTCGAGCTCGAGCCTGGGCCTAAATTAAACGAGCCAAGCCCGGAGAGCTTGGGCTCGCCCAAGCTCGGTTCGTTTACAGGCCTACTGATAATCTCCACTAACGTTTTAGCGTGGTTTTAATTGTCTCTTCACTCACAAGTCGATCCGCCACTAGTTTGCCCACAACACAAAAATTCCCACGGCTAACCACTCCTTTCACCTCTGGTGCCTGAACTTCAAGCTCCTCATCCTCCTCTTCATTCAGGGAAAGGTTTCCCTACAGATTCGTGATTTCTTCCGCCATTTGAAAATAATATTGCTCCTTCCACAATCTCAAAAGATCATGAAAAACGTATCCTTCTCCTCTAGATCTTGCTATAGAGAAAACAATTTTTTCATCAATACTTCCAATGACTCGAAAAGAGACATAGAACACTTTCCTTCTCCGCTAGGTTTAAAAACTAGAGAGAAAACTCATTAAGAAAAGAAACACGATTGGCCAAGATCCAACTTCTCCTTAACATATTACAGACAAACAATCAGCGCCACCTCAAAGGCTACACAAATCATTGCCCCTATTAGGTTCTTCAAAGGTGGAAGAGAGAGCCATCGTAGCATTAGGTGACTTAGACGGTTGTTTAAGGCGATGAGTCAGATTTGTGTTAATTTTATAGAAGAACTTAAAACTTCAATACTGTGTTGCAGTTATTTCTCTTGAAACAGGGAGGTGAAGAGATATACGTAGGTCCATTAGGCCGCCAATCTTCCCATTTGATCAACTACTTTGAGGTTAGGCTAATAAATCCATGATAGTATAAATTTTTCCCTTGTTTGCCACTGCGTTATATACTGACATAGGTGGGTTGTTTTCATCAAGGGAATTGATGGAGTTCTGATGCAGCGTGAGACCATGTATAATCAAGAAAACAATAAACATAAGGGATAAATATTCCTAAGATTGTGAGACTATCACAAAATCAAAGAAATCTTCTCTAAGCAAAAGATACTATCTAAAGCCTGAAGGAAAATAACCAAGAAACTCAACTCTGAGTATTCTTATTAAACAAACTCAATAATAATAATCAACTGTTTTTCCAAAGGGTCTAAGCCTGTATTTATAGGCTTAGAGGCTAAAGCATAAAAGAGGTTAACATAAACTAGGATTACATATCCTAGAAGGAAAAGTAATCTAAAATCGCGTACTAGAAGGAAAAGTAAACTAAAATAGAGTCCTAGAAGGAAAAGTAATTAAGAAAGATGGTTTAAGCCAAAACACGGCTAAGCGTCCGGACGGGTAAGTGGCCGTTCGGACGGGACACTAAAAAGTAACCCGTCCGTCCTGACGGGGATCGAACGGCCTGCGAACGGCGCGTTCTGGAAGCTTCCTGGAAAGCTACGGGTCTGGACGGGCTGATGGGCCGTCCGAACGGTGTTCCCCTATCCTTCAAGTTCTTTGAGCGTGTCACCATCCTCCGGAATGTCTTCATGAACTCTGATGGCTATCTGATCCACATCATCCTCCCCAAGTTGGAGAGAACTATTCCTCGAATTCGGCTGGTCTCTTCCACGATCCTTCGGATGTCCGGTCAGCTTATTCCAATCGCCTCTTCTCAACTTTACAACAAGGCCACGCCCCATAATATTCATAGTGCTCTTCATTAGTGGAGTATCTTGATGGTTGTTGTGAAATCCCCACACACCCCTTTTCTGTGTAGACGTGTTATGTTTCTCTCGTGCTTTGCTCTTCCTACAAGCCATAAGAATCCCCAAAGAACTCACAAAGACCTTTTCAATCTTTGACAAAAAAACCTTTTCTACCATATGGATCTCATCACAATTTTTGCTAGAATAATCTGATAAAATAACATCTATCCCAATGAAATCAACATAGTCAATTGGTTCAACACTGAAATTGAAGACTTTACCTTCGAGGCTCTTACCCGTCACATGATATGTAGAATTGTCGTCAAAAAGTGCAAAACTATCCGACAGATTTACCTCTTCCAAGGGTTCCTCTTCTTCATGAAAAATTTTGATACTCTCTAAAAGGTTCACCTCGTCCACTTGTTTTCCTAATTCTTCATGCTCTTTGGGACTCTTGATGTGGAGTGGATGATTAGGAAGTTTAGACCCCGGTACCACCCCATGCGGGGGTTGAATATCTTGCAATGGTTGCGCTTCTTTTGGTAGTTCTGCTTGGACCACGTCGACAAATCTTTTGAACGGCTTCTTTATCGGTCCCGGTACCACTCTCTTGATGTCACCTTCCTTGCTCGTCAACTCTTGCTTGGCTACAACGGTTTGACCATCTCCTTGTGAAGGTTGTGGCTTTGGCCATGGGCTCTGTACTAACGTCAATTTGGTTTTACAACATGAAGCTGTATGTATTCTTGGTTTCATCATAGACGGCAGCTTTATCATCTTGCCACGATTTGCCCAATAATAAGTGACACATAGTCATGTCGACCACGTCACACCACACACGATCCACATATTTACCTCCAATAGAAAAAAGGCACTTGGCAATATTTAGATACCCTTACCTCGTTTCCTTTCGTGAGCTCCAATTGATAGGGAGTAGGATGTCTCTTGATTTCGAGCCCTAGCTTCCTTACCGCTTCCTCCGAGACGATATTCATACCACTCCTTGGATCGATGATAAGCTTGGCGACCTTGCCTCCCAAGATGCATGTACGTTGAAATTGTTGGCACGTACCTCCAATGTATCGAGACACCGATTGATGCTTTATCTCCGCTCCCTCCTTACGCACCATCTTTGCCATCTTCCTTGGTACTTCTTTTTGTGGAATGTTTTTATTTTTTTTCTGCCACCATGAACTCTTTGGGTTGCACGCAACTTTGGAATTCTGGTGTATCAAGTTTGAAACCGGATTCCCACCGATTGGCCTGAGCTTGTACAAGGGGTTGATGCTTATGCACTCCGCGCTCCGCAAAAGGGTTTCCGTCTTCATCCTCCACAATTGCGTCATCCTTTTCCGATTCGTGCGGTGAGGGTATATGTCGACGTCTATCTCGACCACTCCCGATGGACAATAGTTTTGTGAGGGCTGCAATTTGTTCCCTCAAGCTCGCAAATTGTGCCTCCGAGTGTGCTTGATAGGCTGCCGATGATTCTTCTCTAGCTGGTTCTTCGCAATCATTCATGTCCTCCGCGTGTGCAAAGCGGTTACCCTTTCCCCTTGTGACTGGCGCCATGGAAAAAGACTGGGCTTTGATAACAACTGATGCAGCGTTAGACCATGTATAATCAAGAAAACAGTAAACATAAGGGATAAATATTCCTAAGATTGTGAGACTATCACAAAATCAAAGAAATCTTCTCTAAGCAAAAGATACTATCTAAAGCCTGAAGGAAAATAACCAAGAAACTCAACTCTGAGTATTCTTATTAAACAAACTCAATAATAATCAACTATTTTTCCAAAGGGTCTAAGCCTGTATTTATAGGCTTAAAGGCTAAAGCATAAAAGAGGTTAACATAAACTAGGATTACATATCCTAGAAGGAAAAGTAATCTAAAATCACGTACTAGAAGGAAAAGTAAACTAAAACAGAGTCCTAGAAGGAAAAGTAATTAAGAAAGGCGGTTTAAGCCAAAACACGGCTAAGCGTCCGGACGGGTAAGTGGCCGTCCGGACGGGACACTAAAAAGTAACTCGTCCGTCCGGGACGGGGATCGAACGGCCTGCGAACGGCGCGTTTTGGAAGCTTCCTGGAAAGCTACAGGTTCGGACGGGCTGATGGGCCGTCCGGACGGTGTTCCCCTATCCTTCAAGTTCTTTGAGCGTGTCACCATCCTCCAGGGTGTCTTCATGAACTTTGATGGCTATCTGATCCACATCAAGTTCCTAAGATTAAGGATAAATACAATCCTGCTACTTGGATGTTGGAGGTTACTTCAGCAGCACAAGAAGCAGCTCTTGGGGTGAACTTTACTGACAAATACAAGAACTCAGAAATTTATAGGTAGGATTACAATGGTGGTCTATACTTGCCTTGGAGACTGATATCATTATTTTTCTTTCTAAGCTATATCATTATTATTATTTGTTAGAAGGAAGATATTACCAAACATTGAGACTTTGAAATGCCCTTTGAATTTAAAGGGAAAATATTGAAGTTCTCTAAGAAATTGCCACAGTTTAGTGTAATCTTCTGTTCTATAGTAACTAATACTGCATGGTGATTGTTTCAGGAGAAACAAGGCCTTGATCAAGGAATTAAGTACACCTCCGCCGGGTTCAAAAGACTTGTACTTCCCTACACAATACTCACAGCCTTTCTTTACCCTATGTATGGCTCGCCTATGGAAACAACATTTGTCATACGCCTTTGGACAGGTACATTACTTGGTCTATGAAGTTCAATAAGGTTATAAAACAAAGTGTTAAAGTATTAAAAGAATGATTAAATTTTTTTTTTTTTTATGACTATAGTTTACCTCTCATTCAATTAAATATTACATGTGTTGAGCTTCACTTATCAAGGGGAAGTTTGAGTCTACACGTTATGGTAAGTGTTAGAGTATTGATTAAATGATTAAATTTAATCTTTCCTATAAGCTTAAGCTTTTGAAATAAGTGGTGATTTAACACAAACTTAGTTTACGTATTTTCACTTGCTAGTAAAATGGAAACTATCGAGTTTGGTGAATTCCATCACCATGTTTCCTCACCAAATTCCATTTGTTCTGCAGGTTGTTATTAAGCTTCCTTACATTTTTGTTCAGACTCTAATCTATGGGTTCATAGTGTATGCCATGATCGGGTTTGATTGGACAGTGAGCAAATTCTTTTGGTATACTTTCTTCATGTACTTCACTTTCTATGGCATGATGGCTGTGGCTGTTACTCCAAACCACAACATTGCTGCTATAGTTTCCTCAGCCTTCTATGCAATCTGGAATCTTTTCTCAGGATTTGTCATTCCTAGAACAGTAAGTTCCAATCCCTATGCATTGTGACAGAGGATGCCAATCTGGTGGAGATGGTACTATTGGGCTTGTCCTGTCTCTTGGACCTTGTATGGAATGAGTGCTTCACAATTTGGAGACATTGGTGAAAAATTTGATTCTGGTGAGACTGGAAGATTTTTTGATGGGTTATTTTGGGTATAGAAATGACTTTGTGGGTGTTGTTGCAATTGTGATAGTTGGAATTTCAGTGTTCTTTGGATTCACCTTTGCCTATTCAATCAAGGCATTTAACTTCCAAAAAAGATGAGATGTTATACATGTAAATTCAAATTAAGGAAACCCCCTCATTGTAAGTTTTGGTTTTACCTTTGCCTAATTAGGTCCAAAGATTGTCAATATTTTGTGAAAGCTAAGTTGAAGTTGAACCATACCTAATTCTTTAACATGAAAGTCTTTCCATGTGTCACTGACTCACTATTGATGTCTTCTTTTTATCTTTTATTTTTTTAATTTTTAATTTTTAACCATGAGAAGCATATATCTTGCAACAAGTACAAATATTTTCTTTTACAAAAAAAGAACTTTCTAAGTAAAATGAAAATGATTTGTAGGTATGATATGGACAAAAAAGTTGATGGTTTCTGCCAAAAGGCATGTTCATTATGTTTGGTAGGTTACCAGAAAACAAAACTTTAAGACTTTCAATTTATTAGTGATGTTTGCTGAGGACCTCTTCAGGAATTGGTGGAAGGTCATGGAAGGTCATTAGAGTGAGATTTGAGAACACTAAGATTCAACCATAGATAAGATAGGGTTGTTGATATATTGACTTATTGAGGCTTAGCCTATGTGGTGGGTGATGCTTTAACATGACATTATAATGAGTAATATTGTTCTTTACACTCCTTTTACACTTGATGGCGTGTCATATTTTAAGTGGTTTTTTATGTCAGTCACTTAAAAATACGCCTCGTCAGCCAATGTAAAATATGTATGAAGAATAACATTACTCTATTATAATTATTTTGTCTAGTCATCAAATTCTAATGATTTTGTATGCTCATAGATTGTCACATGTCAATATATTATTGGTGTTGATGTGTCTTAAGTGTCACTTGGCATTTCCTCAAAGAGCAAACTTTTCTTTTTAAATTGGGTTGGAAGAATTAAATTGGCACGTATTTTTAGAACATATGATTCTCACATACATTTTTATTAGAACATGAAATTCTCACAAATTTCCTCAAAAGTAATTCCATAAACAGTATAGTTTTTTCGACGAGGAAGAAAGTTACAAAATCAGTTATCTATTTCATAACGCTACTACTTGCTAAAGCTTCACTAAAACATATATATATATATATATATAAGAGAAATACTTGCAGAGAAAGTAAACACAATTTTAATAGCAATAGTAAACCAAGATGCAACACGACTCCAAAAACAAAAAAAAAAAACAAAGAAGAAACTGAAAGACACAAGACACACGCAAGGAAGGATGTGGATGATTCATCAGCAATTTGTGTCAATGAATATGTCCCAAAACGGAGATTGTCCGCAATGTAAAGTTTGATTAACTTCCTACTTCCTACGTCTGATATGATGGCAAGCTGTCAAATGTTGTTGGCTCGCATCATTGAACACATTTTCAAACACATGGATTAATCAAAAAGATCTAGTTAAAATATATTATATTATGATGTTATATTATTGATTTATATATTTTTTAGTATAGGTCAATTTATGTTTTCTTATACATACGTTTGCTTATACAACTATAAATAGATCACGATCCTCATTCTCAAATTATGAAATTTAGACAGTTTTTAGTTTTCGAAGCGTTTTGATGCATGCTTAGAAACAGTCTAAATTTCGTAATTTGATAATCTACGTAATTGTAAGGGATCTTGATCAATGTAATCCTAAGAGTGATTTAGAAGAGTGCACGTAAGTATCTAATATCCAACCATTCGTAATTTCTTATCTTGCTTTTCTCTAACATTTTTTGTTCATCTTTATTGTAAATTCATTATCGAATCTATGAAACACAAGTGGTCCTCCCGATTTAATGGTTAATTTATTTCATCATAAATTCATAATTTCTTGATTAACAATTCAAAAGGTTAGTACCAAATTTTGACAAACACCTTTCGTTTTTCAAAAAATAATGCCGGATATACCCCTTGAGGCTTCAACTCGCTTCCAACTGAATCCACGTATTTTGATGATGTTGACATGTTGTTGTCGATGATGACAAACCGTCGTCATCACTAACTGTCCATTTGAATTACTTGTCTCAAAGTTGATGAGGGACTCAAAGGACAACGTGAAACATGCACTTTATTATTATTATTATTATTTAATTTTGTTATAGAAATGTTAAAAATAAGAGTTTAACTTATATTAAGATGAGCCTTAAAATTTTATTTTTACAACTCTCAATTAATAATTGACACATAAGAAAAAACACATAAAAATAACTTAGACCAAAATACACTAGATTTTAGGATGATAAAATCCCTAAAATGTTAATTTTTTAGCTTTATGTTTTAGTTTTGAATCTAAAAATAAGTTTTGAGACATTGAAAACGGGTTTTGAAACATTAGATTGGGTTTTGAGGCATTAGAAATGGGTTTTGGAGCATTAAAAATGGGTTTTGAGGCCGGTTACAGCCAGCAGGGTTTGAGGCGTTTACAGCCGACAAGACCCACGGCGTGGGTCTGGTCTAGGTTTGGTTTGGGTTTCGCCGGCTACGGGTTTTTTTTCTCTAATTTGGTGTGGTTGTTCCCACTTTCATTTTTTGCATTTTTCTTAAATTGATGATGTGTCATATGGTGATTGGATGCTGTAAAAAGACTAGTTTACACCAGGACCTGATAGTAGGGACTCTCTAAAAATAATATTTTTATCTCGTAATTATCTTACAATGCTGATGTAGCAGTTTAAATTTTTTTAATAAGTACTAATTTAAGAATTAGTTGAGACTGCTATGTCAATATTACGAAATAAAAATATAGTTTTTAGTACAATATTTGTTTAAATAATAATAAATATATTAAGAATAAAAATGACAATTTTTTTTTTTTTAAAAAAAATTAAGGATAGTTTTATTTCATTCTTAATGGGTCCTTTCTTCTATAGCTGGAATGGCAATCATTAACCGGACAAGTATACGACCTCTGCAACAAAATCTAAAGGATCAAATAAAAGTCAAGAGCTAGTAGAACTGCTAAGATATAACTTCAAACCTCAACAACTTGGAAATATCGCGTGAATGAGGCCCACTTGAAGGAGCTTCTCAGGAGGTCTCCCACCTGATAATAGTCCATTCAAGTCTGAAGATACAGCCTCTCGTATTTTATTTTTTTGGTGGCCTTTTGGGGGTGGCCGGACCACCCCCTTGGTTGTGGGGGTGGTTCGGCCACCCCCAGACCAGCTGTATGGGAGTGGCCGAGCTACCCCCTTGGGCCAAGGGTAGGGGTGTAAAGGCAGGCGGTTAAATAACCGTCCGCTAACCGCTAACCGCTAACCGCTATAACCGTTAACCATTTAACCGCTTAACCGCTAACCGTCTTAACCGCTAACCGCTAACCGTTATAACCGCCTAACGGTTAGTGGTTAGCGGTTATTGGGTTTAATAACCGTAACCGCTAACCGCTAACCGCCTTTTATATAATATATTTGGATAATTATAATTATAATAATATTTATACATATAACTTAATCAATTGATCATTAATGATTAAATCACATTTTTATTTTCAATAATTAAATCACAAATTGAGTATTAATATATTATATTATCACTATAATTTATATGATTATATCACATGATCAATTGATCATTAAATCATTTGATTATATAATAACAAATTATATATATATATGACTCATAAATCATAAGTCTACAAGTTAATCATATGATTCACATTATTAATGTATAATGATAGTATGATACTTACAATTAAATTAAACAACAATGTGTTACCTATAGCCACAATTGAATCAAAGCATTATCAGATATTTTATACTTAGAAAACATATATCACATTATCTTAGATTCTTAGATCTAAGATAATTTTATTATATTAATATGAATTGTGATTTATGAGATAATATGATCATATAATTTAAGTATGAGTGTATGACCATTAGATTATTATGAATTTAGGACTTAGGAGTTTGAGCATTATCATTAGATAATAAGTTCAATTCAAAAAAAAAAAAA
>CM017325.1:26647613-26744610 GCA_006937295.1 Carpinus fangiana
ATGCTATAGTGCTTAAAAAAAGCCCAATTTTAAAAAAGCGGTTATAGCGGGCGGTTAATTGTTTTACTAATCGCTAACCGCCAACTAACCGCTAACCGCCTAGCGGATGCGGTTAGTGAAATTTAATAACCGCTAAGGCGGTTACGGTTAGCGGTTTTTGCCAATAACCGCTAACCGTAACCGCCTTTACACCCCTAGCCAAGACCACCCCCAAAAGGCCAAAAATAATAATAATAATAATAATGGGTTTTGGCTTTTGGGGTGGCCAAACAACCCCCCTGCACTTTTAAATTTTTTTTTTTATAATTTTTAGATTTAATTTTTTTAAAAAAATTAATATTTTAATGGGTCAAAACAGTGCGTTTTGACCCAAACTAACGATAGTTAACAAAATTTTGACGACATAAATTTTATTGTAATTTCGATTTACTCAGGGAGTAAATTGTAAAAAAAAAAAAAAAAACTTAGGGATTTAAAAAAATCCGGCGACCGACCCAAGGTGTTTTAATGTAATTTCCCATTAACTTATAACCTAGGCCTAGGGTAGGATAGTAGAACTGTAGATCAAGATTTGTAATACCCCAAAATTAATTAATTGATATAATTAACCCAAAGGGTTACTTGTAGTTCCTTCATACTAATTAGCTAGTTATTAGTTGGATGTACTCCCTCAAACACCAACTTATTAGAATGATTATATAGCGGAAAGGAATAAAAATGATTTGAGCTGAATCTAAACACTCCATCAACATCAACTATTATCATCAATATAAAAATAACTACAACATTAAGATTTTCTAACTATTCTACGCAAACCTGACTATAAGAGTCATCCGCTCGGCATTTTTATCTCAACGAAATGCTCAACCCAACAGTCCATCAAACCTGCTAAATTTCAAAATGCCAAGGTGTTTCACATGTAAAACAACACTTGCGTAAGTCCACAACTTAATAAGTAAATTGTTATAGAACTCGTTATGCAACGAGCGTTTGATAACAAATATCATTCCTCAAACTTTAATAACCAAACAATGTTATTATTATATTATATGAGTTTTGAAAAGTAGATCAATGTTGGCCCCATTGTTGGTTGTTGTTATCTGGGGCCTGATCTTTTAACCATATGTGTTGTCTCGCTTAGCTTTTTGGAGAAGCTTTTGACCTGTCATTGTCGGCTTTGATCATATATGCATAGAGAAGAAGTCATTCGGTCATTTGAGAAGGAAGAGAAACTTCTATAGACAATTTTATGCACCACTTTCTTCTCACTTTGTATTCTAACAAGCTTTGTGTGTCTTACAGCACTTAGAAGAGAATTTAGAGAAGATTTCTCTTTTTGTATGTAATTCTCTTTTGTGTAATTGGTGTAAGTTGGGGCTAAGGTAACTCAAGTGGGAGAGAGATTCTTGTAGTTCTGGAGGATCTAGCTACAAGAAAACCAAGAACGGAGAGCTTCCCCCCTTTTTTTTCGCCCGTTCTTTGGTCTTAAGAATTCTGGTTTTATATATATATATATGAGTAATTGCCGTAGCGAAAGATTTAGTAATAATAATCAGTAGCATATGTATCATTTGACCAAAATATTCAATAGATAAAATAAGTCCGCAGTCTTAAGAAAGATATACTTAGCAGAATATTTCAGAGAAATTTTTTGATTTGATAATAATTTAATTGATTTTGTGTTTTACATCAACAAACTATAGAAGAGAAATATTTGTAGAGAAAGTAAACATAATTCTAGTAGCTATAGTAAACCTAATCATAGCAACAATTAATAGTAAAGCTAGTCCTAATGAGGAAATAAAATAAAGTCCTAATCAAATAAAATCCTAATTTAAAATAGAAAATAAAATATAATTGACATTAACCTGGAATGATGACAAATATTTCCTTTTGTATTTTCATTGTCCGAAAACGGCTAAAATTTTGATCAAGCGACCTTGCTCCAATATTATTTATTTTCGTTTTCACTGAAAATATGGGTAAATGTTGTCCTACATCAGTAATATTACTTTTGATAATTATTTACCACATCTATCTTATATTGATATACTATGGCGTATTTTAAGTGACTTTTAAAATATGTCAAGTTTGTTGGTAAAAAGCCACTTAAAACGGGTCAAATCTATCGATATAAAATAGATGCCATATATGGTCATGAAGAAAAGATTATATTAATCTCAATTTATTACCATATATTAATGTAGATTAAGAATGGGGCATCCTCCTCCCTTTCTGTTCTTTCTTTTGTGTGGACCTCATGATGAGTCACATTCTAACCAAATATTTTACTCTTCAAATCACAGGAATTTGATACCATAACAAACCTTTTTTTGTAGTTTTCTATTTGCAATTATGAACCTTTTGCACTCGTCAGAGTGAGGCATGCATGTTCTTCCTTTCTTTTCTTCTTCTTCTTTTTATTTTATTTTTTAATTATTTTAATTTTTAACTTCACATAACCTCTCTAAACTTTTACACGTTTTGAAAGTACGCTCCCAAAGTTCAAAAACTCTCAATGAAAGGTGTCGAACTTTCAATTTCTTTAAATTACTCAATTCCATTAAAATTCTCCGTTAAACCTTGTTGAAGCTAGTTCCCAAAATATCCATATTTTTTACTATAAAAAAATACAATAAAAAATTGTAAAAATATTTGCAATTATTATTATTTTTTGTTAAAAAATAAACAAGGGTATTTTGACAAAAATTAACTAAAAATCTTAACGGAATAAGATATTTGAAAAAAATTGAAAGTTCGATATAAAGTTTTTAAACTTTGAGGGAATAGTGTAAGTAAAAACAAATGGAAGTTGAAAGAAATTTTCTGAAGTTTCTCATTTGTTTTTATTTTGGTGCTGTGATCCACTTAGGAAGCTCCCCCTAATGATTTCTTCAATTATGTTTCCAAGTGGATTCCCCACTAACATTGCACTTGCCTTGTCATTTTCTTCAAATATGTTTCCAACTGGATTCCCCACTAGCATTTCACTTTCCTTTGTATTTTCTGATGTTTCTCATTTATTTTGTTTTGGTGCTGTGATCCGGCCACTTAGGAAGCTACCTTGCTTGACCCTCCCGTAATCATTTTCTTCAAGTTCTTTATACAAAGACGCTTTATTCTTCGTTAATCATGAGAATGCATGTCTGTTAATGAATAGACGCTTTGTTAATTATGATAATACACGTATATATGTTGATGAACTGGGGCACTAAAACCATCTACCTAAACAGTGCTCAGGTTGATTGAAAAGGCACTTCTTCATTTATAATTTTGTGTAAGGGTGTTCTGGTATGATTTCGTTTTGTGCAAAACACAGTCAAACATCATAGTATTTTACGAGATCACTCCTACATCTGTCTGAAGGCCAGCTTCACTAGCTTGTTGTCATTGGCTATAGGTGGAGAAGGACCTAATAAGGTTCGTTCGTGAAGGTGATCTAATAGAAGAAGGTTAGAGATTCTGTAGTTGCAGTGAGAGGGTGAATGGGACGGCAGGCGCCCGTTACAAATTTAGTCTTGTGAGAGTTACAAATGTTTTGTAAGTAGGACTCTCGGGAATACCTTTAGGCTTGTTTGGCCCCGGCATGCCTTTTAGGTGTTATCTACGTCTTTGCCGCGTGTCTCTACGAGGAAGTTCATTTACCTCATGTTATACAGAAGAACGAGAGACACAGACGTTGCTTTATATATCTGTCCATTCACAAACATGAGAGAAAACAAAAGACTTTGCAGGTTTTCTTTGCTTATATATATGTAGTAACTTGTAACAATTATTGGTACAGCGGAGAGTGGCATATAATATCTTTTGGTTGTATGACGAAAACTTGTAACAGTGGAGAGTGGTGAAACATACACAGGGAGTAGTAGTTCACACATAAGCAGTTCTAACATCTGGAGGAACACTGCCATGGAAGTTTTCTCAAGGTCTTCTGGAGCAGAAGAAGATGAAGAAGCTCTCAAATGGGCTGCTTTAGAGAGACTGCCTACATATTCACGTCTAAGGAGAGGCATACTCACTAATGCAGAGGGTGAAGCCAGAGAGATTGACATAAGGGCTCTTGAATTACAGGGGAGAAAGGCTTTGTTAGATAGACTGGTGAAAATTGCAGAAGAAGACAATGAGAAGTTCCTGCTCAAGCTCAAGGACCGCATAGATCGGTGAGTTCCATCGATGTATACTCAATTTCAGATCATTAACTTCTACACCCATCTGGGTAATTGATATTCTTGTGGTTTTTTTGTGTTTAAAGCAATTTTAAAGAACTTGATTTAAATTGTTTTCTGTTTGGCCCAAGCATACAGCTGGGATTAATTTCCTTGTTCTTGTTCTTATGTTATTTCCTTCCTGTGTGAATTTCTGCATAAGAACTAACCAGATTGAGCTGTTAGAAAGCCGTTGTGCTAACGAACAAGCAACGAATTGAGCTTTATAAAGTCATTGCGCTAACAAATAAGCAAGGTTTGAGCTTTAGAAAGCTGTTGCGTGTTAGTGCATCCGTTTTCTTGCTGCATCCGCCATTAAATCATTTTTATGCTCCAAAGTTTTTGGCATGTAAAAGATATTTCGGTTTCTAAATGCTACTGATTTTTTTTTTTATCTCTCTCTGCATATGTTTGGAATTCTTTTATAATGTACTTCTGATGGTTTTACCGTTTGTTTTGAAATTCAAACTCAGAGTTGGACTTGATATTCCAACTGTTGAAGTTCGGTTTGAGCACCTAAATGTGGGGGCAGAAGTTTATGTTGGAAGCAGAGCATTGCCTACAATATGTAACTTCGTTGTCAATATGTTAGAGGTAAATAACCTTTAAGTATACAGTTCTATTGTGTAACTACAATTACTTGTCTATATATACTCACCCTGAAATTTCTTCCTCTCTAAAGGGATTCTTAAATTATCTTCACATTCATCCAAGTAGAAAGATACCCTTGCCAATCCTTCAAGACGTTAGTGGAATCATTAAGCCTCAAAGGTGAGTTATATATAACTCATCATAATTAATATGTCTTACACTTTCGAAACCATTCATCTTCCATCTTGTTCATCCAATTGTTGCAGAATGACATTGCTTCTAGGCCCCCCAAGTTCTGGAAAGACCACATTATTATTAGCTTTGGCTGGACAACTCAATAAAGATTTAAAAGTAAGGAAACTAAATAGAGAAACTCTATTTAGTAAATTATTATACGACTCTCAAACAACTAGGATGACGTGGTAGTGCTGATCCAAATTTGATCTTCACTGTCACGTCATCTTAATTGTAATGCAGTCGTATAACAGTCTACTAAATATCAGATTTGTCTACTTTATTTTTGGGGGTTGATCTGATATGATAACTTACGAGCAACAGTTTTCGGGAAGCGTTACCTACAATGGACATGGAATGGAAGAGTTTGTGCCACAGAGGATATCAGCTTATATAAGTCAATATGATCTTCACATAGGAGAAATGACAGTGAGAGAAACACTGGCTTTTGCAGCAAGATGTCAAGGTGTTGGACCACGTTATGGTCAGTTAAAATACCATCACTTTTATATTGTTTGGTTCAAGATTTCTGAGGGTTTAAATTTATAATTTTAAATTTTGGAAATTTTGCAGAAACATTGGCAGAACTATTAAGAAGAGAGAAGGCAGCAAATATTAAGCCTGATCCTGATGTTGATATCTACATGAAGGTTGGAAAGAAAAGTCTGTTCTTTCTTGTGTGAATAACTTATTGAGAGATCATAGAGAGTAAATAATTACTCTTAACTAGAAAATCTTGATAGCTTAAATTCTCTTCAGGCAGCAGCACTAGAAGGACTGGAGACCAGTATAGTTACTGACTATGTTATCAAGGTATTTCCTTCAAATACAGACAACAATGTGAAAAAATCTTATAATTTTTAAGGTTTCTGCTCTTTGTAACATTGCAGATTATGGGGCTTGAAGTATGCGCTGATATTATTGTAGGGGATGAAATGTTAAGAGGCATTTCTGGTGGACAGAAAAAGAGAGTCACAACAGGTAAAACATAAAACGGAAATTGTATGTTTAACAACATTTTACACTCTTGTTTGTGACAAAATAATTTTAGAATCCGAAAAGAAGATAGAATAAAATAACCCAATTAATCAAGATACCAAATTTATTATGGTTCGGTTCAACAAACCTACGTTCACAGGTAGAGATGACGACCAAAAAGAAATTTACTATAAAAAATTGATTACAAGGAATAGTAAAAAGAAAATCACTCAAAACTGAAAGCTCCAATACACCCAAAACCTCACACTCGGACAAAAGCTAAAACAATCACTCTCTTGTGTGTGATGGCTTCACAAAGAACTTGCTCTTGGTTTTTCTCTCTCCAACTCGGTGTGAATCTGTTTCTTTGAGATCCTAAAATTATTTTGTCACAACATCGTTGCCTACTCAAATTCTAAACTCTGTGTCATATGTACACTCTCAATATGACACAGGTGAGATGCTGGTTGGACCAGCAAGTGCATTGTTCATGGATGAGATATCAAATGGTTTGGACAGCTCAACGACTTTCCAGATTGTGAATTCACTCAAGCAATCCATCCATATTCTCAAAGGAACTGCAGTTATCTCTCTTCTCCAGCCACCTCCAGAAACTTATGAACTATTTGATGATATAATTCTTCTCTCAGATGGACAAATTGCTTATCAAGGTCCCCGTGAGAATGTGCTTGAGTTCTTTGAATATATGGGTTTCCAATGTCCTGAGAGGAAAGGAGTTGCTGACTTCTTACAAGAAGTAATTCTAGCTAGTTTTCTGTATCTTTGTTCTCACTCTTTTCATATTGGAATTATCATTTTAAAGTGTTTTTTTCTTCCTTTTCCCTTGTGGGGTTGCAATAGGTGACATCAAGGAAAGACCAAGAGCAGTACTGGGCACGTAAAGATGATCCTTACAGGTTTGTCACTGTCAAGGAATTTGCCCAAGCATTTCACAACTTCGACATCGGTCGCAAACTCGATGATGAGCTTGCTACTCCTTTTAACAACTCCAAAGGCCACCCTGCTGTTTTAACCACTAAGAAGTATGGTGTTAGCAAGAAAGAGTTATTCAGGGCTTGTGTTTGGAGAGAACTCTTACTTATGAAGAGGAACTCATTTGTCTACATCTTCAAAATGAGCCAAGTGAGTGGTATTTGTTAAATCATAGATTATTTCAAGAGCTTAAGACGATAAGAAACAATGAATTTAATCATTTAATTAATATTTTAATACTCGTTTCACACGTGAGTACAACACCGGTTTTTCCTCCATACTCATCAGTAGGGTAATGCTAAACTATCTTCTTTCACTTAGTAAGTGATGAAATGAGAGTGAATTAAGGACACAATGTTCAAACTCAAAACTTTTGCATTGATACCATGTTAAGAGTAATTCTATTTAGTAGACTGATATTTTACTTAATGATATGACAGTAAAAATCACTCATTAAATCAGTACTTGTAAAAAAGAAGATAGGCAGGAAATGTTGATAAAGCATTAAAAGCTTTGCTTTAGACCAAAAGTGGGATGAAATTGTGCTTCATTTTTGTTCAAAATTGGTCTTGAAGTTGTTGTACTATTATTTGTAAGCAGGTTGAGATTTTAGATAACCATCCTCAAGCAATGGTACGTAATTAAATTTAATCGTTGACATATTTTGTGATTATTGCTTATGATTGTTCCCTCTATTTTCATGCATTTTCAGCTCACTCTGTTAGCTTTTATAACGATGACACTATTTCTACGAACTGAGATGCATCGAGATACAGTGAAAGATGGTGGAATCTATATGGGTGCTCTTTTTTTCACGGTACTTGTAGCTATGTTTAATGGAATATCAGAGCTCAATATGGCAATCATGAAGCTTCCTGTCTTTTACAAGCAAAGAGACCTTTTCTTCTATCCTTCGTGGGCATACTCTCTACCCACATGGATCCTAAAGATTCCAATCACTCTTCTAGAAGTTGCCATTTGGGTGGTGATGACTTATTATGTCATTGGCTTTGATCCTGACATTGGAAGGTGAAGAAAAGAAAGCAGCATTGTTCAAATTTAAGTTAAAATTTTGGGTTTCAGAATATAATGAAAGCTCCCAATGGCAGGTTTTTCAAACAGTACTTTATAATCCTGTGCATTAACCAGATGGCATCTGCACTGTTCCGATTCATGGCTGCATTAGGGAGGAATATGATTGTTGCTGGCACAGTTGGGTCGTTTGCTTTACTTGCAGTGCAGGTTTTGGGAGGATTCGTCATATCTCGAGGTGATTTAACTTATCATAAAAGTTTAAGCTTATAAGAATCGGTGAATTTAATTAATAATCTAACCCTTCCCCTCATGTGTGAGTTCAAATTCCCCCTTGACAAGTTAGGCTCAACAAGTAAAATATTTAATTGAAACGGAGAGTGAATTGTAGAGTCAGGTTTTAAATTCATGAGCTTTAGCTTTGATACCATGTAAAATTAATAGTTATCTCAAAACCTTAAGCTTATAGGAAGCAATAGATTTAATTAATATTCTAATTATTTTTCTACTCTTTATGCCAATCTGATGTAAATTCTGATTCTGTTTTCTTTTTCACACAGACGATGTGCAGAAATGGTTGTATTGGGGTTATTGGCTCTCACCACTGATGTATGGACAGAATGCTATAGCTGTGAACGAATTTCTTGGGAAGAGTTGGAGACATGTAATCATCCTTTTATGAAGTTTGACAAAATAATAACAAAATTAAAGCAAAGAATTGGCAAAAAGAGTTTGATATACAAAAATTAAGTATGTGGAAATGTTTATATTATAGGTACCTCCTAATTCCTCAGAACCATTAGGAGTTTTGGTGTTGAAGTCTCGTGGGGTTTTTGCACAAGCAGATTGGTATTGGATTGGAGTAGGAGCTTTGATTGGATATATTTTTCTGTTCAATTTCCTTTTCACTTTGGCTCTAAAATATCTCAATCGTAAGTACCATAATATCTTTTCGAGTTTCCAAAATGAACTGATTTTTTTCTGATAAAAGGATTAATTTGCTGCAGCTTTTGGTAAGCCTCAGGCAGTGCTATCCAAAGAGAGCTTGGCTGAGAGAAATGCTGACAGAACTGGAGATTTCATTGAGCTATCAACTAGAGGAAAGAGCTCTCCTGGTGGGTCATTATGATCCCAGATTTTTTTTTTCTTTCTGTTTCTACCTTCTATTTAAACTATAACATAATTATTGTGATAACAATGCAGAAGAAGGGACTGGAGTTCGAAGAAGTAGATCATCCAGAATTGATGACTCTTATGAAAACAGGAAGAGGGGAATGGTTCTTCCTTTTGAACCCCTATCCATCACTTTCGATGAAATCAGATATGCTGTTGACATGCCACAGGTACCTTCTATTTTCAATTAAAAGGCACCCTTGACATATTCGGGCCGTTCGATAGCGTTTTGTAGAATGTATTTTTTTGTTTTTTTGGTTGAAAAAGTGTTCTATGTGACATAAAGGTGAAATTAATTTTGAATTTTTTGTGAGTATTTTGTTTCATTGGTGGTTTATTCTACAGAATCTTGATTTTATACTTAATTTTCTCTTGATTTTCTCAATCTTTTCCTGGCTATACTCTCAAGTAACTACCATCACCAAAAATTTGAACATGTTATTTTAAACCACTCCAAAGCCAATAATATCTGCAAAATGAATTTGTTGACATGATTACAGGAAATGAAAACTCAAGGTGTTGTTGAGGATCAACTTGAACTTTTAAAGGGTGTGAGTGGTGCTTTCAGGCCAGGAGTCCTAACAGCTCTTATGGGTGTTAGCGGTGCTGGTAAGACCACTCTAATGGATGTCTTGGCTGGAAGGAAAACTTGTGGATATATCCAGGGAAGCATCACAATATCTGGGTACCCTAAGAAGCAAGAAACATTTGCTCGCATATCAGGTTATTGTGAGCAAACTGATATCCATTCTCCTCATGTCACAGTCTATGAGTCTTTGCTATACTCTGCATGGCTTCGTTTAGCCCCTGAGGTTGATTCTGCAACAAGAAAGGTATTGTTTCCTGTTTTTCTTCCCTTTTCTTTGATTCCAGGGCATGGCATGCAGGTAAAAAAAAACTAAAGAAATCCGATCACTGATCAAACTTATCTCAAAAGCTTAAACATGATAGGAAATAGTAGATTTAACATTTAATCGATACTTTAATACTCTCCCTTAATAAGAGAGGCATAAAACGTCAAATATTTAATTGAAACGGGAGTGAAACTATGGAGTTAAAGTCCGAACTCAAGACCTCTTGCTTTAGTACCATGTCAAATTATTATTTATTCCAAAAATTTAAGCCGATAGGAAATTGTAGACTTAACCATTTAAATTATATTATAACATTCCTCCTCAACAAGTGAACAAGGTTCGAATTTAGGACTCTTGTTTTGATACTAAGTTAAAAATTCACTTATCTCAAATACTTCAACTATAAAAAAAAAGATAATTTAATCAATACTTTAACACCAGTTATTGACTAAGACTCTGGTTATGGGCTGAAGATGTTCATTGAGGAAGTCATAGAGCTTGTGGAGCTGACCTCATTAGGGGAAGCACTAGTTGGATTGCCCGGCGTGAATGGCCTCTCAACTGAGCAGCGGAAGAGGTTGACAATTGCAGTTGAGCTTGTTGCCAACCCATCTATAATATTCATGGATGAGCCAACCTCTGGCCTTGATGCCAGGGCAGCAGCAATAGTAATGAGAACAGTGAGAAACACAGTGGACACAGGAAGAACAGTGGTTTGCACCATTCATCAGCCAAGCATTGATATATTTGATGCCTTTGATGAGGTTAGATATATTTTTGTCAAGAAAAATGTTTTGCACACTGAAAATATACAAGAACTGAGTATATTTCAACAATGCGTTTCAGTTACTTCTTTTGAAAATGGGAGGGGAGCAAATATATGCTGGTCCATTAGGCCGCCATTCTTCCCATCTGATCAAGTACTTTGAGGTTAGGCTAATAAACAAATGAGATTTTGAACATATCAACCCACATTTATCACATAATTGCCAACCTTTTTAAAAAAAAAATTCTTTCTTAAGGAAATCCCTGGAGTTCCTAAAATTAGAGATGGTTATAATCCTGCAACTTGGATGCTAGAGGTTTCTTCAGCTGCACAAGAAAAAGCTCATGGTTTTAACTTCAGTGAAATATTCAAGAACTCAGAACTATACAGGTAAAACTTCTGTTATATCATCTAACTCATTATTGTTCATGATCCAAGAAAAATCCCAAGAAACATTAGAAAATCAAAAGCTTCAGAATGTTGAAGTTCTTGATATAGCTTACAAGATTGTAGAACAGTTTTGAGAAAAAGAATCTTGATGCATACAGATATCATTTTTCACTATTAATACTATAGGGTCAATGGTTCAGGAGAAACAAAGCATTGATCAAGGAACTGAGCACACCTGCACTGGGCTCCAAAGATGTATACTTCCACACTCAGTACTCGCAATCTTTTTTCAAGCAATGCATTGCTTGCCTATGGAAACAGCATTGGTCTTATTGGAGAAACCCATCATATAATGCTGTGAGACTCTTGTTTACAACATTCATAGCTCTGTTGTTTGGGATGATATTTTGGGACCTTGGTTCCAAGAGGTATATGGCAAAACAAACCCCAAGGAATGAAATTTCATCTCGTTTGGTAAAACTTTTTAGAGGGCACTTTTTTCTTTCGGGAAAGTAGCTTGTGAGTGTCTTATATTTTGAGTTGTTTGTTAATGTTTTTACTTTTCTGCTAAAAAAACAAAAAGTTGTTCTAAAAAGTGTTACCAAACGAGCCGATACACATCGCTTAATGATGGCTAATATGTAGTAGCTTTTTGGGAATGACAGGAGAAGGCAACAAGATCTGTTCAATGCCATGGGTTCCATGTACACTGCTGTTCTCTTTATTGGAGTACAAAATGGCATGTCTGTGCAGCCAGTTGTGGCTACTGAAAGAACAGTATTTTACAGAGAAAGAGCAGCTGGAATGTATTCAGCTCTGCCATATGCCATTGGACAGGTAAGTTTCTTGTTTTAGAATATAAAATCTAGCAAGGTAGTAAACTTTCCTGTATGAAATTGATTCATTCAATTATTGTGGTTTTCATGTGGAATTGAAAATTCATAGGGAAATATAGTGAGCAATCCAGATGCCAACAACAGTGCATGGTATAAAAATTGTTGGAAAAAGCATATGTTTAAGAAACTATTTACAATATTGGATGATTTAAGGAACTATTTACAAGATCCTCTTACTAAAAGAAATAAAGAGAAAAGTATTAAACGGAAACTTGGTCAAGGTTGTTCCTATGAAACTCATCACCTGTTAGATTACTAAATAATTAAATTCATTGTTTCCTATCAACTTAAACTCTTTTAGGATAAGTAGTGATTTAATGCATAACAAATATCCTAAATTCAAAGTTTTTTCTTAATAATTCACCTCCCGTTTAAAAGTTAGAATAAGCAATGATTTATCATGTAACCAAATCCCATTCTTTTGCAGGCTGTCATTGAGCTTCCATATATTTTCCTTCAGACTGTGGTTTATGGGTGTATAGTATATGCCATGATGGGCTTCGAATGGACAGCTAGCAAGTTCTTATGGTATCTCTTCTTCATGTACTTCACCATATTATACTTCACATTCTATGGGATGATGACCATGGCCATTACTCCCAACCCCAATATTGCCGCCATAGTTTCATCTGCTTTCTACGCAATATGGAACGTTTTCTCAGGATTCGTTGTCCCCCAAACGGTAACTACTAGTACTCTGCACGCCTACATACACACACATGCATGCTTAAGGCTGGTAATTTTTGACACGACCTGTGAATTCAATTCGAATCCAACACGAAATTAGGGGTTAGGGTTTTGTATAATTGGGTTTTGGTCAATTATGGCCAACCCAAATTAATCTTTTTAATAAACGGGTCAATCTTGAGCCAACTTGCTTAACCTATGGGCAACCCGCATAATTCATATAAATTATTTATTTTTTTTTTACAATTTAAAAAAACCCTAAAAGGTTAAAATTCATATAAATTTATTTTATATAAAATTCATATAAATTAAAAATCTTTCTTTTTTGCATTTAAATTCATATATAGGTAGAAACAAGTTAGTGGATCATATTGTGTCACCTGCTAATTTAAATGGGTCGTGTCCAGGTTGAAGAGTTTGATCCGTTTAACTAAATGAATCTAGTTTAGGTTGACCCATATCTGATTGATCCGTAAGCCAACCCGACACAAACTGCCCCACACATGCACATAGACAAGTAGTCAAGCACACACAGAGAATGAACATGTGACTGAACTTTCTCTCGGGACTTGCTATTTTGTATTCTTCCATCTATTTTTCGCCAATCTTTAAAAAAAAAAAAAAAAAAAATCAACTATTGAATCTGTAAGACCTCTACATCTTCACTCATGTAAATCTTATAGATTCAATAGTTGATTTTTTTTTTTTTTTTTTTTTTAAAAGATGAACGAAAAATAGATGCGAGAATACAAAACGGCATTTCTCCTTTTTTCATGACAGAGGATACCAATGTGGTGGAGATGGTACTATTGGGCTTGCCCTGTTGCTTGGACATTGTACGGATTGGTTGCTTCACAGTATGGAGATGTAGAGGACAAACTTGAGTCTGGTGAAACAGTGAAAGATTTCCTCAGGAGTTACTTTGGGTATACAAATGACTTTCTGGGTGTTGTTGCTGTAGTCATTGTTTGGATCCCATTGTTTTTTGGATTCATCTTTGCCTTCTCAATCAAGGCATTGAACTTTCAAAAGAAATGAGTATTAATTATACTACCCTATAACCCGCGCTATGCGCTGTTTATTTTTTATTATAATTTCATTTAAAAAATCATTATGAGGAAATTTGCACAACATCACATGCAGAGGCGGAACCACCTTAGTGGTTGAGGAAATAGGCTTTCTAAATTTAATTTTTCTATTTTTTCCACCAAACATAAAGCTGTAGTTCCGCCCCTAAATTCACATGTGTGCTTAAAAGACAATCAAACTAGGTTATTAATTTTCACCCACTTATTCCAATAGCTTCAGCTTGTTAAATTATTAGTTATTCCAAAAGTTTAAGCTGATAGGAAGAGGTAAATTTTAATCACTTAACCATTATTTTAACACTCCCCCTTATGTATGAGCTCAAATTCCCTTTTAATAGGTAAAGCCCAACATGTAGAATATTTAATTTAAATAGAGGATAAATTGACAAAGTCAAAGTTCGATCTTATGACCTTGGACTCTGATACTATGTTAAATTACCAGTTATTCTAAAAGCTTAAGCTGATAGGAAGAGGTAAATTTTAATCACTTAACCATTTAACACAGCTAAGGTTGTGTGCTGTGATTATTTAACCAACCAAGCATCCTTAATTGGCCCATATATATGCTTATATAGACATCATGAAAAATGTCCATATCAGATTACATACTGTTAGACCCATATATAGTCTGGGGTCTGGAAAAGGTAGGACTGCTGCAATGAATGTAATGGTCCTATATGCTCATTTTCAGTCTACTCTACTTTGGTGAGTTTCATTGTGCGAAACTTTGTTATCATCTACATAAACAATTAAGAGAGCTTTGTGTGAAGGTAGTAGGTATATCCTAAGGGATCCGTTGACTCAAGTAGCGGACGCTTTGAGTTTGGTGGCGTTTTTCATCAAGTTTAAAGTTTGAATCGCTTTGGGTTTAAACGATTATTTGGGGCCACACTTGCGGCAAAGTTGAGTCTTACTTAATTCATGTGGGGAGACATCTTGCACGGGTTCAAGTTTGTCTTTCAGCTTTCAAGAGTGGGCACAAAAAGTAGCCTGCCTTGAAGGGTTCTCGGTCATCAAAAAAAAAAGAGGTTGACGGACATGTGTCTCTATATAGAATTAAATTTGTATTAAGGACGGGTCAAAAGTTTGAGCTCCCAAAGCGCCAATTTATTTTTTAAAATATATATTATATACATAAACAAAGGGAAATAATTGATTGTGATAATTAAGGGCCTATCCAATTTATCATGGCTTTGATGCACAACACTATGTTTCTTTCCTAACTCTCTCTAGAAATTAATTAAGATTTACAAAACTAAATCACAGAGTTTGGAGACTTTCAATATTGTATTCAAATATCATATAAACATAGGTTCCGCTTGTTTCAGCGTAAAATGATTTTTAAAAAATATTTTCGGGTGTTTGGTAATAATACTATTCAAATATCCTAAAAACATAGAAAACATTGTCTGACGGAAAACATTTTAGGGGTTTGCTAGGGGTTCTCCCCGTAGTGTTCTCCTGGCGTTCTCCCAGTCTTATGTAAAACATGATTTAAGAAAAAATAAAATTGTAATACCGTTTTTTTGCTAACAGATTAATTTTTATTAGTTAATAGTTAAGTTCTAATGCTTTAAAACTTGTTTTTGGACTCAAAACTAAAACCTAAAGGTGAAAGGTTAACCCTTTAGGGATGATATCACCCAAAATGAATTTGATCATCCTAAATTTGATGCTAATGCCTCAATTTTGGTGCTAATGCCTCACAAATTTGGTGCTAATGCCTCAAATTTGATGCTAATGCCTAAAAAAACGGTGGTGGAGGCCACTACAATTTTATTTTTTCTTAAATCATGTTTTATATGTGGCTGGGAGAACACCAGGAGAACCTACGGGGAGAACCCCTAGCATTTTCCAACATTTTATGTCGAACAAATAGAGTCGTATTTAAAAATGAATACTATTACAACCGTTAAAGTCAATACAGTAATTAAGCTTGGCAGCACATTTCTTGATTACCTCTAATTCCTTAATTAATACAAGTTAATTAGGAGAACTCATACCCATTATAAAGAAGTGAGAGATTGCTACTCAAAGTTTCCATCCTCTTTAACTTCATCTGAGATTCCTGCTCTTCTCCATCTTTTTGTTGCAGATAGAAAAGGCTCAGAAATTGGTATGTTTACAAACTTTTGCAACTTCCATATTCATAATTTTCCTTTAGTATTACTATTTAGTATTTACCTTCAAAGTTCCCTCTGTATATATCAACCTTCTTTTTTTTTTTTTTAATCTTATATTTTCATTTAAAACTCCATTAATTTGCAGCCAACGCTTCACATATATAATTGCTTATTTGTCTAATATGAAATCCACGTACATTGGCTGGTAAAAAAAAAAAATGTCTTTAATTAGAGCCTCCTCCTTGTGAGGCCTTCCTCCGCCTCTGGCGAGTTTTCAAGGGGAGGAGGAGGGATAGTTCATTTTTCCTTCCTACTCCCTTCCCTCCAAGGGTGGAACTAGCCTTTGGAGTTTGGGTGAGCAAAATTAAAAATTTTACGGGTAAATAGAGTTTGGGGGACAAAATAAAAAAGTTTAGGAGTAAAATTTTAATTTTTCAAAAAAATTTAAGGACTTTTTAAAAAAATTTGGGAACTACATGGCCCCTTGTGGGGGTTGAGCCCCCCAAGCTAGGGGCCATGTATATAGTTCCCTCCTTCCCATGCTCCACTTCCTCCCAAAATTACTGTCAGCTCATCCTCCACCGTAAACCCACCTCTCTTAGCCTTCGCTTTGCTCTACACCCATCGTCCACCACCTCCAAACAACCTATTGCAGCATTTTCTCCTCATTATTATTATTATTATTATTATTATCATTTCCATTTCTTCCATAAAAGAGAGAGGGATAGAGAAAAGATTAAAAAAATAGAAAGAAAGAGAAAATATAATAAAATATTACTTAAAAGTTGCTACAGTAACTACAACAATTGCCGGAAAAAGTTTTATTTTATAATTACTGCTAGAGCAAGAAAATAAAAAAAGTTGGTGTATATAATTTCACATAATTTAAATTTTTTAAAAAAGTTGTCAATATTGACTTTATATTCACCATTAGATATATTGACTTTAAATCATGACCATAAAAATATATATTATCCATTTTATTTCAAAAGGAGAGAATCCTGTATTTACGGAGACCTACTATTTTTTAAAAAAATAAAAAAATAAAATTTGTTCTACTCTTTTTTAAATTTATCATTGGATCAATAGAACCTACATGAAATTTAGGGTAGATTTGAAAAAATATATATATATAAATAGAGTTGGAGGGGAGATGAACAAGAAAATTTTTTTAAACAAATATTATTATTATTATTTAAAAAATAAAAAAGAGCATTTCTCCCGCTTATTTTTAAGGGGTTTGCTAGGGGTTCTCCCTGTAGTGTTCTCCAGGCGTTCTCCCAGTCTTACATAGAACATGATTTAAGAAAAAATAAAATTGTAATACTGTTTTTTTGCTAACAGATTAATTTTTATTTGTTAATAGTTAGGTTCTAATACTTTAAAACTTGTTTTTGGATTCAAAATTAAAATCTAAAGGTAAAAGGTTAACCCTTTAGGGATGGTATCACCTACAATGAATTTGATCATCCTAAATTTGATGCTAATGCCTCAATTTTAGTGCTAATGCCTCACAAATTTGATGCTAATGCCTCAAATTATTAGCATCAAATTTGGTGCTAATGCCTAAAAAACGGTGGTGGAGGCCACTACAATTTTATTTTTTCTTAAATCATGTTTTACGTATGGCTGTGAGAACACCAGGCCGGAGAACCTACGGGGAGAACCCCTAGCATTTTCCTATTTTTAACGGCAATTTTTACTCAAGCGACGTCGTGCAGCTCAAACGCTGTTTCACGTTCGTGTCCTTATCTTCAAGAGTTGCTCTCTCTCGCCTTCTCTCTCCCCCTCTCTCTCCCTCCGTGTGCGTTGAATTTGTTCGAAGAAAGTCCCAAGAGAAACACAGAACGTGAAGAGAGGAAGAGGACAATGTCGCTTCGACCCAGTTTGTGGAAGGAGTTGCGGAGGAAATCCTACAAGAGCAGTGTGGATGGGGACGAAACTCGGAGGATGAGGGAGGATAATTTGTTGGAGATCAAGAAGAGCAAGAGAGAGGATAGCCTTCTGAAGAAGAAGAGAGAATGCATACTTCTTCTTTAGTCTCAGCAACCAAACGAACTCCCATCTGCCAATGCTTCTGGGATCCAAAAAATGGTTTTCACTTTACTCTTTTTCTTCATTCAATCTCAATGGAGCTTCCCGGTTATGTTTTCTGTGTCACTGTGCAATGGGCTTTTTTATTCTAGCTTGATTTTCTTTCGAAGGAGAAAATGAGGAACAAAGTAAGATAATGAAAAAAAAAAAAAAAAACACTAAGGTATCTTGAGAATGGGTGGGTCTCTCACGAGAGGACGTTGAAGTGGATATTCTCATCTTCAAGAAGATTCAACAAAATGTGGAAGATAAGGACACAAAATTTAAATCTGAAACAAAACAAAATTTAAATCAGAAACAATTTCACGAAGAGGATGGTGATCATCCCACTCGTTTGGCAGGGCCATTACTGCGCATGGAAGAAACACTCTTCATCTTCTCCACACTGTCCTACGCCTGCCATGCATAGAACAGTGAAAACAAAATGCGTGTTCATTTGCATGAATCTACACGTCCGATGAATTTGTGGCAAAGATATACTATGTCCAGTAATAAACAGACAAGGAAATAACGACAGAAACGAATGCTAATAATCTTTGACCATGAGTTGTTTCAGCTTAACGTCCATGAATTTTGGTAAATTACATGTTCTCCCATAAGCTTAAGCTGATAGAAAGAAGTAAATTTAATCATTTAATAAACACTTAACATTCCCCTTCACGTATGAGCCCAAACTCCCTTTTAATAGGTGAGGCCCAACACATGAAATATTTAATTTAAAGGAGAGGTGAATTGACGAAATCAATGTTCGATCTTAAGACTTTTGGCTCTGATACCATGTTAGATCACAAATTTTCCTAAGCTTAAGCTCTTGAGATAACTGGTAATTTAACAAATTTAAAATCTTTTTGCCTGAAACTTTGGTTTTCTATGAGACATAATCATTTCTTGCTTTTAAAGGAACAAAGCGATGGACCCATTTTCGAGGTCTTCTCGAGAGGAAGATGATGAAGACTCTCTGAAATGGGCTGCCATTGAGAGACTGCCGACCAAGCGACGTATTAGGACAGGTATACTAACTAACGAGGAGGGACAAGCAAAAGAAGTTGATATTCCAAGCCTTGGATTGCAACAACGAAAGAACTTGTTGGACAAGCTTGTGAAAAATGTGGAGGAAGATAATGAGAACTTCTTGCTAAGGCTCAAGAACCGCATTGATAGGTAATCTAATGAAGAAATAGCTAGAAATATATATTTTTGACATAAATACATTATGAATAACAACATTATTAGCCTTAAAACTGAACTAGGTCAATGAAATTCTTGTCTTTCTTGTCTGTGATATAGAGTTGGGATTGAAACTCCCACCATCGAAGTCCGTTTCGAGCACCTAACTGTAGATACAGAAGCTTATGTTGGAAGCAGAGCATTACCTACACTTTTCAACTTCACTATAAATTTCTTTGAGGTATTTGATTGAATCAAGCAACTACGGCTACCGGACCGCACTATTTACCTCTTGAGATCACATTTTCTTCTGCAAGTTCTGCATTTGAATTCATTCTGCAATCTCTGTCTATTTCTCTCAAGGTGTTGTTGAATTATGTTCACATTCTTCCAAGTAGAAAGAAACCATTCTCCATTCTTCGCAATGTTAGTGGAATTATCAAGCCTGGCAGGTAATATTTAGATTCTCTTTCGAAGGCTCATTGTATTGTAGGCTCTATATATTATCCAATTTTGCAGGATGACGCTGCTATTAGGCCCCCCAAGCTCAGGGAAGACAACGTTGCTATTGGCTTTGGCTGGAAGACTTGGTTCTCATCTGAAAGTAATGAAACTTTACGATTCCATGGCCATTTCTTCTCTACATTTCTTTCGAACTCTTTTCACCTTATAATCTAAATTGGGTACTTGATGAAAGTAGCAGTCTTCAGGGAGAGTTACATATAATGGCCATGGAATGAGTGAGTTTGTTCCACAGAGGACATCGGCTTATATAAGTCAACATGATCGCCATATGGGAGAAATGACAGTGAGGGAAACATTCGCCTTCTCGGCTAGATGTCAAGGGGTTGGGCCCCGTTATGGTAAGTCAAAACATCAAGTATCCTTTATATATTGTACTTTGTCTCTTGAAAGTTTGAACCGATTGATATGAATGCCACAATTTTGCAGACATGTTGGTAGAGTTGTCAAGAAGAGAAAAGGAGGCTAACATCAAGCCAGATCCTGATATCGATATTCTAATGAAGGTGAGAATGAAAATTTTGAATAGAAAAACTTGTGTCGGATTTCCTTTTCTTCTTCAAATTTGTCATTTTAGTAGTCATTTTATTACACGTGCACACAAGCTCGTACGCACAGACTTATTTATGCCGAACATGTTAGGTTTTTGATTGGCCGATTCAATGTTCAAAACAAATGTTTGGGTGTATGATATGATCATGATAGGATCATTATTATTGATGATCTATCTAGATAAAAGTATGCTCAAATAAGAATCTATCTTGTTTATAAGATAAGACGAGTAGATAAGAGAGGGTTCAAATAATAGTCTATCTTGTTTATAAGATAAGACCAGTAACAAGGTAGAAGTCTATTTACACAAGACCTCTGTATTGATATTTAAAAGAGAAACTATCAATAAAGAAGTATGAGTTGATTATTGTTTTATAATACAGTTTACTGTGTTTTTGAGGTCAAGGCTCCCTCGAAGTAGCCATTGGAGATCACGGCTCTCTCAAAGTAGCCGATTTATCTTTTTCTACGCTTTGTTATTAGTTGGTTCGCATCAAGTGGTATCAGAGCTAGGTTGATTGTTTTCTACAGCAATCACCAATCCATTTGCCCATCACCCATCATCGAAAAATCAGCCATGTCTGTCAACCTCTACTTCACTGCAGAGGTACGTACAAGGATAGAAAAAGATGTGATTAGAATTCATGGCATGAGATGAAAAAATCACCAAGAAGATGGAGGAGCATATGAGAATAATTGAAAGCTTTTCTCCACAATGCTCTGCTCTGGTAAGCCAATCCTCTCCCATCACACCACAATCGGCTGCCACCGTCACAAAAAAGAGGAAGAAAATAGCTGTTAAAGCAACAAAAATCCATCCATGCCAGTGTCAAACCAAATCGTCGTCAACCAGCAGCAGAGCTGCTCACCTCTGTCGTAGATCCATAAATCAACGGACCCAACCTTCCAAACGCGTCGCCAACCACCGCACCGTCTCACCCCACACCGTCATCAACCCCTGCCACGCCCCCATGCCATTTTGGTCATCTTCGCACACTAGTTCACAAGGATCTCTTTTATGGCTGATGACAAAAAATTCTATCGTTTTTTATTGGTTTAGAAAAAGAAAGAAAAATTCTATTTTTGTTTTACAAAATTTTTCTTCGGGACAAGAAAATTATAAGGGGAAGGGAATGATATGATCATGATAGGATCATTATTATTGATGACCTATCTAGATAAAAGTAGGTTCAAATAAGAGTCTATCTTGTTTATCAGATAAAACGAGTAAATAAGAGAGGGTTCAAATAAGAGTCTATCTTGTTTATAAGATAAGACCAGTAACAGGGTAAAAGTCTATTTACACAGGACTTCTGTATTAATATTTAAAGGAGAAACTATCAATAAAGAAGTATGAGATGATTGTTGTTTTAGAATACAGTTTACTGTGTTTTGGAGGTCAAGGCTCCCTCGAAGTAGCCATTGGAGATCACGGCTCTCTCGAAGTAGCCGATTTATCCTTTTCTACGCTTTGTTATTAGTTGGTTCGCATTAGATGAGCCCTGTTAAATGGAGTTATAGAATGCTCCTTTGGCAAATTTGTTAGCAAATGTCCAGATGTGAAGTTGAAGTTGAAGACGCAGAATGCTCCATTTGCAAATCCATCCGCTACTATTTAGAGGTAACATCTGTCTGCAGGTGTTTGGATGTGATGTTGAAATGGAATGTTCTGTCCACAAACATGTATGCTGATGGGTGCGAAGGGCCCTGTCTTGTCGAGGTTTCCCATCATCAACAAAATAAAATAAAATAAAATAAAATTGTATGCTGATTTCCAGAAGCCTTCAAGGTTAAAAGAGCTTGAAACCCTAGCCATGTTTGAAGGGCTTACTGACACTACTGTATGCCCACGCCCCCAACTGATTTACTTGACTTGGACTAAGTAGCTAGGGTATTTACTTAGGGTATTAAAGGGCTTGTTATGCGTGACTTTCATGCTGAAGCCATTACTTTTGTTGAGCCAAAAGCACTTCACAATCGAAGCTTGAACCTTCCATTCTCTCTTGGATCTTGAAAAACCACACACATGGAGGATTAACCTTCAATCACTGGATTTCTAAAGTGTGAGGAGATCAGATTGAAGACTGACCAGAGTTCTAAAGCTAATGCGGTAGAAACAAACAGGTTGTTTGTTCATACTTCAGTGCAAGTAAGGGTAATTACAAAGATTTTGCAATATTGTTTGCTTTTAAATTATGGCTTTCATTAGTGAACAAATTTCTTGGATTTTGTTGTCCTGAAGTGTGTTACCTTTGAAGAGTTATTGAAAGGGTTTTACCTCATGTTATAGTTTGTATGAACGGTTTAGACACAAAAGGTGGAGGCTGATGGGTCCGAAGGGCCCTGCCTTGTCGAGGTTTCCCATCATCAACAAAAAAAAAAAAAATAATAAAATAAAATAAAATTTGTATGCTGATTTCCAGAAGCCTTCAAGGTTAAAAGAGCTTGAAACCCTAGCCATGTTTGAAGGGCTTACTGACACGACTGTATGCCCACACCCCTAACTGATTTACTTGACTTGGACTAAGTAGCTAGGGTATTTACTTAGGGTATTTAAGGGCTTGTTATGTGTGACTTTCATGCTGAAGCCATTATTTTTGTTGAGCCAAAAGCACTTCACAATAGAAACTTGAACCTTCCCTTTCTCTTGGATCTTGAAAAACCACACACACGGAGGATTAACCTTCAATCACTAGAGTTCAGGAGTGTGAGGAGATCAAATTGAAGACTGACCAGAGTTCTAAAGCTAATGCGGTAGAAACAAACAGGTGGTTTGTTCAGACTTCAGTGCAAGTAAGGGTAGTTACAAAGATTTTGCAATATTGTTTGCTTTTAAATTGTGGCTTTCATTAGTGAACAAATTTCTTGGACTTGGTTGTCCTAAAGTGTGTTACCTTTGAAGAGTTATTGAAAGGGTTTTACCTCATGTTATAGTTTGTATGAACAGGTTTTACCTCATATCCTTTTGCTCACATCCTTTTTTCACCAAGAGAAAACCTAGAGCCCAAAAAACTTTTTCTCTCTTCTCAGTCGCCGTTCGTCTTTTGCCTGGGAGGAGGGAAGAGATTTCCCATCTTCCCTCCTCCCCTCTTTCTTCCCGTAATGAAGTCTTTTCTTTTTGTCTTTACATGGCTAAAGGTTTCTCTAGCTTTTTTCACCTCTTTTGAGGTTTTATTATTCGTCTTGTGCGACTTATCTCGCTTAAAACCACAATCTCTGCGTCAAGACTCCACATCTGCACCGGTCTTCTTCTCCACCATGCTCTCCACCTTCTCCTCTGTGTCGTTGGCCGGATTTGTAAAGGTTTTGAGATCGGATTTCTTTAAATCTAGATATACTCTCCTCCAACGGATCCAGCCATCAACGCGCCATTGTACCACCAACATCGTCGCTCCAACTTCCCGTTGCCACCAGCCGATGCACCATCTGCCATCCACGCGTCGACGCGTGGTTCTCACAATCCGATCAGCCTCCACGTGCATCCTTCCTCCGTCTTGCCTACAGCTACAGGAGCTGGTTTTTGGGTTTTTTTGCTGTTATTATGTTTATTACTTGGGTTATTGTACTGAAATTTGGTGTGCTTCTTTTACTTTGGATCCTTTTGATCTTACAATGCTTACTGTTCAACAACCTCCTTTCAGAGGTTGTCGTTACCTTACAGGATTTTGGGTGGTGTTAAAGTTACTCATTTTTTCTGTTTTGGTGTTAAAACGGCTTTATGAGGTTCCCTTTGAGAGGCTTGGGACATTTTATGACCCATTGCCTACTGTTTCCCTGTATCTATTGCACTGTAATTTCTTTTGGATCTGCTGTGGGAGAACCCATCCCTTTTATTACTGTTTTAATCCTCGTACCTTTCTCTTATTTGCTCAAAAAAAAAAAAAAAAAAGGTGGATGCTATTATATTATTCAACTTATCTTTAGCCTAATACAAGCATCCTATTATATAGATTAGGGAAGTATCATAAAGACTAAACTACTCCCAAAACTCTAATGACTCAAACCCCAACTCTTATAACACTCCCCTTCAAGTTGGAGCATATACATCATATGAATCCAGCTTAGAAGATACAAGCAAACGAAAAACAACTAGAAAAACATACTCTAACACTCCCCCTCAAGTTGGAACAGCCTTGGAGCACACAATACAAAGACTTATATAAATAACAAAATAATTTAATAAAACTTTAGCGCTAGTCAGAAACTTGAACAACAAAGATTTGATCAGATCTCGCCGCAAAACACCAAGGCCGGTCGGATACATTGATCATAACATTGGATCGGTTCTCGCTGGAGAATCCAAGGCCGGTCGGATACAACGATCTTGGAATCGATTCCCGCCGCAAAACATCAAGGCCAGTCGGATACATTGATCACAATATTGGGTCAGTTCTCGCCAGAGAATCCAAGGCCGGTCGGATACATTGATCACCAACAAACACATGATTAACCAACAAGTTTTGCCGAAAAACAAACTCAAACGATGACCACAAATCATCATTTCAACAACACAATCATCAAACAACTGGAATTTGTTTTTTTCCTGAGGGCCGCTGCAACTTCACCGGCCACCACAGACAACTCTAGCCATCACACCCAGCAACAAGAACTTGCACCCCAATAGTGTTGGGTTTTTTTTTTTCTTCATTGGAGGTGTTCTAGTCACCATAAAACAAGAGGAACGGCTCTACGAAGGCACTACCTGTGTGGGCTTAGCCCACAAGGGCGGTGTTGCCACCAATAAGAGAAAACCAAAGATTAGCCTAGAATCGAAACAAGCTCTAATACCATGTTATAGTTTGTATGAATGGCTTAGACACAAAAGGTGGAGACTATATTATTCAACTTATCTTTAACCTAATACAAGCATCCTATTATATAGATTAGGGAAATACTGTAAAGACTAAACTATCCCAAAAACCCTATGACTTAAACCCTAACTTTTCTAATACCTCATAACCAAAATCCTTTTTTTTTTTTTGCTTTAATATCAGTTTTATATGATTTTGGTTGGATGTTGTGTGGTAGATTACACTATCATCAGTAATAAGATTTTTGAACCATGTATTAATTGTGATCAACACTTACGCACCCCCTCTAGCCTCTAGACGTATATTGGGGTCTAAATAGGACTTTCAAAACATAACCCCCCCAATCTACAAACACCTCGGCATTACATATGACATTCACAATACTGCAGGCTGTTTCACTGGAAGGGCATGAAGCAAATGTGCTAACAGATTATATTATCAAGGTATAAACTCAAAATTTATGTTGCATAAGCGGTTTCCATGATCACACTGATAAAAACCTGGTTAATTTCTGTTCTAACTCAGTTATGCTCTTTAAACCATACAGATTTTGGGATTGGAAATCTGTGCTGACACTATGGTGGGGGATGAAATGCGACGAGGTATCTCTGGTGGACAAAGAAAACGAGTGACAGTAGGTAAAAGCACATAGAAACGCATGATTCAAATGCACATACATATATACAACTAAATGTTCAACTTGTTCACCATATTGATTAAACAATTCTTGGCATGAATTTATTATAAGTATGCACCAATTCCAAATTTGTGACCATGTGCTAAGTGATTTTAACAAGTATGCTAAATATGAAACAGGGGAAATGCTGGTTGGGCCGGTGAGGGCCCTTTTCATGGATGAGATATCAACTGGCTTGGACAGCTCAACTACTTTCCAGATTGTGAATTCACTCGGGCAGGCTATTCGCATTCTTGGAGGAACAACAGTGATATCTCTCCTCCAGCCAGCACCTGAAACCTATGACTTATTTGATGACATAATACTCCTATCAGATGGACACATTGTTTATCAAGGTCCCCGTGAAAGTGTGTTGGAGTTCTTTGAATTCATGGGCTTCAAATGTCCCAAGAGAAAAGGAGTTGCAGACTTCTTACAAGAAGTACCACTACCTTCTGAACTCATTTTTTTTTTCTCAGCTGCTTTTTTACAGTCATAGTTCATTGCACCTACTTTGAATCTTTCGCTATTTGTTAGGTGACATCAAAGAAAGATCAAGAACAGTATTGGGCACAGAACGAAACACCTTATACATTTGTCACTGCAAAGGAATTTGCTGATGCATTTCAGTCATTTCACATTGGTCAGAAACTGGGGGAGGAGCTTGCCATTCCATTTGACAAGACCAAAGCTCACCCTGCTGCTGTAACAATTAGTAAGTATGGTGTTGGGAAGAAGAAACTATTAAAAGCTTGCGTATCAAGAGAGTTATTGTTTATGAAGAGAAACTCGCTCTTCTACATTTCCAAGCTGATCCAGGTAAGTAGCAGGCAAACCTTTTTAGCTTTCTATTTAATTGCAGAAAATTCGAAATGGATAAGAATGTTATCTAGATTCTACGATGTAAGGCATAAAACTTTGAAACTTCAAGTTAGTTAGAAGTATGATTTTCAGTACCAAATTCAACAAAATACTGTTGTTGGCCTAAAATTAATTAGAGTAAATAACTTCTCTTTTTTTTCTTTTTCTTTTTTCCCTTTCCAGCTTATTGTTATGGCTTTGTTCACGATGACATTATTTCTACGAACTAAGATGCACCGCAATACAGCAATCGATGGTCAAATCTTTATGGGTGCTGTGTTCTTTGCATTATCAGTGATTATGTTCAATGGAATGACAGAGCTTCCCTTAACCATCCTGGAACTTCCTGTCTTTTACAAGCAAAGGGACCTTCTCTTTTTTCCTTCATGGTCATACTCATTACCCAAGTGGATCCTCAAGATTCCAATAACATTTTTAGAAGTTTCCATTTGGGTGTCAATGACTTATTATGTCATAGGGTTTGATCCAAGCATTAAAAGGTATGTAAATTAATAAGCATAATCTTAAGTTTAGGCTTCACATCTTTTTTGATGAATTTCCTCAATGGCAGGTTTTTCAGACAGTACCTTCTACTTGTGTGCATTAACCAAATGGCTTCCGCACTGTTTCGGTTCATCGCAGCTTTAGGAAGAGATATGACTGTTGCAAACACGTTTGGATCTTTTGGGTTACTTCTAGTCATTGTTCTGGGTGGATTTGTTCTGTCAAGAAGTAATTTTTGAATTATGAGTAAGTTTATTTTCTCAACCTTTTCTGTAGCCATGTGATTTAGATATGTCCTCTCTTTGCCTCAGATGACGTGAAGAAATGGTGGAAATGGGGTTACTGGATCTCACCTATGATGTATGGGCAGAATGCTATAGCCGTGAATGAATTCCTAGGAAACAGTTGGAAGCATGTAAGCATCAATATTTTCCCGGTTTTGGAAGAATGAAAAGCAAAATGAAAAAAAAAAAGAATTGGAAGAATCTTTAAACAATACTAACTAGTTAATGAGAACAATTTTTGTTGTAGGTGCTTCCTAATACAACAGAGCCACTCGGAGTTCTAGTCTTGAAGTCTCACGGGATATTCCAAGAAGAACATTGGTTTTGGCTTGGAGTAGGAGCTTCGATTGGATTTGTTTTTCTATTCAATATTCTGTTCACTTTGGCTCTATCTTATCTCAATCGTAAGGGACACTTTCTTTGTATCTATGCATCTTCCTATCTTAGTGTTAGTCTTTGACATATTGATTTGTCTGTTATTATAGCTTTTGGAAAACCTCATGCAGTAATATCAGAAGAAAACCCAGTTGAAAAACATAGGGACAGAAAAGGGAAGTTTATGGAACTATCACAGAATGAAAGAGGAGCTGACTTTAAAAGAAGTGTAGCATCAGAATCAGCATGTGCAACAAACAGCCCTAGTAATGTGGCTAATCAGAATAAGAAACAAGGAATGGTTCTTCCATTTGTACCTCTTTCCCTCTCTTTTGATGAAGTCAGCTATGCAGTGGACATGCCTCAGGTGAGAAGCAATTCATTATATACTTGTGAATTGTTTATAAAACTTAGCTATTCCAGCTTAAATTCCATGCAATTCTGGATGTGTTGCTATGGTTGCAGGATATGAAAGCACAAGGTTTTACAGAAGATCGACTGGTACTTCTAAAGGCTGTGAGTGGTGCTTTCAGGCCAGGAGTCCTTACTGCTCTAATGGGTGTTAGTGGCGCTGGGAAGACAACTCTGATGGATGTTTTGGCTGGGAGGAAAACTGGTGGATACGTTGAGGGAAGTATCATGATATCTGGATATCCAAAGAAACAAGAAACATTTTCTAGAATATCAGGTTACTGTGAGCAAACTGAAATCCACTCTCCTCACATTACAGTCTATGAGTCACTACTTTACTCTGCATGGCTCCGTCTGCCTCCTGAAGTTGATACAACAACCAAAAAGGTGAAGCATTGTATGGTGGGCCTGTAGCATATATAACATAGGCCGAAGGAGAGTGCATTTTCGTGTTCTTTTCAAGCAGTTTAAATGATATCCACTGTAATGGCTTGCAGATGCTTATTAAGGAGGTCATGGACCTAGTGGAGCTTACCTCATTAAGTGAAGCCCTTGTTGGATTGCCTAGCGTTAATGGTCTTTCAACTGAGCAGCGCAAGAGACTGACAATTGCGGTTGAGCTTGTTGCCAACCCATCTATAATATTCATGGATGAGCCAACCTCTGGCCTCGATGCTAGAGCAGCTGCAATAGTGATGAGAACAGTGAGGAACACAGTGGACACAGGACGAACAGTGGTATGCACCATCCACCAGCCAAGCATTGATATATTTGATGCCTTTGATGAGGTATGTCTCCAAGGCTAAGGAACAAAAATGGTTTCACGTTTCTACATTACATACTTACACGCATATATATGTACATTTGCAGCTATATCTTTTGAAATCCGGAGGAGAAGAAATATATGTAGGCCCAATAGGCCAGCAGGTTTCATATTTGATCAGTTATTTTGAGGTCGGGCTAATTAGTAAATACAAATATTTACTAAATTTAAAATAAGTTTCTTTATTTATAGCCTCATTACTCACATAGATGAGTTTATGTTTTCTCAAGGGAATTAGGGGAGTTAGTAAAATTAGAGATGGCTATAATCCGGCAACATGGATGTTGGAAGTGACTACAGCAGCACAAGAAAGAGCTCTAGGAGTTAATTTTGCTGATGTATACAAGAATTCAGAACTATACAGGTGCATTCACATCAAAAAATAATAATAATATCAGAAACTTTATAAGATGGACCAAATCATAAAGAAAAAATGACTATAGTTTTAATTTCCCTTTTTTGAATTAAGACTGATAGGAAAACAAATTATCTCTATGATATATATGATGATATTCTGAGGTCAATGATTCAGGAGAAACAAAGCAATGATCAAGGAACTTAGTAAACCTCAGCCTGGTTCAAAAGATCTGTACTTCCCTACTCAATACTCACAATCATTCTTGACCCACTGTCTGGCTTGCCTTTGGAAACAACACTGGTCATATTGGCGGAACACGCAGTACAGTGCTGTTAGACTATTATTCACAATTTTCATAGCTTTTATATTTGGGACAATATTCTGGGATCTTGGTTCCAAAAGGTATTTATTAGAGGAAATGGAACACAGGAACAGGTTAAATTCTGCAGATTTAACATTTGCCTCCTTTTGTTCTTAATAAGATAATATTCTCTGGTATTGCAGGAGAAGGCCGCAAGACATCTCCAATGCTGTAGGTTCCATGTATGCTGCTGCTCTATTCATTGGAATGCAGAATGCTGCATTGGTGCAGCCAGTAGTTGCTGTTGAGAGAACAGTTTTCTACAGAGAAAGAGCAGCTGGAATGTATTCTGCTTTACCTTATGCCTTCGGACAGGTAGATCATGCTTGTAATTTTTCAAGAGGGATCCAATTATAAGATTTATGAATATATATATATTTTTTTTTTAATGCAATCACCATATATAAAAGATCTGTGCACTGTAGAAATTTATGAGGAATAATAAAATATGGAGAAGAAAAGCATAAGCAAAGAGAGAGAAAAGACAGAAGGAATTTTAGTTGGTTCAGTCTTAGACACCTACCTCCACCACATCTAACTGCCCTAAGGGCTACAACTTGCTCTTATTGACTTTATTGATGTTTTCAATACAAAGGTCTCTATTTATAGGAAAATCGTGGTAGGTGAGAAAATACAAGTAAGGTAATCAAATCTCTAATATTTTATTACAATCAAACCTAAATGGAGAGAATATTTTAGTTTTAGCCTAATATGGAAAACTTATATTCCAACGTGCATTATTGAAGCTTTGAATTTCCTAATATTTGCATGCATATATACACACACACATCTATATACATGCAAAGAGACAATAAAATGGTTGAATTGTTACAAGTGAGGCATGCTAGAATATGGAAAATAATATAATGAAAAGAATCAAAGAATGAATTTGAGTTGAGTAGCAATCAGCTTTGTCACTAGATAATTGCCGATGGTAATAATTTTTGTATTAGAGAATGCTTGAATTATTCTCATGAAGATTGAGATTACATATGCAAGATGTGCAGATATTACTCAAAACAACTCTCAAAGATTTTATTGTTTCATCTGCAGCTCATGATTGAGCTCGCGTACAATCTCGTTCAGGCTGTCATATATGGAGGACTGGTATATGCCATGATTGGATTCGAGTGGACAGTTACCAAGTTCTTCTGGAATCTCTTCTTCACGTTCTTCACATTCTTATACTTCACTTTCTTTGGGATGATGACAGTGGCCATCACTCCAAACCAAACCATAGCTGTTGTAGTTTCTTCATTCTTCTATGCATTGTGGAACCTTTTCTCAGGTTATTTCCTTCCACGAGTGGTAAGCATGTGTGAACCCTATCCAATTATTTACAAACTAAGCAACGTCACAAGGACAGCTAAGAGTATGTTTGGGATTGCATTGAGAAATTAAGCTTTTAAAGCCAAAAAGAGTTTCAAAACTGCGTTTTAGCCCTTTATAGAGTAAAGAAGAATTCACTATAAGTACTTTTTAAGCTCCATAACGTAATTTCGAATAGGCTCTAAAAGTTCCTTGTTTTTGCAGTATATGCCGGTGTGGTGGAGATGGTTTTACTGGGCATGTCCTTTTGCTTGGACGTTGTATGGATTGGTTGCATCACAGTTTGGAGACGTCAAAGACATGCTTGAGACTGGTGAAACAGTGGAAGAATATCTTTGGATTTACTTTGGTTTTAGACATGACTTCCTAGGAGTGGTTTCCATTGTGATTGTTGGGATAACACTTTTCTTCGGAGTCAGCTTTGCCTTTTCAATAAAGGCATTCAACTTCCAGAAAAGGTGATGGAGGTAAAATGTTACCACTTTTCTTATACAATGAGATGATAATTTACTCAATCAAAAGGACACTTCAAAGCAAATACTCACTGGCCGGCTCTAAAATGCAATTCTAGTTCCAGTTGATCCAAGTCAAGATATGTTTGAATTGGTAAAAATTTCTTCGGGACTTAATTTGTGACAAATTTTATTGTCTAAGAAAAGCATCAAGTAAATAAACAAATCCATGACGCATCTTCAATATTCCAATCATTTTTCAAGTTTTCCTCATATCCCTTTACCTTCATGAGCAAAAGTTAAGCTGCCATTATTGTTATGGCCCCAACTTGGAGAAATTAAGAGGGCACGAAACGCGGCTGTTCATTTTCTTCAAATAGACTTTTTGAGTATTAAACGCATTTTTTAAGTCCCTCAAACGCAGATTCAAACAGGCCCAAAGTGTGGCTTGTCGTGGTATATATGAATCATACTTGTATTCAACTTGTAACATGTAATTTGGTATGGGTCATAAACATATCATAATGGTGCACATGCTCTTTCACTGTATGTGCATTTTCATTAATCAATATAAAAATGTTCGTGGTATCACATAATTTTCATGAAATATCAAAATCATGATTCATGTCATAAAACATCATGAAAACTTTCATAACATCATATCTTCATCTTTAAAATAACATTATGTGTAAATCATGTCATTAACATTAATTGTGACTTCAAAAATATAGAAGAAAGTATTAAAAATACATGCATCAATTAGAAAAAAAAAAAATTGACATTTTAAAAATTATTAATTTAGTAGAAAACATTTGTCGGGAGTTTTAAGGTGGTCACTTGGCTGCCGGCATCTACAATCTATCATGTAACTTCATTTAGAAAAGTTCTTCATTAATCTAACACTTTTCATAAATTAACAAAGGACTACATTATCCAGAATTCTATTCTTCTAAACAACTCTCTTCCCCTCTCTTTCTCCCAATTGAAGTCCCTAACTTTACTAAGGTGGTGTTTGACAACCCGAAAGGGGTTGTAGATCCACTGTTCCTGAGAGTTACTGTTTAATTTTTTTGTCGTTTTGCGTTTTAAAATCTGCCCAGTGCTCAGCCTATCATTATAGTAAATTACCGTTATGCCCAAGTCACGCCACAACCCCAGATCGCCGCACCACCCAGATCACGCCACAACCCCAGATCGCCGCACCGTCCAGATCACAACATACCAGCTAGATCGCACCATACCCAGATCGCGCCACAAACCCAGATCACCACACCGCCCAAATCGCACACCACCTAGATCGCACCACCCAAATCGCCCCACCGCCTAGATCACAACATACCGGCCATCTAACCATCTCCGGCGACAACCCATCACCCAACGACGTACCGCTGACCACACATCCACGCCGTCAGAGCCTCACCAACACAAACACCGGTTTCGATTCCCTCTGATTCTCTAATTAGGTCGGACTTCAACCTCCTTTTGCGTCGGGTATCCATGCAAAACTGGAATGTTTAGGCTGAATGGGTGGTTTCACAGGTAGAAGGTCCTTTTTTTTGCATGGAATTTTCAAACCCAGAATCAGAGTGTGCACGACTTCCTCTGTTTTTGCTTCAAACTGAATAAAGAGATTGATGGATTTATTTCACGGGTTCCCGTACGAAGTTTTTGCTGCAAACCCAATTTAATTGCTGAATATGGGTTCTGTGAAAGGGGTTTTCTACCGAAAGATGGTTCTTTTTGCTGGCTTATTCTTGGCCTCTGTTTCCAGCCTGTGGCTCACTCTGTTTGATTTCCTCAACGAAGGGGCTGGTGATCAGGAAGGCTAAAAACGAAGGATAAAAACGTCTTTCTCACCCTGACTTATGTTTTCGAAATTCCCCTGGTCAAACACTGGTCAAATATCTCATGCTGCTACAGTACAACTACAAGTGCACAGTACATCTACAATCCGGTTTTCAAACAGCCCCTAAATGCTAAGCCGTCCAAGATTGAAAAATCTATAGACTATCCTTGGTTTCCTTTTATATCCAAACTTCAATTCAAAAAATCACATAATAACACAGCTAATATTTATTTATGCATCAAAACTTAAAACTAATTAGTACAATTAAAATCGTGCGAGCTTGGCTTATAGCGAACAATATCATATCATTTATGATGGAATGTTATATATGGTATTAAAGCAGAAGCTCAGCCTGAGATGGGGAGAATATGCATAAGCCTATGAGAGTCGCCAGTGAGGACACTGAGTCCCAAGAAGGGGTGATTGTAGAGTTTCACATTGCCTGAGTGTGAGAAAAGAGATGTGCTTATATAGAGCATGCTCTCTATAAATTGTATGAGGCCTTTTGAGGTAAACCAAATAATAAAACCGTGCAAGCTTGGCCCAAAGTGGACAATATCATATCATTTAGGGAGTGGTGTTACAAATACAATATGTTTCAAGTTGGTCCAAATGAAAATGAATTGACGTGTCGTGTAATCAATTACTAGTTAATTTTTCCCAGGGCATTATAGTGGGACTTATGGTACAACATTGGTGCCCCAGTGAAGCATGATAGCAAGCTACCGCTAGTGGCCTAACCAGGTGCGGCCTTGAGCGATCCACACTACTAACAATGTTGTAATACAGTAATGTCATGCATATCAAAGAAATGAAATAACACATGTTTCCCAAATATTACAACTTCTAAACCCTAGACTCATCATCAAATCACCAAAAATTGTCCATGGATCCTCTAACAACCCCCCTCCCCCTCCTCCTCCCCCCCAAAAAAATATATAAAAAAAAAACACACACACACACAAAAGCCTACTAAAGAGAAACTAACCATGGATTATACAAGCCTGGGTTTACCCTCTCTTGTAGGTAAAGATCTAAAACCTTCAAGAAATCACTCATCCTCCTCTCTCAGCTCTCTCTCTCTCTTTCTCTCTAGGGTTTTATGACTGTTAGAGGAGAAAAAAAATGGAATTAATGGTCGTCCAAGGCACTTAGATAGGCCCTCTCTCATGAGCCCATGCTGAGATGACCAGTTCTTATTTGCATGTAGATTGGACCGATCGATCATTTAAAGTATCAATCGACTATTCTACCTATTGCCGTATCAATTGATCGTTAAAAGGAAACCAATCAATTGTTTAAGTGTCAAAAAAATCCCATTTTTCTCCCACTTTAGAACTTAGGACCAACTCCAAACATACTTATGCCAAATCAAAAAAACCTTTAATCCTAATCTTAGAGTGTGGTATTACAACGAGATCATTATGATGCAACTTGAGATAGTAAACCACCGAGAGCCTTGTCAACAAGAGATTTTGATGCATATTGCGTAGCCGTCAATTTGTTTTATTTTCTAAACCAACTTTATTTTGATATTTTATTAGAGTTAGGGTTTTGGGAGTCTTTATTTCATTATTTTATTAGGTTTAGGGTTATGGGGGTATTTACGTCATATTTTATTAGGCTTAGGTTTTGGGCTATAAATATATGCTTATAGCCTCCAGAAAAGACAGTTGTTGTTGATTATTGATTTTTGTTGAATAAGAATTACTCATAGGTGAGTTTTCTTTATATTTTTCCTTGAAATCATAGATAGACTCTATAGTTTAAGAAGAATTCTTAGATCATTAATAGACTAAAGATCTACAATTAGTTATCCGCTACTTTATTGTTGTTCTTTGCTACAGCCCACTAAGCGCCTGTTTGGGATTGCGGTTGAAAATAGAGCTTTTGGATATAGAGCTTTTGCCTATAAGCTTTTGTCAAAAGTTCTGTTTCTGAAAAGCCATGACATGTTTGGTAACTGCATGTCTTAAGTGCTTTTTTAATCTGTTACTGATGTTTGATAACAAAACTAAAAAAGAGCTTTTAGTTGCAAAAATGACATATAAGGACATGTAATTAATTTTTTTAATATAGCTGAGAAAAAAAAAATCATTACGTGACACCAAATATATGTCATTTTACGTGAAATCATTACATGTTGGTAATGACAATAAAGGCCTAAGGTTGGTAATGATTTTTTTTTTTTTTTTTTTTTTTACATTTTTTCCATTTTATACCAACATTTTTATATAAAAATGGTTAATGTTAGCTTTTACAAGTACAAATTATTTTGTAATGTTTTATATAACAAAACATCAACATTTTCATTTTTTTGTATTTATATGTAATAAAAAGTGATGTCAATCATTTTTTTTATGTTCCTTTTTAAAATATTTAACACATAAAAAAGAATAATATTCAAGAAGATCCTTAAAACATTTTAAATTGTTTATAACAAAAACAAAAAGAACATAAAAAAGAAAACATTAACGGGTCATAAGTAGATTAGCAATATGATCACGCTCAATGTTCATAGAATTTTCATTTGATGTATCGGATTGTTGTATGCTTGACTCATCTTGTGCTTCGTTATCGCTTATACTGTCAGTAGGTAGTAAATCTGCATCGTCATCATATGGTTGGAACTCAGCATCCTTTATTGCATGCTTCCTAATGAAGTTATGAAGAGCCATAGATGCCACCACGATTTTTACTTGTTTATCATAAGGAAAATTCGACATGCAATGCAATAATTTCCACTTATTTTTTCAAACTCCAAATGTTCTTTCAATAGTGCATCTAAGTGAGGAATGTGCATGATTAAAAATTTCATGCATACTCCTCGGTTGGCTTCCACGACGAAAGTCTGGTAAATGATACCGCTCCCCTTTGTATGGCCCCATGTATCCCTTCATGTGAGGATATCCTGTGTCTACCAAGTAATACTTTCCTGTAATAAATATGAGAATAACGCTCATAAAAAATATTGAAATATATATTTTTTAATGTATAATTGATCATTGTTATTTTTATTAAATACAAACCTCTAGGAGGATGTGGAAATCGCAATTCTTCCTTTCGAATAGCTTCTAAAAAAATATGTGTATCATGTGCAGTACCTTCCCATCCAGCCCAAACAAAGGTGAAACGCATACGAAAATCACAAACAGCCATAACATTCTAAGTAGGAGTTCCTTTTCGACCAATATATGGTATTTGTTTAGATGGAGAAATTTTAACTGGTACATGGGTTCCATCAATGGCTCCAATACAATCTTTGAAGTATGGCCAATACCGCTCATCATCACGAATTTTGTTTAGAACATCCCTAAACTCCCTATCAATAGGATTAATAATGTCAATCGCCATTCTTGAAACAGACATTAAAACACGAGTAAAATGTCTACTAACTGTTTCTCCTGAATGTTGAAACCTTTCTTGTACTATTCTATTCCCAAACCCATGGCCTATAGTATTCAAAAACATAGCCACCAACTCTTCAACAGTTAATTTCCTAGTACCTCTTAAATTATATCTTTCCTTCAACTCTTTACACAAGTAAAGGAATACGTGTATTTCCTTTCTAAAATTTTGTTTACACCTATCAGGATTACCTTGTAAAATCTCCATAACCCATTTATAACCTGTTTGAGAAGATGTCCTACAAGGTTCCTTTGCGATATATGGCATATAATAGTTCTCAACAAATTCTACTGCTGCAGCTGCTAGAATAAAAACATCATTTTCATTTTCATTTTCCTCTTCACCATAATCACTATCACTTGTATCATCTTGAGTACTGCTATAATCACTATTGTCCATGTCTGTAAGGAAAACAAATAAAGAAATAAACACAAAATAAATATATAAGCATCCATAAAAATAAGAAAAAGAGATATCTATGTAGTTATGAAATATTATAATATATTCACCTTAGTACACAAATCAACACATAAAAAAAATAACATTCAAATAGATTCTTAAAACTTTTTAAATAGTTCATAACAAAACACAACATTAAAGAATAACAACATTATTCCATGTTACGACGGTTAATATCTCTATTTTTCATTCGCTTGATAAAGTCAATCTGCAACCATGGCTCTTTAATAGTCACAAACATCTCTCTATGGGATCTCTTAAGAAATACTTCTGTTGCAAACTTAAGGATGTCAATGTCATTTTCGCTTTCAGCAATCCCCCGAACAACATCCATAACATCTTCAATACTACATCCAGGTTTATCGTAACTCTTAGATATCATTGTATTCTTACTTTCTATTACATCACAAATACGACTCAAATGTTGACTAACGATTTGAACTCCTTTCTTTCTTTTCTTGCATTGAACCGTAAGATCAAACTTCTTATTTCCTTTATCCCGCGTATCTAAATCAGTAGGAATATCATCAATGCCATATATATTGAGATTTGGTTCATTGTCCAAAACATCTTCACCTTCTAGAACATTGACATCTTCATCAAAGTTGACATCTACACCATTTATGGCATCAATATCATTAGGAACCAACCCTATGGATGGTGCCCAAGATCCTTCTTCGATGGCAGTTATATCTCTAAATAATATTTCCACCTTTATAGCATAAGCCAAACCTGTTGTGCGAAACTTGATTGCTTCTGGAACTTCCTGTAATTAGTTATATGTAAAAATCAATAATAGACATTTTATAAATCACTTAAACAAAAACAAATAAGTAAAAATATAATACCTGCAATTTTTTTTCCCACCAATCATGGGGCGCATCAATTGTCTTTTTTACTGGATCTCATCCAAGGCCAGTTTCCTTGCCTATCAATCTCTTCCAAATGTTCCACTCTTTTTTCAAACTATCCCACTTGTTCTTTAGTTGTTTATAACAATATTGTTTTCCAGTTTTTTCATTAAATTTATTTATTACATTTTTCCATCCTGTCTTATTGAAATGTGTTCCTGGGCGATTACCAGCATGAATCTCAGTAATACATATGTCAAGATAATCTTCTAGCATTTTTTCAGTCCAAACTACTTTCTTTATCTGAGTATCTGCGGTAGCAGCAGCAACGTTGCTTTGACTTTTTTTACTCATGTTTGTCAAACAATAAATAAGCTGATAAAATTATAAATGAAAAAGTATGTTAAACACTATTAAAAATTAATAATTTGTTTAAAGTGCTGGCTTTGATAAAATAAAATATATATATTGACATGAAAAACATGCATGTTCACAAACAAAATGACAACAATAAACAATATTATCTCAAAACAAGCAAATAGTAGTATTAACTAATATTACTTTTTGGAGAACTCAAGTAAAAAAATATAGATAAGAAAGAGTCAATAATAGTATAAAAATCTACAGCTAAAACAAAAATAGTGTATGAGTCAAGATTTTAAGCCACACACTACACGTTCATTCTTGAAACAAATAAAAAAATCTCATAAGATTTCAGTTCAGTCCTACAGGTATGATGCCCCACTTCTCAATATATTATTACTGCTAGTTTTAAGAAATTCTGTAAACATTTAATTGCCTATGGATTCAAACATGTTGCATGCATGATTTTCAAACAAGTGTAATGTGCATATGTGCAAGTTGACCTGAATATCCACACGTTCATTCTAGAAAAAAATAAAATAAAATAAAAAATATTGAAGGAAAAGTTCTCTAAAACGTGATGCTCTACTATAAACTACTGCCCAAGACTGGCCAATCCCACGTGAAGCTCTGTTATAACCAACCCACTGCCCAAGACTAGCCTACCCCCCTACACGCACCACGCCTTTGCTAAAACACACTGCCCAAAGCCAGCCTTTCACTCTTACACCACCACACATTTTCTGTCCGTTCAAAAATAATTATTACCCCCAAACAATTGACATTACCGTGTATCATCTTCTTTTTCCCTCCATCCCTTTTTTGTTTCTTCACTAACTCTTCTCCGCCGTACAGGTTTTCTCTGGTTTTCTCTCTTCTTATTTTTTTTCTATTACCATTCTTCCTATTATTTTTTATAGTACTCTTTCTTTGTAGTTTCATGCTCTGTATTTTTTATTCTCTTTATTTTTTCTAATACTCTTTCTCAAGATCGGAACAAAAGAGATGAAAATAATCAAATATCAAAGGAACTCACCGGAACGAGATGAACTTATGTTTGATCTCTCCCCCTGTAGCGGCTCTCAACTACGGCAGAATGATATTTTGGTTCAATGTGATGTTTATATATGGGTATGATTGTTATTTGTTGAAATTGATATGGGTATTTTTGTCTTGTTCATATCTTTTATTGAGAGCATACTGCGGCGCGCCTTTCTTTCCAAAAGTCTGTTTCACAAAAGCCTCATTTTCGAGCTTCGGCCTAAACGTGATTTTGAGCGTTTAGAACATCAGAAGCGCTGCGGAAATTTTTTTACCAAACATCCTTTTTTTTTTTTAAACGGGCTTCTTAAGCCTCAAAAGCTCGTTTTGGCTCTACAACCACAGAGCCAAACATGCTCTCAGTCACGTTGCATCAGTTGGTATCAGAGCTCACTTACTTTCTATGAATGGAGATGAGCGACCGTTTTGCAGACATGAACGGGGTGCATGTGCCCATGGAGACAGCACGGTAGGAGCAACCGGCAATTCGCTTGTGGCACATGAATGGTGGGCCGAATGGTTGTTGTCGCCAACCAAGACTGCGATTCGAGGAGGCGGAAGGCAAATCTAACGCTGAATCATGGCAATACAAGGAGGATCAATTTCGGGTTATGAGGGATCAAATTGAAGACCTCACTACTCAATTATTTAACTTGTGTCGTCACAATGAGGATGGATCTAGAAACCCGTTTACAGAGCGCCAAACGCAGGGACGTCAGCACCTTGTGCAAGCTCATGCCAATCAACGGGTGAGTAGATTTGAACTCAAGATTCCAAAATTTCGAGGGGATCCACAACCCGAATAATTTTTGGATTGGGTGTTGGCTATTGAAAATATTTTTTAATTCAACGGGGTGCCTGATGAACGATGGGTCTTTTTGGTGGTACACACATTCCTGGAAAGAGTTGCTGCATGGTGGCAACAACTGAAGCAAAATCGGGTGCGGCAAGGCAAATTGAAGATCAATAGTTGGGAGCACCTATTGAAAAATATGCGAGTCACTTTCTTGCCCCATAAATATACCATGGGCCGACAGTCACAAAATTGGAGACAATGGTCTATGGCGGTGACAAAGAAAATTGAAAAATCATACAAAAAAAAGGCGTTTAGGGATACATGGATTGAGGCAGAAAGTCCATGACTGGCTAATTTGACCCTTACTCGCCAATCTAGTTCCTTTTAAATAACCCAACACTATGGAAATTGCTTTCCAATGTTCAATGCTTGGACAACTTGTGTATCTACTCAATTTGCCCACGGCGAATGCAATGTATGGACGTGTGCAATGCATTGCATACATCAGACTTCCAATGCCTCCTAGATCTCTCTTGCAAACTTCTTTGGTGCATACATATCGAACAATGGATCTGTGAGGGTGTTGAGGATATTCCCCCGGCATGTATAGTTGTTTTCCTCCCATTTGAACTTCAGATCAATTTGTTCATCAGTTGCTCCTTCCGCAGGGACGTTTGGACAGGGTGTGTCGAGCACATAACGAACCTTCAATGTTGTGAGTAGGAATTCAACTTTCTCCTTCCAGCGTCCTTCCAGCGTTTGTAATTGTTGCCATCAAAACGATCCAATTTGGAAAGATCTTATGGCATCATGTTCAGAGAAGTAATAGCAAAATTCATAGTTGGAAGTGCCATTGAAGAAAGCAGAATATTTATCTAAGAATTGTCGGAAATATAGATGTGGGAATTGTAGAAAAATAAACGTAGAACATAAACAGAATGGAAGAAATTGAAATCTAGACAATAAGGCGATTGTGACTCTATCTCTTAGATAAATATTGCCTCCCACTTGTATTAAAAGTTTTGCAAAAGGGAATCAAAGCAATTTTATCCTCAGGATACGATACTGCATGATGGACAAGACAAGGATCCTCTCCAGTCCAAAATGGACTGGAGAGCATCCAGTTGATGGCTGGGATCTTTTCTTAGAAATCCTAAGGCCATCAACTTGCCACGTGGCGAATTAAAAAAATAATATTTTATTATTTTACTTTAAAAATTAAATAAAAAACAAAATAATAAAAAATTAAAAACAAATATTAGAAAAAAAAAAAAAAAAGTTGGCTAGCCACCGCCACCCCCAACTTGGCCACAGGGGGTGGCCGGCCACCACATTTTAGGACAGGGGGTGGCGCCACCCCCATGGGCCGGTTGGGGATGATGGATAGATCAAGAGGGAGATCTCGGTGATAAAGATGGTGAAGCACCCCAACATCGTCTACCTCCACGAGGTGATGGCCAGCAAGTCCAAGATCTACTTCGCCATGGAGCTTGTGCGCGACGGTGGCCTCCTGGAGCCTCTTCCAATGGGTCCCTCGTCCTTGACCGAGACCCTCATGTATGGGTCCTCGTCAGCGTTCTCGTCGGCGATGTAGGGGATCACGACAAGCCCATCGGCCTTGAGCAAGGACTTGCCGTCGGCGTCCTTGGCCTCGCCTTCCTAAGCCAGCGTAAGGCTGATCTCGTAGCCGGGGATGATCTTCCCCTTGCGCACATTGACGTAGGCCTCAACTTCGACCTTGCCAACCTTCTTGGTCTTGATGTAGAGGCCCCCCTCGCCGTCGAGGACGGTGAGATCCCAGAAGAGCTTGGTCAAGAGATTTCTGGACCATTCGTTGCAGTTTGTCTCGGCCTAGTGCCAGTTGTGGACGTTGGCGCCGTCAAGCCTGTCCTCCACGATCCATCTCTTGTCGCCCTCGCCGTATTTGGCCATTGCCCATGGGGGTGGCGCCATCCCCTGTCCTAAAATGTGGTGGCCGACCACCCCCTGTGACCAAGATGGGGGTGGCCAGCCACCCTTCTTTTATATATATATATATATATATATATATATATATTTGTTTTTAATTTTTTATTATTTTGTTTTTTATTTAATTTTTGAAATAAAATAATAAATTTTTTTTTTTTTTTAATTCGCCACATGGCAAGTTGATGGCCTTAGGATTTCTAAGAAGAGATCCCAGCCATCAACTGGATGCTCTCCAGTCCATTTTGAACTGGAGAGGATCCTTGTCCATCTTGGCCATAGGGGGTGGCCGGCCACCACATTTTAGGACAGGGGGTGGCGCCACCCCCTGTGGCCAAGATAGGGGTGGCCAACCACCCTTCTTTATATATATATATATATATATATATATATGTTTTTAATTTTTAATTATTTTGTTTTTTATTTAATTTTTAAAATAAAATAATAATTTTTTTTTTTTTAATTCGCCACTTGGCAAGTTGATGGCCTTAGGATTTCTAAGAAGAGATCCCAGCCATCAACTGGATGCTCTCCAGTCCATTTTGAACTGGAGAGGATCCTTGTCCCTGCCTGATGTAGTGTGTAGATTGCAAATTCTGAACACTATCTAGAACAAGAAATATTTTGTAACAACTGTTAATAATGGAGAGAAGAAGTGACAGAAAAATAAAAATTATCTGTCGACAATAAACTGCTGAAAAATTATATATATTTAATTTAATATAATTATAGAAGCAGTTTATATAAGTTGAAATAGCAGTTACAAATAATTTAAAATCTAACGTTGAAAAAAGCAAGATAATAGGATAAATAGTTATTTATTAAATATTAAATGACTATTAAAACATGATAATAAGAGATTGGTTATTTATTTGAAATTCAAAATAATAATAAATAACATGATAATAGGAGATCAGTTATTTATTTGAAATTCAAAATAATCATGACATAATTAATAAATTCAAAATTTAATTTCATGAAATAATATCAACGCAGAACAGTGAAAACTGTTAGGAATTAAACACCATTAATTCCTCTTCAGAATCTTGGGATTCAATTGTCAAGAAAACAACAACATACAAGTGCGGTAAATAGTATTTGACCAAAGATACAATTAGGTACGTTCCAGGTAAGATTAGAGGAGTCACACCGGTTTCATTTAAAACCCAATCTTTCCTAGACAGAACATACAAGTGTACTTTGATTAGTACTATAAACAAGCACAAACATACACACAAAATCACAAGACAAGAATTTATACGTAGTTCCGCCAATACTGCCTACATCCATAGAGCACACCAAATTTCACTATATCAATAGAATGAACAAAATGTGGATCAGCTGATCTCACTCACACAGTGTATCTCTCACACTCCTGAAAAATTACACACTCTGTGTTTTGCCCACTCTCAGAAAAATACTACTCTATTTTTCTTGCTCTCTTGGAAAGCTTTCTCTCTCACTTTCCTCACTTTCTTTTCTCTTCTCTTTGTAAGAAGCTCTTGCTTGTTTTTGTGTTGATGCAAATGAAAGCCTTGGCTATTTATAGGCATATGAGCTCAAACTTCCTCCTACTACCATTGAAGTGAGCCAAACTCCAACCATCTACATCAAGTGAGCTTGCACCATTTTTCTTCTTCAAGGATTGATGACAACCGCCCACTTGCCAACCATAAGTGAGCCATAATAAGCCAACATTCATAATTTCAATGAATTAGGTTTTCCCCGGAGAAGAAAGTCTTACCTGCAGAAAGCAACAGCCCTGGGCATGCATTAATCTGGGTTTAAAGAAAGAAATAAATTAAAGCGAGGCAAATACTAATTCAAATCTCTAAATTTGGCGTAAATGTGCTGAATTTTCTGAAATATATATAGCCACCACCTTGGACTGGAGTTCTTTTTTGCACCCCTCGTTCTTTTCCCTTCATATTAAATCCATTATCATAGCCTTGTCCTAGTACACTACAAAAAAAATTAAATCAAGTTTAATGGCATTTGAATACTGACATTTTTTAGAAAATGTCATTAAACCTTCACCCAATAAATATGTTGATTTCTAGCTAACAACCAAGTAATTGATCAAACCTTATGTCATTTTTAGTGACATTTTTTTAAAAGTGCCACTATTCCGTTGTCATTAAACTTGATTTTTTTTTTTTTTTGTAGTGGTATATCACTAATGTTAAGTTCAAGTTTTTTGATTAACCCAATCATCTCAATAAAAAGACCTTCTCCAGTAGTTTCATCTATTGTTATAAATTCTACAAAATATTCTTCTACTTTTATTGGATTTTCTAAAATATTAACACATCTTAAAATGAGAGACATTTGTTCTTGATGACTTGCAATTGGCGTACAATCAAGTATAATTGAAAAGTACTTTGCTTCTCTAACTTTTTCAATAATACTCCATTTTACTTTTGTTGCTAACAAATATATCAATTCATTTTGTATATATATTATGTCCAAAATAATGATTATGAATTTTCCCGTCTTTAATACGACGAATATGTTCTTGCATTACTGGGTCAAATTCTGCAATCATTTCAATTAGACTTAAAAAAATTTCATTATTTTCTTGGTAAATCTTTTCATTTTGTCCTCTAAATGCCAAATTATTCTTACCAAGGTTCTTTACTATAGCAATAATTCTCAACTATACTATTTTTCAATGATCTTTCTCTTTGTTAATTGGTTCTTGGACATTTTTATTAATTGCTTTATTTTTTTAATAATCTCATTTCTAAATCAATCCAGTCATTCATGTTAATAATATGTTTATTGGTTGTTTCATGACTTTTTAGTTTAGTACTAAGATTTTTTCAGTCATTAGTTCATTCATTAGCTAGTTGCATTCTATTAGATTTTGAATTAGGAAAATGCTAAGGGTTCTCCCCATAGGTTCTTTTGACGTTGTCTTAGTCTTACGTAAAATATGATTTAAGAAAAATAAAATTGTTATGGCCTCCACCAATGGTTTTTTTAGGCATTAGCACCAAATTTGAGACATTAGTACCAAATTTGTGAGGCATTACCACCAAAATTGAGGCATTCGCATCAAATTTAGGATGATCAAATTCATTTTAGATGATATCATCCCTAAAGGATTAACCTTCCACCCTTAGGTTTTAGTTTTGAATCCAAAAATAAGTTTTAAAGCATTAGAACCTAACTATTAACTCATAAAAATTAATCTGTTAGCAAAAAAACGGTACTACAATTTTATTTTTTCTTAAATCATGTTTTATGTAAGACTGGGAGAACACCAAGAGAATACTACGAGGAGAACCCCTAACAAACCCCTTTGAATAAACAACTTGCAACAAAAACAAAATACTCTATCTACATCTTTTGAATTGACTAGCTATTTTCTATTATGTTGCTCCCCATTTAATAATTTCCGTATATAATATGTACTAGAAAAATGCCTAGAGTTCTCATCTTTAGGAAAATCTATAATATCGTATCTTATTGGACCATTTTCTACTAACAAATTCCTTAATTTTGCATCAATATTTTTTCATTGGCCTGGGTCATAAATATTTGTAACAATAGAGTTAAATACATTAAAAATATTTTCATTATCTTCTAATTTTTTTTTTTTTTTGATGAATTTCTTGTTCATTTATGAGTTTTTCACCTAAATTATCTTCAATATTTTGTTTATTGCTAATAACAAATTTATTTAGAGCTCCTCTTTGAGATTCAATCAATTTATCTACTCTTTTTTTTTCTTTTTCTTTTTTAAGTTTTTCATATCCAGATGCATATTATCTAGCAGATATGTTTAATTAAAAATACTAACAAATTAAACAAACACGATTTATAAAAAATATATATATGAATATAATAAAATAAATCACACAAATAGAACAATAAAACCTGATTTGGCAAATAAATTATGAATAGTTCTTGAAGACAGGACATGAGACTCGGAGAAGAAGAGAAAATTAGCACTTAGTGAGAATACTTGAGAGAATTTTGTATTTTGAATATCTTTCTCCTTACTTTGTACATAGGGGGTGAGTTATATTTGTACACCCATGCATTGATTACAAAGAGAGATCTTAGGGAGATATGCTAAGATTAAATGAGAGAAGAAAATAAGTAACAGCTATTTCCCTTTATATACTACTAACGGCTATATCCCTTGATTTATGCAGCTATCTCTTGATTTTGATTCACTCTTTAATTCTTTCATTGATGTGGCATTATTGTTGGTTCTAATACTTAGCAGATGAGATAGGCAGAAAAGAGAAAGATATTCAAACTCTTTAATTCTTTTGATTCACTCTTTGTCGGTTTTTTTTTTTTTTTCTTGAAGTTTTTTTAGAATTTATAATGAGCTTATTAATTGGGGCCTTATTAAATTGGGGCCTTAAATTTTGATGAAATTTTTTTTTTTGGGGAGCCTTATTAAAAAAAAATTGGGCCTTAAATTTTTTTTGGTCCAAAATAAATTTTTTTTTTGAACCTTAGTAAATTGGGGGCCTAGGCGAGGGCCTAACTCGCCTGCCCTCGCCTAGAGCTGGAGCCGGCCCTAGACTGGACTGGAGTGCATTTCATATTCAACTTTTACAAGTTAGCTACCATAGTACGCCAAATACAAGAAATGTATATCTTATATATAAATATCACCATGGTCGGCCGCCATGGGAATTGAAGCTATCTTTAATTAGTTTTAGAAATTTGGTTAATTGTGTATATTGGTCGAGTTGTCACCTTCACTTGTGGCAGCCAAGACCTTTCAAACCATTCGACTGGAAAAGATCTTAATTTCTAACCTTTGTTTTCTGGACCAGCATATATCCTTGCGTGTGTTTTAGAGATTTTTTTTTTTAAATGGTTTTGATGTGACATAAATGTGTGTGAAGAGCAGTATTATTGTTTGTGTTTTTCTTTTTTAGTATTTTATGTTTTAAAGTATTTTTTAATGTTTTAAGTAATGCTACTCTTCACATCCATTTATTATACTCATTTTATTTCGACTAACTTTAATTTGCGTATTTTAAGTGACTGACATAAAAAGTTAGTTAAAATATACTACGTAATTAGCAGATGTTAAATGAGTATTATAAACAAGTGTGAATAATAATATTAATCTAATGTTTTCGGGAAAAAAATTTTAATACAAGTTTATTATCTTATTACCTTTACCTCATTCATTTTAAACAAAACAAAAGTACGTGAGAGTGGCTCCCTACTCCAGCTATATGGGAGCGTCTTTTCCAACTCTCCGACAATTTTTCTTGCCTCTATTTATTGAACAAGAAATTATAGGCAATCTATCCTTGTTTTCTCTTGTATTAACGTTGATCGATCCATAGAGGGAGAAGCTGTCGTTGTCAATGTATTAATTAATTAACCCTCGTGGTTTAAGTTTTTTCCTTAATTGGTAGTTGCTCCGAACAATCCGGTTAGATTACTGACCATTAAGCACATTTTGACAAGTCAATATATACTACTTGCATGACATTCTGAAGTCACACTCTTAAGTGTATATTTCTTTACATGTCACCTATTAAAATTTATTCACCATTAGATTTGAAATTTAATTGTAATCAATTCAAAATTTAATGGTTTTTTTTTATTTATTTTTTCTTATCACATCAAAAATATACATTTAAAAAAGTAAACTTGAAAGTACATGTAGCATTTCTCTTGTTCTTCGCATTCCAATTTTTCCCCCAAAAAAATTTGTTTTTATCCTTCACACTTTCTAGTCTAAGTATGAGGGAACCAATTGGGGGTGGTTCGCAAGGGCCATGGGGTGGCCGAAGCCACCCCTAATCTCAACTAGGGTGGCTGGCCACCTAAGCTTTTTTATTATTTATTTTATTTTTAAAAGTTAAATAATATTTTATTATTTAAATTTTAGTGAGACACATGCATGGCTTGCTGTAAGCCAAGATTCACAATTGGAGAATCTCCAATTATTCCACTAATGTGAGGGAATCCATATCCGTTTTCTTCACGTTTTGTTTCGAATTTAGGGGACTATACTTTCAGTGACAAGGGTACAAAAGAAGCTTCATTTTTATTTTTATTTTTTGCAGTTTCCTTATATTGTATTAAAAAAATTTATATTTATCTTTTGAAACAATGATTTTTATTTCATTTTACTCATAAAAAATAAAAAGGAGACAATATATGCAGGTTCTATTCCATTATATATTGACGAAAACAAAAAATGAATCAAAAACACCCACCGAAGCATGTCAGGTTCTCCACCATTTGTGACAAAGATATACTATGTCCAGTAATAAACAGACAAGGAAATAACGACAGAAACGAATGCTAATCTTTGGCCATGAGTTGTTTCAGCATGAATTTTGTTAAATTACATGTTTTCCCACAAGCTTAAGTTGATAGAAATAGATAAATTTAATCATTTAATTAACACTTTAACAACATTCTCCCTCACGTGTAGGCTCAAACTTCATTTTAATAGGTGATGTCCAACACATGAATTAAAATATTTGAGTCAAATGAGAGGTGAATTGACGGAGTCAAGTTCGATCTCAGAACCTTTGGCTCTGATATCATGTTAAATCACTAATTTTCCTAAACTTAAGCTTAAGTTCTTGGGATAACCAGTAGTTTAACAAATTTAAGATCTTTTTTGCCTGAAACTTTGGTTTTCTATGAGACATAATCATTTCTTGCTTTTAGAGGAACAAAGCGATGGACCCATTTTCGAGGTCTTCTCGAGAGGAAGATGATGAAGACTCTCTGAAATGGGCTGCCATAGAGAGACTGCCGACAAAGCGACGTATTAGGACAGGTATAGTAACTAATGAGGAGGGACAAGCAAAAGAAGTTGATATTCCAAGCCTTGGATTGCAACAACGAAAGAACTTGTTGGACAAGCTTGTGAAAAATGTAGAGGAAGATAATGAGAACTTCTTGCTAAGGCTCAAGAACCGCGTTGATAGGTAATCTAATGAAGAAATAGAAATATATATATATATATATTTTTGACATAAATACATTATGAATAACAACATTATTATAGCCTTAAAACTGAACTAGCTAGGTCAATGAAATTCTTGTCTTTCCTGTCTGTGATATAGAGTTGGGATTGAAACTCCCACCATCGAAGTCCGTTTCGAGCACCTAATTGTAGATACAGAAGCTTATGTTGGAAGCAGAGCATTACCTACACTTTTCAACTTCACTATAAATTTCTTTGAGGTATTTGATTAAATCAAACAACTACGGCTACCCGGCCGACCGCACTATTTACCTCTTGAGATCACATTTTCTTCTGCAAGTTCTGCATTTGAATTCATTCTGCAATCTCTGTCTATTTCTCTCAAGGTGTTGTTGAATTATGTTCACATTCTTCCAAGTAGAAAGAAACCACTCTCCATTCTTCGCGATGTTAGTGGAATTATCAAGCCTGGCAGGTAATATTTGGATTCTCTTTCGAAGGCTCATTGTATTGTAGGCTCTATATATTATCCGATTTTGCAGGATGACACTGCTTTTAGGCCCCCCAAGCTCAGGGAAGACAACGTTGCTATTGGCTTTGGCTGGAAGACTTAGTTCTCATCTGAAAGTAATGAAACTTTACGATTCCATGGCCATTTCTTCTATACATTTCTTTCGAACTCTTTTCACCTTATAATCTAAATTGGGTACTTGATGAAAGTAGCAGTCTTCAGGGAGAGTTACATATAATGGCCATGGAATGAGTGAGTTTGTTCCACAGAGGACATCGGCTTATATAAGTCAACATGATCGCCATATAGGAGAAATGACAGTGAGAGAAACATTGGCCTTCTCGGCTAGATGTCAAGGGGTTGGGCCCCGTTATGGTAAGTCAAGACATCAAGTATCCTTTATATATTGTACTTTGTATCTTGAAAGTTTGAACCGATTGACATGAATGCCACAATTTTGCAGACATGTTGGTAGAGTTGTCAAGAAGAGAAAAGGAGGCTAACATCAAGCCAGATCCTGATATCGATATTCTTATGAAGGTGAGAATGAAAATTTTGAATAGAAAAACTTGTGTCGGATTTCCTTTTCTTCTTCAAATTTGTCATTTTAGTAGTCATTTTATTACACGTGCACACAAGCGCGTATGCATAGACTTATTTATATCAAACATGTTAGGTTTTTGATTGGCCGATTCAATGTTCAAAACAAATGTTTGGGTGTATGATATGATCATGATAGGATCATTATTATTGAGGACCTATCTAGATAAAAGTAGGTTCAAATAAGAGTCTATCTTGTTTATAAGATAAGACGAGTAGATAAGAGATGGTTCAAATAAGAGTCTATCTTGTTTATAAGATAAGACCAGTAACAGGGTAGAAGTCTATTTACACAAGACCCCTGTATTAATATTTAAAGGAGAAACTATCAATAAAGAAGTATGAGTTGATTGTTGTTTTAGAATACAGTTTACTGTGTTTTGGAGGTCAAGGCTCCCTCGAAGTAGCCATTGGAGATCATGGCTCTCTTGAAGTAGCCGATTTATCCTTTTCTACGCTTTGTTATTAGTTGGTTATCATCAAGTGGTATCAAAGCTAGGTTGATTGTTTTCAACGACAATCACCGATCCATTTGCCCATCACCCATCATCGGAAAATCAGCCATGTCTGTCAACCTCTACATCACTGCAGAGGTACGTGCAAGGATAGAAAAGATGCGATCAGAATTCGTGGCATGGAATGAAAAAAATCACCAAGAAGATGGAGGAGCATGTGACAATAATTGAAAGCTTTTCTCCACCATGCTTTACTCCGGTAACCCAATCCTCTCCCATCACACCACAACCGACTTCCACCATCACAAAAAAGAGGAAGAAAAGAGTTGTTAAAGCAACAAAAATCCATCCATGCCGGCGTCAAACCAAATCGTCGTCAACCAGCAGCAGAGCCGCCCACCTCTATCGTAGATCCATAAATCAACAGACCCAACCTTCCAAACATGTCGCCAACCACCCCACCGTCTCATCCCACGCCGTCATCAACCCCTGCCGCGCCCCCATGCCATTTTGGTCATCTTCGCACACTAGTTCACATGGATCTCTTTTGTGGCTGATGAGAAAAAATTCTATCGTTTTTTATTGGTTCAGAAAAAGAAAGAAAAATTCTATTTTTGTTTTAGAAAATTTTTCTTGGGGACAAGAAAATTATAAGGGAAAGGGAATGATATGATCATGATAGGATCATTATTATTGAGGACCTATCTAGATAAAAGTAGGTTCAAATAAGAGTCTATCTTGTTTATAAGATAAGAAGAGTAGATAAGAGAGGGTTCAAATAAGAGCTTATCTTGTTTATAAGATAAGACCAGTAATAGGGTAGAAGTCTATTTACACAGGACCTCCGTATTAATATTTAAAGGAGAAACTATCAATAAAGAAGTATGAGTTGATTATTGTTTTAGAATACAGTTTCCTGTTTTGGAGGTCAAGGCTCCCTCGAAGTAGCCATTGGAGATCACAGCTCTCTCAAAGTAGCTGATTTATCCTTTTCTACGCTTTGTTATTAGTTGGTTCGCATCAGTGTAAGACTTGGTTGGGTAGTTTTGTACTTAGGTTTTAGTGTCAAAATTTCTTCAAAAATGTCGAGCACAAAATACCCTGTTCACAAAGGCTTATGCACTTGTCCGGATGAGCCCTGTTAAATGGAGTTACAGAATGCTCCTTTGTCAAATTTGTTAGCAAATGTCCAGATGTGAAGTTGAAGTTGAAAACACAGAATGCTCCATTTGCAAATCCATCTGCTACTATTTAGAGGTAACATCTGTCTGCAGATGTTCGGACGTGATGTTGAAATGGAATGTTCTGTCCACAAACATGTATGCTGATGGGTCCGAAAGGCCTTACCTTGTCGAGGTTTCCCGTCATCAACAAAAAAAAAAAAATGTATGCTGATTTTCAAAAGCCTTCAAGGTTAAAAGAGCTTGAAACCCTAGCCATAGTTTAAAGGGCTTACTGACACGACTGTATGCCCACACCCCTAGCTAATTTACTTGACTTGGACTAAGTAGCTAGGGTATTTACTTAGGGTATTTAAGGGCTTGTTATGCGTGACTTTCATGCTGAAGCCATTATTTTTGTTGAACCAAAAGCACTTCGCAATCGAAGCTTGAACCTTCCCTTTCTCTTGGATCTTGAAAAACCACACACACGGAGGATTAACCTTCAATCACTAGAGTTTTGGAGTGTGAGGAGATCAGATTGAAGACTGACCAGAGTCCTAAAGTTAATGCGGTAGAAATAAACAGGTTGTTTGTTTAGACTTCAGTGCAAGGAAGGGTAGTTACAAAGATTTTGCAATATTGTTTGCTTTTAAATTATGGCTTTCATTAGTGAACAAAATTCTTGGACTTGGTTGTCCTGAAGTGTCTTACCTTTGAAGAGTTATTGAAAGGGTTTTACCTCATGTTATAGTTTGTATGAATGGGTTTTGCCTTATATCCTTTTGCTCACATCCTTTTTTCACCGAGAGAAAACCTAGAGCCCAAAAATCTTTTTTCTCTCTTCTCAGCCGCCGTTCGTCTTTTGCCTGGGAGGAGGGGAGAGATTTCCCATCTTCCCTCCTCCCCTCTTTCTTCTTCTTCTCATAATGAAGTCTTTTCTTTTTGTCTATACATGGCTAGAGGTTTCTCTAGCCTTTTTCACCTCTTTTGAGGTTTTATTCGTCGTCTTATGTGACTTATCCCGCCCAAAACCACAATCTCTGCGTCAAGACTCCACATTTGCACCAGTCTTTTTCTCCACTTTCTCCTTCGTGTCGTTGGCCGGATTTGTGAAGGTTTTGAAATCAGATTTCTTTAAATCTAGATCTACTCTCCCCCAACAAATCCAGCCATCAACGCGCCATTGTACCACCAACACTGTCGCTCAAGCTTCCCGTTGCCACCGGCCGATGCACCATCCGCCATCCATGAGTCAACGCGTGGTTCTCAAGATCTGATCAGCCTCCACGTGCATCTTTCCTCCGTCTTGCCTACTGCTGCGAGAGCTGGTTTTTGGGGTTTTTTGTTGTTATTATGTTTATTACTTGGGTTATTGTACTGAAATTTGGTGTGCTTCTTTTACTTTGGATCCTTTTGATCTTATAGAGCTTACTCTTCAACAACCTCCTTCCAGAGGTTGTCGTTACCTTGCAAGATTTTGGGTGGTGTTAAAGTTACCCATTTTTTCTGTTTTAGTGTTAAAACCGCTTTATGCGGTTCCCTTTGAGAGGCCCGGGACATTTTATGACCCATTGCCTATTATTTCCCTGTATCTATTGCACTGTAATTTTCTTTTGGGTCTGTTGTGGGAGAGCCCATTCCTTTTTTTAGTGTTTTAATCCTTGTACCTTTCTCTTATTTGCTCTGAGAAAAAGAAGAAGAAGAAGAAGAAGAAAAGGTGAAGGCTATTATATTATTCAACTTATCTTTAGCCTAATACAAGCATCCTATTATATAGATTAGGGAAATATCATAAAGACTAAACTACCCCTAAAACCCTAATGACTCAAACCCTAACTCTTATAACACTCCTCTTCAAGCTGGAGCATATACATTATATGAATCCAGCTTAGAAGATACAAGCAAACGAAAAACAACTAGAAAAACATACTCTAACACTCCCCCTCAAGTTGGAACAACTTGGAGCACACAATACAAAGACTCATAAATAACAAGATAATTTAATAAAACTTTAGCGCTAGTCAGAAACTTGAACAACGAAGATTTGATCAGATCTCACCGCAAAACACCAAGGCCGATCGGATACATTGATCACAACATTGGATCGGTTCTCGCCGGAGAATCCAAGGCCGATCGGATACAACGATCTTAGGATCGATTCTCGCCGCAAAACATCAAGGCCAGTCGGACACATTGATCACAATATTGGATCGGTTCTCATCAGAGAATCCAAGGCCGGTCAGATACATCAATCACCAACAACCAACAACAAACACATGATTAACCAACAAGTTTCGCCGGAACACAAACTCAAATGATGACCACAGATCATCGTTTCAACAACGCAATCATCAAACAGCTAGATTTTTTTTTCCTGAGGGCCGCTGCAACTTCGCCGACCACCACAGGTAACTCTGGCCATCACACCCAACAACAAGAACTTGCACCCCGACAGTGCTGGTTTTTTTTTTTCTTCACCGGAGGTGTTCTGGTCACCATAAAACAAGAAGAACAGCTTTACGAGGGCACTGCCTGTGTAGGCTTAGCCCACACGGGCGGTGCTGCCACCAATAAGAGAAAACCAAAGACAGCCTATAATCGAAACAAGCTCTAATACCATGATATAGTTTGTATGAATAGCTTAGATACAAAAGGTGGAGACTATATGATTCAACTTATCTTTAACCTAATACAAGCATCATATTATATAGATTAGGAAAATACCATAAAGACTAAACTACCCCCAAAACCCTAATGACTTAAACCTTAACTTTTCTAACACCTCATAACCAAAATCCTTTTTTTTTTTTTTTTGCTTTAATATCAGTTTTATATGATTTTGGTTGGATGTTGTGTGGTAGATTACACTATCATCAGTAATAAGATTTTTGAACCATGTATTAATTGTGATCAACACTTATCCACCCCCTCTAGCCTCTAGACGTATATTGGGGTCTAAATAGGACTTCCAAAACATAACCCCCCCAATCTACAAACACCTCATCATTACATATGACATTCACAATACTGCAGGCTGTTTCACTGGAAGGGCATAAAGCAAATGTGCTGATAGATTATATTATCAAGGTATAAACTCAAAATTTATGTTGCATAAGCGGTTTTCATGATCACACTAATAAAAACCTGGCTAATTTCTGTTCTAACTCAGTTATGCTCTTTAAACCATACAGATTTTGGGATTGGAAATCTGTGCTGACACTATGGTGGGGGATGAAATGCGACGAGGTATCTCTGGTGGACAAAGAAAACGAGTGACAATAGGTAAAAGCACGTAGAAACGCATGATTCAAATGCACATACATATATACAACTAAATGTTCAACTTGTTCAAAAATTGATTAAACAATTCTTGGCATGAATTTATAAGTATGCACCAATTCCAAATTTGCGACCATGTGCTAAGTGATTTTAACAAGTATGCTAAATATGATACAGGGGAAATGCTGGTGGGACCGGTGAGGGCCCTTTTCATGGATGAGATATCAACTGGCTTGGACAGCTCAACTACTTTCCAGATTGTGAATTCACTCGGGCAGGCTATTCACATTCTTGGAGGAACAATAGTGATATCTCTCCTCCAGCCAGCACCTGAAACCTATGACTTATTTGATGACATAATACTCCTAACAGATGGGCACATTGTTTATCAAGGTCCCCGTGAAAGTGTGTTGGAGTTCTTTGAATTCATGGGCTTCAAATGTCCTAAGAGAAAAGGAGTTGCAAACTTCTTACAAGAAGTACCACTACCTTCTGAACTCTTTTTTTTTTTTTCTCAGTTGCTTTTTTACAGTCATTGTTCATTGCACCTACTTTGAATCTTTCCCTATTTGTTAGGTGACATCAAAGAAAGATCAAGAACAGTATTGGGCGCAGAACGAAACACCTTATACATTTGTCACTGCAAAGGAATTTGCTGATGCATTTCAGTCATTTCACATTGGTCAGAAACTGGGGGAGGAGCTTGCCATTCCATTTGACAAGACCAAAGCTCACCCTGCTGCTTTAACAATTAGTAAGTATGGTGTTGGGAAGAAGAAACTATTAAAAGCTTGCGTATCAAGAGAGCTATTGCTTATGAAGAGAAACTCGCTCTTCTACATTTCCAAGCTGATCCAGGTAAGTAGTAGGCAAACCTTTTTAGCTTTCTATTTAATTGCAGAAAATTCAAAATGGATAAGAATGTTATCTAGATACTACAGAAGTAAGGCATAAAACTTTGAAACTTCAAGTTAGTTAGAAGTATGATTTTCAGTACCAAGTTCAACAAAATACTGTTGTTCGCCTAAAATTAATCTGAGAAAATAACTTCTCTTTTTTTCTTTTTCTTTTTTCCCTTTCCAGCTTATTGTTATGGCTTTGTTCACGATGACATTATTTCTACGAACTAAGATGCACCGCAATACAGCAATCGATGGTCAAATCTTTATGGGTGCTGTGTTCTTTGCATTATCAATGACTATGTTCAATGGAATGACAGAGCTTGCCTTAACCATCCTGGAACTTCCTGTCTTTTACAAGCAAAGGGACCTTCTCTTTTTTCCTTCATGGTCATACTCATTACCCAAGTGGATCCTCAAGATTCCAATAACATTTTTAGAAGTTTCCATTTGGGTGTCAATGACTTATTATGTCATAGGGTTTGATCCAAGCATTAAAAGGTATGTAAATAAATAAGCATAATCTTAAGTTTAGGCTTCACATCTTTTTTGATGAATTTCCTCAATGGCAGGTTTTTCAGACAGTACCTTCTACTTGTGTGCATTAACCAAATGGCTTCCGCACTGTTTCGGTTCATCGCAGCTTTAGGAAGAGATATGACTGTTGCAAACACGTTTGGATCTTTTGCGTTACTTCTAGTCATTGTTCTGGGCGGATTTGTTCTGTCAAGAAGTAATTTTTGAATTATGAGTAAGTTTATTTTCTCAACCTTTTCTGTAGCCATGTGATTTAGATATGTCCTCTCTTTGCCTCAGATGACGTGAAGAAATGGTGGAAATGGGGTTACTGGATCTCACCTATGATGTATGGGCAGAATGCTATAGCCGTGAATGAATTCCTAGGAAACAGTTGGAAGCATGTAAGCATCAATATTTTCCCGGTTTTGGAAGAATGAAAAGCAAAATGAAAAAAAAAAAGAATTGGAAGAATCTTTAAACAATACTAACTAGTTAATGAGAACAATTTTTGTTGTAGGTGCTTCCTAATACAACAGAGCCACTCGGAGTTCTAGTCTTGAAGTCTCACGGAATATTCCCAGAAGAACATTGGTTTTGGCTTGGAGTAGGAGCTTCGATTGGATTTGTTTTTCTATTCAATATTCTGTTCACCTTGGCTCTATCTTATCTCAATCGTAAGGGACACTTTCTTTGTATCTATGCATCTTCCTTAGTGTTAGTCTTTGACAAATTGATTTGTCTGTTATTATAGCTTTTGGAAAGCCTCATGCAGTAATATCAGAAGAAAACCCAGTTGAAAAACATAGGGACAGAAAAGGGAAGTTTATTGAACTATCACAGAATGAAAGAGGAGCTGACTTTAAAAGAAGTGTAGCATCAGAATCAGCATGTGCAACAAACAGCCGTAGCAATGTGGCTAATCAGAACAAGAAACAAGGAATGGTTCTTCCATTTGTACCTCTTTCCCTCTCTTTTGATGAAATCAGCTATGCAGTGGACATGCCTCAGGTGAGCAGCAATTCACTATATACTTGTGAATTGTTTTTAAAACTTAGCTATTCCAGCTTAAATTCCATGCAATTCTGGATGTGTTGCTATGGTTGCAGGATATGAAAGCACAAGGTTTTACAGAAGATCGACTGGTACTTCTAAAGGCTGTGAGTGGAGCTTTTAGGCCAGGAGTCCTTACTGCTCTAATGGGTGTTAGTGGCGCTGGGAAGACAACTCTGATGGATGTTTTGGCTGGGAGGAAAACTGGTGGATACGTTGAGGGAAGTATCATGATATCTGGATATCCAAAGAAACAAGAAACATTTTCTAGAATATCAGGTTATTGTGAGCAAACTGATATCCACTCTCCTCACATTACAGTCTATGAGTCACTACTTTACTCTGCATGGCTCCGTCTGCCTCCTGAAGTTGATACAACAACCAAAAAGGTGAAGCATTGTATGGTGGGCCTGTAGCATATATGACATAGGCCGAAGGAGAGTGCATTTTCGTGTTCTTTTAAAGCAGTTTAAATGATATCCACTGTAATGGCTTGCAGATGTTTATTAAGGAGGTCATGGACCTAGTGGAGCTTACCTCATTAAGTGAAGCCCTTGTTGGATTGCCTAGCGTTAATGGTCTCTCAACTGAGCAGCGCAAGAGGCTGACGATTGCAGTTGAGCTTGTTGCCAACCCATCTATAATATTCATGGATGAGCCAACCTCAGGCCTCGATGCTAGAGCAGCTGCAATAGTGATGAGAACAGTGAGGAACACAGTGGACACAGGACGAACAGTGGTATGCACCATCCACCAGCCAAGCATTGATATATTTGATGCCTTTGATGAGGTATGTCTCCAAGGCTAAGGAACAAAAATGGTTTCACGTTTCTACATTACATACTTACACGCATATATATGTACATTTGCAGCTATATCTTTTGAAATCCGGAGGAGAAGAAATATATGTAGGCCCAATAGGCCAGCAGGTTTCATATTTGATCAGTTATTTTGAGGTCGGGCTAATTAGTAAATACAAATATTTACTAAATTTAAAATAAGTTTCTTTATTTATAGCCTCATTACTCACATAGATGAGTTTATGTTTTCTCAAGGGAATTAGGGGAGTTAGTAAAATTAGAGATGGCTATAATCCGGCAACATGGATGTTGGAAGTGACTACAGCAGCACAAGAAAGAGCTCTAGGAGTTAATTTTGCTGATGTATACAAGAATTCAGAACTATACAGGTGCATTCACATTAAAAAATAATAATAATATCAGAAACTTCATAAGATGGACCAAATCATAAAGAAAAAATGACTATAGTTTTAATTTCCCTCGTTGAATTAAGACTGATAGGAAAACAAACTATCTCTATGATATATATGATGATATTCTGAGGTCAATGATTCAGGAGAAACAAAGCAATGATCAAGGAACTTAGTAAACCTCAGCTTGGTTCAAAAGATCTGTACTTCCCTACTCAATACTCACAATCATTCTTGACCCAATGTCTGGCTTGCCTTTGGAAACAACACTGGTCATATTGGCGGAACACACAGTACAGTGCTGTTAGACTATTATTCACAATTTTCATAGCTTTTATGTTTGGGACAATATTCTGGGATCTTGGTTCCAAAAGGTATTTATTAGAGGAAAAGGAACAGGTTAAATTCTGCAGATTTAACATTTGCCTCCTTTTGTTCTTAATAAGATAATATTCTCTTGTATTGCAGGAGAAGGCTGCAAGACATCTCCAATGTTGTGGGTTCCATGTATGCCGCTGCTCTATTCATTGGAATACAGAATGCTGCATTGGTGCAGCCAGTAGTTGCTGTTGAGAGAACAGTTTTCTACAGAGAAAGAGCAGCTGGAATGTATTATGCTTTACCATATGCCTTCGGACAGGTAGATCATGCTTGTAATTTTTCAAGAGGGATCCAATTATAAGATTTATGAATTTTTTTTTTATGCAATCACCATATATAAAAGATCTGTGCACTGTTGAAATTTATGAGGAATAATAAAATATGGAGAAGAAAAGCATAAGCAAAGAAAGAGAAAAGACACAAGGAATTTTGGTTGGTTCAGTCTTAGACACCTACCTCCACCACATCTAACTGCCCTAAGGGCTACAACTTGTTCTTACTGTCTTTATTGATGTTTTCAATACAAAGGTCTCTATTTATAAGAAAACCACGGTAGGTCAAAAAATACAAGTAGGATAATCAAATCTCTAATATTTGATTACAATCAAACCTAAATGGAGAATATTTTAGTATTAGCCTAATATGGAAAACTTATATTCCAACGTGCATTATTGAAGCTTTGAATTTCCTAATATTTACATGTATATATACACACACATCTATATACATGCAAAGAGACAATAAAATGGTTGAATTGTTACAAGTGAGGCATGCTAGAATATGGAAAATAATATAATGAAAAGAATCAAAGAATGAATTTGAGTTGAGTAGCAATCAGCTTTGTCACTAGATAATTGCCGATGGTAATAATTTTTGTATTAGAGAATGCTTGAATTATTCTCATGAAGATTGAGATTACATATGCAAGATGTGCAGATATTACTCAAAACAACTCTCAAAGATTTTATTGTTTCATCTGCAGCTCATGATTGAGCTCGCGTACAATCTCGTTCAGGCTGTCATATATGGAGGACTGGTATATGCCATGATTGGATTCGAGTGGACAGTTACCAAGTTCTTCTGGAATCTCTTCTTCACGTTCTTCACATTCTTATACTTCACTTTCTTTGGGATGATGACAGTGGCCATCACTCCAAACCAAACCATAGCTGTTGTAGTTTCTTCATTCTTCTATGCATTGTGGAACCTTTTCTCAGGTTATTTCCTTCCACGAGTGGTAAGCATGTGTGAACCCTATCCAATTATCTACAAACTAAGCAACGTCACAAGGACAGCTAAGAGTATGTTTGGGATTGCATTGAGAAATTAAGCTTTTAAAGCCAAAAAGAGTTTCAAAACTGCGTTTTAGCCCTTTATAGAGTAAAGAAGAAGTCACTATAAGTACTTTTTAAGCTCCATAACGTAATTTCAAATAGGCTCTAAAAGTTCCTTGTTTTTGCAGTATATGCCGGTGTGGTGGAGATGGTTTTACTGGGCATGTCCTTTTGCTTGGACGTTGTATGGATTGGTTGCATCACAGTTTGGAGACGTCAAAGACATGCTTGAGACTGGTGAAACAGTGGAAGAATATCTTTGGATTTACTTTGGTTTTAGACATGACTTCCTAGGAGTGGTTTCCATTGTGATTGTTGGGATAACACTTTTCTTCGGAGTCAGCTTTGCCTTTTCAATAAAGGCATTCAACTTCCAGAAAAGGTGATGGAGGTAAAATGTTACCACTTTTCTTATACAATGAGATGATAATTTACTCAATCAAAACGACACTTCAAAGCAAATACTCACTGGCCGGCTCTAAAATGCAATTCTAGTTCCAGTTGATCCAAGTCAAGACATGTTTGAATTGGTAAAAATTTCTTAGGGACTTAATTTGTGACAAATTTTATTGTCTAAGAAAAACATCAAGTAAATAAACAAATCCATGAAGCATCTTCAATATTCCAATCATTTTTCAAGTTTTCCTCATATCCCTTTACCTTTATGAGCATAAGTTAAGCTGCCATTATTGTTATGGCCCCAATTTGGAGAAATTAAGAGGGCACGAAACTTGGCTGTTCATTTTTTTCAAATAGACTTTTTGAGTGTTAAACGCACTTTTTAAGCCCCTCAAACGCAGACTCAAACAGGCCCAAAGTGTGGCTTGTCGTGGTATGAATCATACTGTATTCAACTTGTAACATGTAATTTGGTATGGGTCATAAACATATCATAATGGTGCACATGCTCTTTCACTGTATGTGCATTTTCATTAATCAATATAAAAATGTTCGTGGTATCACATAATTTTCATGAAATATCAAAATCATAATTCATGTCATAAAACATCATGAAAATTTTCATAACATCATATCTTCATCTTTAAAATAACATTATGTGTAAATCTTGTCATTAACATTAATTGTGACTTCAAAAATATAGAAGAAAGTATTAAAAATACATGCATCAATTAGAAAAATAAAAATAAAAATAAAAAATCGACATTTTAAAAATCATTAATTTAGTAGAAAACATTTGTCGGGAGTTTTAAGGTGTTCACTTACTTGGTTGCCGGCATCTACAATCTATCATGTAACTTTGTTTAGAAAAGCTCCTCATTAATCTAACACTTTTCATAAATTAACAAAGGACTACATTATCCAGAATTCTATTCTTCTAAACAACTATCCTCCCCTCTCTTTCTCCCAATTGAAGTCCCTAGCTTTACTAAATGCTAAGCTGTCCAAGATTGAAATCTATAGACAATCCTTGGTTTCCTTTTATGTCCAAACTTCAATTCAAAAAATCACATAATAACACAGCTAATATTTATTTATGCATCAAAACCTAAAACTAGTTAGTACAATTAAAATCGTGCGAGCTTGGCCTAAAGCGGACAATATCATATCATTTATGGCGAAGTGTTACATATGGTATTAAAGTAGAAGCTCAGCCTGAGATGGGGGAACGTGCACAAGCCTATGAGGGTCGCTAGCGAGGACACTGAGTCCCAAGAAGGGGTGATTGTGGAGTTTCACATTGTCTGTGTGTAAGAAATGAGATGTTCTTATATAGAGCATGCTCTCTATAAATAGTATGAGGCCTTTTGAGGTAAACCAAATAATAAAATTGTGCGAGCTTGGCCCAAAGCTGACAATATCATATCATTTAGGGAGGGGTGTTACAAATACAATGTTTCAAGTTGGTCCAAATGAAAATAAAGTGACATTGGGATAACACTTCTCTTTGGAGTCAGCTTTGCCTTTTCAATAAAGGCATTCAACTTCCAGAAAAGGTGAGGAAGGTGGTCATAATTTTGCAGAACTTCATTGGTACTAAATGCATATTCTAGAGTAAAATGTTACTTCTTTTCTTATACAATAAGATGATAATTTACTTGAGCTGTAAAATGCAAAGAGCAGTGATGAGACCAATCAATGGACCAATGGTTCTAGTTCCAGTTGATCTAAGCGATGATGGTGCAAATTTCTTAAGGACTAAATTTGTGAAAAAGTTTATTGTCAAAGAAAAAAGAATTAAGTAAATAAATCAATCAATGAAGCATGTTCAATATTCCATAAGTAATTGTTTTATCTTAAAACCTTGATTTTGACTATAATTCCATGTTCTCAATCATTTTTCAAGTTTTCCCCATATTCCTTTATCTTCATGACTGTCAGTTAAGCTGCCATTATACCCAGCAGCAAAATTTACAGTTCATTATCCTGACTATTAAATTTTTCTTATATTTCTTCACACAATTGCTCAAAATTGCTTAGAGGAACAAATTAAAAGTGGCTTAATAAATAAAACTCACATGGGAAAAATTTAATTTGGGACCTTCACGTAAACAGGGCAGATGATTTGTTGTTGGTGATCCCAGCATATGGTTCAATGACAGCTTCATGGTGAGGAGAACACCCTTCAAGTCCTGTCAGCTGAGAGTAAATAATCATGTTCAATTTTAAGCTGGTGGCATTAAGCCCTCATTAATTTACTAAAAAAAAAATTAAAAAATAATAATAATAACAACTAAACAAAGAAGTAGAAAAGAATGAAATGAAAACATATATTATCTGCAACTTAATAGTTTTTTTTTTTTTAATTTATGTGGAAAAATACGGTGTCCAAAAAATAGGAACAACCGATTTTCAAGTAGTTCAACAAAATTACACTAGCCCAAGGACTCACAACCAAAAGTAGAAGAAAGATCAAAACTATCTGGGGAAAATATACTTCTTACTTATGAAATATTACAACAATGGAAAAACTTGGGTTGGACCACACTTGCATAAGATAGGAGAAGGTTTTGTTGAGATATGATGGAATAAGAGGCTAGGAAACATGCCTAGGGTATATAAAAGGTTTAGGGAAGGGTTCTAGAGCATTCTCACACTTAATTAACAAGATAGGTGTGACTTTTCAAGAGATCAAGGAAGAACAACGAATTTGGCTTAGAGATGATAATAATGTCTCATGGAAATGTGTAAGGTTGTCTTGAAATATGAAATTGGTTGAATGAGGGTAGTGGAGGTTAGATGACCAAGGTGATAAGGTGGAAAGGCTAAGAATGACAAGAGTCATCCATCATGTGCAAATGAGTCCCCCCACAATAACTTACATAAAAATCCTCACTACAACACTCAAAACAAAAACAAGAAAATTAATAACTATAGATTCTAGAAAATACACTTTAAAATTTAACAATTCAGTCCCGCATTCAATTTATTAATGAGAAAGAACAAGGATGCTGCGTTCAACAGCTACAATGTCAAGAATACAAAGAGGGGTGTCCTCCATATGAACTTGTTCATCCATAATGGAAAGCGCATTCTTGGCTAACCTATGAGCTTCTCCATTTGCCTCACTCTAATTCTAATTCCACCAGTTGGAATCCCAATTCTTTAGCAAAAACTACAGCTCTCAATGTCGTCGTGGCTTCAACAATAATCAAGTCAATGATATGTAGTATGGGGAGTAATTCTATTAGTCCATCTTATATCCCTCAGAAAATGAAGTAGTTTTTAAAATCACCATTAGATCAAAATTCAATAATGATCAATCACAAGTCCAATGGTAATTTTAAGAGTCACATCATCCTTGAAGGGACATAAGAGTGACACAAGAAAGACTTATAACATTACTCATTATATGAGAGTTATCAACGTTGCCAATACTTCTCCTTCCTTCATGGTCTTTTACAATCACACCAATGCCCATTTTACCTTTCGTTTTATCAACAGCTACTTTCCAATTAATCTTCACAGAACCCAATTAATCTTCTGTCATACATATTTGTATTCACATTTTTAAAATCCACAAATTGGCTAGGATGACAAAAGAGCCTCCCATAAACCACCAAGTTTCCCCCACAACTTCCTAATCCTAGCCATGAGCTCAACATCCTCATCATCTAATTTATTTTGCATATCTTGCACAAATATAATAAACTCCCCACTCCCCTTGCAACTCTCTTGTATCTTCCTCCCACACATACTCCATGCATCCCTTGCAACCAGGCAAATCCACAAGATATGTCCCACATATTATAAGGCATAATGGGTCCTCACCTATCTTCCTTTTGGGCAAATTTGCTTTTTGAAAGCAGCGCATTATTACAACACCCCATCTCAGTTTCTCTTCCAGTGAAAAGTCAAGAGGACTTGTAGGAAGATTATCAACTTTTTTTTTAGGGGGGGGCGGGGTGGGGGGGAGGGGAGCCGAAGGTAAAATGCTTCTAGCACTTTAGACAAAATCATTGAAGACAAGCTTCCCAAACCAGAAGAGTTAGTTAAAATCACAAGACGGATTCCATACAGATAATGAAGACAATAATGATTCGAATAACTTCATGCACAACTGAACTCCAAGACATCACATGGAATAAACATTTCCAAATCGTGGTATGCCAGAATAAATGCAGATGGATGATGAACAAACTTCAAAGAAAACAACAAATCATGCTATTGACTTGCTGCCGCATATGTTACAGTTGGAACTCGGGATTCTCTCCCAACATCTAAAACTACAATAAATTTTAAAGACAAAAAAAAAAAAAAAAAAAAAAAGAAAAGAAAAATCCGTAACATCTCAATTTGCCAAGCTATCTAAGAAGCTTTGCAACTCCCTCAAACCTTCTGCAGAAAAGCTCCTATGCACTCGAGGGCGCGGGGTAAACAAGTTAGGGGGAGGCCGGGGTTGAAAACAGACAACAACAACAGCTAAATTATCCCCACTCTTCCTCTTCAAAGCCTCATCAACCAGATCCTTACAACACAAGCCTGGGTCATTGTGCTCCTGAAGCCTGCGCCGAGCAAAATCTACAGCATTTTGGCTCCTAAACACATCCCAGATCCCATCGCAGCCTATGATGAGGAATTCGTCCTCCTCCGTCAGTTTTCTAGACATAAGCTCAGGCTCTGCGCTGAGTGGCCCACCATCCCTATCTTTCATTCCTTCCATGTGCCAGTTTCCCAAAGCACGAGCAACATTAAGCTGTCCATTAAGGTAACCATCAGATACATGACCTCCAGAAGCCTCGATCCGCTTCCTTTCTTTGCAGCAGATTGGTTTGTGATCCCTTGACATTTCAATTGCTTTGCCACGGCGGCACAGCACTGCTCGACAATCTCCAGCATTTGCCACCACCAACAACCTGCCATCAGAAACTGCAATCTAATTGATTCAACAATATAACAAGATTTTAGATCTCAGACCAACTCCTATAGCATGCCAAAATATCCCTAAAGTATGTGATTTTGGACTCATGATGAAGAGCATCAGTTAATTTTTAACAAATAAAACCCTTTCACTATAAAGAAAGCCCAAAAAGATCAACATATAACATGATCCTGCCTTCAATCCACCATGAGTTCACACATCATTGATCAACTCATGCAATTCAATAAGAATGCCGATAACTTTAAGAAAACTAATTTATATGTACAAAATTTGTAAGGGGTTGCATAAATGTTGGACCAGGAGATGCATACAAGATCCAAGACACCTTAAGGCTTATTTTGCTCCAATACTTATAACCTCAGTTTATCATCAGGACAAACATAACAGGAGGATTCAATAGTCTGTCAGAGCTTGCTTTGGACAACGGAAGATCTGTCACATGTAACACACCAAATTCCACGTACGCAATGACACTCAGGATCCAGAAATATAATTATCTGGAGCATAATGACACTCGGTGCTCCTGAATCACAGAAAATGGGCTTCCGGAAAGCAAGCTAACGTATGCAAGGGAGTATCAGACTCAGTACTCACCCCATGAAAGAATAAAATCAAAGATAATATAAATTATTATGAAAAAGAGCAAAATTTGTATTTATATGCCCCTAACCCTCCAATGACGAGAGCCGCTAAAGCAGTAGTGCCAGACGCAAGGGCCGCATCCAAAGAGCAAGCATCTGCAAAGGCAGTGTCAGTTTGTAAAAAAGCTGAAGCAATAACTCTTTCAATATCCTTCGGGAAGTTTTCATCCTCAACAATGAACTTTGGCAAATGATAGCAAGCAAAGTCAGCAGCATGCTTTCCTCCATGTCCATCAAACACCTGAACAGCCAATATTATACTACCAGTGAATAGAGAAATACTAGATAACCAAACAAAATCAAGAAAAATAGGTGACAATTCCAATTTTGAAATAACTCCTGAAATCCGCATAAAAATAAACCATAAAACCTAACTAATAAATAAGGAACTACCATGCAGGCATCGCCATTGAATTTCTCCAGCCATTGCAAGCGAAGATAAAACAAAAAATTAGGCTCTATTTGTTAATGTGCTTTGTGGGGTGTTTTTTTCTAATCATATTAAAACCAAAAAAAAAAATGAAAATTTATTTTTTATTAGACTTTAATATTGTCTATTAAAATTTGACTTTTCGAAAAGAGGCTCTAGGATTCTTTGACTTCAGTATTTTTGCTTAGCAATTGCAAGAGATCAAATCTATGCATGGGTTTTTGTCTTAAATTATTTGTGAGAACTCTAAAATTGCCAAAGCCGCGTTTTTAGAAATCAAATACATAACACAGAAAATTACATCTTAATACACATTACAAATAGGAAAAAACAAAATTTTTCTAAAAACAATTATACATTCAAATTATAAACAAATAAAACTAGATTTAAACCAAGGAAAATTTGTTTCTACCACTATGAGTTGATTTACACTCTCCTGTTTTTTCATTTCATATAGGTGTACAAAAATAATAATATCTTAAAAAAACAACCTTGTATAATTTTATTTTATTTTTTTAGAAAACACAAAACAAAACAAAAACCCTCATTTTTTTAAAAAGAAAAACGACCATTTGGAATTGAGGCTTTGTTGAAATATGATCCAAAAGAAGTTTTGCTCAATTTCTCTACTGCTCTCTTTTGGCAAAACTATAAACACCATAAATTAAATACAAAAAGAAAAACCAAATATACATTATTGCAACAAAAGAAGATTAAACTCTAGCACCTAGCAATCGGAAGCACAATGAAGACACAATCCTCTATTTGCCAAGACATTTGAGCCTTTTCATTTTCTTCGGCAAGACATTTCTTTTGACAACATGAGTTTTCTTTTATATTTTTTCTTTAGGTATGACACTTCACGATTTTAAACACTTTATTGGAATACTGTTTTAAGCATATTGTTGATATTCATATATACTTAGCCAAAAATAAAAGATTGTGTATCCCAATTTCTGTATTCATAAATAATATTAAAGAAATTAACTTTAATATTTTTTATAAAAAATTGGCTTAAAATTGCGACAAGTGTCCCTTTTGAGTAAAAAAGGTTCTTCATAAATACTCAACCAAAAATAAAAGATTATGTAACCCAATTTGTGTACTTCGTAAATATTATTAAAGATTAATAGAACATTGTTTAAAGAATAATAGAATACAATTGGCAACCCCTTCCAAAAGAGGCACAAATTGGGTAAGTATTTATTTTATATATATAATAGCCGAACCTTCAAGAGAATTGGCTTAAAATTGCGAAAAGTGTCCCTTTTGAGTAAAACATGCGTTTAGTCATGTATGGGTCGGAGAGAGGGGGGTGGCGGTCCAAAGTTGGAGCGGGTTCTCATGGTAGGGGCTTGTGGAAGTTTATAAGCAAGGAATGGTTTCACTTTTCCAATCATATTAGACTCATTCCAGGTGACGGGTCCAGAATCAGTTTTTGGAAAGAGGCGTGGTGTGGTAGTGTGCCTCTTATGGAGGATTATCCGGGGTTATATAGCCTGGCCAGCAACAAGGAGGCCTCCATTGCGGATAATTTTGATTCGGTGAGTGGCTCGCGTCAGTGGAATATCAGTTTTGTGAGATCTTTGAATGATTGGGAAGTGGATGATTTGGCGTCCCTTTATAGCCTCTTGTATTCTTATAATATGGGCGGTGGGGCTAACAAAATTTGGTGGGTTCCGAATAGGAAAGGAAAGTTTGAGGTGAAATCTTTCTATCTCACTCTAAATTCTTCTATTAGCTTCCCTTTTCCTTGGAAGAGCATTTGGCGCACTAAAGCCCCTCCGAGGGTGGCGTTCTTTGTGTGGTCGGCTGCTCTTGGCAAAATTCTTACCTTGGACAACTTGAGGAAGAGAAATTTTGTGTTGGTCAATAGATGTGGGATGTGCAAGAAAGAAGAGGAATCTATTGATCACTTGCTTCTTCATTGTGAGAGTGCCCAATTTTTATGGAACGCCTTTTTTAGTCGCTTCGGTTTGGCTTGGGTTATGCCTCGGGGGGTTGTGGACCGTTTGCATTGTTGGTGGTCGGGGGGGCGTCCGCGCAGTGCTGTGGTTTGGAAAATGGTTCCGCTTTGTATCATGTGGTGCCTATGATCCGAAAGGAATGGGAGATTTTTCGAGGACTCCGATAGAAGCTTGGAAGATCTTTTACATTCTTTTTTTAATACTCTTTTCACGTGGGCGGCTGCTTGGCTAGCCCCCACTGTGATTACCTTCTCTGATTTTCTTTTTCTCTTCTCTAGCCCTTCTTAGGCGTTCTCTTGTATACTTCCTGTGTACTAGGGTTGCGCCCCTTTGCGCTCTTTAATAAAACATTACTTATCCAAAAGCCTTTAAGTAAAATGTGTGTTTAGTATTTTTGGCGAGGTATTTATGAAGAACGTTTTCTATTAAAAATTTTATAAACAATATTAAAGTTTATTTCTTTAATTTATTTATGAATACACAAATTGGGTTAAATAATCTTTTATTTTTTGCTAAGTATTTATGACGAACAAAAGTTTGCTTAAAATAGCATTCTTTTATTCTTTAATAATATTTACAAAAACTCAAATTGGGTTACATAATATTTCATTTTTGCTAAGTATTTATGAATATCAAAAGTTTGCTTAAAAATGTATCAAATAAAGTGTCTAAAATCATGAAGTGTCATACCTAAAGAAAAAGGAAGAAAAAAAAAAACTCACATTGTCAAAGAAGATGTCTTGCCAAAGAAAACAAAAAGGCTCAAACGTTTTGGCAAATAGAGGATTGTCTTTTGTTGTAATAGTGTATATTTGGTAACCATTAGCGGCGGTGGTTCAATGGTCTCAAGGAAATCCCCATGAGGCTGGGCACGTACTAGGATGTGGGTTTGACTCTCAACAACAGCGAATCACTCACATAAGCCTAATTAGTATTAGCCGCCTTAGGAACCATTAATGTCCTAATGGGGCTGGATCAGGCTATGAGTAGCCACAGTTGGTCGGCCCCTCCTACCCTTTTGAAAAAAAAAAAGGGTGTATATTTAGTTTCTGGTGTTTATTGTTTTGCCATTAGAAAAACCTTTTATGCTCTTTGCACCCAAAGAAAAGAGAGCAACAAAGAGATTGAACCAAACTTCTTTGAGACCAAATTTAAACAAAGCCTCAATTCAAAATGGTATTGTCTTTTTATTAAAACAAAAATGATAATTATAATATATTTTTTTAAGATATTATTTTTTTGTACGCAGATCAACTCAAAGAGTGCAAATCAACTCATAGAGGTAGGCACATATTTTACTAGGTTCAAATCTAATTATATTTTTTATAATTCGATAGTATAATTTTTTTTTCGAAAAGTTTTGTTTTTTTCCTATTTGTAATGTGTTTTAAGATATAATTTTGTGTTATGTATTTAACTTCTTGAAGACACGGCTTTGGCAACTTAAAATTTATTACAAATAATTTAAGACAAACCGTGCATAGTGCTAGTTTTTTTTTGGATAAGGTAATCGAAATATCATTAAAAGCATAAAGCACAACTAGGCATAGCGCAAGTTATAGCCTAGTGTGACAAAAAGGTCAAAACTATTTATATGTTTTTATGAGTGTTTTGAGTTTAGGGTTGTTTGTTAATGTTTTTGGTTAGCAACTTAAGATTTCTTACGAAGAATTTAAGATAAACCCGCGCATAGCACTAGTTTTTTTTTTTTTTTTTAATAAGTAATCGAAATATCATTAAAGGCATAAAGCACGACCAAGCATAGCTCAAGTTATAGTCAAGTGTGACAAAAAGGTGAAAACTATTTTTATGTTTTTATGAGTGTTTTGAGAATAGTAACATTCTCAAAACTATTTTTAGGTTTGTTTGTTAATGTTTTTGTTTTAAGAATAGAAAACGAAAGTTTTTACAAAACGAACCTTAATTTTCATAACTAGTAAGTAGTAACATAAATTACTATCACCATCACCAACTCCACAAAAAAGTTCAATGCACAAATGCATCGACCACACCAACTCTCCTCCATGACCCACCATTTCTTCAAACCTCCATGATGTAGGGCAAGATTCAAGGTAGAGAAGATACAGTATAAGTTCTCAAAGAGAAGGAAAGATGTGGAAACACAGTGAACAAAGAAACTGGAACGGGGAGAAAAACTAGAAATACCATTTTCAGCTCATGCATTTGATTTAGAAATATCTGCATGTGCATCAAAAACTAACTTATATACCCTCCTCGTCTTTGCTCGATGACCCAAAAAAGGGCCAAAGAAAATCCAAATTAACATACACTTTGCTCTTATTATCACTTGAGTAAACTAGTAAAATGCTTGTGTCATGATGCCTCCAATGTTCTTTTAAGTACATTACAGTTTTATTAAATGTGACTAACATTTTCATATGAGATGCAATTGCTCAAGAAATACAAATCAAAAGATAAATAAATGAAAAGTACTATTGGAAAAACACAGATAATTTGATTGTTAACTTTTAGAAATGAGGCATATAACTACTCAACAAGGATCATATACATTAATGTGAAAATACACAAGTGACACAAGGGTGGCATACAGTATCTTGCACATTCATTAATAGTAATAAGAGAAGAGAATTACCCCGTAGAAGGCACTAGGCCCATCAGTCATATTCTTGAGCCCATACTTTTGCGTAAAGTCGTCAACGCAAACGTATACATCTTCCATTTTTGGACGAAGCCCAATGTTGGTGCATGCTCCAGAGCGGACAATTGGAATAAACTCAGACTCATGATCCTCTAGGTCAGGCTCTGGTTCAACAGAGACACCTGAGGTCTTGGTCCTAATCTGCAAAATACCGATCAAAACCTTATATCACACCTAGACCGACAAGAAAATTCATGAAAAAAGATAAATAGTTTGTTTGCAGGAGATATGTCTCCTGCACAATATTTCTTATGGCAACTACCACCAGAGGGGTTGGCTTAGAGGAAAAGGGCTCACTCTCCAGTGCTTTGGTGAGGGGAGGACATGGATTTGAGTTTTCATGGGCAAGATATGATAAAGGGATGAGACCCATGCCCATTAATCTTTGATCACCTGTTTTCTACTAATATGCCCTTTGTGGGCTGAGATGAGGCTACAGCTCAGCTCGTCTTGGGGGAGTGCTTGCAGATCCCCTGCATTGCAGTCTCGTCTATGCCCCTCTTGGTTGATGCCCCAGCGGATAAAGTGCTCCTATGGTAAAGCCTAAGTAAGGAGTTTCAACCTCTAGTTATTGCCCCCCTTACCCTTTTTTGATTCAACCATAATTAATCATAAGTGTGGTATGAGAATAGGGCTACGCAGAGAGAGAGACAGAGACAGAGAGAATAGGGCCACACTTGATTTAAGGAAAAGGAAAATATAGTTATTTCGAAGCCTTAGAGTCAAAGAATTACAGTAATCACATAGGGGAAGTGGATGAGAGAGAGAATCAAAATTCAAAAGACTGAAATTTTCTGATTAAAAAAAAAGAGTTATAGAGTATATGATGAAAAAATTCAACGGGCATATCACACAATTATAAGACATAGACTCAAACCCGCCATCACATTAGCCTTTTTTGGTTGTCACTTGAATTTGAATGTTCCCATACACATCTTTGCACTGACATTTAATGTACAAATCCACCATTTCGAATGTGCCATCAGAAGAAAGGAAAACTCGAGCACACACACCCACAATCACTTAATTGATGGAATGAGTAATCTCCAAAAGTTATAGCGTATATGATGAAAAAATTCAAGGGCCATATCACAAAATTATAAGACATAAAGATTCAAATCCACCATCACGTTAGCCTTTCTTGGTTGTCCCATGAATTTGAACGTTCCCCTACATATCTTTGCACTGGCATTTAATGTACAAATCCACCATTTCGAATGTGCCATCAGAAGAAAGAAAACACAAGCACGCACACACACACACACTCTTAATTGATGGGATGAAAAATCTCCAGAAGTTCATGAATTACACCCACTTCAAATTTTTTAGGATGATTGTCACGATACTAGAGAATTGCCACTTTCAGAAAATGTTGGAACTGTTCATCAAAAACCACCAAAAAAATGCAAATATAGCTAAGAAATACAAATTAACGACCATATAACTTTTCTTTTTTTATTGCCTAACATTTAACACCACTAAAGACTGCTAGACTCATGATTTTCTTACAGAATTCATCATCCACATCACCCATACCATTAAAACCAGCCCTCGGTTTCGCCAAGTTTAATCAGTACTAACATAATATCGTGCTAAAAATTACAATTTCAGTAGAAGCATTGAATAAAATTCAACCAACCCCCCTAAAAAATTGCACATTGAGCGAGCTAATAACAATTAAACTATAAGGAAGACACAGCAAAAAAAAAAAAAAGTCCGACTCTGACAATGAAGACACTAGCTTTGAAGGAAACTCACGAGAGAAGGGTGACGAAGAAGCGACTTGTTACACGGCGGGCTCGGCCGACACGCCGCAGCGAGAGGGTTCGGAGGCCGACCCAGACCCTGACCCTGGCTCGAGCTCCCATTCTCTCTTCCATTGAAATAGTCTTCACTTTCCTCCATTGTTCTCAACCATCATTTTCCTCCATTGTTCTCAACCAGTTCGTTAGCTCCACTGTGAAATTCAAAACCGGTATGAGCTTGATAAAGTTCGAGTCTTTTGGGAGTGAGAGTGAGGAAATAAGGGTTCCTGGGATTTGAAAATTGAATCACAAGGCGAGTCTTCAGTGAGCCAACTCAGCGGGAATTGATTGGAATTAGTACAATATTCACCCCCTAAAAAACAAAGCTTTGTCTCAGGTTCCGGCGAAGGGGAAGATTAGGGATTTGCAAGAGCTTGATGAAGAAAGAGGTAGAGTGGAACGGAGAATTAGGGTTTAATGGTGGGAGGGGAGGGGGGTGTTACAGAAGAAACGACGCCGTAGCGAGTGACATGATATACAGCGAGCAAGAGAGAGATTTGGGGCGGGCGAATCACACGAGGGGGGGCACTGATTTGTGGATCAATTTATAAGGAAGCTACACAACGACACCGTTTTGGACCCGACGTCACTTTCCTTTTTATGGTTTCTTATACGAAGAAACTTCAGCTCTCTCTCTTTTTCGAGATATTTATTAGATGGATTTATGGCGAATATCTGCATGGAATTGGAATCTTCCAAATAATGATGTGGCACTTTTTCTCTACCTACGTCAATCGTCATGAGAGATTTAAAAAAAGCCGGAGGGTAATTTAAACTTTTAAGGTTGTTGTCTGACATTAGTACGTCGATAAGAATAGGTGATAAAATATTTAATTTAAATGGAAGTAAATTAATTAAGTTAATATTTAATTTCAGTTTAAGATTTTTTGGTCCAATATTATGTTAATTGTTAAATTACCAATTAACCTAAAAATTTAAGCTTTTAAAATAAATGAAAATTTAACGATATTTATACATTAAAAATGTGATTTCAAGTAATGTTAAAAAGTTATAAATTATATTTTTATCTCACAACTATTTCACAATTGCTAATATGAAAGTTTTAACTAACATTTGGATGAATCATTGTTTTAAAGGTAGGTCTTACACAAATTTAATAGTGAATTTACCTATTTACCCCTTTCACTATTCAGAGATGGATGAAAAGATGGAATGTATTTTATCATTTATCTTTTAAAAAATAAAATTAATCAAAAGTTTGTTGATATTGTATAAAATTACTCTAAAGTTTATTCTTGACTAAACAGGATAGTAGGAGAGCTTGTTGTGAAAAGTTCCCAGAGTTTTGTCTTTAATTTCATTTCACTCGGACTAACAAAATGTTTTCTGAAAAAAATAATTTAATTTTCTTTTCGATGTTTGATATAATCGAAAATATTTTTTGTTGACCTAAAAAATAATTAAAAACTATTTTTTGAATTTGAATTTCTCATTCTCAAATCTTCGATTTCGTCAAACAACTACCATAAGTCTCTATAGTTCACCAAATCACTACCAGAAGCTACTGGACCACCAGCAAAGTTCGTCTAACCACCACTAGAATCTGACAGCGGTTGCATTGATGCCACCCCAAAGGTTGGTACAAGCCAAATGCCTAATTTTTATTTTTTTTAGGAAAATCATTTTTTTCATTGAAAATGTTACGATAAAACAAATAAAAGTAAGGAGCCCCTACTATGCGGTCATGCTGCAAAAGGGGTGTTTTGCAGCATCCACTATTGTGGTGATACGTCAACAAGCTCAATTTAACAAAATGAAATCAAAACAGCAAATCAAAAATCAAAACACAAACCGACACCAGCGAACCCACCCCCCACCGGCGCCGGAGAGCATGCAACCGGCCAACATCGCCGGCCGGAACACCAGCTTTCCGGCCGAAAAAAATCAGCATCGCCAGCCAGCTTTCTTTCTCCCAAAAACTCTTTTCTTTCCCCAAACCCAGCATCACCGGCAGAAAAAAACAAAAAAACAAAAAAACAAAACAAAACAGAAAAAAAAAAAAAAAAAAAAAAAAAAAAAAAAAAAAAAAAAAAAAATCAACAAAACCAGAAAAAACAAAACTCAAACTCCAAATCCTTTCTAGCAAAATAAAATCAAAACAGCAAATTTAAAACCAAAACCAAACCGGCACAGCAAACCCAAACCACAGGCGCCAGATAAACCCAAACCACCAGCCGGCCATGGGTCACCATCTCCAACCCTATTTTTTGCGAAATTCAGCCTAAAAAATCAATTCTAATGCCTCAAAAATCAATTATAATGCATCAACAATCGATTCTAATGCCTCAAAACTTATTTTGAATTCAAAACTAAAACCTAGAAAGGAAGGTTAACTTTTTTTGGGATTTTGTCATCCTAAAATCGAAGCTATTTCATCACCCTAAAAGTCGTCGGAGCCATGTGAAAACCAAAAAACCATACCCAAACCGGAGCAAATCCATCAGAAAAAGAAAAAAAAAAAAAATCTAACTAACTAACTCACCAGAGCAAGACCCACGGCCGGCAAGACCCAGGCCGTGGGTCTCGGTGGTAGGCTAGATCTAGGCCGACTGTGGGTCCACTGCGTCTGCACCGTGGGTCTGCAGACCCACGTCTTCTTCCTTCTCTTCCTTTTTTCTCTTATCTGCTTTATCTTTTCTTCCTTCTTTTAGATGAAAATCAGCTGTAGGAGGGTTTATATTTTTTTTGTGCAATTTTTCTTCTTTATGTGAAATGTCATTATCCTAGTGGGTGCTGTAAAACCCACCTTTTGCAGACCGACCTCATAACAGGTTTTCCCATAAAAGTATACCTTCTAATTGAACAAATTATATTTCTCAATTACAAGTATATGTGCGGTAAAAATATTAGGTTCCATTTTCATAAGTATTTGAGTTAAAAATTCAAGCTTTGTTTGTTTTGGTATAAAATGTTTTATAAAAAATGTCTTCCCTATTTTCATGTGTTTGGTTCGACCAAAAAATTGTGGTCAAAATGATAACATATTGGGTTGACCAATAAAACATTTTTTAATTTTTTTCAAAACTTTAAACCATTTAAGTATGAACTTCTCCTTTTTACACCCTCTCTTTGGCAATTCAATCTCCACTGCCACTCACTAAAAGTCATTAGAATCCACATATTAACCTTGTATGCTGTAGTTACGTGCTGTTATAAATTGAATAGGAAAAATTTCATAAAAGTAATTGAAGGGTTCTTAAAGGGTAAGGATCTATTATAATAAATATCAATAAATAGATGAAATGATATATAAAAGAAAAAATTAATATTTATTATGACACATCTAAACCATTCAATTACTTTAATGAAATCATTACCATTCAATTTTTAATAGCATGTATGCTGTAGTTTTAGGGCCCGTTTGGAAGTGCGATTTTAAAAATTTCGTTTTCAAAAATTTCATTTTTAAAATTGTTACTTTTTAAAATTGCATAGGCGTTTGGTAAAACATGCTAAAAAGTAATTTTTTATTAATTGAGTGTTTGGATAACATTAGTATATAATTACGGTTTCATGGCCAAATTACTAATAAGGACATTTCTTTAACAGTAAAATAACTAACATTGTCTATATGCCTCCATTTTTAACACCTATGGAAACAAAAGTATGAATTATAAAAACATTGAGTTATAATTTATCCTTCACTAGTATTTTATATATGGACATGTGAGTTGTTACAAACATTGAAACAAAACAGCACTAAAAAAAAAACTTAAAAAGTCATTAATTATTGTAAATTGTTACTGTGCTCATAACTGTGCATTATGCACAGTGATCCGATGCACAATGACAGATCATTGTGCAGTGCACAGTAAATTTTTTTTAACAAAATTACAAATTATCACTTTGCATTACTCATTAAAAATATATATTAAAAAAAAATCACAAATTGTTACAGTGGACTACCCATTTAAAAATAAAATAAAAAAATTCATCACAAATTGTTACTGTACACTGCCAAAAAAAAATTGCTACCACTGTACTTGTACGGTAATCTAAATAAAATTTTGAGAAAAAAAATCACAAACGCTTATTATTCTATAAAAATCAATCGAAAAACATAAACACATATATAAAAAAGGCACAATAATCATACAAACCATATAAAACAACACCAAACACCAAACACAAAAGAGTTATATGGAGAGAAAGAAAATATTAAGGTCGGATTCTTACCTAGTAGAGAAACGGAGAGATGATGAACAACAATGGAGAAAGGAAAAAGAGACTGAGAGAGAAAAGAGACAAGAATGGTTTATATGTTTTAAGTGGGTATTCTTGGTATTTTTTTTTAATTCCTGCATAAAATAGGTAACTATTGAGCTAAATATATTTTTAATAGAAATCGTGATTTTGTTTTAAATTCGCACTTTTTTGAATAAGTACCCTCTAATCAGCTTATGGAAATCGTAGATTTTTCCACAATTTTAAAATTTGCGATTTCCAAATCGTAATCCTAAACACTCTAAAATTAGGATTTGGTTTAAAATCGCAAATTATTTTTTAAAAAACGCACTCCCAAACGCACCCTTTAGGGCTGGCAAAACAAGTACCTATACACGACCCGTTTATGACCCGTGGGTACCCGTTACACGATTAGCCTATACCCATACACGACCCGTTTAGCTAAACGGGTAATCGGGTCTGACACGAAAATAATCGGATAACCCAAAACGACCCGTTTTACCCATTTAAAATAACCGGGTTCTATTGGGTTGGCACAACCCGACCCAATTAACAAACAAAATACGATTTAAAAAAATAATAATAATAAAAAAAATTATGAATGAGAATTTTCATTAAAATGTAAAAACCACAGCTCAAACCAGAGCAACACCTCAAGCACTTAACAATCCCTTACAATGAAAAACCAACCAAATAGGGGAAAAATCCTCAAAACATGAGAGGAAAACAGACAATACAAAAAACTGAAAATATGAATATAATCAAACTATCAATATATGTTTTATGATACGGGAATCGGGATACCTAAGGTCACAAAATCATATCGGCGGTACTGCCATTATGGCGACAGAAAGGCGACTGCGACGGGCAGGAGGCTTGGCTAACGACGACGATGAGAGGCGGACTGCAAAGAGAGAGCCGAGGGCCCGAGAGGGAGACAGGGAGGCGAGAGTCGAGAGAAAGCTCAGAGACTGAGAGGCGCAGGGCATTGACGGCGACGACACTAACGGCGACGGGGGTCTGGGCTGGCCACTTGGGGGGACTCTTCTTCTTCTCCTTTTCGACCGTGAGCGGTGAGCCTATGAGAGTGGGTGCCTAGGACTTGGGTGGGGAGTGGGGAGTGTAAGGGGGTACTGGGGTCGAGTCAACTCGAGTGGGGGTGCTTAGAATAGTTTTAGGGTTTTTACTTTTTAGTTTTTAAGTTTTTTTTTTTTTAAAAAAAAAAAACCCGGGTATGGCGGGTCGACCCTCCATACCCGCCCGGTTATTAATCGGGTATGACGGGTCGACCCGCTAGACACGAAAATTCACGGGTCTTAAATGGGTATACTCGATTAAGACCAGAACTCGATTAGCCCAAACTCATTACCTATTTTTCGTGTCGTTTTCGCGGGTCGTGTAAAAATTGTCAGCCCTAGTCTTAACTACAGAATACAAGTCGGATCCGTGTAAGAAATATATTAGGATTAAAAGTAAAATTAATATTCATTCGATGTTAATAAAAACAATATATATATTAATTATCTATGAGGCAAGAAAAATATTTTTTGTTGAAAATATTTTTTAGCGAAATCATTTTTAAAGAAAATAATTTTAGTTGAAAACATTGTTTTGTATTTGATTAGTATGAAAAATCAGTGATGACGAGCCATAACCGATGAACTCCAACAGTTGGTAGTGGATTTTGTATTCGACTAACTACATCATACATGCTGTATTGTTGTTAAAAAATTGGGAATCAATATTCTCTTATCGCAGCAACCCCCTAGGTTTTCTCTCTAGGTTTTCTTTGCTTTAGCATCCCCCTCCAAATCGCCGTCACTCCTAGGGAGTAGGGATGGCCTCGCCATCCCTCCTCCCCACGTCCTTTTCATTCCGGGCTCTAGTTATTTACTTGATGCCCTAGTCCTGGTGCCCCTCCCTTTCCTTTTCCTTTTCCCCGGCCTCCTCCTTGCACGGCGGTCTCTCCACCCCTAGGGTCTAGCGATTTACCTGATGATCTAGCCCCGTCCAGGTTCCCCTTTGCCACTTTCTTTGGTTTTTTTGTTTTCTTCAGCTTTCCTTTCTTTTTTCCGGTTGTTTTTAGGGGTCTTTGTGCCCTGTTTGGGTCTTCCGGCTTTCGGCGTTTCGCAACCCTCCGCCTGAGGTAGGTCCTCTATGCGCCCCCACCGCGTCATTCTCCCATCGCCACCTTCCTCAGTGGTGTTCCGACCATATCGTGCTTGAGCCTTCTCCAGTTGATCGTTCTGCTTTTTGTTTTATGTTTTCTTTGGTTTCCCTGTATTTTGTTTCCTTTGTTTTATTTTGTTTTGATTTTCCTTTGTATTTTGTTTTTGTTGGGTTTCCCTGTATTTGCTTTAGTATTTCCCTGTATTGCTTATCTCTATTTATTTTGTGTGTTTTTTTAGTTTTTACAGTTCTGTCGATCTTCTCCGCGCCTGTTTCACCACTCTCCGTCCACTGCGGGGTCTTTTTTCGTACCCCTACCGCATCGAGCTTCCAACGAGTCCTTCAATGTACGAGATCTGCTTGCACACAATCGGTGTTTATTTCCCTATATTTTTTTTTTGTTTCTTTGCTTGTAATAAGTCATGTCTCAATCGGCCTGCTTTTGGGTTTGATGTTTGGTCCAGATCTTTGGGTTATGGATGTAAGCATTATCCTAGCTTTCGGGTCGAGAAGGATAAGTGTTGGCTTGGGGTTCTCAGCCCTTAGTGTCAAGGAATAAGTGTTGGCATAGGGTTCTTAGCCCTCAGTGTCAAGGAATAAGTGTTGTCCTGGGGTTCTAAGCCCCCAGTGTCAAGGAATAATTGCTACCTATGCATTAGTTGGTTCTGTCTGGTACAAATCTGTATTTCATTGGTTGATTAGTCATAGGTTAGCGGATCTATTTTAAGAGTTTGAATTGTAATACGTCTTGTTAGACGTTGGTATCTTTGTAGTTTAGCTATGGATACTTTAGGGCATGCCCTGTATTGTAAGAGCTTGCTCTTGATTCATGAATGAGACTAAGATGAATTTTTTATAAAAAAGAAATAAAATTTGGGAATCCAGAGAATCTCTAATTTATCCCCAATTGGAAGAGATCTCAATTCAAAAATTGGATGGTAAGAATTTAATTAAAGTAATTTAATACTTTAGATATGTTATAATAAATATTAATTTTCTCTTTCATCATTCGCTTTATCTATTTATTAGTATTTATTATAATAGATAATCACCCTTTAAAAATTCTTCAATTACTTTAATAAAATCTTCACAATTTGATTTATAACAGCACGTAATAAATTTAATATAACCTTCAAAAAAAAAATTAATATAAGTCATTGAGGTTCCCAATTACTTATAGCTGTATAAAAGCACAATCCTTTGAGCAGAGCTTTTCGGCTGCCTCTAGCGTCTGCCATGTTTTGTTTTTGGTTTTTTTTTTCATGTTTTGTTTTTGTTTTTTTTTATAAAAAAAAAAATTGAATAGAAAAGAGGTTAAAGGGGAAAGTGCCTTCCAAATTTAAAATTGATAATCATTTATCAAAATTTGATTAAATTATATATCAAATTCAGTGGCATATATGAATCACTGATCATAAATTGGTATCAGCAAAACTATATAAAACTAAGATAGTGTTTTGGGGCATTAGCACTAAATTTAAAATGACCAAATCCCTTTAGGGTCATATCATTTCTAAAGGGTTAACTTTTCACCCTTAGGTTTTAGTTTTAAATCAAGAAACCAGTTTTGAGGCATTAGCACCAAATTTAGGATGACCGAATCCCTTTAGGGTTATACCATCCCTAAAGGGTTAACCTTTCACTCTTAGGTTTTAGTTTTAAATCCAGAAATGAGTTTTAAGACATTAGAACTCAAATATTAACACATACAAATTTAGCTAATATTACTCAAATATCTCAAAATATAATTCAAAACATTTCATTAAACATATAAAATGCAAAAAACATAAAAAAAAATCTGTTAAAAAAAAAATGACATGGTCTTCTAAAAAAAATAAAAAAAACATGGCCTACGCATGCCTGCCTCACTTTGGCAGCCGCATAGCAGGCCTCCAATCCTTCTCACACACCCACCTTGAATGGCGGAAAAAGAGGAATGATAAGACATGATACAACGGAGTCTCCGAAGTACTTCAAAACCTCTTCAATAAACAGAGTTTAGGGTTTTATTACCATTTCAATTTGTCTTTTTCTTTTCCCACTGATTTTCCGAGTAGCCAAACAGACGCGGACCCAAATTCATTTTTAGGGGTTTTGCTCCGATGGTCATGAAGTTTCTGAGGGAGCATTTGGAGAAGACTCAGTGCGTGGTTGCGAGCAACTCCATCAAGGCCGTCCATTACGACAAGCAGATCGACGGCGGTTAAGTTAGCGCCCAAACTATTGAAGCCGATCTTCAGGAATTGGTAAAGGTAAAATTTTTATTTTTATTGGCTTTCATATTTTCTCATAAATAATTAACATCAAATTACATAATACAACCATTAATTTTTTATAAATTTTGTAGTTTTTCTCACTACCTACTTGAGAAAAAAATATATATATATTCGAGATGAATTAGAATTTGTGATCTCTGAGCATGGTTCAGAGTCGATTGAGCTACTTCTTATTAACAGTAATTTTATTTTGGTTTCATGCACAACCTTATTATTTAAAAAAAAAAATCAAAATTATTTAAAATAAACCAAGAAGAGAAAAGAAAAAGAGAAGCTGATCAAAACAGTGAAACATCATCAATATGCTCAAAAGATAATGAAACGGAAGTCTTTACTTAGTTTGAATTTTTTTCTCCCTTTTAAACAAATATATAAAAAAAATAAAAAAGAAAAAAAAAAAGCTTGCCCATATATAAAAAACAATTATCAACCACAGCTTATTAGTTTTAATAACCGTTGACTATTATCGGTAACCACCAGTAGTTGCGGGTATTAAGGTTACCAAAGCGGAGCAGTTGCGGGTATTAAATATCTTGTACAGTTGTAGCTGGCCGTCAGAGCTAATATCTGCCAAACTAACAACTTGTATAGGCCTAGTAAGTTGTAAAGGTATTAGTGATTGTGTAGGATTCTACATTTTTGTTTTTTTCTATGATTCTAGATGCATCTCGGCGAAATATATTGGTCTAATATATTACACCTTTTTTATTTTTTATTTTTTATAATTAATATTCTTATCTTTTACTATTATTTTTCAAGATATTTTACTTTTAAAATTAAATTAGAACGAAAAATGCATTATCTAGAGAGAAGGACGTAGAACAGTTGATTGCGCCACGGAAAGAGGAAAATTCAAACGTGAGTTTTTTTGTTTTTGGTGTAATAGAGACTCCAAAGAAGAGTGTTTCCAACACGCGTTCCGAAGGTCGTGGAAGACGGCAAGCAATGTTTGAGGGTCCAACGCACGTGTCCAAACACAGACGGCCGGCCAACCACCGTTGCCGTCCTTGTCAGCAGACCAACCACTCAACCCCTCTCTATATAGTCTCCCTCTCTTCACGCATAATTTGTTCACTTTTTTAAATACAGAAAGACAGGGGGAGGCATGGCTTTTACAAGCAGCAGCTGCTGCCTCAATCTCTCCAGTCCAACCCCTCCTTCAAACCCTTCTCTTACTCCAAAAACACCTCAACTTGCATGGTAAGTCGAACCGACCCTTACCCGTCACGTTTTATACGACTGTCGTATAATTAAAATCGACTGTCACAACGTCGTATGACAGTCGTATAACATTACTCTTTTTTAATCTCGTGTTTTAGCATAAAGTTGTGTGTATTTGCAGGAAAAAGAATGAAGGGTTGTGGAGAAGGGGATGTGTTGTAGGCATGGTATGCATGGTAGTAATTGGATCAGAAATGGGAGACTTTGTGGTTGGCCAAACCCACACCGCCATTGCCCAAGAACACATGTCCATGGCGGTAGATCAATCAAATACAAAGTGGAGTGACAAGAGAACGTGCCCCGCTTGGCGGCTCAATTCGCTGGAGACCATCGTGCCGGAGAACCTTCCAAGACCGTCGGCTCACCGGAGATGGGAGTGGGTTGGATATAATTCTAAGAATGCCCCGGCTGTTAAAGTGGCAGCACTCAGAACTAGCACCAACTGTTTTTCTTTGTAAACAGTTTTACAACAACATATATATATATATATATATATTGTACAGATAATTGCAAGTTCATATTGAATTGCCCAATAACTTCATCAATTCATTCCGAATTTGGTCGTTAAACTCGTGGGATTCTAATGAAATTATTAGTGCTTTTTAATGCATTAAAAAAAAAAAAAAAAAAAAAAAAATTGTTGTGGCATGGGCCACGGGGTTAGTTTGTACTACTGCTTAAAGTAGTAGTACTCAAAGTACATGTAGTACAAAGTTGGGAGTTTTCAGTTGGACATGGGCACGCCCAACGAGCATAAGAATTATAGTGGTCTATGGGCTTGCCAAGGATAGCCCTAACTTTGCAATTTGCAGATTTGGTCAGGCTGGCCCACAAATCATGATTATTAATTAGGGGTGAAAATAGCCACCCCGCTAACCGCCTAGAGGGTTTTAGATTTTGAAAAAATTGCTAACCGTTAACCGCTAATCACCTTTATGTATATTATATAATATATAAAAGTACATGAAACGACGTTGTTTTTGTGTTTAAATATATACAAAAATTTATAAATGATGTCATATGTAGTAAAGTTCTATCATATTACCATAAAAAAAGACGTCAATTTGGTTTTTTTTTTGAACTTTTTTTTTTTTAAAAAAAAAATTCTTTAAAATGCGGTTAATGGTTATTAGAGTTACTAACCGATAACCGCTGGTTAATCGCCTAAGTGGTTAACCGCATAGGCAGTTAGCAGAAGCGGTTAGTGAATTTTAATAACCACCTAGGCGGTTACGGTTAGTGGTTTTAGTCAATAATCGTCTTTTCACCCCTATAATATTAATCATTGATACAATTGTTAGGCCTTTAATGACTTTATTATTATGTACTACTATCTTCGACAATTTGTTTTTCGAATTAATAATAATTTGAATAGCAAACTTAAGCATGCAAGTGCACTACCCAAGACTTGCTTAGACAGGCAAATTGATCTATAAAAATTCTCATATTTGCTAAGTCCACAATATTTTTTTTAAAAAAAAAGGGAGGGGGGGGGCTTGGATTTGGTGCTTGTATAGCTACGTGCTGTTAAAAATTTGAAGGTTGAAGATTTAATTAAAAAATTAGGTTGACTTTTTAACTCCTACATAAGCAAAAATCACAAAGAATTTTCTGACTCTATCGGAGTTAGTGCTCATGGCCAAACAACCCAGTCGACTTTTCAACTCCTACATAAGCAAAAGTTGGAAAGACATTTCCAACTCTATCAAAGTCAATGCTTGCTGCTAAACAAATGATTTTAGGAAAAAATAACTATTCAACAAATCAGTTTGCCTCACAAGAAGAGCTATAGAAAAGTAGGAATTTTTGTCCCCTTTATCTCCGAAAATGATATGACTTTAAAAATTACAATTTAATCAAAATTCAATAGTTTTAATTTCAAATCAGTTTCTGAAAGATAAAAGACTCTCTCAAAAAAGCTTTAGCAGTAAGCTCACATTAATTGTATTATTGGAGAGAGTTACAGATTTAACAAAATAAAAATAAATTAGTAATAGAAAGTGAAATTGTGTACAGTTAGTTAAGGAATTCTATTAGGGTGCATGCATCACATGTTTTGGACCTATCATGTGAACATGGCGGGTTCGTCAAAAAGAAAAGTAAATTATTTAAACTGGCCGTGAGAGATAACCCTTCATACCTAAAACAATGGTCGGTCACCCATTAAGATTTAGATTAATCTGGATCTTAAAAATTACAAAAGAACTCAAATCGATCGGATACACACGTGTGGAGAAAGTCCACACAAACATGTGGGTTTGCTCAATAGATCTCTTGCTTCCAACATTTCTAACCCTATTCCATCTCCTCCCTTTCCCATCCCCTCTCTTTTTATTTTATTTTTTTCAAAATACGTTTGGTAGTACAAAGTTGGCTCTATGTGAGGAAGTAGTTGTCGTACAGTGATATTTATGTAAAACCTGTGTGGAGGACAGAGCTTCCCAATGAACATGGGCCGGGCTTGACGAGTTTGTTAAAGTTAAAGCCCAACAGTCTGGCTCATAAATCGGCCCGTCCACAATGATAACATGTAGCAATTGCAATGTCCGACATTGCTGGACAGAAGGATTTATAAAAATGTGGTGGAATTTAATTATTTAATTAATATTTTAATTCTCTTTCAATAATTGAGAAATTAGAATTCATGACCTCTGCAGCCAAATCCCTACTCTAATACTCTAATTCCGTGTTGAATCAACATTTATCTTGCTTTAATACTATTTTAAATCACTACTTTCTTAAAATCTTAAACTGATAAAAAAAAATTAACCATTTAATTAATATTTTAACGCTTTAAAAATATTAAGCCTGGCACAAACATAGTTAAAATTTGGAGGTCAACAAATAAGCCCCAAAAGCCAAGTAGGATGGAATTGGCAAGCTTAAACCAATCTATTCCAAAACCGCCCGAGCCCGCCTAAATATACATCCACCAAGGAATTAGAAATGAAAACACATCAATGGTGGATGGAGTATGCCAACCCAACAATGATATACGTGAGATAGATGCCGAAATACAAAGAAACATTTCTATATTTTTATAGTTTGAGCACTCACATTGAACTAGCTGTATTACACTTTTTATGCAAAATGGCTAAGCAAATGAGGAAAAATGCCCCCACATCAGAATAAAAATTTGCATTTTTCACCTATCTATAAAATTTATTTACTATTTCTCTCTCTCCCTTTCTCTTTCTTAAATATTTTCTTTCTTTCGAGGTTTTGTTTTTTCTCCAACAATTTTTGCCTCTCCCACGTCTGTCTTCTTCTTTCAAGCAATGGTTTTTGTCATTGATTGACATGCTTGTGTGCATATACACATCCATGAACAATTTGTATTGAGAGTTTATTGCGTTAACAAATGTATATAACATTTAAAAAAAAAAAAAAACCGTTTGGAATAAATATGGTTGAAAAAATACAACCCTTATAAAATAAAAAGGGAAAGATAAAAAAGAGTAAAAAAAAAAAAATTAAATTAAATTATATAGAAAAAGAATAGATAATCGGATGTATGGTGTCTTTCAAAACCCATTAACCAAACTAGATAAAGTGGGTTTTCGATATTGCATAAAAATTTAGATAAACCAATGTTAATGCTCTTTATTGGAGTAAGCCATACTTCCTATATTAACGTTACTTGTTTGCTCATTTCGGGTAAAAGAGACCACAATTATCTAATTGAAGATGAAAATAAACCACAAGTTCTTATTAATTCTCCACTAATTGTTTTATTTATACTATTCCTTAACTACTAAACCAATAGGTAAAAGAACTAGTATTTCACTAGACAACAAAATATAATGTAAAAATAAGATTAAAGATAAATAGGAGACATATGTTGCAAGTTGACTATAATTCCTTTGAGAGTCCTCCTTCTGAAAGTTGGAGTCCTTCACATTGTTGTATGCCCTTGAATTAATCTAAGTTGGAGCCCTATATGGCAATGGGACTCTATCAATCACCAAGAAACAGAAGAAAATAACATAAACAAGAAGGTCACAAACAATTCAATAGGAGGCGAAAGTACTCTCTAGAAGTTTTAAGACTTTTTTAAAAAAAAAAAAAAAAAATCTTTTAGGATCCGAACGGATTGGCTGTAATCTCGTGACTGGATTGCAATCAAATGCGAGTATCTGTTTGGAAATATGAATCCCATCGAGGGTATCTCATAATTATAGGGAATCTTTTGCAGTGGAACGTCTGTTCAAGCAAATGGGCTCAATAAATATATTAGAGAGAAGTTTTTCAATGGAATCATAATATATCGTATTGACACACTATATTAACCATTCAAACTTATGACATATTTTTAATACTGGACATAAAACATAAAGAAAATCTAATAAAGAGGCTCACACAATTCTAAGAAATTCCCTGCAATCCGGGATCATGTGGCAATCTATTTTGTGGGATTTTGACAAAGAGTAGCTAGGTAGGAAATGATGGAAGGAATCTAAAAGTTGGGAGGATAAATTATACTGCAAAAGCAAGAAGACAGACAGCACACAAAAGTTTTGATAGAGCATTTGAAAAAAGAACATGGGGAGACTGATTGTTTCATTGAAATACAGCACAAAAAACTGGAATCTATTGGCGTCATAGACTCAAAACTAGGTAGGTTTTTTTAGGTCTTCAGTGTTGTTTGTATTCTCTTGTGGCTTTTCCTCTGATCAGTCCAATTCAATCTCTTAATCTTGAATGGGCCGCCACTTTGGACAAAACCCATCTAAGTTGCTAGAGTATCAATCTATCTAGCTAGGTACCATGTGATTGTCCTTTTGTTTGTAATGACTTTTCCTTTGTCCACTGAACTTCACTTCTTTGATGATTAGTTTGCTCAAGATATGATAGGATTTTCCTTTTTAATTAAGCTTATACTCAAATGGGTGATACATATAACTTCGAATTATAGGTCTAAAAGTTGTTGAGCTATCATTGAATTATGTATAATGCCTTCACACCTATTTATCATATATATTTCACACTGGTTGATGCATATTTTTAGTGGGCTTTCTTTTATTTTTTTTTATTAAGGAGCTACCATAAAAAAGTCATTTAAAATACATCACGCACTCACGATAGCACATGAATGTAATAAATTGGTATAAAAAGTACGTAGCATTACTCTTCATAAGGTGGCAGCTAACAAGACAGTCATAAATTATTCTCACACTAGTTAGAATAGGGTTTTGTATATTGGGTGGAGAAGAGGGGCACATATTCTATACATAGAAAAGGAAATGGAGTCAACCTATCATAGGCTAGCTCCTAACTCTAATAGGGTTATGAGTAATGTTATTTTTCATACTCATTTATCACACATATTTCATATCGATTGACGTTGCATGTTTTAAGTGACTGACATGGTAAATCATTTAAAATACACTAAGTTTTTTTTTTTTTTTTTTGACATGTCCACACAAGGGAAGGGGGAGGGGAGATTCGAACTTGTGACCTCCGCTTCATTAAGCGTGGTCTACAGTCGATTGAGCTACCCCTTGGGGTAAAATACACTAAGTTAACTGGAATGAAATGTGTGTAAAGAATATCATTACTTCCTTAAAAAATGAACAGAAAGAGAAAGACATAAATGTAAATTATTATATATTAACATTTTACCTTATGGCATTTGCATGTTTATTATAGAATTTACACAAAAACCCCTTAGGATATCCTTAACAATTGCTACCCTGGACAATAAATACATGTTTGAATATATGCAAATCCTCCTATAACGAACTTCTTGGCAATAATCATCTTAGAGAGGCATTTCTTGTGAAAATCTTTCTATTTGTAAGTTTCAAGTGGTTGATATGTCAATCCTTGTCTTCCAAAGTCTACTCTTTGCTTCTACTTTGTCTTTCTATGGTCCATAACTTGTGAAGTTAGACTCTGAAAAGTATAATTTTAAAATTATGTGCAAGATCTGATGGAACTTAATGTCTAGTTGAGCCATATGTGGACCACACTTGACAAGGACAAATTTGGGTTAGGGCTAAGGAAATCTTAATATCTAAACTCTAAAATAAACGGGTCTAAACCATTGTTTTTGTAACAACCCAGAAAAAGTGTTAGAAACTACTCAAGTTGGAACGCCACTAGAATCACATATTCTCAATATAAGACTAGAGTATTACAGAATTACTTGAAATGGTTTCATTCGATGGGAGGTAATCTTTCATAGAAGGACTGAAAAAAACTCTTTATCTCTTTCTCTCTAGAACGATCATCGGCTTTCTTTGCTTAAACCCAAGTTGCCACAAAATTTCTACATCAACAATCATTACTAATTCCATGAGTTGAGGTAAGCGTGCTATCTTCGATCTGTTTAGGGTTACAAGATCAACTACTAGAAATATACTAGAAATAGTTGCCCATAGAATGATGATGAATGGAATGGAATGAAATGAAATGAAGAGAATAGTGAGATTCCTCATCCCTGCCCCCCTCCCCCCAAAGTTTTGTCTTTAGAGAGAGAGAGAGCATAGTCTAGAGAGGAAAATGGCAAGATTGGTACATATCCCACTAGGCAGGCTGCAAGTAGCTACTATCATGGCCTAAAACAGAGAGATGGGTAGGGTAGAAGAAAGTTTCAATGGTCAATATGTGCTTAGAGAGTATATTCTATCCCCTTCCAATCGGACAATAACCCATGATTTCCAAAAGATTCTTCTGTATCCAACGGTGGGGTCTTCAACTTCAAGAGTCACACATGGCAATCACCCGGCCATGATCACCATGATGAAAATTCATGCAACTCTTTTTTCTTTTCTCAATGCCAACCTCCTATTGTCTCCTCTTACTATGATTTATGTCTTGAATGTTATTATAAGATCCTCAAGGTATCATATGCCTTGATTCTCTACATAATAATAGTAAGGAAAATTAAAGTTACTCTCTTCTTCATATTATGGCCAAATTTTTGTTTTGTTGTATTTAACGGTCTATATATACTACCACATTATTTAAAAATTTTAAATGATGTAACAATATATATACCATTAAATTTATGAAATTTAATCTAAATGATTAAATTGGTCATCTCCTAGGTCTCCTTTGGGGGATCGAGCCCTTGGTCTCCTAGGTCTGTCAAACATATACACCAGTTTGAACTTAAGATTTGTTTGGTGTTATTCTACTACACATCACTTGTTGTTGTTACCGTGCATGTGCACAATGATGAATAATATTAAATCGAAAGGAGAGATCAAGAGAGAGTCGATACACAGATTTACGTAGTGCAGCAATTTACCTATGTTCACAAATAGTGAGGGTATATTTTAGTATTAATGATTCAGAGTTATAACATAACACACACACACACACATATATATATATAAGAAAACCCTACTTATACATATATATTTTGGAAAACTCCAAAATACCTTGTACCGATGGATCTTTGCTTTGTTCACTCCGCTCTAACTACTCGACCAACCACTCATATTTCAATATTGCTCTCTATGCCTGAGAGATATAAGCCACTAGTTCCGACACTTGTCTGTCATTTTTTTTGTTTAAATCCACAATTGATTCAATGGTGGATTTGTGATGGACAAAAGATATATAAGAGAATGAAAAACAAACATTTTTCTTCAACTTATGTCCTAACAAACTAAGAGCTAAGAAGAAAGAGGAAGAAAAAAAAAAGTTAATTTTTACACAAATAGAGTTACATAGCAATCGAACTTTATACTAAAAAGTTACGCACCTAAAGTTAATCATGGTTTAACAATTTGCTCCTATTTGTTAAGGAACCAGCTCCTCTAAAGTTCATTTGAATTATAGAGAAGATCCCGTTCTTGTGGCTTATGGGTTTGTTGATCCATCCGTGCACAATGAACATTTACCTAGAATTATAAACATTTTTGTTTTTCCAATCAATTAGATGATAATTATATTTATGACCTACACAATATAGGAGAAAATTGAAAATTATCTTTTGATTTTAAATAATCTTTCATCCGAATGGAATTCCTTCCTAGATTAAAGCAACAATCTTTTACTAACTAAACCAAAAAATTCAGTCTGTCATTAAAGTCCCATAAATATATTGATTGATTGTATTCTCACACATTACATATATTTTAGGATAAATAGGATAGATCATAATTCTCTAGATTTCTTGAAGTTACCTCAAAGTTTTAGCAAATCGTAATCATTTATCTCAAGTAAAAGTCTCCAAGTCTTAGCACAATGACAAATAGTTTGAAATTTTTTTTATGAATTGTACCCCACAAATCTCCCATGTGTTGTGATAGGATATTTTACTAGGGCTGAAAGTGCATCCGCCCGCATATCAGGTAATAGGCATTTTAGGCCTATTTTAGTCTTTAAGCTTTTTTTGGGACTCTATTAAAGCTTATTTTAAATAATTTTAGACTTATTTTTAGTATTTTGGTAGGGGTGTAAATTCGGCGAATTATAACCGGCCACCAACCGGTAACCGAGAACTGGCTAACCGACCCTACTAGTTCGGTTACCAATTTCTATATTTATATACATCCAGTTATAACCGGTTACCAATTTCTATATTTATATACACCCAGTTATAACCGGTAACCGTGTGTATATATATTTAAAAAATGTAAAATGGCGTCATTTACTTTAGGCTTCTTTTTTTTGGGGGGGGGGGTGGGGTTTGAATAGCCACAACAAAGCTTAGCTTATTGGGACCAAAAAGTTCTAATTGTATTTTAAAGAATGGCCCAAAGGGCTAAATTAAGCTCAAAAAGTAGGTCCAATATTACCAAATTTTTTAAGGACCCAGTTACTGGTGTGAATAACTAGCTACCAACCAGTAACCGACGGACGACGGTTATTACATAATTAGGTAACTAGTTACCGGTTTCAATTATTAGATTGAACAATCGGCTATCCCGGTTCCGATTAGCGATTTTAGCCAATAACCGCTAATCAGAACCAGGTTTACATCCCTATATTTTAGGCATGTAGATGTGGTTATTACCTTGAAAATACAGTTCAAATCCAATTTTACATTTGTGAGTACATAATAAATGTATTGAATCAATTCTAATTAATGAATAGATTCAATCGCAACAACTTCAAATATGGAATTTAAAATCAAATAGAAAATGATACTCTAAATCATGGAAACATATAAGTAGAGAAAGGTATGTTTTGGATGACTTTTCCACTCATTTAGATAACCTATATGATCCTTAATGGTCTTAATGGTCTTGGACTATCAACTATCTACCATTGCTTCAATCAATGATAGTGTGTGCCTTGTCTTTGTCTGTCCAGTTCATTTAAATTGGGTAAGTTAATTATAATATAAAAGTATTTTTGTCTTTTAACTTTTTGAGTTGGTTAAAATATTCATCCATTATAAATAACTAGATATTATCAAATTCATTTAAACTGGAGAGAGTCATAATTCTAAAAATGTAGCCTTTTGTACCCCTTATTGTCATTATAGCTCGAATAATATTACATTAAACCCTAATTCTCTAATTTATTGTGTGTTCTGTCAAAGTTACGAGTGTGTCAAACATTGCTAACTGTAGTAACGCCAAACACTCAAAATTCGGTCAAATATTTTTTTAAAAAAAATTTACAAAATTATTTTTCTAATTTCTCGTAGTATTATGAATTATTTAATTGGAAATATTTTTAACCATTAGTGATGTCAATTGTTAAGAAATAATAAGATAGCCAGTGCCAGAGGAAGTCAAAATTCTAGTGACGTCATCACCATAGAGTGAATGAAGATCTAAGTACAGAATCCCCATTTAAATTAACAAAGCCCCAACCAGAAAAGCATGTCAGCATAGAAAAGTCAATCGACAGCCCTTGATGCAACCCCAGCCGTGTGATCAACTTCGGATTCCGTGTTCACGCCTTTTGAGGAGCATCTGACGGCCAACATGCACGCATGCACTTCGAAGATCCAAATCCAAAATCACGCCTAAGACTTTCAGTCAAATCTTTCTATAACGAGAGGGGCTTGTTGGTGACACGTCACCACCTGGTTTAATGACGTCAATGCCCTCACCGTCATATCAACGTGCTCTAATCCTTATACGAATTTTTTTAAGGGGGTCACTTCCGGGCTGTCTGCCACATTGCGTCAAAGGTGTCAGGGTCGTTTTGGTCATTCAGTCGATGGGGGCCAAACGTCATGCATTGCACGACGAGGGTCTGAGTCAGTGCCACGTGGACTGGTGTAGTGACGGTTGCTTAGATCACGTGACATCAGCCTCGCCCTCCTCTTATTGGTGAATAGATGTGCCGTACGATCGAGTAAAAAACTGATCATGCACGCACGGTCCGTAATTTTCTTAAAAAAAATGCTATTGAATATTTTCAAGTATTTAATATTTTTATTAAATAAGTATTTTTATTATAAACAAACTCAAAATTCCTTAAAAAAATATTATGTGAGAAACAGCAAAAATTTAAAATAAAAATTATAGTTTTGAGGCCACCATAATTGCTATTTTTAAAACAAATATTTCTTCTCGCTCGAAAAGAGTTTGCTACCAACTTATTAGCATATCGTCTACAGGATACAACAAAACTTACAAATTCTTTACTTGAAAAACTTTTAAAATCGAGAACGAAAAATTAAATATCAAAGTCGGTGGAAGAATGTAATATTCATATATTTTGAACGGGTATACGGGAAAAGTCATAACTTTTCATTTATAAAAAAAAATTGTAATCAACAGTTAACATATAATTAAGTGCGTAGGTGCAAAGCTTAGAAAAAATTTGTCAAAATTTTTTTTTTTCTCAACTTAGGGTTTCATTCTCTAAGAGTGTCATAGCCGCACAAGTCAAGTAACTCCAAGCTAGGGGAGGTGGGATGGCCGTTGGCTGCCTCCCTCCTCCCCTTGCCCTCTTCGTACCAAGTACTAGTAGTTTACATGATGTCCTTAGCCCCGTTGCCTCCTTCTTTTTTGCGTTTTTATTGGTGTGTTGTATTTCTGTTATTTCTGCTTGTTTGGCACATTCTGTGGGTGCTGCTCTTGAGGGATTCACTCAAACTCTCCCCCTTTAGTTTGTTTTGTATGCGCCGCTGATCTCCTCCGCATCTACTCTGCCACCCACTGTCCACTGCCGTGTCTTTTCTCTTGTCTCCATCACGATAAGCTTCCAATGCCACATTTCACGTCTGATTTAAGCCTGCACGCAATCGGCTCCCTTCCAACTGCTGTTACTCACATAGTGTGTTTTTCATTTTTTTTTTCCCTGTATTGTTGATTTCCTTTCTTGTATTTCTGTTTTTTCCTTGTTATTGCTTGTTTTTTCATTTTATCCCTTTGTTTCCCTGTATGTTTTCATTCATGTCTCTGCTTGTAATAAGTCTTTATCCTTTCTCTTTGATCAGCCCATTTTTGCTTTGGTCTAGATCTTAAGTTGTGGATGTAAACGATTTCTTGGCTTTCGGGTTGAGGAGGATGAGTTTTGGCATGAATATTTTGCTTTCAGGGGCGATGAATAAACACTATTATGCATTTGATGGTGTCTGTTTGGTGCAAATCTGATATTAAACATGATTCATAGTCATGGGTTAGCAAATGCTTTTGGTTATAGTTGATTGATTTGATATTAACGTTTGTAACTTTAGGTTTGGCTATGATTTGCTTTCATAGTTTTTTTGCTCTGTATGTAAGAGCTCTTATTTACGACATTTTATCAATGAATGAATATAGTATGTTTCCCCTTAAAAAAAAAAAAAAAAAGGTGCGTTGGTGCAAACTAAATGTTTTTAAAAAATGAAATTTGTCCAAAATGGACGTTTGTGTTCTATAGCTATTAAAAAAGCATGTGAGAAGCACATGTTTTTTACGAATGAGTTTATAACTAATTCATACAAACTAATCTAATAAAACGACATATGTTCTATAGCTATTAAAAAAACATGTGAGAAGTACATATTATTAAAATAAAATTAAAAAACAAACAAACAAACAAACAAACTTGTGCTTCTCACATGCTAAGAGACACATGTCATTTTATTATATTGATTTGTATAAAGTAGCTACAAACCAGTTTTTAGCAACAACAAAAAAATCGTTTTAGTTTTTTTTTAGGGTACAAAAATTTGCTACAAACCGGTTTGTAGCTAATTCATACAATCTCATATAATAAAATGACGTGTATCACATAACTATTCAGAAACACATGTGAGAAGCACATATTATTAACAAAACATGTGTTTATCACATGTTAGTGGACACATGTAAATTTATTAGATGAGTTTGTATGAATTAGGTACAAACCAGTTTATAGCAAATTTCTGTGTTTTTTTAGGAGAAACTTAACAAAACTCTCATGAACTTTTACTCGTTTTGACATTATCCCAAATGTTCAATTAAACACATGTTAGTGGACACATGTGAATTTATTAAATGAGTTTGTATGAATTAGGTACAAATCAGTTTATAGCAAATTTCTGTGTTTTTTAGGAGAAACTTAACAAAACTCTGATGAACTTTTACTCGTTTTGACATTACCCCAAATGTTCAAAAACTCTCAATATAAGGTATCAAACTTTCAATTTTTTGCAATGTCTTCCATCTGTTAGGATTTTTCGTTAAATCTTATCGAATTTTCTAAAATACCCATATTTTTAAATTTTTAAAAAATAAAAATTTAACAGAATTTAAAAAAAATTAAAAAAAAAAACCTACGCATGAATCTTTGTAATTTTATTTAATTAAAAATAAAGATATTTTGGCAATTTTTAAAATATAAAATAGAACATACTAACAAATGGGTGTCATTACAAAAAATTGAAAATTTGATACCTTAAATTGAGATAATTGAACATTAGAGGGTAATTTTAAAATAGGTGAAAGTTTAATGGGGTTTTGCGAAGTTTACCCTTTAAAAAAAATAAAAAAAATAAAAAATCCTAGTTTTCCTCCTTTTTTCTCATTTTTAAGTTCTAAGTTTTTTAATTTTTTCTGAGACATATGGTCATGTGGTAGATTTTTGTTGGTTTGACGTGAAATTTCATTTCTTGGACTACCTCTATACTTACACGTAAGAGATGTATCACCTGTAATACAAAATGAAACTTATGTGCAAAAACCAAAAAAAAAAAAAAAATGGCCATTAAAACTTAGATATCAAAAGAGCATTTAACCTTAAAATTTAAAAAGGACTTTCTCAATATAATGAGATTGACATAGTGAATAACCCCCACTATGTTTCTTCACCTTAATCCATAAAATAGTATCTACTTCATTTAGATCTTTCATCTTAAACATTGAAGTTAGATACTTCTTAGTTTCACATACACCTTTCATATTAATTTCGTTAGATAAAATAATAGAATCAAAATTTTCATACTAATGTTTTGGCACTTGTTTTAACACATATAATGACTTCACTAATTTAAAGACTTTTTTCATACTTGGATAGAGCAAGCTCTTTTGTTTGTTCTATGTATACGATCAAGATCACCATTTAAGAAGGTATTTTTTACATCTATTTGATGCACATACAAATCGTAAATATAAGAGTTAAATACATTTTACCCCCAAATTTTCACTGCATTTTAAATCTTGCCTTCTGAGAAGGTTGTGTTATTTCACGTAGCCTTCTCCTCTCATACTTCATATATATAT
>CM017325.1:26744694-26795715 GCA_006937295.1 Carpinus fangiana
TATATATATAATGTAACATTGAGTACAAGGACCAAAATACACCATATAATAGGGGTGTTCAAGCGGTTATAACCGGCGGTTATTTGCAATAATCGCAACTACCTCCGCCTTAGGCGGTTATCAGATTTTTAATAACAGCAACCGCCTCCGCCTAGGCGGTTAGCGGTTATAACCGGTTTTTTTAAAAATAGACTTTTAGGCTTTTTTTTTATATATATATTTTAGACCTTCATTTTTCATATATTTTGAGCTTATTTTGCCATATTTTTTAGGCTTACTTTGCCCTATTGAATGTTTTGGGCTTATTTCACATATATAGTCATAATGCCCAAATCCATTAAATGGCCCAAACCAAAACATACTACAAACCACTAAAAGTCTGAAACTAGTAAATGTAAGAAAAACAAATATTACAAGCCTTAGGTTTCATCTCATTCTCCAACCAAAACATCGTTGTTTTGGATTTTTTTTTATATTTAATTAATATATATATTTTTATATAATTATATATAAATAAAGGCGGTTAGCGGTTATAACAACTTTTTCATACCCCTAAAACCGCTAACCGCAACCGCCCTAGGCGGTTAGCGATTAGCGGTTAGCGATTTTTAATAACCGCTTTACAAAGCGGTTAATGGTTAGCGGTTATAAACGGTTAGCGGTTGGCGAGGCGGTTATAACCGCCCCGCTTAAACACCCCTACCATATAATATATTAACCCTAATATGCTCATCTAACACTCTCCCTCGAGCTAGAGCATATATATCATATAAACCCGACTTGAAACAAATAAACTCTAACTTCTTTCGACACAAAGACTTTGTAAACATATCAACTAGTTGATATCCAGACTTCACAAATGGTGTAGATAAATCTCCGTAAAGTATCTTATCTTGAACAAAGTAACAATCAACCTCAATATGCTTAGTTCTTTCATGAAAAACAGAGTTAAACACAATATGTATTGCAGCTTGATTATCACAATATAATAGGATAGGAGTAAGAGCGGTGAATCCAAACTCTTGTAGGAAATTTTGTAACCACGATAATTCACTATCAGCATTAGACATTGCCCTGTATTCTACCTCAGCACTCAACTGTGCCACCACTGTCTGTTTTTTACTTTTTCAAGTCACCAAATTATCACCTAAGAATGTGTAATACCTTGTAGTAGATTGCTTATCTTGGAAAGAACCTACCTAATCTACATCAGTAAACCTTTCTACCTGGAGGTGTCCATTCAGTCTATACAATATCCTAAGGCAAGGAGCTATTTTCAAATATCGAATAATATGAGTAACAACTTCCCAATGTGAAACTCTAGGAGCCTCCAAGAATTAACTAACAACACTAACTGCATATGAAATGTCTGGCCTGGTAATAGTAACATAATTCAACTTTCCAACCATATGACGATACCTACTAGGATCTTCAAATAATTCTCCTTCATCCTTTACTAATTTCTTATTATGATCCATTGGAGTGTCAACAAGACGAGCACCCATGAGACATGTCTCTTCTAACAAATCTAGTGCATATTTTCTTTAAGATAAATCGATGCCCTTTTGGGATCTAGCAACTTTAATCCCTAAGAAATATCTTAGTTTTCCCAAATCTTTTGTATGAAACTTCTGTTGTAAAAACAGTTTCAATCGAGCAATACCTCTTGAATTATCATCTGTAATCATAATGTCATCCACATATACCACAAGAAGAATGTAGCTTGCACTTGTATGCAAGTGAAACACTGAATGATTTGTCTAATAGCACTGAAGACCAAACTTTATAACAGCCTCAAAGAACTTCCCACACCATGCCCGTGGAAATTGCTTGAGACCATACAAATCCTTTTTTAACTCACACACAACTCTAATACTCCCCCTGAGCAGCAAACCCAGGTGGTTGTTCCATATAAACTTCCTCATGTAAATCCCCATATAAAAAAGGCATTTTTGACATCCAACTAAAATAAGGGCCAGTTAAGATTAGTAGCCAAAGAAATAAGAATACAAACGGAAGAGATTTTGGCAACTGGAGAAAACGTCTCATCATAATCAATACCATATGTCTGTGTATAACCCTTAGCAACCAAACGAGCTTTCAACTATTCAACAGAACCATCAGGATTAAACTTAACCGTGTGTACCCATTTGCAACCAACAGTCTTCTTAGCAAGGGGTAATGGAATAAGTTCTCGCGTACCATTTTGATGTAAGGCCTTCATTTCCAATTCCATAGCTTGCCTCCAACCAGAGTCAGATAAGGCATCATGCATAGTCTTTGGGGTGGAAATAGTAGAAAGATGGGAAATAAAGTAAGAATGAGAAAGAGATAAAGAACTAGTACAAACTAACTAATAGGATGTTTAGTAGTGCAAGAACATATACCTTTCCATAGGACAATGGGCAAGGAATCAAATGTAGGTGCCAACGGATCTGAAGACAGGGAGGATGCTGGTGGAGGTGCAGGAGCAGATAGGCGTGGCCGACGTGTATAAACCTGGAGAGGAGCAGGTGAGGGTAGAGGCAACACGACAGACCCATAGAGATATGGAACAGGCAGCGGAACATACTTTGACATCAGGCTTAAGGGTAGACGCTTGGAAAGACGCATCAATAAGAAAATAGGTAAGAGACTCAACAAATGTGACTTCAGCGTTAGTAAAGTACCGGCGAAGAACAGGACTATAACAACGATATCCTTTCCGAGTTGTGGAATAACCAAGAAAGACACATTTAGTAGAACGAGGATCAAGTTTATCATAACCAAGACCCAAATTATGAACATAACAAACACACCTAAAAACCCTAAGTGGTAAGGCAAATGGGGTGAAGAGCAGTGTAAGAGAGAATGAGGAGAAGCACCATCTAAGACCAAGGAGGGCATTTGATTAATGAGGTAACAAGCAGTAAGAACAGCGTCACTCCAAAAATGTTTGGGGATATGCATATGAAATCAGAGACGCAACATCCAATAAATGACGATTCTTGCGTTCAGCCACTCCATTTTGTTGTAGAGTGTGAGCACATGATGTTTGATGGATAATGCCTTTAACAAACAAATAAGAGGCAAAAGAACTAGATCTGTATTCTTTGGCATTATCTAAATGCAAAATACAAATTTTCTTAGTAAATTGAGTCTTAATCATATTACGAAAAATTCAGAAAACAGAAAATAACTCTAAACGATTTTTCATTAAAATAGCCAAGTCATACGGGAAAAATCATCCACAAAGGTCATAAAATTATGAAATTTATTGGATGCAATATTCATTGGACCCCATACTTCAGAATGAACTAACCCAAAAGGATGTGAAACACGACTAACAACTCTTGATGGAAAAGAAACACGATGGTGCTTACTAAGACACAGACAACTCATTTCGAAGACTCGGAAGTTGATGCTTCAACGTAGGAAGGGAAGGATGACCAAGACGACAATGCCACTGAAGAGCTGAGGTTGATGACTGTAAAGCACACGAGGAAAATGAAGGTGCAAGATCCAGATAATAAAAGCCACAAACTTCATGCCCCATATTAATCATCCTCGTCGTCTTGAGATCCTGAAAATGCATAAAGAAGGGTAAAAACTGAAGAACAATTAAAAGCTTTGGTAATTTTCCTAATGGAAAACAAATTAAAAGGAAGACCAGGAAAATGTAGAACAAAAAACAACTAAATATCTGGACTTAAATATGTATAGCCAGAGCCGGCTACGGTGGAGTGCGAACCATTAGCTAGGGTGACACTGTGGGGTATATCAACGTGACAATAATCAGAGAGAGAAGTGGACGAACCAATAATATGCTCATTGGCGCTAGAATCAATAATCCAAGGGTCATGAGTGGAGGATAAAAGACAGTGAGATGCAATATTTGACTGAGCAAGAGTAGCAGTGGAAGAGGTAAAAGCCCGTTTATGGGTTAAGAATTGAGCATACTCATCTTTCGGAATGGATATTAGATTATTCTCGAAGTGTGAGCTCAAGCTAACAGGTGGTCCAGATGGAGCTAGGGAATCATCGTGAGAAGCAACCTGATTAGCAAACCCAGATGGTGTGCCATGTAAATTCCAACAAAAATTCACAGAATGGTTAGTATGACCACAATGAGTGCATTTGCGAGGCCCACGACCTCTGATGCAACCTCCACCCCGATAATCACATTCACCACGAAAACCACAACCACCATAACCTCTACAAGAACTACCATAACTACCACGGGCAACAATAAAAGCAATGCGCTCACCAGTACGCTCAAAACTTATCTAAGAGCCATGATCAGTAAGATTAGCATGTTTAATCTAAGAAAAGGCTTCAGGAAGTGAGGGAAGTTTAGACCCCCCAAAATATGCACACGAACAGACTCAAACTTGGGTTTCAAGCCAAGAAGAAACCGAACCACATCAACATCTTGATGTTGCTGTTCCATTTTCTTCAGGTCCATAGAGAGCGGTTGGTACAAGTTTCTCTCCTTACAAATAGCCACAACTTGGTTGTAGTACTCATCCATAGTTTGATCACCTTGCTTAAGTCCAAAATATTGTTTACACACTTCATAAATCCGAGTGATATTTCCAGTTCCAAAGTACATGTGACTAAGATGATCCCAAATGTCCTTGGCACTAGGCAAGTAGATGCATGAAGATCCAATGTGAGAGTCAATACTATTCAACATAAAAGAGATAATTTGATTATCTTCTTGTTCCCAAAGGCTAGGAGTATAGTCTTTAGGCATACCCGGGGTTAAGTGAATAAACAAACCCTTGCCTTTAAGAAAAACTTCAACAGACCTTGCTTAATAAATATAATTCTTTCCATAGAGCTTCACAAGAGTCATAGGAGCATTAACTAAGGAAGTTTCAAGTTTAGTGGCCATAATCTCAACAACAAAGAAGCCACAGACTCTACCACAGAAATACAAAAAATAATAGTAACTGTAACAACTACTTAAAATGAATGGAAACACACATTTCAATGCTAGAAAAAGAGCAAAAACCAGCCCAAACCAATGCCAATATGTAAAAAAGAATGAAAAAGAGATAACCAGTAGGAATACGGTTGAAAAAACGAAAAGAAAAAAAGTAACCTTCGCCAGAGACTCGCCGGAGACAGTCGAAACTCGTCAAGGACAGGCAGACCACGCCGAAAATCCCACTAGAAAGACCAAAACCAGAAGCTAAACCAAACGGGGACCTACACCAGAGACCAACCGGAGGCTCGCTGGAAACTCACCGAAAATACACTGAAACACGTCAGTGTCTGACAGACCTCACCGGTGATACCCAAGCGACTACCACATAACACGTGGGCAAACGATCACAGACCAAATCGATGACCACACTTCAACTACAACCCAGTTGCTGCCGATCATCACTGTAACCTGTCGGCAGCCATATACGTCACTAACAACCACATACTAAGCTGAAAATACACCACAAACCATGCCGACGACCATCTATCCCCAATCACTATTTGCAGGCATGAAGCCCACTTCTCACAATTCCATTGTAACGCCCTGAGAATTAATTAACTGGTAATTAATTTCACGGTTCATCTCCAAGCCTTATTCTACTCCGAACAAGACTCAGGGGCCTCTACTCCTCGAAAACAGAGGATACTAAGCAACGAAAAGTACTAAATTTATATAAACATTAATCATTACAACCAGAGCATCTACCAAAGATCATCAAAGTAGCTGGAGTCATACTACACATAACATCATTACAAGGGATCTATGCTAAACCTTAATATGCAAGCATGCATCAAGCCCTAAGTATACAACATAATTCAAAAGTACTAATTATCATAAGTGCCCGCTTAGCTTGCAATAAGTCCTCAAGCATCTTTCGGATTGAATCCTCCAACATAACCGGATGCTTCGCGATACCCACTATCTATAACAGTATAGTCAAATATATGGAGAAAAAAAAATAATACAAGGGTAAGTCCGATGACTTAGTGAGTAGAAATGCACATGACGTACCCGTCATTAATTTGTGGATTCAGTTATTTATAAAATGCATTCAATATTATGAAATGATAGTTTATCATGCAGGTGATATATATATAGAGAGAGAGTAACCGTCATAGTTCAACAGTATGGTCTACCCGAGATATAACTCCTTCTCAGCAAGGTTAACGTTGTCCCGAGGGACCTGTAGTACAATGTCGGTGCCCCAATCATTGCACAACATACCGTACATGACATTAACGACACAACCGAGTCCAACCTTGGGTGGCCCACACTGCTAATGACGTACGTCCTATAATGACCATCTATTGGGAATGGCTGCGTCTTGATCACGAAACCATTGGATCTAAAGCCCCCCCCCCCCCCCACACACACACTGACCATAAAGTTAACCCATATAGCAAGCCCATGGCCATTATACCGCACGTACCAGTGTACTATGTCATACAATGCAATTACTTTTATCAGTCTTTTACATGTACAGTTTTACAAGTCTCATTATTATCTTATTAATCAACACAAAATTTCACAAAAGAGAGTTTACAGTGGTTCCAAAATGTATTTCATGAAAGTTACAAAATATACATGTTTGATATATATAAAATAGATATGCAATGCAGGAAAAGTAACAACAAAGCATCCATATGATTTTGTACTCGTCCAGGTCGTAAAGCTCCTTCATGTAATTCTCTTGAAGCTCCATAACCTTGAATATTGAGAAAAGACCTATTATTAGTTCTATTTCTACTAAAGCAACTCTAGAATAAGGAAATAGCAGCTATGGGACGGCTGATGAAAATAAAGTTCCCTGTCACACTTTAGACTGTATGTCCGAGCTTAGGGCTGTACGTCCACTGTGATACTTCAGACCATACGTTCGGTCTCGAGATCGTACGTCTGCTTTGAGGTTTTCAGGGAGAACCTCATTTTCTCCACTCGTCCTCCTAAGTCGAAATGAAACCTTCATGTAACGCGATCATGCTAAGTTAACATAACACTAACCTAAACAAGATCTAAAGCATAACTAAAGCTAAAACTACAACTAGCTAAACAAAACAACAATCGAGCAGCATAACGACGTAATTAAAAAGCTAAGTAACTGAACGTTACCTCCTTAAAGCCAAACCTCAAGAGTTCCTCCACTCCACTAGCTCCGAACTCATAAAACACTCACACTGAAGGATTTTCGTAACCTAGGGGCGAAGAGGGGGGTGAGGGGTATTTATAATGCCAAAAAGCAGCAGACGTCTGATCCAAAGGGGCGTACGTCTAGTGTTATTACCCAGCGGTTTAAAGGCTGCCTCGTACGTCCAGATATTAACCAGAGGGTATTTCAAAATGTAGCATTACGGTTTGTAGAGCATATGTCCGGTGGTCCCCCACCGTATGTCCGTTTGACCTAGCGTACGTCCGCGCTATAGTCCAAATCGCCCATTAAGTGGTTTTAGTGACCCAAAGCCCAAATTCATCCCTTAACTAAGCTACTTAAGCTTAGTTAATTATTTGGATCACTACATCCATGCTCAATAGAATAAAACGAGGATTTGGGTAAAAAAAATAATAATAAAGAAGGGAGGAAGAAGCGGGGTGAGAGAGTAATCAAATGCTGTCAATAGTTATGGCTCTGATACCATGTTAAAGAGATTTAGGGTTTGCATGTAAAGAGAAGAAAGAAGAGGCTGTGTTATTTCACGTAGCCTTCTCCTTTCATACTTCATATATATATATATATATATATATATATATATATTATATAATGTAACATTGAGTATGAATACCAAAATACCCCATATAATATATTAACCCTAATATGCTCATCTAACACCTTAAAAGTTGAAAAATTGACAATGTACCACAATCAAGTGTCTAAAATTTTCAATCTAGCCACCTCGTTAGCAAATTCCATCTTATTTAACAGAAAATGGCTCAAGTGCACCGCATGTGCGCTTTTCGATACAAAATTTTTAAAATTACCCCTTATACATGTGTTAAATTTTAAAAATGCCCCATTTAAAAAAGAAAAGAAAAGAAAAAGGTGGAGTGCCACCATGGACCATTTGGAGGTGGATCGCCCACCCCTATGCCAACTAGCTGGGGGTGGCCTGGCCACCCCCAAGTAGCCAGATGGGTTGGCCGGCCACCCCTATGGGCTCGCCAACCTCATTTTCTCAAATTTTGTTTGTTTTCGAGAATACCCATTACGGATAGTCCTATGTTCTCAGGATGTGACTTAGGTTGCTTGTCTTTAAGGCCTCTCTGTTGTAAGCCATGATTCTTCTAATGGACCGGTTGAGTGATATTATTCCCAACACTTAGTGAGTCCAAATCTTAAGCCGGACCCGAGCCTACTTCTACGCCAGAAGGTCTTGGGTTGGGCCCAATGGGCCTTTTCTACATTTTGAATACTCCTATACACATTATCTTGCTTGGATTTTAGGTACCATTTCGTTCGAATTATTCTCATTACCAATGTTGCAAAATATTTGGTGGGATGTGGCCATGGGACGACATAACATGCTGTCTTTCCTGTTATGCTATCAGTTGGTAGACAAGAATATACATAATTTGCAGGTTCAAAATATATTCTCAACAACCGGCAACCGGCGTTTACTTTTCAAATCCCGGCGCCAGAGCCTTCATCTTTGTGATTATTTAGGAACAAAAATTACGAAAGCAATGTTTCTTTTTTTTTTTTTTTTTTTTTTGAAAAGAAAGCAATGTTTGTGAAGAAGGAATATACTACCAAAAAGTAAACTTGCATAAAAAGTAACGACATGTTTGATGTTTCCCAACATCAAACTTAATCCCCAAACATGTTTAATGCACAATAATAACAATATATATATATATAAAGAAGAGGAAATCGGGTGTGAATTCCGTTGTTAGCCACTCTCGTCATGGGATGAAAAATAGTGGTTTTTACATTTGTTGAGTATTGTAACAGCTCGCCAAATATTTGTTTCAAATTATTGAACTGAATAAAGTTTTTATTTGCTCCCGCTTTTGCACCGCTCTGCTTACCTCTTAAAACGCTAATAAAAGGAAAAATTTCCAAACAGAGAGGACGGGGGCATGGCCCCCCAGATTTCGTCCCCCAGATTTCGTCCCTATCTTGCAACAACAAAGATGGAAGGAACAAAATAAGAAAGAGGTTTTGAAATGACAAGTAGACAAAACCCTAAGTGGAAAACAGATAAAAGCAAAATCAAATTGTATAAAGTGATGAGAGGCTATATATCTGAAAGAAGATCCTATTCTCCAACCAAGTATATATTCCATGTAGATCGATCATTGCCCTAGATTTTCTTTCCCAACTCTAGATTTTCTCTCCTCCTTTTTATATTTGGCCTAGCTAAGAACCCTAGATCAGTAGATCCCCTGTATCCAAACATTATCATTCATAAGGTTGTTGGATATTATATATTTTTCCTCTGACTCTCAACTTTTGTTCTTCTTGTCTGTTCTGTGTCCTGTACACACTCAACATACATATATATATATATATATATATATGGTACAATGAATTTGGTTCTAATTTAGATTTCTGTAAGTCGTTGTTCGCTCTGATAGCTTTTACAAACTAACAAAATAGTTTGCACGTCAATCACTAAACGATTGAATTTTGTTGTCAAACTTTGTTGCTTAACCTTTTAATTAATGTATATTGTGTCATGTGATACTTGTGTAAATAACTAATATGCCCGTTCCGTTTGTAAGAAAATTGTAGTAAAAAATATAATGCTGTAAGCATGAAGATATCGCTCTAATATAAAAACACATATCATGCAATGCCTTCTTCCTTCCCTCATGTAAGCAATATAGCACATCACCAACAGGTAGATAGAGGGGGACAATGAAAGAAATATCTATTTTAAAACTGTGACTCATCCAAAAACATACGGCGAAGAGTATTTTGTGTTTTATTTTGTATCGTGTCTTACTTTTTAAGAAGTGTGTGTGTGTGTTTTTTTTAACACTTCTCGGTTGCTATTTATTCAAGTGTAAAAAACTGACAGAACACATTGTTTTAAACCCGAATTTATCAAAAAGATAAAAAGACTCGAGCCCAAAATTCACGCCCACCGGCTAGTCATTAGTTTAGTAGGAAGTTAGGGGAACAAGTGGTGGAATGTAGAATTTCTTTGGGTTTAAGAGACCTTTGTGCTCTTTTAAAGTACTGATATACAACAAAAGTTAATATCTAGGTCTAGTATATCTCTCCAATTATTGGTCTAAACTTTTGTTCTTTCTTACTTTTTTTTAACCTATTTGTTTTATTTACAAGATAGCCAAAAGAATGAGCCTAATTTGCCCTAGGAGATTGCCATCCTTTCCCGTAAAATATGGCAGGATTAGTAGGAGAGTAATAGGTCTCATCAAGCTATAGCCTAGGGTATTAGTTCAGGATCTTACCCTCTTTTGTTTTTTGTTTTTTGTTTTTTGTTTTTTTTTTTCCCTTTATTAGTTCAAAATTTTGATTACTTTTTTATTAGTATGAAATATTATTCTAATTTATTTTTATTATTCAACAACAATTACTGATTATTGATGTGATAAATATTCTTTTCTTTTATTTATTATGTGTTTATAATGAAATTTCAAAATATTCTCTACTCTTATGCAATTCAATTCAAATAATTTTGAGAATAAAAATTCCTCTAAAAAAAATGTAGAAATCCCACCGGAATTTATATATATATATATATGTGTTTTTTTTTTCTTCTTTCTTTTTATTTACATATGAGATTTCTCATTGGTGTTAATAATTTGTTGATATTTTTTTCATATTTTTTTTTATAAATTCAGTAGACCAACCGGTCTACAAATTTAATAATTAATTCATAAAATGAGATAAAAATGTGAGAAAAAAATATTAAGACCAATAATTTATTTTTACGTATTCAACGAGTGACTTAAAAACAGCACAGTGTATTTTAAAAAATAAAATAAAATAAAAAAAGCAGGTCTCAAATCATGACAAGAGTTAAGCCACGTGGCGCAAAGGTGGTCGAAAATTGGTGATCGGACGGCTGTTGACTGAAGCAAAGTTGGTCCGGATGTCTGTTCCTCATGGAACTCATACTGCTCCCTAAGACCTTGGCATCCACGTGGCTCAATTCACGGCCCCACTCAAACGTGCCACGTCTCCGCTCTTTCATTATTTTATTTTATTTTTTCTATTTTTCTTCTCAAACGCCCTTCGTTTCAGACGGCAATACATAGACATACCACGCGCCTCAGTGCACGCCACCACATATATTTTGTTTTTGTATATATTTTTTTACACGGTTGTAAAAATTATTTTTATACATAAATTTTAATCATATTTATTCAAAATTTAATAATAATTTTTACTGTCATGTCAAAGAGTATAACACTTGAGAATGAGAGATCGAGTGTGCAAAGCATTTCTCAACGCTAAAAATCAAACTCTCATCTCACTCTCTTGGGGTGATGTATTACTGTTATATCGATTTTTAAATTTGCGCTTGTTAAAAAAATTAAAGGATTGAAATGAGAGTGTAATTTTTAACATTTTTCAATACTAAAGGGAAGGGTAGGCAAGTGGGGGCAAATGCCCTCCCTTCCCATCTACCTAAATTTCAATTAGGCAAGCTTTTAAAATAGTGTGTTTTTTTAGTTGCCCGCTCTAAATTTGGGAAAGCCGCCGGATTATTTAACAAAACTTTATTCACCAAATAAAATTAGGTGGGCCTTCAAATGATTGGAGGTTATTAGCTATTAATTTGTTTATGCTGCCATCAATTAGATTAAATGATTTTTTTTTTTTCTAAGCAAAAGGTGGGAATGGGCAACCAGTGTAATTTCTCCCCTTGGACGTGACAATCGGGGTTCCTACCCATTGTAGAATGTTCAGTTTGAGCCATAGCTACTGCCTAGAAAGGCGAGTCCGTCACCACAGCCCCACCAAAGTGCAAGTTGGTAAAGCCCCTTCTTAGTAGCATCTGATTCACGGACTACTACCGCAAGCGGGTTCGAACCCGTGACCACTAGGAAGAAAGGAGGGGGGGAATTGAACCCTATCCCATGCTGCTTTACCAACTCGACTACCACCTTGGTGGTAGATTAAATGAATTTGATTGGTAGTCATTTGCACTACCGTTAACTAGGTTAAATGCCTTTTTTTGTACTTAGATTTTAACGACTTTATTTTTTATCACTTATGTTTCATTTTCCATTATAGATGATACCTCGATTTTTTATTTTATTTTATTTTTTAATACCTCGATTATGGCTAAGTTCAAAGATGATACATATGTCCATCTTCTGCTAATAAAACTAAGGAAAATGTTAAAAGCTCAACTTTTTTGCTCAAACTTTTGCCTTATTTTATTTTATTTTTTAAAAAAACAAAGTAAAAAATAAAAAAGTGTCTGAAGCAATAATATATTTTTTTTGTCCTTCTTTTTATTGGTGTTTTTTAAAAAATGAAAATTCCATTTTTCTTCAGAAAAATGGCCATTTTTCATAAAAATTGACCATTTTTATGAAGAAAAATGTATTTTTCATTTTTTAAAAAACACCAATAAAAAGAAGGACAAAAAAAAAAAAGCATTATTGCTTTAGACACTTTTTTTTTTTTATTTTTTAAAAAAAATAAAAAAGGCAAAAGTTGGGCAAAAATGTTGAGTTTTTATCATCATCTAAAACTAAATGATTTTTACGTCAAACCAATCACAACATACTACGTGTCATCACTGTCATATGACCCAATAAAAAAATTAATTTTTTTTTTAAAATGAATAAAAAATAGAAATAATTTAAAAAAAAAAAAAAAAAAGAAGAGTGGCTTGAATTTAATTTAATTTTTTTTTAAAAAAAAATAAAACACTTAAACACATGTCGCTAGGATGATAATGGCTTTTGCTAACTGCATCTGCATGTGCAAATAGCCAATAGTTTCAAATAGCAAATTCGAGCGGTTAATATCCATCTACGCATGTACACCCCTAATTTATATTATTGGTTTTATTTCACTAGTAATGGCGCTCAGCAAAATGACTCTCTTTAGAAATGGCGCTCAGCAAAATGGGTGAGAAAATGTTATTTAGCAGCCTCACCGCTAATTAACAGCGTCATCAAAACCATATTTTAGTTATTTTGGTAAGACAATTTGGTGAAAATGTTTAAAAGGTCTCATATTCAGCCTCACCACTTTGATGAAAAAAGAATAGTGACTGAACAGTGCTCACTATTAATAGTCGAAATATTGAGAATGGTTTCTCTCTCCCCCTTTTTCTTTTTGCTTCTTTCTCCGCATTTAATAGTTAAATAAAGAATAAACAAATATTTAAAATTAAATGGAATAAGAAAAATAATGCTCTTAAGTGATATTGGGCATTATTAATAGGCTCACCAAATTTTACTCACCAAAATAATCAAAATTCAAAAGTACATTTTTCTATATTTTAACTACTCATTTTTTCAGAGTATAGAGCCTCACTATTTTAATAATTTACTTCCACTATTCAATTTAAATAGTATTTTTCAAATATTTCTTTGTTCTTTTTCTAACTTTTTTCAAAGAATAAGGAGGGAGAGATAAAAATTATATTATTTTTTTATTTATTTGGTGAGTGAATAGTACTCACTACATTGGGATCCCCTCAAAATTTCTTCCAAATTTGAGATTATCTTATCATTAAATCATAGCCATGTTTTACACTCAACAATCTACAACGTGTCAACTGTCACACAAAATAAATACTAAAGTTAATGAAAAAAAAAATTATTCTCTCTCTAGTTCATTGAAGCATTAAAGTTTCATTAACTTTAACATTTATTTTGTGTAGCACCTGGAATATTATAGGATGTTAGATGTAAAGCATGTATAGGATTTAATAATAAGAGAATCTCACATTTGAAAGAAATTTGAGGGGATCCTAATTCAGTACTCACTATCTTTAGTAAGTAATGTTCCTTCACCAAACCAAAATCACTATTTTGAGGAGGCCATTGGGGTTTTTTGTAATTTTAAGTGATTTGGCTCGCCAAAAAAATAAAAACTAGTTTGGTGAGGCTGCTAGAAATGCTTTAGTATAGTGCATTCATTTTTTGTTATATTACAAAATTGATTATTATTGTAAAATCAATTAATATCTCAGGTTGAACATTCTCTTCTTTGAAATAAAGTTTATGGTTCATGTGTGTCATATATTATTATACGATAGAGAAAAATATTACTTCAAGAGTATTGAATAATTATAAACCATGACCCATTTCTTAATCCCTAATAAAATCAAGGGGTGTATTGTATTTGTATGATGTGATTCTACTACTTGCATTGCCATAGCTATTGTTTATTTTTCTTAAAGATTCGGATTTCATGAAATTTCTCGCCCGAAACGAGATCCCGGGTCTAAAAGTGCTCGGGTAAGTGGGTTTCGCAACTCTACTTATCCATAACCTCCCCGGGACACCTCTTGAGTCCCGAATTCTCCTCTCTCATTTCCAGCTCGAATTCTATGAAATTAGGGATGAAAATATATGGAAAGACGATTTGGGAAGGGGGGGCCTCTTGAGTCCCGAATTCTCCTCTCTCATTTTCGGCTCGAATTCTATGAAATTAGGGATGAAAATATATGGAAAGACAATTTGGGAAGGGGGGGTTCACATGCTCAAAAGAGTCCCTTAGAGCGTGTGAAGTGAGTTTGACAGAATGCGAGTGGAGATGCCCAATTCCTCATGCTAATTAATCAAGTAAAAAATTACAGCATATTTAGACAGTATTTAATGTATCATCTCTTTGCCCATTGCCTTTCTACAACACAGCAGGGCTTAAGCAAAGCACCTGCAGAGAGGCTGAGAAGAAAGGGCCTTGAGAAAGAGAACCAAATCCTTAACATTCACGCCTCCATTAACACCCTCCATCTTCTCTCTCTCTCTTTCTCTGTGTCTCTGGTAAATTTACCCTTCCTCAGATTTTCTCTCTCCACCTCTCACTTCTCATAAAAACTCTGTTCTCTCTATCTGCTTTATATGCATTTAAAGGCCTCAGTCCCCAGACACCACCCCTGATTCGCGTCTCATTGACTCTACCCTCAAAGTCCCTGGACTCCCTTCCTTTCCCTAACCACACTCCTCTCTTTAAATTCTCCTCCTCATCCACGCAAGCTTTCCTCAGCAGAAACCTACAGGGGAAAGATAAGAAACAGAGCTTTTTACAGAGTCAAGAAACAGGGGAAGTAAAAAAAAAAAAGAAACAGAGGATTCTTTCTTTTTTTTTTTGGTTCTTTTCTTTTCTTTTCTTTTCTTGGGATATTCCTACATGGGTTCTTGCAAAGAGAAAAGGGAAGAACCAGCGAAGTGTGTGTGGGTTAATGGGCCTATTATTGTAGGCGCTGGACCATCTGGTCTAGCTGCCTCTGCTTGCCTCTCTGAACATGGAGTACCTTCTGTGATTCTTGAGAGAAGCAACTGCATAGCTTCTCTATGGCAGCACAAAACCTACGACCGCCTCAAACTCCACCTTCCCAAACAATTCTGCGCCCTTCCATTACTAGGCTTCCCAGAAAATTTCCCGAAATACCCAACAAAAGACCAGTTCATTTCATACATGGAGTCCTACGCTTCCCACTTCTCAATCCACCCCCGGTTCAACCAGGCCGTCCAGAGCGCCGAGTTCGACTCCACTTGTGGGTTTTGGAGGGTTCGGACTCAGGACTTGGAGTACATTTCCCGGTGGTTTATTGTCGCCACCGGCGAGAATGCCGAGCCGGTGATACCGGAGATTGTTGGGATGGAGCGGTTCCGTGGCCATGTTGTTCATACCAGCGCGTATAAGTCCGGCTCCGACTTCGCAAACCAGAAGGTTTTGGTCGTCGGCTGCGGCAATTCCGGCATGGAAGTTAGCTTGGACCTCTGCAGACACAATGCTGTTCCTCATATGGTTGTTAGAAACACCGTAAGTAATTTCTTTATTTCTTTCTAGATTTTTATAATATTTTTTTTCTTCTCCTCCTCCGATTAAAATCCTAAATTATATAAAATTTATGATATAAACAGGTGCATGTTCTTCCAAGAGAAATGTTTGGCTGCTCAACATTCGGCATAGTAACGGCTCTTCTCAAATGGCTTCCTCTAAGCCTAGTAGACAAGTTCCTTCTTCTTGTGTCTAATCTCACCGTCGGCAACACCGACCAACTCGGCCTCCACCGGCCCAAAACCGGTCCAATTGAGCTCAAAAACGTCACCGGCAAGACCCCCGTCCTTGATGTTGGTGCTCTCTCCCAAATCAAATCCGGCAAAATCAAGGTAAATAATACATTTCTCACTTGTACCTGTAGCTGTCACGTCATTTCAGTTGTATATCTGTCGTGGTTGTAAAAGAGAAGAGCTGATTTTGGTGGGGGTTTTTTCTTCAGGTGGTGGAAGGGGTGAAGGAGATAACAAGAAATGGAGCAAGATTTATGGATGGACAAGAGAAGGAGTTCGATTCAATAATCTTAGCAACAGGGTACAGAAGCAATGTGCCCAGTTGGCTCAAGGTAATACATGATCAGTAGTTGCTTGCTGCACCTTTTTTTAGTTTTACTTCTATCGTGTTATGCCATCACCTATCACTTTCCTTGGACTCATGCACGCACACAGCTGCCAATAACCTACAAATCTCTTCTTTTCTCCATGCAAAAAGGAATAAAATCTCTTTGGGCTGTTTCGTGTTTGGGTTTTCCCACTTTTCAGACCTCCTTTTTTTTTTTATATATATATATTTATGTTTTGTTTTTGTTTTAAAACCATTTTTACTTGTCGGGTTTTATGTATCATCAACAAATGTTTGTGCTCTTTTATCATGGGGTTTTATAAGATTTTTCAAAAAGCTTACCCTAGTAGTAACAAAGTGACCCCTTTATACCCTGTTTCTGGAACCTACTAATTACTTGTGTTCTTGGTTTTTCCATAATTGAAAAGAATTAGAATTTTCTTCATTTCATTTGAACGGAACGGAAGGATATCTCGGTAGCTCCTTATAGTGAAAAAAAAGTAAAATGACAAAAATATCACTCCACCGAATAAAATGTACCCAAAAATAATAGTACAATTGAAAAAAGCACATGTATTTTGGACTCATATCCTAATACTATTCTACTATACTGTAGTGACGACAGCATAGGTAGCAACCCATATTCCCCCTAATAGTACTTAATGTGGGGGGGGGGGGGGGGGGGGGGGGNGGGGGCGGGGAGGAGAGACAATTATTAATAATTTTATTTTGAATCGCAGGGGTGTGATTTCTTCACAAGGGATGGAATGCCGAAAACGCCCTTTCCTGACGGTTGGAAAGGAGAGAACGGATTGTATACAGTGGGGTTCTCAAGAAGAGGCCTCCTCGGGACGGCCTCTGACGCCGTTAAAATTGCCAACGACATCGCTGACCAATGGAGGGCGATGAGGGACTGTAGGACTTACTGTAATTCCCATTTTATCCTTCTGAAAATAAATTGTAGAGAGAGCGAGTGAGAGGGAAAATTGGTTTTCATTTTTCGGGGGGTTTAGGGTTTTTTTCGTCACTTTGTAGGGACTTGTAAATGCGTCAATTTTGCACATCTTTCTTCCTTCTCTTGTCAAGATGTTGGTTAGTTTGTGTAAATGCAATTTAATGGTTACAACTTACAATGCCTTCTCCATCTTTCTTCTTCTATATTTCTCAATATTTTATATTATTTTTTTAACAAGAATCCAATCAATCAATCTAAAGGGTTTGGTTGAGTCAATCACATCTGTACCGTGAGATAAAAATATAATTTTTAACATTATTTATTGACAATAACTTCAATTAGGTTATAGTGTAAATCGAGTGTTTTGCACTATTGAATAGAAACGCCAAAAACTAATATGCCTTATAGACAAGACTACCGGAACAAACATCTTGGTTGGTTTTGGAAAATCTGGTGTCTGAAGCTCAGAGGTGGATGGTGGGCGTTGGGTTAGAATGAATGGATAAAAAAGTCCATGTGATTGATTTGAATTAAAAATACAGTGTTTTTCATCTATGTTGTATTAGGTATTTTTACATGTTGTATCGAATTTTTATTGAAGGCTGTAAAATGGGGATTTACATCACATCACATGCTGATAGAATGGACTCTCATATTCATTTCATATTGGACAAAGTTTTTCGTTTTCTTTTGTCTAGTTTTGAAGTATTGATAGAACATATGACAATTCGAGCAATAAATGTGAGAATTAATGTCGAGCTAACTTGTCCAAACAAAACAGTAAATGATATTTTATATTTCCTTGTCTTGCTATTGTCAACTTGCTACTAAATTTATTTATTTATTCTCATTTTTTTAATTAAGATTGGTCTAAGAATGTATTAACAATAACACATCAACGGCGAAGAATGCGAAAAAAGACAAGAGAATACATAATAGCATCTCTCAACAAGTTTTGGGTTCTCTTATTTAAATAATACATATGAAAATCACGTGTTTTAAGGATAAATATCAAGTTAATAAATTAAATTATAAGAATTTTTCAAAGCCAGTTAACAAAAGAAAAAAAAAATTGATGAGAAAAGTTAATATCTTTTTTTATAATGGGATGATAATTGTTAGTTCAACAACTTCCCAATTGTCCCAATTTAAGCTAGATTCACTGAAATAAGCCTGTTTTTAAAGGTTAATAAATATTCAATGAATAGACATAGAGTTAGATAAACTTCTTTCAAACCAATTTTCCCCACTTGCCTTTACAGTTGGCCCTTTAAACAAAGATTTTATCTCCACAGCCATTTTTCTTGCTCACTGTGCTGTCAGCCTTTTCTTCCACCACCATCAAATCAATGAGCTCAAACTGTTGTCAATTTTTTTTTTTATCCCAATAAAAATGGTGGATTCTTTTTTTTTTTTAATAGAAATAAGTGTCATTCAATTATATATTATTTTTTATTTTAGTAGTTGATATAATAATTATTATATAAATTATCGCGTCAATACGCTAATGTATTAGATATTAGAATAAATAATCTTACTAGTTGTACTTGTACATCTCTTATTTATCTTTTGTTTAAATTAATTATTATATTTATAATGAAGGCTATACAAATTTAATGATTGATTTAAAAAAAAAATTTAAAAGATGTAAGAGAGAATATAAAATTGGGACAATGATGAATGTAGACTTTTTAAGAGAACTGTTATTTAATATTCTCCAATTAGTGTGGGTACTAAAACTTTGTGTGTCTTGCTTGTTGATTATTTACTTGAATTAAAAATAAATAAATGAACATTAAAAAAGTGTGGGCACCACAATCATGCTATATATCACCCCACCCCCCATCTCCCTCCCATTTTCATCATATTTTTCAAAAGTTTATACGGCGTGTTCTTTTATAGCGTTTAATGCATAAAAATTAATGCTTTGGTTGATAAGGACCACACCATATAGGCTTTTGAGAGATGGAGGATGGTGAATATAATTACTTAATTTAAATATTTATAGTTTACTAAACTGGAGGAAAATTCTTTGCTTCAACGGGTAGTATTTTTTAGCGTTTTGATGTAAACGCTATTTTTTTTTTTTTTTTTTTTTTCTGTAGTCTGTTTTTTTAGGTATCACCTATCAAGCATCAACTGATTTCAACGTGATGCTCTGCTCTCTGCTGCCTTTATATAATGAGTTAGTTGAGACTTTGAGAGTCGTAAGTCTTAAATGGGCAGAGCGTTTTCCAATCTTTGAACAACCAGAAAAAGGGTTTAAAAAAAAAAAAAAAAAAAAAAACGAATCTATCAGGCACACGTTTCAAAAGGCTATTTTCGGTATTTAATCGCTTTATAAATCGTTTATTCAGTTATACGGACACGTGTTTCTATACGGTTAGCCATTTTTTTTGAACGGGGGTTTGACTCCTTTAATGAACCGTTTAACCCCACCACCATTCGTTCGGACTAGGGTACCCCCGTCCTCTAAAATTAGAGGACAAAATTGTCAACAAAAAAAAAAAAAAAAAACAAACAAAGAATTTGAAATGACAATTTTGCTCTTGCCCCTATTCCGTTCGTACGTACAGGAGAGAATTCTAATCCCATTCGTTTATATTGAGATTTACAGTAATTTATTGTCTACATTATTAGTAATTTTGGTAGTTATCGTAAAAGAGTTACTAGCAATCTGGACAGTTAATTACTAAGAATTTTAGTTCATTCATAAACTCGATGTGAATAAAATTTTGGGCCGGATTGAATCTCGTGGGCAGAAATTTTTAAATTATTAATTTTTTTTTTAGTAAGATGGATCCTTCCTACTCTCAAGAGGAACATTCAATGAAGGAAAAATATAAGGCATAGTACTGAAAAGAAAGACTCATGTTCTCCTTCTGTCATTTCAAAATCGACGTGATTCTTAAAATTATAATTAAATTTATGATAAATTATTATTGAATTATGATTTAATGTTAATTTTAAAAGTCATATTAGTTTTTTAAAAAATACAAATAAGACATGAGGGCGACATTTAACATTACTCTACTATAAAAAAAATAAAAATAAAAATAAAAACACTACTTTGTTGAGTTCCGACCACAAAACCCACAAGCACGGCTGTGGCTTCATTGACATTTGGATCAAAAGGGGGGTCGACTTAGAATTTGAACCCAAAAACAAAAAAAGTCTTCAAAAAGTAGTTCAATCGGCTAAAACCACGCCTAATGAAGAGGAGGTCACTAGTTCAAATCTTTCTCCCTCTCTTGTGAGGACAATTAAAAAAAAAAAGAGTCAAATCTTAAGTAAGGAAAATATTATAAGTGTGAGTTATTAATATAATATAATTTAAATTTATTAATTTAAGATTTTGAATTAAATAATATTATAATATCAATGATCATACTAAAAGAGACAAGACTCCAAAATGTTTCTTTCTTTCAGACTAGTCTTGCGTAGTTGGTTTGGAATGAAACTATTACCTCAAATGTGTGGTCCATGATATTTTACAATTTCTTGCTAGGGAGGATGGTTTCATGGAAACACCCCTTTTGGCTTCTTGTGTTTTTTCTCGAAGAGAAAAAGATATTTTCAACATTTTTTGTCTTATTTATAATTTGCTGGATTATTTGGAAGAAATAATTTTTTCTTTCTCAAAGAAAATTATTTTAACTTAACTTATTAAATTGACATGTGTTCTTAATTAGTGCATGTGATTTTCACTAATATCATGCTTTATTAATCTTGTTAAAAAGTAAGGGCACGTATATGTCGGCTTACTAAATTAATTTGAAGAATTTTCTTTGACCCAATTTTAAGAAAAACTTGGTCACTTGTGGATGAAATCACAAATCATGATATTACCACATAAAATTAAATTAGAAATGAAAAAAAATCAAGGATCCAATAGAAATTCATTTGAGAAATAAATATTTTTTTAAAAAAATTATATGTTTTTTACGACCAGAACTGTTCCATGGTTATTGGGCAAACTCTAAACCCATGCAAAGTGCCCTCGCTTCGGCTTTGTAAACAAAATATTTTTAACAAATTTTGTTTTATTCCGTGGTTGGAATCCTGAATATGAAAACGAGTAGAGATTTTCAGCAGACGTGGGTCATCCCAGCATCTGCCAAAAATTCATTTTATTATTAATAAAAAAAAATATACAAAAATCTCTTTCTTCTCCTTTTTTGATAACTGCTCAAAAATTGGTATCAACAAAAATATATAAAATTGATATAGCGTTTTGAGACATTAGCACCAAATTTAGGATGATCAAATCTGTTTAAGGTGATATCATCCCTAAAGGATTAACCTTCTACCCCTAGATTTTATTTTTGAATCAATAAACGAGTTTTTGACTCATTAGCATCAAAATTAGGATGACTGAATCAATTTAGGGTGATATCATCCCTAAAGGGTTAAGTTTTAGTTTTGAATCCAGAAACGAGTTTTGAGACATTCGAACCCAAATTTTAACTCATGGAAATATAGCTAATATTACTCAAATATCTCAAAATACAACCCAAAAACTTGCTCTTTCTCATGGAAATTTTATCAAACATATAAAATGCAAAAGCATAAACATAAACACCAATGACCAAAAAAATAAAAATAAAAAATCTGTTTTTTTTTTTTTTAATAGAAAAAAAGAAAAAAAAAAAGAAGCAAGTTGGTAGACGCTAGGCTGCCAAAATTTGGCAGCCGAATCGCAGCACTCTATGAAAACTGATAAGTTGTTGTTTGCCATCATCGACCAAAACAAAATTACTGTTCTAGAAAGGTCCCGAGCCTATGAAAACAAAGTAACATTATACTAGATGTTAGATAATTAAGCTAAAAAAAAAAAAACTATTTTTGTATGGACTAGTATTGTTTGAGGGGTACGATGATGTAGGATGAAAAATAAATAGTTGGGTCTTTTAGTCTTATTTAGATTATTAATATTTAATCTTTAATATTTTATTTAAATTTGAAGACTTAGTAGTGTTATTGATTAATATTGAGCTCGGTCCAAATTTTAGGGTTATGATTTCGTAGTGTCTATGTAAGTGTTATTTTGTGTACTCCATGGAAATCGAGTGGAATATGAACATATTTTGTTAGATTACTCTTCTTTTGTGGTGAGATATCATTCTCTTGTTTGGTGAGACTAAGGCAGCAATCCTTATCAGTTCAATAACATGTTATTTATTGTGTCGATCACTAAAACGTAGACTATTAATCATATTTATAAACTGACATGACAGTTTACGTAGCAAAAACTATGCTTTGAGTACTCCTAACAACTAAAATGTGAATTACCACGTGTCAGTTCATATGATACTCATTCATTCTCACATAAAATATGAGCAATCCCATCCGTTTATACGTTGTAAACTGCAATAATCATTTATTATGTTTATAAATTGAAGTATCAGTTTGTGTGACATTTATTACGTTACCATTATGTTGCGTGTCGGGTTCAGATCGTGTCAAAATATGAGTATAAGAGTATATAAGTCAATCATAATTCGACTCATTTAATTAAATGAGTCAAATTCATCACACATACTTAGGAAGGTGAAATTGAAAAGGTGGTTGGAGTGAAAAGACATGTGTCATAGAAGGGGGAAGCAGAGTAATTCTAAAAGTTTCTCTTGTGTCACTTTAAAAATGAGATGACTTTTAAAATCACTATGACTAATTATAAACTCGATAATAATTTTAAAAGTCATATTATTTTTATAAAAACATAAAAATAACATAAAAAGGACGTGTAACATTATGCCGAGAAAGCGATAGGAGGGGGGGTCGTGATCATCGTCATCATCTCTCTTCTTCTTCTCTCTCTCACTCACGCTGATAATTGAGACAATGATGGGGCTCTGACGCACTCTCTTCCCATAGAGAGACGATTTGTACGAAGGATTGACACCCCTCTGATTCGCCCTTTTACACCTCCCTTTCCCCTGCAACCCGGCTGACGCAAGCAAACGTCTCTCCTTCTCTCTCTCTATATAAATATACATATAAAGTTTTTAATTTGTTTTTAGTTTTCTGGTTCCTCCTGTTTGTGCCGCCATAAGACAAAGGGGGTGGTGGGAGAGACAACAGAGGATACTGCTGCTACTATATATATATATATATATATATATTGGTAGAATGGGAGGGGGGGAGGGGGGAGGCCGGGAAAAGTCCAAGAAGAGATGTGAGTTTTCTTAGGCATTGAATTCGAAATGCTCGTCAGTCGTCACACGCTTCCAAAGCACGCGTTTCTGGGTAAACTTGCGTCATCTTTTTTTCCTGTCTGTCTATTGCATTGCTGTATACTGAGCAGTCTACTGACCCGTTTCTTCAATAAACCATGCAATCTGCCTCTCTCTCTCTCTCTGTGTTTTTGATGGATTCATTTCACGCCTCTTTGCATGCAAACCTGATGTCACCCTACGTACCTACTCCCCACTCTCCCCCAAATCTGTGTGCGCTACGCGAATTTGGAGATTTATTTATTGATTGATTTATTTATTTTTGATTTCTTGGCACATGTTGTTGAAATATATAAATATATAAAATATATTAAAACCAGGAGAAGGAGAGAGAAAAGAGAGAAAAAGCGGAAGTATGTAATATATTACATTGAATTGAGACTAATATTATAATGAGTATTATAAAGGTTCCTATTTATAGAAAAGCTATAAGTGATAGGCAAGTAACCTAGTAGACTAAGGAAAAATAAACTTAGTAAGCTAAGAAAACCCTAGAATCAATAAGGAAGTAAATAACTCTAGAATAATAAATAACCCTAACATAATATTCTTAACATTAATATACAATCCCATGAAACATGAAGGAGAAAATCATGAGATTGTTGCCTTGTCTAAATAGGCTTGATCTGATTAGATTTTGTCTTCTATCACTCCCCTGCAAATTGATGGTAGGAACTTCCTTCAGTTTCTTGGATCTCGCCCCAAAACCACTAATGAAAGGTCAGATTTTCACTGCAACACACCTTTTTTTTTTTTTTATGAGCCTTGGGTTTAAGATGTTACCACAAGGCTGAAACTTGAGAAGGACCTGGGTTTTGGTTGTTACCTCAGGACCATGACATTACAACAATGAGGAGTTAAAATGATCCGTGGGTTTAAGATATTACCACAAGGTCAAAAACTTTTTTTTTTTTTTTTTTTTTTTTCTTGTAACAAATTCTTTCATTACCCAAGATTCTCTTTCTTTCTACATATTTTGCTGCAACAGGATGGCTTGGAGGAAGGACGCCAGCACAAGGTATTCCGGGAACGTCCGGTGGATGGAAGGACGCCGGCACAAGGTGCTCCAGGAACGTCCGATGGAGGAAAGGATGCCAACACAAAGTACTCTGGGAACATCCGATGGAGATGGCTTGAGGGAAGGACGCTATAACGACCTAAATTTTAAAACTCTTATCTAAATAATATTTAAAAGATTAAAAGGATAATAAATAAATTAGAGCAATGATATATGGATTATGGTATTAAATAATTATTTGATGTTAAGGGAATATTACATTAATTGTTGACCTCTTTTCAAGTATCATTTTAATGCTCAAATTTAGCTTCATAAGTATGCTCAAATTTAGCTTCATAAGTATGTTTATGGGCACAATTAAACCCAACTTAGTGAATAAATTATTTATATTAGTGTTTGGTTAAGTCAAAAATTAATTTGAAGCTTTTTAGTTTTTTGGCCTAAAAAACAGTGTCTTAATTTTTATACTGTCTAATAAAGATTAAAACTACTAAAGGAAGGTACCAAGGCTAGCCACTTTTGTTGAAAGCTTGAAGTCTTCTAGTAATGAGGATTATGAAAAATATCATGATCATTTAATGAGGCAAGTGGCTAAATGGGAATGCAAGTAGTTAAAGTCTAAATTGAGTTAGAAACTTTGTATGGGTAAAAAATAGAGACAAACAAACTCGGATGAAGTCGAACAAAAAATATAGAATGTTTGTATCGGAGTCCTCTATCTATCCTAAAAATTTCATGTCAATCGGAGTACGCTTGGACATCAAAAAATGGATCGGGGTAGACTACCCTCATTTTGGACGAAAATGCTAAAGTGGACTAAATTCATTCTTTTGGTTAAGGTGGTTAAGGTGGACTAAGAGCATGGAATATGGACTAGGTTCATTCTTTTGGTTGAATACATCTCAACCCTTTGATCAAAAGTATGAAAATGAATCCGAACCTATCATTCTCTTATAGATAGAAGCTTGTATTTAACCATTAGATCAAAAGTGTAAAAATAAATCCTAGCCATTCAATCTCTTATAGATAAAAGCTTGTATTTAACCCTTAAATCAAAAGTGTGAAAATGAATCATAGCCATTTATTCTCTTACAAATAGAAGCCTAAGTAAATTCATTTTTCACTTGAGCTCTTTTACATTCTTAGTAAGTAAAGATTGCTTGCTCCTCCTTTCATTCCATTTCTTAGCTCTAAGTCAAAAACCATATGGCCTAGATCTTTCTTGTAGTGTTCAAATGTTCTTACTTTTTTATACTAGCTACCTAGAGAAGATTTTGTAAAGTTCTACTTCAAGGTTTATTAGGTAAGTGTTTCTTGTGTAAATATAATGATTTATTGTTTGTATTATTTGTTATCATCTAATTGTTTAAGACCCAATAAGCTTAGGATGTAAAATAAAGTAATGGATACAAATTAATTAATGATCATGAGTTCATGGACAAATTGATTAAAGACTTATAATATTATCTATATTTATTACATATATTATTTACTTTACAGCTTTTACATTTAGTCATTTCTCTTATTGTCATTTAAATTTTAATTCATATTTTTGGCGGTACGGATCATTGGTCTTATCCCTGAAATATGAATTCAGTATTTATATTTAGTTATTTCTTTTATTATTATTTAAATTTTAGTTCATATTTTTGGCGGTACAGACCATTGGTCTCATCTCCGAAATATGAATTCAATATTTATATTCAATCATTTCTTTTATTGTCATTTAAATTTTAGTTCATATTTTTGGCGGTACGGACCATCAGTTTCATCCCTGAAATATGAATTCAGTATTTATATTCAGTCATTTATTTTATTGTCATTTAAATTTTAATTAATATTTTTTGCAGTACTGACCATCGGTCTTATCCCCAAAATATGAGTCATGCTTTATATATATTATTTATAATACTAGTTTTTATTTAGTAATATTGGCCATCAGCCTCGTCACAAAAAATGAATTCATGTATAACACTATTTATAAGTAACTATCTCAAATTTATATAATAAAATGAGTAAGTAAAGATGAAATAATGGATAATAAATAAATATAAAAAGATAAAGGTCTTTAAACAATTATATTATTTGAGAATAAAATAATATGTAAATATTGTTTGCATGTATGTATTTATATGCAGAAGTAGAGTATAATTCTACACTAAGGAGTGTACGTATGGATGTACTTACTAAGTATTAGCTTTGTTTTATTGTTATATGAATTCTTATTTTGTCTTATTAATATATATTTTCCAATATGACTACTACATAATGTGTCAAATAAAATGGGCTGATAAGATAGCCACCTTAAGAACAAGCTGGGTAGATTGCTACGAGGAACTATCGGTATCTTAGTGGATTGGGGTATATAACCGTTCAATAGGCCTAATATATAACTAAGGTGGGGCAGTGTAGTCGCCAGCACCAAACAGGTAAAACTCTAAAGTGTGAGGGACATAGTGGATGTAAACAGGCTGAGAGCCCATTACGAGAGGTCTGAAGAAAGACTATCATAAAACACAAACTAATATGTCACTATGCTGCATTCGCATCTCATTCATCATTATATATTTTATTCCTTAATCTTACTTTGTCTCGAACTAGTCTTTTAGTATTTATTTCTAGGAAAATAGATTAGTCACTTGTTTGTCTATGTAAACATGATAACGCCATATTTACATAGACCTTGATGTAAAAATAAAGAGTTAGGACGATAGTCCTTTTATTGGTTTTGATGGTTGATAGATCATCTGCTGCGAGATTGATGCTTACTATATGAAGCAAGTCTCATTTATATTAATCGCTTTTATTACATATTGTGATGCTTGCGAACTTGACAAATATTACTATATTAATTCGGTGCTGTCTGTGGCATATATTTGGTACACCTAGTGTGTACATATGTTGTAATGAAAACCATAATTATATTTTTATTAAATAATATATTACCTCAAGGTATTTCAGTCAGCTCAATCGTATTGTATAAGTTATTCCTAGGCCATAGAAAAAGAAAAAAAGTATACATACTCCGCTGTAAAATTGTATTTCTAAAGTTGCAGCGTAACGGCTTCGATATTTGCTAGTTCAAATATCGGGGCGTTACAGACGCCGACACAATTGGTAGTCTTGGGAATATCCGATGGAGATGAGGACGCCGGCACAAGGTACTCCAAGAACATCCGATAGAGGTGTGATGGTGCTGAACAAATTGGATCTTCGGTGCCTGAATCTGGAGGCGTGTTTGTGGAGATGTTTGTTGATAATGTTGTTTATTGAAAAATATGTAAAATATAGAAAAATGAGAAGAAGACGTGGGCAATTTTTTTTTTTTTGAAATGGAGAAATAAAAGAAAGACCCTTTGGATCAAACACTGGCGTAAGCCAGTGGCTCTAATACCAAGTTAATATATATATTAAATATATTATATAGAGCAGAAGAATGAGAGAGAGAGCGGAAGTATGTAATAGACTACATTGAATTGATGCTAATATTATAATGAGTATTACAAAGGCCTTTATTTATAGAAAGGCTATGAGTGATAAGCAAGTAACCTAGTAGACTAAAGAAAGATAAACCTGGTAGGCTAAGAAAACCCTAGAATCAATAAGAAAGTAAATAACCATAGAATAATAAATAATTCTGACATAATATTCTTAACATTAATATTCAATCCCATGAAACTTGGAGGAAGAAATCATGGGGTTGTTGCCTTGTCTGGATAGGCTTGATCTGATTAGATTTTGTTTTCTAACACATGTATGGAAACTGGAAAGGAAACGTTTGATTCTCAAGGGCATAACTTTTTCAACCTTTTCTTCTTTTCTCGAGTAAATTAAAGAGGCGAGGAAAAAAAAAACATATTTAAAAAACAGGCATTTTACCATTTCGAGTAACAACATATTATTTCTTATTATGCTAAGAAGTTAAAAAAGTCTCAAGCAATAAACAATAACCAACAGTGTAGCGGTGATAAGTGGGATCACCTACCTTGTCAACATTATAATAGGCCTGAATCTCAACGAAGGAATATGAACAAAAGTTATTAAGTCCATGAAATAGAGTGCCTTTGACATAGCGCAAGAAGTGGGGGAACAACAACATCATGTGTAGAGTGAGGTATACTTATAAATTGTCTCACTAAATGAATATCATAGGAGATAAATAAGACTACCAACTAATTGCTTGAACAAAATAGCATATGATAGAAGCTCACCATCTATGGCAAGAATCTTAACATTGGTCTTAAGAGGAGTACTAGCTGTCTTATTGTCTATTAGATCTTTGTTTGTAGTTGATGCTTTGTCATTGATAGTTATCCTAAATGGATGCTAAAAATGCATTTGCCAATGGTGATCTAGCAAAAGAAGTTTATATGCAACCTCCACCTAGTTATTAGCATCCTCTACACACAGTTTACTAACTTCATCGTATGCTTTATGGTCTCAAACAAGCCCCTTGTGCTTAGTTCGCCAAATTCAATTATGTGGTACAGTTGCCCCTAACAAGGCTTTGTCTCTAGTTCATATGACTCAACCCTTTTTCTCTAGATTATTGGTGTTGATGCTATTCTTATTCCTTTTTATGTAGATGATATATATATGATCATTGCTGGCAATGATATTTCAGACATACGAGGTCTTCATAATTTTCTTAGTCAAAATGTTGAGATGAAGGACTTGGAGACACTCAACTACTTTTAGGGCTAGTTTGATAAACAATAATATGCTAACATAGAGGGAATGTTATTATATTATTGTCTATTATTATAAGTTACCAAATTGCCATATTTGTGACATAATGTTTTCGTAATGGAGCGGCGATTCTTTTTAAAGATGAACTTTGCTACGACAGCATCCAAAGAAGGAATATGGGTGCAGTGTTAAAGAGAGGTCCGAGTGAACTCAAAGTCCCCCCAAATGGACAAAAATTTGCTACAAACCAACTAATATAATAAAGTGACATGTGTCGCATAGTTATTAAAAAAAAAAAAAAGTGAGAAGCACATGTTATTAAAAAAATTTGTGCTTCTTATATGTTAAGAGACACATTGTCACTTTATTAGATGGGTTTGTATGTAGCAAATTTTTGTCTCTCATTGTAACGCCCCTAAAACTAACCTTAGCCAGCCTGATAGGGTTACTTGCAATTACCCCAGTTAAACCAACTTGTGGCTAAATGAGGAATCGCCCATCTAAGCATTTTCAAAGTTAATATATAGGAAGATGAAATAAATTTGAGAAATTTATAAACATTACAGTACAAGTAAAATCCTTAAAATTTAAGACATTGAGCAATTAACAATAATATAAGGCAAATCTGATAACTTTATAAGGGATCTTAATATAAAAGCTATGGTGGCAATCGCGCCACTCGTAGATCCTAGTAACAAGATTCCTAAAAGGCTAATAACAACTTAAGTATAACAACTTAATAAGTAAACCTCATAATTTGGTATAACATGATCTCATTATTAAGCAAAAATAAACGGGCAGTTTTGGTAAACATTTAAAGAAGGTGTTGTCTCCGTTAATACACATTGAAAATATCGTTTGGTTTGATAAAGGGTGGTGTGCTGTTCATGCTAAGGCTCGTGTACTGTTCACAAAAGGCCAAAAGTATTTAGAGTACAATTTCACAAGGGTGGCATGAGCTTCAGACGAGCATTCAGGTGGTCCCCTGGACAAGCACTTGTCTAGAGAGGGTGGTCTTGGGCCTTTGCTTGCTAAAAAAGGCCATAAGGGCTCGAACCCATTAAAAAAGGTTTGGCGTTTCTGTTTAGGGCTGGTTTTAGAAGGTTAATAATTTGTTGAGTAAAGAGCTAAAACTCTTTTTAAAACAATTTAAAAATTTGGGGTATTACACTCTCCCCTCCTTATAAGAATTTCATCCTCGAAATTTAGTTTTAGGAATAAACAAGATCCTCTCTGCAGATAGGGTTTTTAAAACAATTAAGAAAACAGATTGAAAAAAAAAATATATGGTTTGAAAAAAAAAAAACCATATGCAATAAAGTGTGGTTTGTAGCAGGTGAAGCTGATTACTCATATCGGGTGTGGCGCACACAAGTGTAGTCGTAGGCTAGGATCTGATGTGGCGCCTATGAGGCTAGAGTGGTTTGCTCGAGCGTATGGATCTCATGCGCAGAATGCAATACTGGCGCTTGGTGGAGTGTGCGGTTAGACCGACCTGGAGGTGGCGCTTGAGGGCGCGTCCGACAATTTTTTGGAGACCCATTTTTACAAAAATGTTGATCTATGGGTGATAGATCCATTTTGGAGATTGATTTGTTAGATAGAGTCAGTGTCGATGATAAGCGCTGGATGTTGCACATTCAAGGCCTTTAACTCGCATATGTTAATTCCTTAGCGTTGTTATTTGTTTGATTTTATTTTGTTTTTGTGTTTCAGGTCAAATGCAAGAGTTCCATTGAAAATTAGGCTAAAAAGGACAAGTTGGAGCATTCTGTACTTGGGATCGATCACAGTTGTACCTGGGATTGATCACATCTGCGATCGATCGCCCAAAGCCTAGGATCGATCGCACATCCTTGTGATCGATCGCATTCGAGGGTCCATCAGATGGCAGGCGCCTTTTGACAGCTTAAACGCGATATTTAGTCTCCTACTTAAATCGGGAGACTGACCTATTGGTTTCCTAGGGTTTTTGGGGTTTTCTTAGTCCTTATAAATAGGCTAATATACACTGTAAAAAGGGTCAATTTCCCTAGAGCGAAAATTGCAACAAAATTCCTTAGAGTTTATTCATCATCATAAGCGACTAAATCCCATTTGTGGGGTATCGATGTAACCCTCTCCAAACATAATGGTGATTGTATTTGATTCTAGTTAATTTGTTTTATGTATGTTGATTGCATAACTGTGAGGATTGCAACCTTTGAAGTCTATTCTTAATATTAATGCAATCGTTATTCATTTACAAAATCAATATTTGCGAAATTCTCTTCTTGTCTTAGAAATTATTTTGCCTGTATTGAACTCAATAAATCTTATTTTCTGTGATCATAAGATTGATGGTTATGCAATGGGTTTTAATATGCATATGATTAATAGGATTAGATAGACCATGCTTAGGGAAGACGAGTCGTACTACACCTTAGATTAGAGTAATTTAGGTAGACGATCCGTGCCAACCGAAGATGGGTTATACTATTCCGTTAATCATATAAAACTTATTAAAGGATTTTATAGTTTATACCTAGGGAAGACGGGTCATGCCACATCTTAGTGGTTAGGTGGACGATCCGTGCCAATCGAAGATAAATTATTCTTATCCTTTAATATTTATTCTCTTGTTCTTTCATAACATACATATCATGAGTTTCTAGAATTGAACACGGTTACCATTGTTGTGCGGAGTGTGGTGAAATCGGTACCTTACTCTCTCTCTCTCTCTCATATAATTCACTTTTAATTTTGCGTTACTTTCATGCACTTTAAATTTACAAACAACCAAAACTATTTTGCTTAATTAGGTTAAATTTCGTTCTTCGAATTTAATAACGAGACCCCCGTAGTCCTTGAGGTTCGACACCCTCAATATAGCCATATCCTACGGGATTTGTTCTATTGCGAGTGGTATTTTATTATTGATAATTTTTGTTTCAAAAATTACCACATCAGTCGACACTTGATCCAAAAGAGTATTTAGTCTACCAATATTGTCGTAGTGAGAGTCTTGTCAGAGACATTAGGAAAAGTGTGGCTCTAATACCATAAAGAAAAAGACAAGCTAAATAACTAGTTTAGATTAGGCCATTGAAAATCTTAGGACATATTGAAATTACAATTAAAACATTGAAAATCTGTCTAAGTACTTGTTCACATTTGGCCATGCACATGATAGAAAATGATCATGTTTATGATCTCAAAAAGTTAAGATAGCATGCACGATATTTAGTCAGAGAATGTTATAAGGTTAAACTTGTTCTAAATTTAGTATAGAGAGAGAGAGAAAGAGAGAGGAGTAGCTAGTAGTTAGCTAGGGTTTCCATGCACGCGCTGAGTGGAGTGAGGGTGAGGGTGAGGGGGCATTGAAGGGGGTGTGTGGGATTCTCTGAGACTTGGATGCACAATTGCAGGAGTGTATCTATGAAAGTATAGGTTGGCATGACATGGCATGCAAATGTAGTGATCAGAGACTGATGGTTGTGCATGCATGCCATGCCCCATGCAAAATATTTGCTTACATGCACAAAGACAAAAATCGAATTCTGCCATTTGCTGCCACCAATTCTTGATTTTGTTGTGTTTTTTGTTTTTGGTATTGATGAGACGATGATGAATGATGATGGTATAAGAAAAAGGTCCCATGAGAATTCTCCTGGTTTTGGGCCCACTTGATCTCAGTGGCATGTTGCTTTTGCAGCAGCTTAGCTTGTGCTGACACCATTGAGACTTGAGAGAGAGATTTTCTACCCTATATGGGATGACTCGAGAGAAATGTATGACCTCTCAATTAATGGCGACCCTTCATGAGATGAGATCACATCTCTCCCACCCATGTGTCTCACTTCCAACAAATATTAATTCTCCATTTTTCTTTTTCTTTTTCATCCATGGCCCAATGGGTGAATTAACCATATATATTTCATTACAAACCCACGTGACAATTCAGTTTATATTTTTAAGGAAATGAGTAGTCGTCCATATTTCAGTACACGCTTGACATGATAAGTGTCGTATATATTGCAACGATAATTTGTAAATAAATGTGATAATTAAGTGTCATATTGACTCTCAGGTGGCAATCAACATTTTAGCGACTGATGTGATAAATACTACATCAACTGTCAAATGTAAACTTGTAATAAATACCATAGTATTTCTAGCAACACTCTAATTTAACTAGGTATTTAGGACACATGTCAATCCACATTTGAATTGGTAATTTTGCTCTATGTTTCAAAAAGCCTAGTTCGAATTCCCCTTGTCCTTTGGTGGGGGTTGGGCTTCACACTACCGGCCCACAAACCCCTTATTGGGCTTTCAAGAACCCACGGATTTCCTTGAACAAATTGGTCCAAAGGACCAAGCTGGATGGCCCGTCCTTATATATACGGATCTTAAAGCTACCTTTGTCGTTTTATTTACCTTTCTTTGTAATGTATCCACAAAGAGAGTTGATTTGGACCCCAATGACCCGAATTTGGGCTTCACTGACCCAACCCAAGAGAACTGATTCAAGCAAACACATATATATGGGCCAATCCTGAAAGCCCGACCCAATTAAGCATCCAGATGGCCCGGTGCAGACTATTTTCAAGTAATATGTTGTGCGCACATTACCTAAATGGGAAACAAGTTTTCTGTTAGGTTCGTTTGTTTCCGACCTAAAATGCTTTTCTAACCAAGTCCCGTAGGGACCCTCTTGCGACCCGCCCGGAATCCGCCTACACTCTATTGGGACCCCGCCAGGATTAGTTTGGGATCTCGCCATTTTTGGCATTTGGTATGACGGAAAAAAGTTTCTTTAATTTTCGTTTTAATTTCTTTAGGGAGCGTTTGGTAAAGGTTTTCACTTAGACACTGTAGTTGATGTAAAAAAAAAAATAAATACAAATGTTTAGTATGAAAAAGTGGAAAAAGAAAAAAAATTTATTTTGTAGTGATTTTGTTATTTAAATAAAAAAAATGTGAATGATATGATATAAAAAGTTAAAAAGTTATAATGTTTTGATGTTGATTTTTTCCATCAAACTTCGTCCAACCGAGAACTACTAGACATTTGCCGGAGTATGTCTGACCGCAAACGAAAGCTGTCGAAATTCGCCAACCTTTTCTATCGTCTCTCGTTTCTTGTACAAGCTAAACGCCGAACAATATAAAAAAAAAAAATTAAAATAAAAAATAAAAAATCAACGGAAAAACATTCAACATCTAAAGCTTGAGTCAAAAGAAAATTGTTGTCGTTATATGCATATTAATTTCAGAAAGGGTGAGAAAAGCGGTATTTCGGCCGGAATCAAACGATCGAAGATAAAAGAATGGAGTGAGTTGAATTGACCAAAACGTCCGTTGGTTTTGGTCAAAGGACGGAATTGCCATCTACACCAGTACTGCACAATTCATGAAACTGGGTTGACTCCTTTTGGTCGCCGTCCGCCCCCCATCAATTTCTTTGCAAATTTTTTAATCGTTCGAATCTAAAGATCGACGGGGAAGACACGTGGCAATGAAATAAACCACACAGGGATAATCCCAACCGTTGATAGAAAGTACAAAAGATTAGTACAGCTTCAGTACTATTGTCTGTCCAAGATCTATTCGCATCTCAATCTAGCTAGGGTTCGTCAACTCTGCTTTTACACTTTACTGACATGAATATACTGGATTCTTTTTATAAAAAAAAATTAATTAATTCTGATGTGATATAAATATAAACCTTATTTTTTAGTGTTTTATAAATACTTTGCGTTAGAGAGTGATTTTTGTATGGTTGACGTGAGCGAAGAGTGCTCACGTAAGCCTTATTTTAATAATAAAATAATAATATTTTGTTATTAAAATAAGACTGACATGAGTACTACTCACTCACGCTAGCTTATAAATTATTGTTTACTCATTAAAATAATAATATTTTATTATTAAAATAAGGTTGGCATGAATACTGTTCACCCACGCCAACCTTACAAAAATCACTACTCCTTTTGTGTTTATAATTGTTTGATAATGTTTTTGTTTTTTGTTTTTCAAAAAGCAAAAACAATTGGAAAAAAATGTTTATCAAGTGAATCTACCCTTATATATATATAGCCAATAAGAATGGTAAAACTAAAAAAAAAAAGCCGTTAATTAAACAGGTCACATATTGTGTTGTGTCGTATTATTTGTTAAATTATCTTGTCATGTTTAGGTTAACATGTTTGACCCGTTTATTAAACTAGTCCGGTTCATGTCAACTTAACGGGCTAACGGGTCAACCCAAACTCGACATACCACCATTAGTTTGAGTAGTAATATAAGGAAGACTTCTATTTTTTTAGAGTAGTCTAAAATGTGATGTAACTTTTAAAGTTACTAATAAATCGAAATTAAATAATGATCATTTTAAATTCAATGATGATTTTTAAAGTCACATCACATTTAGGAAAACAATAAGAAAACTATAGTCCGAGTAATTCTATTAGTCCATCTTGTATTACTTTTGTATCATTTAAAAAATGATGTGACTTTTTAAAACACGAAAATCTAATAATTATCAATCACGAGTTTAATAGTGATTTGTAAGAGACACATCAGCATTGGAGGGACGTAAGAATGACATAAAATGGATTTGTCATCTAGTCCTCCTTATATTAGAAAATATGATTATTTCCAGTTCAAATAAATCAAATAATATTCAGTTAGTTATGTTTGAATTATTTTTTTATATTTTCACTTTTTAAGAGACAAAAATATCTCTACACTATAAGTAACTGTATATTCTTCGATAGAGAATCTGTTTCCTAATATTATTACTCTAACCATAGTGAATGTTTTTTTTTGTTTTTTCTCCAACATTGCACATCAAGATTCAAGATGACGGCCATTTCAAAGTCTTTCCGGTTACTTACAACGCACGATGATTCACAATGACAAGCAATATATATATTAATTATTATATATTTACCCTATATGTATCTTAATAACATGGAATATTCATGGAAAAAGAATTATAATATATTACATGTTTATTTTAATAATCATTATGTATTATCGGTTGGGTTGATAATTATTGTGAAGATCCTGGCCATGTTGTGAATAGGTTTACTTGAGTTTGTGATTTCAAAATTTTCGATTTTAAAATAGCAATTTAAAAACGTGCGATCAAAAAATGTAATTTTAAAAAATGTAGTCAAGAGTATAGTAAAACTCCAATCTAATTTTAAAAGTCTCAGTATTATTAGGGTTACTACATCTTTTATTACTAATTATTTACAAATTGACATAATAGTTCTTAGACATTAAACAATTAAAAAATGCTTAGGGTACAACAATTTATCCTACAAAATTTATTTACAAATTGATGCGATAACCCGTAATTAGTAAAATAATTAAGAGAAATTGATAAGCTATATTTTTACTTAATTATTTCATTAATTATGAATAACCACATTAATTTGAAAATAAATTTATGGTGAAAATTGTAGCACTTCTAGCACAACTCTGAATTTCTTAAACAATTAAATTTACTGTTTATTTTTTTTTCTCTTCGTATATATTATGCCACATGGCACTCACGTAGATTATTATATGAATTTATAAAAAAAAATTATAATAAAAATTGCAATGCCACTTTTTTTTTTTTTTGTTCACATTGTTATTTACTTCTAAAAAAAAAAGAAGAAAGAAAGTGTGGAATGCACGAAAAGATTCACTCTAGCTTGTGTACCAAGTATAAATCTATATTTTGAAATTCATTTAGTGAATAAAAATTAAATGTATTTAATCGATCTAGCCATTCAAATATATATATAAAAAATATTGAGGTCCAATTACGCTTTATTTTATTTATACTATCAGGCTTTGATGCAATAAAAATCGTAGAAATAAAGCATATAGTTTTATTATATTTGTCAAAGGGAAATGATAGTTTTTTTGGTGTTCTCTTAATTATGATGCGATTTTTAAAATTATTAATAAATTAAGAATCAATAATGATAATTTCAAATTCAATGATCATTTTAAAAATCACGTCATAATTAAAAAAACGTAAATAAATCATTAGAAGAATACATAGCATTTTTCTTTTGTCAATTATATAAAAATGATTATTCATTTTCTTTTGCTTGTAACATAAGTCGTTCTGACCTTTGAATCAGGTCAAAACAGTCATTTCGACGTCGATAATCAAGGGTAGGGCTACCCACCAAGAATGATTAGCGTTAGGTCAAGGATATACGCAAAAGTGAGGGAACTTCTAAAATAAGGAAAAACATCAGGGGTCTATTTATAAATACAGGAAAATATAAGTACACGACAAGAAAAAAAGGCACTGGTAAACTTGGCGCAGATGAAACTCCCGAACCGTCCCTCTCTACTAACCAAATTAACAACTACGTACGCGATACTGAATAGTAATTTCACCAAATTGTGAGGCTATTTAGGTAATTTAAGGGGAAAAAAAAGCTGTCGATGCACAGAAATGACAGAGGCTGAAAATATGCTGCGGCTTGAGGGGTGATTTGGTAAATTGAGTAAAGAAAAGCCAATATGATATCTGCGAACAGCAACACAGTCCACCAAGGGCAACGAGAAAAAATCTTGTGAGAGTCTCCTAAAATGAAAATGAAAATAAAAAATTAATAAATAAAATAAATAAAAGACGGTTTTCATTTGGGTTGCAACTTGCAAGTTGCAAGGTATCTCTATCAATCCTTCACTTTCTTGGTTATATTATATTGAATTAAAAATAATATTAATGCATTTATATAATACCCAACACATATTGTATTGAATTATTTTCTGGGTTTCTATTAGCTACAATTTGAGGCTTTTTACTTCCATTCCTTCACAGAGACCTCTTCGTTCTATCTCTTTCTCTGCAGTGTCTCTTGATTTTGCTTTTGTTGGGTATCCATGTTCAGTGACAAGAATTTGGTGTTTCTGCTCTACTGGGTTTGTGGATAATCTTCAGAGGTTTAGAGAAGCAGGAGCAGGGTTTGGCCCCAGAAAATCTTTAAGCTTCTGTCCCCTGCTCGGTTGAGCAGTTGGATTCAGCACCATGTCTCAGACTAACTGGGAAGCTGATAAAATGCGAGTACTTTTTGCCTTTTCTCCTGCATATTGTTCTGTTTTCTCTCTTTCTTTGTTTCATTATATATGGGTTTCTCTTTTCTTTTCAGTAAATGGCCTTCTTGTGTTGTTTTCTGTTTGATTTGGGGTTCTGGGTTTCTGGGATTTTGTGGGTTCTGTTTGTTTTTTGTTTTAAGTGTTTTGATTCTAGGTTTCTTCTTTACTCTCTTGCTGTTTTGTAACTTTGGGTGGTTTTGGGGGTTGTGTTTTCTGATGTTTAATGTGGTTAAATTTGTGCGCACTAGTTGTTTTAGTTTCTAGGTATGAACTTTTTCCGGAATGAATTTGTGTGGTAACACCACTGTTCTTCATAGGTTCTCTCTCGTCTCATTTTTTTACTGTAATCTTGGGTTATTGATATTTTGGCTATATGGTTCTTCATAAAAGATTAAATCTTTTTCCCTAATATGCATGACTTATATATAATACGTTCTTCCCACCATTAAATAACAGGTTAGATGTGTATATCCACGATTATTTAGTGAAGAGGGATTTAAAGGCTTCTGCACAGGCTTTTCAAGCTGAAGGAAAAGTTTCGTCTGATCCCGTTGGTAAGTATGTCTGAAAACAATGAAAGTAGGTATACAAGGAACTTCTCGGTTCTGAGGTTCTTTTTCTTTAAATTTTGAAAGAGATTTTGACTGGTTTAAAATATTGGAACATGATTTTACAGCTATTGATGCGCCCGGAGGTTTTCTCTTTGAGTGGTGGTCAGTATTCTGGGATATATTTATTGCGAGGACTAATGAGAAGCACTCGGAGGTTGCTGCATCTTACATCGAGGTTGGTTTATGAATATTTTGTTACCGATATTTAATATTCTCCTTTAGGTTATTGCTTTGATGGTGAGAGCACTGCAGATGAGGAAATGTTTTAACTATCCTGTGTAATGAGAGGCAGTTTAAAGACTATTAGAACTGTTCATTCATGCATAATCAAAACTATTTCATCCAAAGACACGGACTTTCATGGAAAGCTTGGACTTTGAGTCTCTTGTGCAGAATCAATTCGAGCTCTCTTGTGTCATCGATTTTGGGAAATTCTTGGTTCCCTTTTATGTCTCTAGTTTAGTTGTTGCTAAACAAAGCTATTTAGTCAGATCTTTTGAAAAACTTTAGTTTCATGAGCTTGCTGTTTAATGTTTTTGCTTTGGGATCCTGGATATCAGCTAACGTTGTGATTTGCTTGTTCTAAAATTGTTGGTTTTGTTTCTGTGACTAGTGCGTATAATGGATTTCTGCTGTTTATCATTTCATTTATGTGCCTCAGCTTCTGGAAATTGAGACCAACTTGCTTCTGTTTCTGTCAAAGAAGTGAAGAAATGAGAACATTTACGCTGTTCAGTCTAATCCACACAAGTTCTTAGAAATGTTCTCATTTCTTCACTTCTTTGCTATTTCTGTTTGGTAGATGTGGTAAAATTTGGCCTTTTAAGGGGTGGGTTGTGGGTTTGAAGCTCAGTTGGATTTCTGCTGTGATGGTTATTTCACATAAGCTACCAATCGATACACATCTTTGTGGAAATTTTATTTATTCTATCTATATAACTTTGAAGGGCATTGTTAGAAGAGTTTGTTAGGGTTTGGTGTACATGGGTATTTTGGTCATTGATATATTTTTCAAACTATATAATTAAATGTCCAAGGTAAGCTATGTGAGACGTAATGAGCCTCCTCTCTCTTTGAATTTTTTCATGCAAACTCTACAACAAGCATAAAGCCCCTCTTTCACCAGGAAAAATGTTAAAGAGTAACCTATTTTGACGTTTCAATAGTTATACTAGCTTTTGTGCCTACACATGCAATTAAAATAGATGTACTACGACGCCATTGCTGCCTAAGTTTCTAACCTTTTCAATATGAATTTTGTCCAAATTTTTTTAACTAGTGATCTTTAGGGTGCTCTTCATGCTAGTTTACATCCTTGGAGAAACCCTTGTAGGTTGGCTGTGGTGCTAAACAAGTAATCCATCCTAAACTAGTTGAGGGCTTTCATAGTTAGTTGAAAGGGAACTTTGTGCATGGCAGGATATGTGGATTCCTTTCAGTAGAGGCATCAAATGGCCCAAAGATTTCTGTCTCCTAACTTCTGTAAAAAAATTATCTGTGAATTCCCTGAAAGTAAATGATTTATATGGTGTATCTGTTGCACTTATGAAATTGATGGTGGACTGCAAAATTTATCCTGTACGGTATAACGGTGTTTTTGACGTTTTTATGCAAAAGAAAAAAAGAATAGAAAAAGAGAGAAAGAAAGCGGTAATGGTTGGATTTATGTAATTATGAAATTGCAGACACAGTTGATTAAAGCAAGGGAGCAGCAACAGCATCAACAACAACAGCAGCAGCAGCAGCAGCAACCCCAACAGCCACAGCATCAACAACAGCAGCAACAGCAGCAACAACATATGCAGATGCAGCAGCTCTTGATGCAGAGGCATGCTCAGCAGCAGCAGCAACAACAGCAACAACAGCAACAGCAGCAACAACAGCAGCCGCAGCAGCAGCAACAGCAGCCACCAACGCCACAGCAGCAGCGGAGAGATGGGGCCCACCTCCTTAATGGCAGTACAAATGGCCTTGTGGGAAATGACCCTCTCATGCGGCAGAACACTGGAACTGCAAATGCCTTGGCGACCAAGATGTATGAGGAAAGATTAAAACTGCCCCTTCAAAGGGATTCTATGGAAGATGCAGCAATGAAGGTAGGTTGATTATATGGTTTCCTTGATGGCCTGATTATTATTGTTTTTAGAAGTTTTGAACCATCTTCAGAAATCCTTGCAGCAAAGATTTGGTGACAATGTGGGCCAGCTTTTGGATCCAAATCATGCCTCAATACTAAAGTCAGCTGCAGCAACTGGCCAGCCTTCAGGGTGCTTTTCTCTAAGTCTTAACCCTCGTAGATTTTTTTTTTTGTTGGGGGGGGGGGGGGGTTATAATATGGTTTAGTCCATCCAACTTGAGCAATTAACATCCAATGGTTTGGTCTACTGTCAATGTAGCCCTTATCTGGTTTCATCAAAGTTGGGGTGTGAAGCTCCTTACAATTTTTTTTTTCTTCCTTCGACCCATCTCATCTCACTCTCTCAACCAAAAGTCGTGTCTCTTGGTTCCTCTCTTCCTAGATACCCACACAGCCATCTGTGCATCCCGCTGCTAAACCTTGTTGATTTTGGTGTTATGTGTTCATTCCGCCTCTTCTCTCACTCCTCTGACCTCCACCTGAACTCAAGGGTTTCCTGCTCCGACCACCACGAAAGGCTGACTTCGTTGTGAAATTTGTTGTCGATACAAGCAAACTTGTTGAGAAACCGGAGGAGATGTAAGGGAAAGACCTTAAGGTGTACTCTTAGTACCAGGAGAACGCTATCTTGCACCAAGAGCATTTTTCCTCCCTTTGCTAGAATGGAGGTTTGATCAAGAGAGAGGCAGAATGACGGCAAGGTGTTGGAGATCACAAGGTTTGGGGTTGGAGTGTGGGTGGGAGAGGAGCTTTGGTTGAGAGAGGAGATGGGTTGAAGAAAAAAAAGAAAAAAGAAATTGTTCAAAGCTTGACATCCTAGCATGGATCAGATGGAAGGACTACCTTGAAAACAAATCCAAACTTTAGAATGTTAATTGCTTAATTTGAGAATTTAGGGGACAACGACACCAAAATTAGGACATAAAAAAAGTATTCTAGCCTCCTTTTTTTAAACTTTAAAAATGTATTTCATGAGCCCCCTGGGTACCACAAAAATAAAATAAAATAAAATGTTTTGCGCATAACATTTGAATTGGGCTTGTATTTGGTTCAATGAGTAGAAAGTTTTAGAATGTACAAAAGTAATGCTTCAAATGGTTATTAGAATATTTGACAAAGATTCCTTTTTCTTTGGGAAACGAATCCTTGTCAATTTGGGTGTATACCTTCAAGTGCTATAGATAATTATATGGAATCATTTTCTTGTCTTCAGATAATAAAGATATAACACTTAAGTCATTCTTGACCCTGTATGAGCATTATTTTAGTGGGGTTTAATCTCTTTAATTTCAGGCAAGTTTTGCATGGTTCAGCTGGTGGGATGTCTCCACAAGTTCAAGCTCGCAATCAACAACTGCCAGGGTCGACACCGGTATGGTATTTTCGCACAAGTGACCTTTTTGATTTTCACTTTCCTTATCCTTTATGTAGTTCTGACTTCAATGTGGTATCAGGACATAAAGAGTGAGATCAATCCAGTTTTAAATCCCAGAGCTGCAGTTCCTGAAGGTTCATTGATGGGAATTCCTGGTATATTCTTTACTCAATTTCTTTCTCTTTTGTGATTGAATTGTGTCATTCTTCTGAATTATGAGTAGCACACTTCTGAGACCATTTGCTTAACTACTTTAGGTTTGTTTGCCCCTTTTAAATCAGTAGCCTAATCTAGTGAATAGATTACAGAAATTACAGTTTCAAAATTTCATGAGGTTTTTTTTTAATTATATTGCATAAAGATGCTTGTATCTAACATTAATGTTCCTGTTGTTTCAGGATCAAATCAAGGTAGTAATAATTTGACTCTAAAAGGATGGCCACTCACAGTAAGTTTATTTGTTTGCCTATCTTTTAAGAGTAGATTGATTCTTCTTTTTGGCAAATATTTATCACTCTTTTGAGTGTGACTGCTAATGTCTGTCTTTTTAGACTGAAATATCTGTTACTTTTAATTCCCTTCTTGAAATTTGGTATTTTTATTCTTAGTTGTTATTGTTAATATTATTACTAATACTACTGCTATTGTTACTATAATTATTGTTATTGCTGATGTTGTTGTAATGGTTCAACCTTTTTTTCTCATATTTCAGGGACTGGATCAACTTCGCAATGGGCTTCTTCAGCAACAAAAGCCATTTATACAGGCACCTCAGCCCTTTCATCAACTTCAGATGTTGACACCACAACACCAGCAACAGCTTATGCTTGCACAGCAAAACTTGACATCACCATCTAGTGATGAGAGTAGAAGACTGAGAATGCTTTTGAATAATCGGAACATGGCTCTTGGAAAGGATGGCCTTACAAATTCTGTTGGTGATGTGGTTTCAAATGTTGGATCACCTCTTCAAGCTGGTGGCCCTCTTTTGGGTCGTGGTGACACAGATATGCTGCTTAAGGTTATTCTTTCGCTGTCAATTACCCTTCCATCTGCAGTTATAGACTTATAGTTGTTTCTAGGGGTGAAAATGCAGATGCGTTTATTAGCAATATCTGCATCCGCATAATGCGGTTATCATTTCTAGGTATCTGCATCCTCGTAGTTATTCGGTTATTATCCAATATTCGCATATGAGGTAATGGGCGTTTTGGGCCTTGAGTCTAGTAAATACAAAAAGGCATTATCTATATTTGAAAACTATTATTTAGATCACACTTGCTTGTCATTTTGCTATAAATTACAAATCCAGCAAACATAAAAAAATTCTGAAATTCAAAAAATTAAAAAACATAAATTAAGTCTAAATGTAACACATTCATAATGGATGTTGATGGCAATGGATCTACGGCACACCATGAATCCAAATCAGCACTGCTACAAGTCAAATCACAAATCATTTAAATGTAAAATGTAATGAAAATTGTATTGTAAGTAAAATATGACAAAATAATAACCTTTTATACTAACGAACTTCTAAGTAAGAGAAAGAGATGGTTCAATATATATATATACACACACACACACACACACACATATGCGGATAGCGGATGCAGGTGGTTATTATCTGCCCGTATTTTCACTCCTAGTTGTTCCTATGTTAGTTGTTGCCATTGTCATTGTATGTTTTTAAGCCCTCCCCGCCTTAACATGTTACTTTATTGTTTTTTACCATAAATATCATGGTCTCTCTGCTTCTCAAAGTCTTTGTTTCTGTAGTTAAAAATAGCTCACTTACACAACCAACAGCAGCAACAGAACAATAATCCACAGCAGCAGCAGCAGCTTCAACAGCACGCTCTTTCAAATCAGCAATCTCAGAGTTCAAATCACAATCTTCACCAGCAAGATAAAATGGGGGGTGCTGGCAGCGTCACTGTGGATGGTAGCATGTCAAATTCCTTTCGAGGAAATGATCAGGTCAGTCCTTTTTATGTCACCTCCAAACATGTATTGTGTGATATGCTTTTACTCTTGGTATTATCTTCTCCCTATGTGGTATTCTTTTTGCTAGTATTAACTATTTTTGAGAATGCACCATTGTTGAAGTTTTCTTGTTACCATATCAAAAAAATTTTGGATTTTAGTTCTCTCTTATTTATGTTTACAACATGACTCATGTTAGTGAAATCTCAGTCACACAATTTTTTTTTTTTTGTTGATAAATAATCCAATCTCATAAAAAGCGCAGGGGGTGCAACCCAACTACAAGAGAAGTATACAAGAGAAATGCTCAATTAAGGGCAAGAACACAAATCAAGAAATTATAAGACATTAGAAAAATGAGAACAGTTGCAAGCAACCATCAAAACATAAAGAGATTTGAACATAATGGCTTTTAACTTTATCACTGTCCTCTCACGATTTTCGAAGTTTTGATCATGGTGTTCTCTCAAATACACCACATTAAACACACAGGAATAATCTTCCAAACCTTTATATTGCAGTAGCTTCTAAACTTACCTCTCCAACAAGTCAATAGCTCTGCCACTTGTTGGGCCCACTCTATTCCAAAAAGACGGAAGATCGATACCCGAAGTCTCTAGCCACTTCGCAGTGGAGCAAAAGATGATCAATGGTTTTCCCGCTCTTCTTAACACATACAAAACCAATCTACCACAATGATGTGTCTTTTTCAAGCTATCTGTAGTTAAAATCTTCCCTAAAATTGCCTTCTATACAAAGAACGCCACTCTCGAAGGAGTTTTATTTCTCCAAATGCTTTTCCTAGGAAAGGGTGAGCCAGCGTGGGGAATAAGTGCACTGTAAAAAGATCTAAACCTCAAACACCGCCTATTGGAAGGGGCCTAATAAATTTTATCTTCGCCACCTCAACCTGAGAGTACAGAAGATTAAAGAACAAGGTAATCAACTTCACTTCCCAATCATGCACTGATTTGTTAAAGGTGATGTTCCAATTTAAACTCTTGTTAGAAAATTGGAAATGATCTGCCATCGAAGCCTCCTTGAAGTGAGATATACCAAACAATTCTGGGAAAGCTGCCTTCAAAGTCTAATCCCCATGCCACACATCATACCAAAATTTGATCTTAGAACTATCGCACGCCCCAAATCTAATAAATCTAGAGAATTCCTCCACTGCCTCCTAATGCATTTCTACACCCCGACCCTGAAAGACCTAATAACTGCATCAGAACCCCACCCTCCCCACATGTTATCATATTTAATTTCCACAATCGATCTCCACAAAGCCTTCTCCATAGCATCACGCCATAACTACTTCTCTAAAAGAGCTTGTTTAAACAAAAGCATATTTCTAACCACCAAACCACCTAAGGATATCGGAGTACAAATCTTTGACTAACTAGATGGAATTTGAAAGCATCAGCTACTCTGCCCCACAAGAAATCTCATTGAAGTTTTTCAATATAGTTTGTTTTTTTTGATAAGTAATGTATAAATCAAAAAAGCGCGATGCACCTCTAAGTACACAAGAAAGTATACCTAGATAACCCAACCAAAAGCCCAGAAATACACCTTAGAACCCAAAGAGGACCCAACCTAAGCAGCCCAAAAAGAGCCACAGCCATACAGAAACCCAAAAAAGGCACAACTAAAGCACCCTGCCTTTGCCCCTACTGGAGCCACATCCTCTAGTCTCAAAATTAATGGAGCATTCTAAGTTTTTAAGCTCTCTCTTCCCCTTAGTATTGGAGACAAATACCATCGGATCACGATCTTTATTCACTTCAATGACAGAAAAAAGACTCGAGTTTTTTCTCATCATCCCCAACAGTTAATCCCAAGGTGGGGGTGAGTTCCATCGCATCTAGCACCCCCTCGGAATAGCCCTCCTCCTCAACCACTGGATTATCTGCCATAAAAGGCAGCAAGTTCTTGTTCTTATTCAGCTACTTACCTAACATGGATGGGAAAAGGGACAAATAGTAAGTAGGAAAGTTAGAAAGAGTACTTTTAATCAAAGTGATCCTACCACCCTTAAACAAACAAATCCGCTTACAACCAACCAAACAATGTTCCATCTTCTTTATAATACCATCCTGAATTGATTTTGCCTTGAAAGAAGCCCCCAATGGAAGGCACATGTACTTCATAGGCAGAGGAGAAGCCCTACTACCAAGGATACGAGCCAAGCCAAGCCTTCAACATCTTCCATGGCACCAACAGGGAATGGCTTTGATTTAGTCAAGTTAATTTTCAAACCTAAGACAACTTCAAAAGCATAAGACAATACAACACAAATATGGAGGTGATTTGGGATTGCCTCACAAGAGATCAAGGTGTCATCTGAAAATAGGAGATGACACAAAAAGAGCTCTTCCTTATTCCTAGACCCCACCAAAAAATCTAATAAGACTCCCTATTCACAGTAGCAAACAACATTCTACTCAAAGCCTCCATAATAACAACAAAAAGTAGAGGGGAATAACAGATCACCCTGTCTTAGGCCCTGAGAACTATTAAAGAAGCTGGTGGGAGTTCCATTAATCACAATAGAGAAACACACAGTAGAGATACAATGTGCTATCCACTCCCACTATTCCTCCCCAAAACCACTTCTCAACATATACAGCAAGAAACCAACCCCAATTAGCTTGATCATAAACCTTCTCTAGATCAAATATATAGAGCCTTCTCCAACACTGTTTTCAGCCTGTTTACTAGGACTTTGGAAATAATTTTATAGGCACCACCTACTAGACTAATGGAACGAAAATCCTTAATGTTCACATACCACACTTTCTTAGGAATAAGGGTACTAAAAGTTGCATCAAGTCTTCTTTCAATCTTACCTCAAACATGGAAACTCATGGGAAACATTAATAATTTTTTTTTTTTTTTGAGAAACTCCCAACAAGTTTGAAAGAAGGCCAAAGAAAAATCATCATGGCCCAGGGCCTTATTATCATTCAGAGCTTTCACCATCTCAAGAACCTTACTCTCCTCTAAAGCTCTCTCCATCCATACAACCTCCTCATCACCAAGAGAATCAAAAGGAAGACCATCTAATTTAGGCTGTCAACTAAACTGTTGAGAGTATAGACAATTGTAGAACTGCAGAATATGCTCTCTTCATTCTTCAATATCTGAAGAATCAAAGCCATTTACATCTATAGATTCAACAGTGTTGTTTCTTCTGTTTGAATTAGCCATGGTGAAAAATTGAAAAATTAATGCGTGGTGTGATCTGGTAGCGTCATAATGGGTCCAGTGCACAACCTATCTGTACTAGTTAGTAGGATTAAATCCACGCATTCAACATTGTCTAATCAGGGTTTCACCGATATGAGTTATTTTTTTGTGTCATGAAAATGAGAGAATTTGAATCCCATCTTTTCTGAAATTTTTAAAGTAGCCATTGGTTTGTCTAGATCAGTTTTCCTAAATGTTGAGTCGCTCATTTTTCCAAAAAGTACTTATTGAACTTTCCTGACTGGCCATACATCCTCTTTAAAACCCCCTCTTGCTCTCTTTCCCCCCTACACACCAAAAATTAATTATATTCACCCTTATTTTCTGAATTAATTATATTCATAATTATGTGCTGTAGTATACAATCAATTTTTCCAAGACACTAATTTCACACCCATTTGTCTGTGAGTCATGTAAAACCAGTTTGGTAAACATTGCAAAGATTTAGTTGGAAATAGCAGTTACGTATTATTGGTGGTCAAATATATATTTCTTCTATGGTCATGGTATGACCAATGGGCCTACTGCTTTGCCTTGAATCCTGAGTTAGGGATGAATTGAAAAAAGGAATATGTATTGGTTCCTCCTATTTTTTATGAAGAGAGCAAATCCTTTCATTGAAGGATTTAAAAGGTCTGGACCGCCTGCAGGAGTGATTCTGGAGATAAGTGATATGTGATTTTACCAGTTACATGCTGTCCATGTTCACAGATTTTATTTATTTCTTCCCCCCCGAAATCAGTCCTATCTACCTTCATTGTCCCTTTAATTTCAAAATTTTTATTAGAATTATTGTTCCTTTGATTTCATGGTTTGGGATATTAATAAAACAATATCATTAATCTCTATGCCCCACTATCTCAGAAGTATGCATGCGATGAGGTTTAAACTAACAGAATATTAACCCTTACTAGAGTTTTTAAGGGTTTCCTGGTTTTTCTCAATGTGATGACTGGCATTGTCGGTGATGTATTTTTATAATTAATCTGCCCTAAGATTTCTTGTTTTTACATTCCATATTGCAATCCATCCATGCTAGTTAATATCAATCACTGTTGAAGCTTCGTCAGTGACAAAAATGATAGTGGTGGTGAATGTGTTGGCGTGATACCTATTTTTTGGTTGAGATGTTAGGATTGGATTTTATTTTTTAATTTCTTTTTTGGAAGGGGGGGGGGGGGGGGGNGGGGGGGGGGGGTGGTGCTGAGTTTTGATATGCATATCCTATTAAAATTTTGGGTAGGTTCCTAACATAGTTTTCCTCAATGCATTTTAAGGTTTCTAAAAGCCAGACTGGTAGAAAAAGAAAGCAGCCAGTGTCATCTTCTGGTCCTGCCAATAGCTCCGGAACTGCTAACACAGCAGGGCCCTCCCCGAGCTCAGCTCCCTCAACACCTTCAACACATACACCTGGAGATGTGATTTCGATGCCTGCTTTACCTCATAGTGGTAGTTCTTCCAAGCAATTGATTATGTTTGGTGCTGATGGTACTGGCACTCTTACATCACCATCAAATCAATTGGTGAGTGTATTCTTTATGTTCTTGTGTTGAGGAAGTCAAAACTCCTTGCATTGTATTCTCATTGGCATTCCATTTTGGCAGTGGGATGATAAAGATCTTGAATTGCAGGCTGATATTGATCGCTTTGTGGAGGATGAGGATAATGTTGAATCTTTTTTATCCCATGACGATACAGAGCCTAGAGATACTGTTGGTCGTGTGGACGTGAGCAAAGGTGCAGTAGATATACATATAATTTTATCGATCATGGGTTTTATGAATAGTATTGAGCTATTTGTCTAGTGTAAGTACTGAACATTTCTTGAATCTGATGCAGCAGTTTGTGAATTATTTAAGTCATGGGTCAAGGGTTTATGTATTTTCCTGCAATAAGGATCATTTTAGGATTAATCCCAAGGGGTTGGCCCAAGTGGTGAGGGCCTTAGTCTTGAGGGTTTGCTCCCTTCAAGGTCCAAGGTTTAACACCTCATGGGTGCAAATTGCTCCTTGGGGCCATCGGACTGGGAGTTCGCTCCTTGATTTAACCGAGGTGCACTTGCGGTAAACTTCTTGCCGAGGGCCTGTGCACCCTCAGGATTAGTCGGAGCGAAGCTCCGGACTCCCGGTGCCAATAAAAAAAAAGGGATCATTTTAGGACATATTGGTACTTCCATTTCTGCAAATAATATACTTCCACATGGGCAAGATCATGAGACTAGTCATGAAACATGTTGATATCTGATCTGTCCACCAGCACATGTTGGTGGTAATTGAAATTTGAACTTTTCATTTGAATTTGTGCTGTCTATCATAATTTACGTGTATTTGATGTTAGGGTTCACATTTACGGAAGTAAATTCTATTCAAGCAAGTACAAGCAAAGTCGTATGTTGCCACTTTTCATCAGATGGGAAATTGCTTGCCAGTGGTGGCCATGATAAAAAGGTGAGTGCAAGAGGTTCTGTGTTTTTTCTGATGTATCGAAAATTAATTTCTTGAACATCAAATTACAAATTATGTGACTGAATTTCTTGCAAAATAAAAGAAAAAAAAAGTGATTTTTCTCCGCTAAATTTACTTATCTAGATAGTCTGAAATGGTTTGCTTGATGATCATGAGATGCAGGCTGTATTATGGTACACAGATTCTTTAAAGCCAAAAAGCTCACTTGAAGAACATTCATCTATGATCACCGATGTCCGTTTCAGTCCAAGCATGCCACGTCTTGCAACATCTTCATTTGACAAAACTGTCAGGGTTTGGGATGCTGATAATGTTAGTTGACACTCTTCCTGATTCATTATAGATTTTTTAACTCATACTTCATTTTTCATAGGTTGATCTTGATACATTTATGTCATTTACCTTGTATGTTTGTCACTTTAGCATGTTTTAATGTGTATAGTAATGTTGTTTTATTGAAGAAAAATGCTAAATGCTACTCACTTTTTCTTTGCATCATAAGTTGTTTGGTTGAAGAAAATAAAGTTGGATGCATGAATATGTTGCAGCTTTTGTCTCCCTTAGCTATTAATGAGCGAGCAAGTTTTCTGTATAAAACAATTTCATTTGCTGACTGCTGAGAGAGCTGGGAGATTTTCATTTGTCTTCATCTGCATGAAAAGAGTACAGGGTTGATCAATGTGCTGGCAAATTGTTAATGGGTGGATGTTTCTATATTCTTGCCTG
>CM017325.1:26795815-26845988 GCA_006937295.1 Carpinus fangiana
TTCGACATGCCGCCCGAGGCGCCTCCGCCGTTCGATCGCGACGATCGGGTAGGGTCGGAGCGTGGCGAATCGACCGAGTCGGCCTTCGACGAGGACTTGTTGCCCCGTGGGAGTTTACTGAGGAATTGCTTGAACATGTTAGTGACTTCGTGAGAAATATCAATCAAAGGCCTGCGCTTTTCAGATCAAACACCCATTAGGGCCCGATTTGATATATCTACAAGAACCCTAGATCTGATTCTGATGAAGCTATGAGATCCCCACGTTGTGAAAGATTTGAGGCAGTGGGGAAACTCCTTGAGACTGCATTGGGCATTGGTGAAACACCAGATCTTGAACGTGCGGGCAAAAATGGATTCTAAGTTTCCCTCCCAAACAGCAAAAGTAGAAAGTTTTCAGGATCTCAAGCTTCTTATTCTTCCAATCAAATTAGAAAGATAAAGGGAAATTAAACAAAACCAACCAAAAAAAAAAAAAAAAACAGAAATTTAGAGAAAAAGAAAGAAATAAAGGCGATGGAGATCTAAGAAGCATGTAATGGCTGTTTGATCTCCATGAAAAGAATGGACGAAGTTCCTGGTTTTCTTTTTTTTCCTCGGTCGATGAGAAAATTGTGGCATTTTCTCGGAAAAAATGTTAGGTACTTCTCAAGACAAAAAATAATAATAATAATAATATCAGTAAAAAAAAAAAAAAAAAGTTTAAATTTGACTGTTATTAACTGCAATAATAATAATAATAATAATAATAACAACAACAACAACAACAACAACAGTTAACCGCAATTGACTGTTATCTGTTAGCAGTATATACAGATGAGGCGAGCAAAAATACTAACCACGTTGTAAATACCTACAGCAATTTTAGCATAACAAGTGAATGCTGGCTTCTCAAATAAAAGTTCAATTTGATGAGAAAATTTTACTTTATTAAATTTAGAAAGCCATTTTTTAAAGAAATCAAACATTAAACTCCTTATATATTTCATTTTTTTTAAGGAAAAATTATTTCAGTCTCATTAATTAATAATTGCATAAAACTAAAAAAAAAATCATAACAAAAGTTACAAGGTTACTAGTCATAGATACATATATAAGAATATATAACAATCTGACATTCAAGACCTATCTATGACATCAAAATCCGTTAATCTATAACTAATTTTCAGTTGTAACAATAGGTCTACTCTAGGCAAACTCAATCTGATACATAGGTAGCAAAATCGTCCTACTGAAGCTCATCCTCAACTTACAAGCTAGGAAATTATTTCAACCCAACAGGCCAGGACAACAAAATAAGGGAAAACGAAAAATACAGGAAAAATAAAGAAAATGCATAGAGCCCACAAAACACCACCGGAGGAAGGCTACCAGATGATTATGGCTAAAGAGCGAAAAAAACCACGCGCAGGTGTGTGCGAGTCACGATCCGTCGCGGGGTTGCCGGAATCAAAAGTGGTAGGTGCCGTTGGAAGCAGGTGGGGTCGGTGCATGTGTTGAGGTGAGTCTGACAGAGGGACGTAGATTGAACTTTGAACAGTTTGATCCAAGAGTCCTATCAACCCCGGAAAAAGATACGACATAAATTGTGGACGGCACACCCGGTGCAGTGGCGCTTGAGCCTATAACCAAAAAAAGGTAAGCAAAAAGAAAAGGGGAGAAAGAGTCGAGTAAGGGAGGGGGGAGGGGGAGAACTTTTCTCTCTCCCTCTCTTCTCCAGCTCTTTCCCCATTTTTCTTTTAAACTTTGCTCCAATGAACTACAATTCATTGTTACTTTGCCCCCATGAAATACAATGCATTGTCATGTTGGCCCCATGAACTGCAATGTATTGTCACTTTAATCATCTGAGTTAACACGTTTGATTGATGGAAGGGGGTTTTGGACACAAAATAGTAGTTCATGGGAGTCAAGTAGTAGAGATGGTAGTTCATGGAGGGAAAAGGTAATTACCGATAAATTTAAAGTAATGTAATGTTAGGAAATTAATCTTATTTCCCAAGACCTGTGAGATACAAAAAATAAGAAGAATGTGGAATAACAAAGATAAGCAATCACACACAACACAAAGATTTAAGTGGTTCGGCTTAACAAGCTTACATCCACTGGCGGAGACGACCCGGAGAAAATTCAATATCACAAGGTGAGAAAACCACTTAAACCCAAAGCCCCAATTACACTTTCTTCTTGCTCTCACTTTTTCTCTCAATTGTTGGCACACCACACCAAAAAACACAAAGGGCTCATGCCTTTATATAATAGACAAAGTCGGTGCAATATAGAAATCCAAGTCCCGGGTGGACATCAATTCCTACACCAAGCCGATCAACAATTCTGCTCCAATTCGTAGAAGGACTTCAAGTCCAATTCATGCTCTGAAAAGGAAATCAATTCCAAGAGCAATTAGGAATAAAAACGTGAGCCAAAAGAAAATGACCTCCTTTAATGATGTTGGGTCCCACCAACTTTATGGTGAAAGTCACAAAACTCTAACAATCTCCCACTTGACTTGAATCCCATCAAGTTGCAACAAAGTGAATCTCCTCTGGATGTCTCCTCCACCTATCTTCAAGCTAGAAGACCAATTGAAGCTGTGCACAACTTCAATTTCTCAATAGTCACTCCTTTTATCAGCATGTCTGCCGGATTCTCAGTTCCACGAATCTTCTCAAGTAGCAATTGTTCACTTTCAAGAAGAGGTTGAATAAAGTGATACCTCAACTGTATATGCTTTGTTCTTGAATGATACGTCGAGTTTTTCGCAAGAAAAATGGCACTCTGACTATCACTATGTAGAACACCCTTTTCATTCATCTTTCCCAACTCATCCCAAAAACCTTGTAGCCAAACCATCTTCTTTCCAGCTTCTATCACGGCCACATACTCCGCCTCTGTAGTGGAAAGAGATACAATTTCTGTAACCTTGAGGTCCAACACACAACAGTACCTCCCAGAGTATATACAAACCCTGTAGTACTTTCCTGCTATCAACATCACCCACTAGATCAACATCCACGTAGCCCTGCAGCTTCAAATCTGCACCTGTGAAGCAAAGGGACATATCTGAAGTTCCTCTCAGATATCGCAAAATCCACTTGATTGTCTCCCAATGCTGCTTCCCTGGATTACTCATGTACCTACTCACAACTCCCACTGCATGTGCAATATTCGGTCTAGTACATACCATTGCATACATCAGACTTCCGATAGCTGAGGCGTAAGGTACCTTGCTCATGTATGCTTTCTCTTGATCCATCTTCGGTGACTGATCCTTGGTTAGTCTGAAGTGACTCCCCAAGGGTGTGCTTACTGACTTAGCTCCATCCATGCTAAATCTGCTGAGAATCTTCTTCACATACTCTACCTGTGAAATCTTCAGTGTACTATTGGCCCTATCCCTGATGATTCTCATCCCAAGGATTTGTTTAGCAGCACCCAAATCCTTCATTGCAAACTGCTTTGACAGCTGGTTCTTCAACTTGTTGATTTTTCCATACTTGCCCCTATAATGAGCATATTATCTATGTACAAGAGTAGAATAATATGAGAGTTCTTAAAACTCTTGACATAGTAGCAGTGATCTGCATTGCACCTTGTAAACCCAGTACTACACATGAAGTTGTCAAACTTCTTATACCATTGCCTTGGAGCTTGTTTTAGGCCATACAAGCTTCTTCTCAATTTGCACACTAAACTCTCATTTCCCTGCACTATGAATCCTTGTGGTTGCTACATATAAATTTCTTCCTCCAACTCACCATGAAGGAATGCTATCTTTACGTCTAACTGCACTAGATGTAAGTCCTCTGCCGCCACAATACTCAGCACAATTCTTATGGTTGTCATCTTCACCACTGGAGAGAATATGTCTATATAGTCAATTCCTTCTTTCTACTGAAATCCCTTGACTACCAATCTTGCCTTGTAACGTTTGCTACCATCATGTTCACCCTTTATTCTGAACACCCATTTGTTGTGCAAAGCCTTTTTACCTGCTGGCAACTCTGTCAGCTCCCAGGTCTGGTTAGTCAATAACGAGTCCATCTCATCATTCATGGATAACTCCCACTTGATTGAATCTTCAACCTCGAAGGCTTCAACAAACGCCTCTGGCTCGCCGCCATCCATCAACAAAATATGAAACAGGGAGGGCGCTGTGGAGATATAATGGTTCTAGTAGATCTGCAGATAGCCACTATCGGTGTACCCTGTTCAATATGTTGATATACTGTTTCTTCAACTTCTGGACCAACTTCGGTCTCTGAATCCTTATCAACTTCTGAATTCCTTCTCTGAGCTGCACCTTTAGAAATTCCATCTAAGTTGATAAGTTTAGGCTTCTCAGCCTCTATTTCTGTACTTACTGGTTCTATACTTGAATTATTCTTATACATAACCATCTTATTAAAAGTAACATTCCTACTTCTAATGATCTTCCGGTTTTGATCATCCTAAAACCTATACCCGAATGCCTCATCCCCAAAGCCAATGAAATAACATTTTCTAGACTTAGCATCTAGCTTGCTACGAGTATCAGATTCAATATAGACATACGAAACACAACCAAAAACTTTCAAGTGAGAAAGATTTACCTTCTTTCCACTCCAAACTTCTTCAGGTAGTCTATGGCCCAAAGAAACTTATAGTCCTCTGTTTATCAAGTAAGCAGCAATACTCACTGCATTTGCCCAGAAAGTTTTCGGTAGTCCAGCATGCAACCTCATACTTCTTGCACGCTCATTGAGGGTCATGTTCATGCGCTCAACCACGCCATTCTGCTTTGGCGTTTTTAGAACAGTTTTCTCTATTCTAATCCCATTTGCCGCACAAAATTATTTAAAACCCCCATCTTCGTATTCTCCCTCATTGTCTGTTCTTAGGCACTTTAATTTTAGACTAGTTTCTGTCTCTGCTATGACCTTCCACTTCTTAAAAACTTGAAATACATCATATTTAAGTTTTAAGAAGTAAGCCCATACCTTCCTGCTTGAGTCATCAATGAATGTGATATAATATCGCGAGCCTCCAAGAGATGCCACTGGTGCGGGACCCCACAAGTCCATGTGTACCAACTCCAGCTTTTTCGGCTTCGGTGCTCTACTAACTTTTGCGAAACTCACCTTCTTCTGCTTTCCTAAGATGCAGCCTTCACACAAATCAGACTTAACTGACTTCAACTCTGGTAGTTTTCCCTTTGATAGAACTACCTTCATCCCTTTCTCGCTCATGTGCCCAAGCCTTAGGTGCCATAATTTTGAGTCAGCACCCGTATTTGCAAGAGCAATTGTATCTCTGTTGTTTGTCATCATATAGAGAGTACCCGCCTTATAACCACGAGCCAAAATTCTGGTTCCCTTACTGACCTTCCACTTTCCACCGTGGAAATGAATTGAATGCCCTTCATCATCAAGTTGTCCCACTGAAATCGGGTTCTTTTTCAGCTCCAGGATATGCCTGACCTTTTGCAACTTCCATACTGAGTCACTGTGAACTCTAATGCGAACATCGCCTGTGCCCACAACATCCAACGCCGTTTCATCTACCAAATATACATTCCCGAAATCTCTAGCCACATAATTTTCGAGAACTTCATGGATTGGTGTGGTATAAAAAAAAGCTCCTGAGTCCAAGACCCAAGAATCAAAAGGACTGTCAATAGATAGAAGTAGGGCATCATGCATTTCTTCTGTTGCCACGACATTTGCGGCATCATTGTCAATCTTCTTCCTTAGCTCTCTGCAGTTCTTCTTGAAGTGGCCTGTCTTGCCATAGTTCCAACACTTAGGTTGTCATCCAAACCTGAATTTGTTTCTACGCTTCTTGGATTTAGATCTGCCCCTCTCAGAGTTTCTCTCTTGACGTGCCCCTTGCTTCAAGGTTTAGGGCTGCACCAGAACTGGAGGTTTCACCAGCATCCTTCCTACGGACCTTCTTACTAAGAACCAAATCCCTGACATCTTCATAGCTTAATTTACTCTTCCCTGTAGAGTTACTCACAACCATCCTCACGGCTTTCCAGCTATTTGGCAAAGACGCCAAGACAATTAATGTGCGAATTTCATCATCAAAATCAATTTCAACCAAAGACAATTGATTTGTGACAATGTTGAACTCATTGAGATGTTGTGCCACTAACGCCCCTTCTGCCATCTTTAGATTGAACAATTTCTTCATCAGGTGCACCTTGTTGTTAGCTGACGGCTTCTCATACATGCTTGACAAAGCCACCATTAGACCCGCAATGGTCTTCTCCTTTACAACGTTGTGTGCAACTGATTTTGACAATGATAGCCTACTAACTGTCAAGGCTTTACGATCAAGAAGCGCCCACTCGCTATCATTCATGTCGTCGGGTTGTTCTTCCAAAAGAGGTTAATGAATATCCTTCCCATAAAGAATATCTTTAATTTGTACTTTCCAGTACCCAAAATCTTTGCCATCGAACCCTATTTTTTTGTAGTGTGAAAATTAAGGAAATTGTAAATGCTATGTTTTTTTTTTTTGAAGGAATATTAAGAATATTCATTATCTCAAGAAAGAAGATTTGGGAAGATCACACAAAAAGGAGAGATTGTAAATGCTATGTTTATGGCACTACAATAAATTGTAACAATAGCGTTGTCATTATATGTGGCGAATGAAATTCGTTCAAGGTGAGAGAATACTATAGATTCGCAAATACTTTATTTGATTTTTTTTTTAATTTTTTTTTTGTATTAACAACAAAATGATCTTTAAATAGAATGTCATTTATAGGACGACACCTAAATTGATAGATAAGAACACCTAATTAATCCCAATACTAATTTTAAATAACCAAATACAAAACATATCTCACGAATCCTAATCTTATCCCTAACAATTCTTCTCTATATAAGTTGCCAATGCATACGTCAATTATGCACATCTCACCTAAGTTGCGTACTTTAGACATTATAAACAATGGCTAGCCCTTCCTTTTATGTCTTTATCTTTCTTATTTCATTGAAACTTAGCCAGGTCCTGGGTAATCCTAACTGCGAGCCAATTGTTGCCAATGATATTGACCGGATTCAATTTGCTTTTAACCTTGAATTCCTTGAAGCTGAATTTTTCCTGTATGGTGCACTTGGTAAAGGACTCGATGACATCGCTCCAACTTTTGCTGCCGGTGGTCCGCCTCCCATTGGTGCTAAGAAGGCCAATCTTGAGCCTGTAGTTGCCAAGATCATTGAGGAATTTGCATATCAGGAAGTTGGTCATCTCAGGTCCTATAGATAAAAAAATATTTATTTGATTTATTTTTATTTACTTTGTAATCTCCTCCTTTTTTCTTTCATTTTAGCGGATAAACAATATTTAATAAATTGACAATGATTTTCAGGGCTATAATTACATCAATAGGAGGAATTCCAAGGTCAAAGTTGGATCTTAGCCCTCAAAGTTTTGCAAACTTATTTGACAATGCAGTTGGTTTCAAATTGGACCCTCCATTCGACCCTTACTATGACACAGTTCACTATCTCTTAGCAAGTTATGCAATCCCTTATGTAGGACTCGTGGGTTATGTTGGCACCATTCCAAGCCTTACCAACGAAACTTCTCGAAGTGTGAGACCTCTATTAGTACTACATTTAAGCTAATAGAAAGTAGTTGATTTAATTATATTCTATTACTCTCCCCCACACGTGGCATTAATAAGTGATGATGCTCAATACACAAAATTAATATTTGATTGATATGGTATCGAGGTGAATGATGGGTATAAGATTTGAACTAGAATATTTACTTTGATACCATAATAAAGCCTCTTTTGCTTTGACATAAAATATTAATATTCTGTCAAGAAATATATTCAGCTGAAAACATTAATTTGTTTACAACCCTTAAAAAAGGGTTAAAACATATTTTCCTTCATTTTTCTCGTATGGAAAGTCACCAAATATTTCTTATATTTTTATATAATTTGAGGAGTTTCGAAGGAAGATAGTGTGTAAGAATAGAAGGACTTCAAGGATGGGATTGAGATCATATAGAGTTGTGTAGGCCTACATGTCCGAGGCTAATTATTATTTATCACAAAAGCTTAAACTGTTTTCTTTCAACCATGTAAGTATCATCCTATAACTAATCAATATTCTCTCTTGGTAGTTGGTGGCGTCACTTTTGGGCGTTGAGGCTGGACAAGATGCGGTTATAAGAACACTATTATATGAGAGAGCCGACCAAAAGGTGTTGCCATATAACTTGACCGTATCTACGTTTACGAACAGAATCTCTTGGCTTAGAGACAAGCTTGGCAAGTGTGGCCACAAAGATGAAGGTGTAGTAGTACCTTTCTTTTTTGCAGCAGAAAATCGTACGCACAGCAATGTTCTCTCCGCTGATACTAACTCTCGTTCATATGCTCGGACGCCGCCAGAGATCTTGAGGATAATATATGGAAGTGGCAGTGAATACAAACCTGGTGGGTTTTATCCTAATGGTGGGGGTGGGAAGATCGCACTAAGCTTTCTTCCAAAACCCTAGGAATCTTTCTACTCGAAGCTTGGAATGTTAAATATGGTATTGTGGTGTACCAATAAATTGTTGGATGGATGGATCGATGGATGTATATGCAATAAAATCAATGATAATCAATGATTGTACCTTTTGTAAAATGCTATGAGCCATCAATAAAGGTCAATATCTTAAACAAAATTGACACTTGTAATCATAAGGGTTTGGAATAATTTTCCAAGTGTTAATCTCGAAAACTATTTTTAATGTTGAAAACTATTGAATGATCATTTGGAGTCATCAATTTGAACAGGGGTTCCTGATAATGTGTCTTGTCCATATCAACAATTTGATTTTTTTTCATCCAGACGTAAGTGCAATTAATATACCAATAGATAAATATATTTTCCAACCCATTTTATAATATCCATTTCTCACTAATGACGTGACATGAGTTAAATTGATGTGGAATTTTTTTTATATATTTTTTAGGAAAATCCTAAAGGCCCAACTTTTTTGCTTAATTTTTGTCTTATTTTTTTTTAAGAAAAAAAAAAACAAAGCAAAAAATAAAAAAAAGTGTTTGAAGTAATAATATTTTTTTTGGTCATTCTTTTAGTTGGTTATTTTTTTTTTTTTAAAAAAAAAAATGCATTTTCCTTCATAAAAATGGTCAATTTTTATGAAAAATTACCATTTTTATGAAGAAAAATGCAATTTTCATTTTTTAAAAAACACCAATTAAAAGAATGACCAAAAAATACATTATTGCTTTAGACACTTTTTTTTTTTTTTTAAATTTTTTACTTTGTTTTTTTTTTTAAAAAAAATTACAAAGCAAAAGTTGGGTAAAAATTGGGCAAAAAAATTTGGTATTTATCATCCCTCTTTTTTTAAAGGTACTTTACCACTTGCTTAGCTTATTTGGAGGTCGTATCACAAATGAGAGTATTATATGTAAGTGTATCTACTCTCCCACACTTGTTTTCTGACTTTCTCTTTATCTTTTCTCACTTAGGCTTCGTTTATTTCAGTATAAAATATTTTACATCATAAAATATTTTCAGGAATGTCATTTTGCAGTAAAATGTTTTATGATGAAAACATTTTCCAGCGTTTGCAACAAATATTTTTTATATTTTTATTTAATCATATTAACCTATAAAATGTAATTTTTATTCACAACATAAAAATACTAATATACAATAATTTTTAAAATAAAACTAACAATTATGTTTAATGGAAATATACAAATCAACTAATAATTATTTAGTGTTTAATATGATTTTGCGTACACACCAAATACAGGAAGTAAGTATACATGTAAGCACATCTCCATCTCCATACCCAGGGGATGTGGGACGTAGATTGAGCTTTGAACAGTCTGATCCAAAAGCCCTACCAACCTCGAAAAAAGACACGGCATAAATGATAGACGGCACACTCGGCGTGGTGGCGTATGAGCCTGTAACAAAAGAAAAGTAAGCAAAAAGAAAAGGGGGGAAAGAGTCGAGGAAGGGAGGGGGGAAGGGGAGAACTTTTCTCTCTCCCTCCCTTCGTCAGCTCTTTCCCCCATTTTCTTTTAAACTTTGCTCCAATGAACTACAATTCATTGTCACTTTGACCGTCTAAGTTAACGCTTTTGATTGATAGAATAGAATTTTGGACACAAAATAGTAGTTCATGGAGGCAAAGTGAAAATGCATTATAGTTCATGGGGGAAAAGGTAATTAACCCTAAATTTAATGTAATGAAGGGGCCACATAGCTGGGGGAGGAGGAGAACTTTTCTCTCCCTTTCCCTTTCCCAGCTCTTTCTCCCCATTTCTTTTTGCTTACTTTTCTTTTTGTTACAGGCTCAAGCGCCACCGCGCCGAGTGTGCCGTCCATCATTTCTGCTATGTATTTTTCTGGGGTTGATGGGGCTTTTGGACCAAACTGTTCAAAGCTCAATCTACATCCCTCCATCAGACTCATCTCGACACATGCCCCTCCATCGCGCGCACCAGCCCCGCCTGCTTCCAACGGCACATGGCATTTCTAATTCCGACAACTCCGTGATAGACCGTGACTCGCATGCGCTTGCGCGTGGTTTTTTCACACTCTTGCCAAAATCATTCGGTAGCATTCCTCCAGTGGTGTTTTGTGGGCTTTCGTGCATTTTCGTTATTTTTCCATGTATTTTCCATTTTTCCTGTATTTTGTGGCCTAGCTTGTTGAGTTGAAGATGTGAATAATTTCCTGACTTGCCAGTTGAGGAGAATGAGTTTCGGCAGGAGAATGTTGCTACCTATGTATCGAATTGAGTCTGTCTGGAGCAGAACTGTTATTACAACTAAATATTAGTCATGGAATAACAAATTTTAATGTCATAGATGGTCTTGAATGTCAGATTGTTGTGTATGTGTCTATGACTTGTAACCTCGTATCTTTAGTTATGATTTTCTCATAATTTTTGTTCTATGATGTAAGAACTTTATGCTCATAATCCTTCATCAATTGATGAAACTTGAATGATTTATCCTTTATAGTAATGTAGGGGGTTTGTTAAATGGGTTTTTAGGAATTTTGTTATATTTTTAGATAAAAGTTAAATGTATAAAGCCAATTGTGAATGCTCTAATCCTATATTGTTCATTTTGTTTAATACTTGGAAACCAATAAAACACTTTTTTAAACCGGCCAAAAACACTAAACACAAGCCTCATAATATTTTTAAAATTGTTTAAAATATGTTCTAATAGATGTAAAAATAAGGCTCAAAAGAGTAAAATATGCCCAAAATGCTCATTAACTGATATGTGGATATGTGGCAATATTTGAAACACTGGTATTGTTCTATAGGTCACTTCGGAGAGTGTCAATCTTACTAATAAAAGGTTAAGGGTTTGAATAAACCATGTAGAATAAAGTTATGAGGTCTTATATTTAAGGGGAAAATACACTTTACCCACCATGATCTATCCACTCATTTACACTTTTAATCCCAATGTTTAAAAAGTAACATTTTATCTCTCAAAGTATCTGACATTGACATTTGACCATCATGAAATATACTTTATCCCTTGAAATAGTTTGAATTGGCACTTTACCCCACTGAATTGATACTTTACCCCCTCAAAACTTAGTTATTTCCGCCGGGGGGTCGTAAAGTGTCAACTCAAAATACTTCAGGGGTAAAGTGTACTTCATGGGTAAAGTGTACTTTATGGGGTCAAGTATCAATGTCAGATACTTTGGAGGGGGGTAAAGTGTCATTTTTTAGTTAAAAGTGAAAATGAGTGGATAGTTTAGGGGATAAGATATATTTTCTCCTATATTTAATATTGCATAATTTATCTACCTATTCACGAAATAAATAATGTAGGCAACATTAAATATTTTGTAAAATACCATAATGTTCATAAGTTGCCAATTTTTTACAAACATGAAACATAAGACTTTTTACATAAACAAGTTCCATAATAATTTATTTACTAAGTTGTGAAATTACACAATTACTTTTTTACTTGTGAAATACTTCGGTGTTTTGCATATTAACACAATTACAACCCACTGCCACGTAACCTTTATTGGATCCACGCACAAGCTTTGCTTAACTTCTCTCGCCAAGTCCCACCAGGCAAGTCTCCCCCATTGATCCACTTTGGTTGTTGTCAAAGAGAAAGAGTTGTAGTCTTTAATATAAATGTAACGCACCGATATTTAAACTAGCAAATATCGAAGTTGTTACGCTGCAACTTTAGAAATACAAATTTACAGCGGAATATGTGTTTTTTTTTTTCTTTTTCTTTTTCTAAGGCTTAAGGCTTAGGAATAACTTGCACAACACAATTGAGCTGACTGAAATACCTCGAAGTGATATATTATTTAATGAAAATATTAACATGGTTTTCATTACAACATATGTACACAATAGGTGTACCAAATATATACCACAGACGACACCAAATTAATATGATAATATTTGTCAATTTCACACACATCACAATATGTAATAAAAGCGATTAACATAAATGAGACTTGCTTCCTAGAGTAGGCATCAATCTCGCAGCAGATGATCTATCAACCATCAAAACCAATAAAAGGACCATCGTTCTCATTCTCTATTCCTGCATCAAGGTATATGTAAATATGACGTTATCATGTTTACATAGACAAACAAGTGAGTAATCTATTTTCCTAGAAATAAAGACTAAAAGACTTGTTTGAGACAAAGTAAGATTAAGAAATAAAATATATAATGATACATGAGGTGCAAATGTAGCCTAGTGACATATTAATTTGTATTTTATGATAATCTTTCTTCAGACCTCTCGTCATGAGCTCTCAGCCCTGTTCACGTCTGTTATATCCCTTACACTTTAGAGTTTTACCTGTTTGGTGCTGGCGACTACACCGCCCCAGCTTAGTTATATATTAAGTCTGTTGGACGGTTATATACCCTCATCTATTGAGATACCGACAGTTCTTCACGGCAATCCACCTAACTTGTTCTTAAGGTGGCTATCTTATCAGCCCAGATTATTAGACACATTATACAACAATTGTAATGCAAAATTATATCAATAAGACAAAATAAGAATTCTTATGACAATAAAACAAAGCTAATACTCAGTAAGTACATCTATACTTATACTCCTTAGTGTAAAATTCTGCTCCACTTCTGCATATAAATATATACATACAAATAATATTTACATATTAGTTCATTCTCAAATAATATCATTGTTTAAAGACCCTCATCTTTTTATATTTATTTATTATTCGTTACTTTATCTTTACTTACTCATTTTATTATATAAATCTGAGATAATCACTTATAAATAGTTTTATGCCTGAATTCGTTTTTTGTGATGAGGCTGATGGCCAGTATCACTAAATAAAAACTAGTATTATAAATAATATATATAAAGCATGACTCATATTTCGGAGATGAGACCGATGGTTCGTACCACAAAAAATATAAATTAAAAGTTAAATGACAATAAAAGAAATGATTGAATATAAATATTGAATTCATATTTCGGGGTTGAGACCAATGGTCTGTACTGCCAAAAATATGAACTAAAATTTAAATGACAATAAAAGAAATGATTGAATATAAATACTGAATTCATATTTCAGGAGTGAGACCAATGGTCTGTATCGCAAAAAACATAAATTAAAATTTAAATGACGATAAGAGAAATGACTGAATGTAAAAGCTATAAAGTAAATAATATATGTAATAAATATAGATAATATCATAAGCCTTTAATCGATTTGTCCATTAACTCATTATCATTAATTCATTTGTATCAATTACTCTATTTTTACATCATAAGCTTATTGGGTCTTAAACAATTAAATGAGAACAAATAATACAAACAATAAATCATTACATTTACACAAGAAACACTTACCCAATAAACCTTGAAGTAGAACTCCACCAAATATTCTCTAGGTAGCTAGTTTAGAAAAGTAAGAACACTTGAACACTATAAGAAAGATTTAGACCATATGGTTTTTGACTTAGAGCTAAGAAAGAGAATGAAAGGAAAAGCAAGCTATCCGTACTTACTAAGAATGTAAAAGCGCTCAAGTGAAAAATGAATTTACTTAGGCTTCTATTTATAAGAAAATGAATGGTTATGATTCATTTTCACACTTTTGGTCTAAGGGTTAATACAAGCTTCTATCTATAGGAGAATGAATGGCTATGATTCATTTTCATATTTTTGATTTAAGGGTTAAATACAAGCTTCTATCTATAAGAGAATGAATGGCTATGATTCATTTTCATACTTTTGATCCAAGGGTTGAGATGTATTCAACCAAAAGAATGAACCTAGTCCACTTTAGTATTTTCGTCTAAAATGAGAGCAGTGTACTCCGATCCATTTTTTGATGTCCAAAGAAACTCAGATTGACATGAAATTTTAAGGGTAGATAGAGGACTCCGAGACAAACATTTTATATCTTTGGTTCGACTTCATTCGAGTTCGTTTGACTCCGTTTTTGGCCCGTACAAAGTTTCTAACTCAATTAGACTTTAACAACTTACATTCCTACTTGGCCACTTGCCATATTAAATGACCATGATATTTCTAATAAACCTCATTAATAGAAGACTTCAAGCTTTCAACAAAAGTGGTTAGCCTTGGTACCTTTCCTTAGTAGTTTTAATTTTTATTAAACGGTATGGAAATTAAGACACTACTTTTTAGGCAAAAAAAACTAAAAAGCTTCAAATTAATTTTTGACTTCACCCAACATTAATATAAATAAGGTATTCACTAATTGGGTTTGATTATGCCCATAAACATATTTATGAAGCTAAATTTGAGAATTAATGTGATACTCAAAAGAGGTCAACAATCAATGTAATATATACCCTTAACACTAAATAGTTATTTAATATCGTTAATTCATATATCATTGCTCGAATTTATTTATTATCCTTTTAATCTATTTAATATTATTTCGGGCCTGTTTGGGAGTGCGATTTTAATAAGTGCGATTTTAAAAATAGCGTTTTTAAAATCACTACTTTTTAAAATCGCACAGGCGTTTGGTAAAACATGCTTAAAAGTACTTTTTTTATCAATTAAGTGTTTGGATAACATTAGCATATAATTGCGGTTTCGTGACCAAATTACCAATAAGGACATTTCTTTATAACAGTAAAATAACTAACATTATCTATAAGCCTCAATTTTTAACACATCAAAAAAAAGTATGACTTATAATTTGACATTAACAAATAATATAACTGTTACAAACAGACATATAATAAAAAATAGAAGAACAATTCATCAAATTAAACTAATAATGTTTTTTTAAAAAAAAAAACTAATAATGTTTATCAAATTTAACTGTTACATAATTCACTAATAATTTAAATTAGTACTTGATAAATCACCGAAAAAAACTTAAAGGACATTAAAAACTAGTCTAAAACATAAATAATAAAGCACTGTTTACAGCCCACAAACGGATCGGGCTATATTGTCACGAACCACTTTCATCTCCTCGTCATGTATATTGTCGATGTTTTCCTGACTGTTATTCCTTGCATCATCATCATTATCGAAGTTATCTTCATCCCATTTAAACCCTTTATCCTTTTTGTCATGTATTCTAATAAAATTATGAAGAACCGCGGTAGCAACTACAATGAGCATTTGGTCATTAAAATCATAAGATGGCATTTGCCTTAAAATATGCCACCTATTCTTCCACACGCCAAAAGTTCGCTCAATAACACTTCTAAGTGATGAGTGAACATAGTTAAACCTTTCTTCTATCCCATTTCCTCGACCAGCTCGTCGAAAATCGGGAAGGTGATATCTCTCCCCTTTGTAAGGTGTCAAGTACCCTTTCATTAAGGGGTATCCGGCATCAACTAAATAATATTTTCCTACACATAATAATAATAACCATCTATAAGATATACATAAACAATATACATTCATAATCAATAAGATTAAAAAAAAAAAATACTATACCTGGTGGTGGTTTCGGAAAGTTTGCAGATGGTTTACGAATAGCATCTAAAAAAATACGTGTATCATGTGCCGCACCTTCCCATCCTACCATAATAAATGTGAAAAGTAAATCGAAATTGCATGCTGCCATCACATTTTGAGTTGGTGTTCCTTTTCTTCCAATATATGGAATTTTCTTATCCTCACTAACAACAACTGGGATATGTGTTCCATCAATGGCACCGATACAGTCCTAAAATACACATGTTAAATTTTATTATATTTTTAACAAAAGGTAAGCACAAATTGAGCAATATTGATAAACAAATAAAATAAGTACCTTAAAATGTGGCCAATACAATGGATTGTTCCGAATTTTTTTGGGAACTTCACCGAATGTGGGATCAGAAGGTTTGATGAGATCCATTGCCATTATGTTAAGTGCTTTCAGAACTTTATGAAAATGTCTATGTATAGTCTCACCAGAATGTTGAAACCTTTCTTGAACCATTCTATTACATGATCCTTGTGCAAGAATAAACAAACATATACCTACTGACTCTTCTAGTCTAATATGCCTCGTGTGCTGAAGTCCATATGTATGTTGTAGAACATCACATAATTGAAAGAAAATACGTGGATTCATTCTAAACATATCATGACATATAATCTCATTTCCATTCATCATATGTATCAACCACCTATATCCAGTTTCTTTAGAATTTCTACAAGGTTGTTTATCAATGTATTTAATGGCATACGTTACTACTGCACGACATCCAGCAAAAACAAGATGGTAAAATTCATCATCACTATCATCATCATCATTCCCGTCATTACCATGAAAATGATCATCATTATCATAATCCATATAATCATCATAGTCCATGTGAATGATACCTAAAAAATTTTAACAATTAATGAGATAAAACATATAAAAGTATAGAAATTGTTCAACAATCACAATTATCAAAATTGCATTATTCAAATATAAAATAACATAATTCATATCAAATGGAGAAACTAAAATCAAATTGTCCAAATGTAATAATAATAATAAAATTAAAAAAAAAACACATAGTTCAAACATCGCAACACCGAAAAGAACAAGTGTCTTATTGCAAATTTAGTTAATCAAGTAAAGAAATGACGGTTCTCTATTGATTTTGCTTCATCTTTTAGAAACATAAGCTGCAAATGTGGTTTTTCCAACACAGCGAACACCTCTCTCTTTTCTTTATTCTGAAAAATACGAGCTGCCATACGATGGAAATCAGAACCCTCCTCAACACCATCCAAGGTGCACACGCGCTTCAAGACGTCACGAATACTGCTACTTGAATTTGCTTGAGTTGTGGCCTTTAACTCTACAGCATTACTTATTTTGCTGAGCTCATTTAGCAGCTTCGACGCAATTCCCGCTTTCTTTCTTTTACTTTGCATGACGGTACCTACTCGTTTCTTTCTCATTTCTTGGGGAGGTTGTGTAGGATTAGGTGGCTGTGTAGGATTAGTTGTCTGTGTAGGATTAGGTGTCTGTGTAAGACTAAATTTCTCTATATCATCATCATTATATTGTAGATCCGAATCACCAGATGAGTCACCTAACACCTCCACAGGTGTCTCAAAATTAGTAGGTAAACCACCTGAAGAGGGAGTCCATGCACTTTCTCCAGTAGCCGCAGTGTCTCTGAACATAATGTCTAATAAATGAAGGTTATCTAAACCTTTTTCCCGAAATTTTGAAGCCTCAGGAACCTCCTACATAATTAAAATGCTTATATTAATAACTAAGAGTACAAATTATTACTAAAAAAACTCATATTAATTGATGAAGAGAGACACACCTTTAACTTCCTTTCCCACCATTCATTTGTTGCAACTATTGTTCCTTTAGTTGCATCCCATCCTAATCCAGTCTCACTTCCTTTCAATTTGTTCCAAGCAATCCAATCTTTTTTCAATGTGTCCCACTTATTCTTGAACTTACGATATTCCCATGACTTACCGGTCTTATTTCTAAATGCCACCTCAATATTCTTCCAGCCATGTTTTGTAAAGTGGGTATTTGGTCGATTCCCTTGAAACACCTCATCCACACAAAGTTCACAAAAGATTGTTGTAAATTGTGATGTCCAAAGAGCTCTAGCATCTGAGCTACTTTGTTTTGCTTCAACAATATTAGGCTTGGATATTGTATTTTGCTTATCCATCTACAAAATTATAATTTTAGGAACTTGGTAAGATACTAATATTTTAACCATCTCATATTTCAATGAAAAAAAAAATTACTAGTATAAAATTCTGACATTCAGAAATATATAGACCATCAAAACTCTTTTACTTTCTAAAAAAAAAAATTTCAAAATTACTGTACGGACAGTGCAGTGCACAACACATATAGATATATACTATGTACAGTGTAAAACTACAATGATAGATGTAAATGAGAAAAGTTGTCATCTTGCACATTAAAGTTGTCACTGTGCACTGTCCAGAAAAAAAAAAAAAAAAAAAACATAGATCAAACATCAAACGGTTGCACAGAAAAAAACAAAACTACAACAAAGCAAATAGTTCAAACATCACGGTGGAGAGATTTAAAAAGCAAAAGTTCTATAAGATGAGGTCTTTACCGGTAGTTGGGCAAGAGGACGGAAAGAGGATGCAGGAGGCGGAGAGAGGAAGAAGAAAAAGAAAAAGAAAAGAAGGGTTTTATTTTAGGTGGGTATTCTTGTAATTTTTTTCATTCCCATTTAAAAATTGGTAAATATTGTACTGAATTTTTGTTTAAGCGAAATCGTGGTTTTTGTTTAAATTCGCACTTTTTCAAATAAGCACCCCCTAGCCAGCTTATTGAAATCGCTGATTTTTCCACGATTTTAAAATTTGCGATTTTAAAATCGCAATCCCAAACACTCCAAAATTGCGATTTGATTTAAAAACGCAGATTATTTTTTTAAAAACGCACTCCCAAACGGACCCTTCAATAAGAGTTTTAAAATCTAGGTCGTTTTAAATTTAACAAATTAGGTAAAAACACTAAATAATTAGAGATGAAAATATCGTATTTTTAGGGTAAAATATCTTATAAATTATTTAGTCAACGCGTTAAAACTAAAGGAGAGCCCCTATGGTCAAGATGCGCTGCAAAACAGGTAGTTTACAGCATCCAATAGGATGCACCACATCAGCAAGATGCAAAACAAAAAATAGATAGGAAAACACCATAAAACAACCCAATATTTTAATATTAAAAAATAAAATCCCTCAACTCACCCTCATCTCTTGCGTCTTGCCCCAGCAACAACCCACCCATTCTTCCATTGACGATTAAGTTGAAGTTGAAGATTGTGTCCGTTGATATCTCCGTTTTCGTCGAGCCACGCCAATACTCTCTACAAGATTGGGTTCCGATTTAGTCAAGAATTGTCAATTTTTTCGTGTTCGTTGCTTCGTGTTTGTGTTCACATGATGAATTTTCATATGGGTTGTTATTGTTTTGCTTAATTATGGAAAACCCATATATATTTGTTTGTAAAACTTTCAGTGGCTTTGAGCAATCTTTGGCAGCAAGAAAATCGTAGCATAGCTCTTTCGTCAATCTTCGGCAGCAATCTCTGAGTTTAGGTTGAGAATATGGCTGGGTTAGAACAAGGGCTGGGGTTAGAACAGGGATTTGGGTGTTTTTTTTTTTTTTTGGTCAATTGGAATAATAATCTGGTGATTTCATCACCATTCTGTTTTATTCTTTTTGCTGAAGTGGCAGCTTATGAGTGGATGCTGTAAATGATGGCTTTTACGGAACGACTGGACCAAAGTTTAATTCAAACTAAAAACTCCTTTTAACTTCTTCTTTTTTTTTTTTTTGACTTTTTACTCCATGGGTCAATTGAAAAGGCAAATTAATACTTACCATTACATTTTTCTCAAATGTTTAACACATGTTAATCCCTACTAAACGTCTAAACACACCGTTTCAACTCACTTTAAAATATTGATTTTTTATTAATTTAATTTAAAAGTTAAATAAATAAACAAATAAATAATTGAAGGGGTGGCCAGCTATGGGGTTGCCACCCCCAAACCAACCATGGGGTGGTTGCAAAACCACCCCCAAGGGGTTAAGAAGGCCACCCCAAACTGCCAAATGGGGTGATTGTGCCCCTTGTTGGCTTGCAATATAAATATTTGCTTGACTTCAGCGCCGCACTAGAGAGTAGAGAGCATAGCATAGCCGCCGCACCATATCTATAGCGCACAAACATCTCATGAACATTCCACAAAGCTAGCGTGACAAAGTCAATGAAAGAAGCATTGCATGCAACATAACATACGACAAATGCAATGAAAGCTTTAAGGTTTTTGTCATTTCTCACAACTTCACTTGGCTGGGATTTTAGTTTTGGGAGAGTGTTTGTCTTCCAATATATTCAACTCGCGGCCACCCCACTGGGGGGTCTGGACAGCCAGATTGCCACCCCTAACTAGGGGTGGTTTGCGGCCACTCCTTAAGGGTTAGGGGTGGCTCATCTAACTGGCGCGAGCCACTCCGCTGCGGGGTTTGGGGTGGCAGCCTCATCGTTGGCCATCCCTTCAAAAAAAATTTGATTTATTTTTTTTAAAATTAAATTAATAAAAAATTAATATTTTAAAGTGAATTGAAACAATGCGTTTAGTTGAGATTGATGGACACTAAGCATTTGGGAGAAAATGTAATGGTAGGAGTTAATTCGCATTTTCGATTAACCCATGGAGTAAAAAGTCGAAAAAAAAAGTTTAAGGAGTTTCCAGTTTTGACACGTTGACTAAGGGATTTATAACATATTTACCCTATTTTTAATTCAAATCAATCCCATTGATTTTTCACTCATTCTAACCTAAAACTCACCACTCACCATTGAACCCCTCATTTACCTCTAAAAATTTTATTTAGTGTGAATGGTTATATTAATTTTTGATAATATAAGTTATGATGTCTGCTTTTTTATTAAAAAGTACAAAATACTCGGGTTTTACACTATAACCTAATTAAAGTTATCCTCAAAACTAGTAGGTAAAATAAAAAAATAAAAAAAAAGTGCTTTTTGTTAGCTAAATAAAATACTCTCTCATAAACTGTTATTTTTTTTTAAAAAAAAAAAAATTAAATCACGTGATTTAAATCCAGAAATTGTTAAATATCATAGGCATTTCACCAAACACCTCTAGGCATTGTCGACAGTTTTGTATATAGCTCAGGAACGCGGGCCCCACGTCCGGACAATGTTACGGCGGCATCGCAAACGGAATACTTGACTTCGTCCCATTTCCGATCCGGACCGTCCAAGAGTGGGACTGATATTTGCCCTAAGTTCCTAACCTCACGGAACCTTTTATGATATTATATATATATATATTCTCAGGTGACGCCGTGAAGCAACGGAGGTCCAACAGCTGACGTTATCTCTATCTCTCTATCTCTCTCTCTCTCTCCGCCTCCTAGAGAAAGCGAAGCGACAAAAAGCACACGCGGGATGGAAAAGAAGTAAAAGAAGCGAAGCCAGAGACGACTCAAATACGGCACCGTTGCATCGCCTCTGATTCTTCCTCACCACTGTGACACCCATCGCTAAGCCCAATCTGGTACGGCCCCAATGCTTGTTGGGAATCTCTGGTTTGCGAGTTTATTTTTGCAATTGTTGGAATCTCTGGTTTTGGGTTCTTTGACTGCCCGATCGTTCTTGATGAGTCAACGTTTGAATTCTAGGGTTTGATAACTTTTTTTTTAATGAAATAATCGATTTCTTTTAGTTTCATTGTGAAATTAGTTTTTATTTTTCATCAAGATTAAATTTTCTGTTTTATGTAATCTTTGTCTATTATAATTGAAAATTTTGCCTCAAGTACGTCTAGTGGTTGAATTTGATTTGTTTTCTTGGATTTGTTTTTTGATTGGCAAGTTACACTTACAGCCGGTGAGTCTTGAACCCACACCGTTGTCCAATTTAAGCTATTTTCTTAGAGGCATTGTATAATGAAACTATTGAATTTAATATCATTTGAGCTTAATTCTGTTCTGTTTGGTGCTTTTTTTGTCTTTTTTTTTTTCTCACAAATTTTGTGTGTCTCTCTCTCTCTCTCTCTCTCTCTTTTCTCACAAATTTGTTATTTGCCATACCTTGCTTGGTTGCCAAAAGGTGGGAAAAGCGAAGAATTAGAAGTTTAGGATTGTAATTTCTTGAGGTTTGAGAAATGAAAACATCCGCTCAGCTGTGCATAATATCACTATTAAGTTTAGAGTTCCCATTTCTTGGGTTTTTAGAAATAAAAATTCTCTCAACAGTGCATGATATCATTATGTTAGGAAGAATAAATAAATTAGAAGTTTCGAGTTTTCGTATCTTGGGTTTGAGAATTGAAAGCATCTTTTCAACTGTGCATAATCTCACTGTCTTCTTATGAAAGATCTTTCATAAGAAGATAGCGAGATTATGAAAATATCTTTTCAATTATCATCTTTTTGGGAAATTATAGATTGTCTGTACAGTGCATAATATCACTGTTTTAGCTTAATGAGCGGAAGAAACATGACATGACGTTACACTTTCAATCTGCTTTGTTTGTGAAGAATTGGAGGGTTAGGTATTTGGTGCCATGCATGGGACTGCTCTCATGAATCTTATTTTTCGATTTATATTAATTTTTTATTCTTTCTGTTTGAGGTTTTTTTTTTTTTTTTTGGGTAACTTGTAAAATTTATATTGTATCGGCTTGATGTTCTTAAAAAGTTGATCAGTGATGGCCAGTTAATCGGTACAACTCTGAAGAATCTCATGTTTAAGTTTTGTGATTTGTATTTTGTTGTTTGAGGAACAATTTTTTTACCCATTAATTTACATCAAATAGGTTTGGTGATCTTGTCAAGTTTATTAGTGGTGACCAGTGAATCGGTATAGCTGTGGTGGTTATAAACTAGTGCAAGTAAATCAGGTTCTTTTTTTCCCTCCACTCTGAGTAAATTTGGCCGTAATGTTATATCTCTCTTGGTTTTAACTTAATAAAAAAAAAAAGTCGTTAGTTTGTTACATAATGTACCATCACCTTTTCATGTGTGACTTGCATTTGGTTGGCTGTTAAGAAATCAGGGAAAAGAAAGAAAATCAAATTTGTTTTTAAATTTTTTATATTGCTTTTGTATCCGAAAATTGAAAGATCATCTCAATCCCACTTGGGTTGCGGTTTTACTTTAACCAGTTAGAGCAAAGAAAATCCTCATATTTCATTCTTACTTCACCTTTATTTTCTAGCCACTTTTTTTTTTTTTTTAAATGATAAAAAGAAATCTGATTCTGTTACTTTTGCTTCTTTTTATTTTTATTTTTTTGCTAAGTTGTTGCTTTGCTTCTAAACAGAAGGGAAGTTGTTCAATTCTCCACGCCTAGTGGTGCCAAGTAATTTAAGTCAGTCAGTACAAGTTGAAAGGACAAGAGTGACATTTGTTTCACCAAAGTTGGTACTGGGATGTAATCGCAGTGTCTTGTTATACAAGTCTATGTTTTCCTTATTCCCAACTGGCTTGGTGGACTTAGATGGATGTTCCCTCGGCGGAACTACCGTGTGAAAGTCAAAGTGATACTTGCCCATTGTTAATGGAGCGGCCAGAATACCCTAACAGTAGCGAGCATATCATTGACATACCGGGGTGTGCTGATGCATCCTCATCTGGCTTGCCTCATGATAGACACTCTAATAGCGTAAACACATCACAGCTGGAAGACAGACCTTCAAGTAGCACTAGAGTTTCCATTTCCCAACCCCCAGTTTCTTCCTCTAATGGTACAAATTCCAGGAACTCCTCGCATGTAAGGAGGGGAGATGCCCGTCGACGTAGGAGTCCATTGAATTCTGGGCTATGGATATCGATTGAACTAGTTCTCACTCTGAGCCAGATCATTACATCTATTGTTGTTTTGTCTTTGTCAAGGCATGAAAATCCACATGCGCCATTGTTTGCATGGATTGTGGGTTATGCATCTGGATGTGTTGCCACCCTTCCCCTTCTATATTGGCGCTATCGCCATCGTAACCAGGTTTCAGAGCAAGATTCGGCTCAACCCCATCAGACTTCTCAGATTAATGTTCCTGCAGGGCCATTTTCTCTGTCTGTTAGTAGGAATTCAGAAGGAGAAGATCATCAGGCTGCTGTTGGAACCTCTAGAGGCAGTCAACATTCAGGAGTACTTAGTGCAAGGTATGGTTTGTTATTGCTGTTTTAAGCTATTTATGCTTGGAGTGTTTTACATCACTTGTTTTCCCTGTTGGAAAAATTTACATTCTACCATTTTGTGATGAACTGTTAAATTGCATGAGTGACTGAAGCTGTTTTAAAAACTTGCTTTGAAGATTGAAGTTCGTAAGTCCAACGCTATAGCTGTAGTGCTTTGGTTGGTAGTAATAGATGTCTGGTTCTTCAAAGGATTGTGGCAGCAATTTTGGGTATGGATGCAGAATTGTATGTTTTGCAATGGAAGGTGCAATGACCATGTGATGGATTTGGAAGTCTGATGCGGAAGAATGTGTCAGTACAAAATTGTTACATCATGTGTTACGTGCATATGAAGCCCTTCTGTGTTTTTTTTTACCCATGCCCTTTTCATTCTTATTATCCTCCCCCCCTAAGTTTATCTTTCAAAGTTTAGGTATGAGATACCCCAATTGCCTCTATATTCTTCCCCTTTTGTCATGTTTTGCAAATCATGTAATTGCACTTCTTTGAATTTGAGTCTTTTGAAGTGTGCACGCCTTGTGGCTGGGCTGTTAAAAATCAACTTATTAATCTCCTTTGCAGTTGGTCATTTTGTGCTGTCATAAGAATTCAGTCATTTGTGGAATAAAATTTTGATAAAAAACCACAATATTCACTTGTGTGGTCATTGTCTTAATGGCATTGGATGTATTTTTGTTAGTCCTTGAGTGATTGATTTCAGCATTGTTGCTATCTGAGATTGTAAAATTCAGGACAGTGGGTGAAAGAGAGTTTAAAAAAATTGGTTTATTGGCCTTTGGCTAAGAGCTAAGGCAGGTACTTTTCTGAATATTTGGAGCCCATGCTGCCAGAACTTGAAATCCCTCAGTCATCGATGCTGGCTTTGAGTATGGGCAGAGGCCCCGATTTTGTGGATTCCTTTGGTTATTCAGGTGTTGATATATGCAATATGCCCCCACAAAGTTGTGCTTTATAGAGTTCTATTCCTCTTGTATGGCCAAATGGCACATTTTTTAACAGGACTCCTCTATTGCTGATTTATCTATGCTCTTTCTACTGAAAGCATTTTCCTAAAGTTTTTGAACCACATCCATCTTTACCTGTGTCAGTCATTGCTTTAAACTAGTTTTGTGATCCTTCGGTAGTGACTATTATTGTCAGTTGTTAAAGGATGACAATTCTGTTAGTGTGATCTGTAATCATCTGTCACCAGGTGTCAATAACTCTTTGAAACAGCTAGTTTTTTCGATTTTTTTAAGCTGTCATGTTATTGAATATTTAAGATTTTTAAACTTTTCAGTTTGAAAAGCTTGACTCATTTTATATGAGCTTCTTTTTTATTTTCTTTTTTTTTATACATTTAATTCTATTGCTAGGCTTCCCGTATTTATTAAATGCATGGGTATTGCAAAGTTGGTAGGAGAGTTGTATTTTTATTTATTTTCTTTTCTCCCTTTTTAGATAAGCTCAACTTTATTTTGCAGGATTAAGGTACTTGTGGAATACTTCAAAATGGCCTTGGATTGCTTTTTTGCGGTTTGGTTTGTGGTTGGCAATGTGTGGGTCTTTGGAGGGCATGCATCTTCCATCGATGCTCCTAATTTGTACAGGTATCGCTCTGTGGTGTCTATTCCTTTCTAACCTTTTCATTTTTGCATTTTGTGAGAGCACATCCCATTTATGCGCTTTGTAAGAGCTCTTATTTCTGCATCTTTTTGCTTTGCAGGTTATGTATAGTGTTTCTTACCTTCAGCTGTATTGGATATGCTATGCCCTTCATTTTATGTGCAACAATCTGCTGTTGTTTGCCTTGTATAATCTCCATCCTTGGGTTTAGAGAAGATCTGACACAGACTAGAGGAGCCACACCTGAATCAATTGAGGCCCTACCAACATACAAGTTTAAGTTGAAGAGAAGCAACTCAGGTGTCGGTGAAGGTGGTGGTGTTGTGGCTGCAGGAACTGAAAAGGAGCACCTGTTTTCTGGAGAAGATGCCGTAAGTCTTCCCTCATTATCTTCTTGGCCTCCATTGTGAGCCTCCCATGTTTCTTTCTTTCTGTTACATCATACCTCATCATTAATTTTATTTTTTATGACGGGGAACCTCGAGGCAGGGCCCTTTGGACCCACTCCTGCAGAGTAAACCTTGGACCCATCATTGTTAGAGGGCTTTTGTCATGTCTTTTTCTTTTCCTCCATGGAGAAAGTAGGGCTATAATTGCTGTTCTCATTGCTTTTTGGTTAAGATGAACGGTGCCCATATAGTGATTTAGACCTTGTGATTTTCATAAGATGAAGTGAGAGGTTCATTCTTTGGAGGGTTTGTAGATTATTACTTGAAAAACAAAAGAATAAAAAGAGACTCACTCATTCCTTGGAGGTTTGTACTACTTGTTTAATGGTGTTTCTGTGTTTTCTGTTTTCATTTCAATGACCAGTCAAGCATAGCATTTTATACTTAATCATGGATGTGGAGTGAGTTCCTAATTTTCATTGAACGTGTGAAAGGTTTGAATTAATCTAGTTGGAAATATGCGAGTTTCCATTTGAATATTGATCTAGTCCTTGAGTTGCATCTTCTGGTTCTACATGCATTCAAGTCCCTGATAAAAAATGGTCAGAAGATGTTGATCTTTTGAAAATTTGAATCTATTGGATTATTTGTGCTGTATTTGGTTAAGACTTGCAATCTTGAAAGAGTAATGTTCTTCATACCGATTGACATAGAAAGCCGCTTAAAACATGCCACGTCGGTTGGCATGAAATGAGTACAATAAATGGTGTAAATAGTAGCATTAATCATCTTGAAAAGTTGACCAGTCGGAGAAAATTGACCATGACTCATACTTTCCTTTTTTGTTTTGTTGTTTGAAGCTAGCATTAGACAGACTTGTTTGAACGTACAAAATAGATTGCTCAGATATTGAAATTGCTGCATCACATTTTTCTTGTTGCTGCCAAATCCTTAAAGCAGGACCTGATTGTCCATGACATGTTAAGGCTACACTGAGCGAGTTTTCATTGGAACAATTATGTTTGGTTAGGGCATGTTGTTCCTTTTTACATGGCTGCGTACATAAATGGCTGGTGGTGGTGGTGTTTTTGTTTTTGTTTTTGTTCTTTCTGTTGCATTAATTATTTAGTAATTTGTGCAGGTTTGTTGCATCTGCTTGGGAAAATACGCAAACAATGACGAGCTGAGAGAGTTGCCATGTTCCCATTTTTTCCACAAAGATTGTGTGGATAAGTGGTTGAGGATCAATGCCTTGTGTCCTCTTTGCAAGAGTGAGGTGAATGGGGGCATTTTGGGTGGTTCACTCTCTCGGCCAAATGGTAGCCAATGACAGAAGTGTGAAAGTATGTGATGGTATATGTATGATCGAACTGCTACTTTTTAAGAACGTACTTCTGGATGGTTGGATGATTGCCCAAATGCACCCAATTCCATTCTTTTTCGATTTTCTACCCCAGTTTTGGGTTGAGAGATTTAGCTTGCTAGATAGATACGTTCAAATTGCGTTGCAGCATCATGTTGCCATGTGAAGCCCCCTTTTTTTTTTATCTGGCAGTCAGAGTGAACGGATGATTTTATGTAATTATGATATACGAATGAAATATGTAGAACAGAGATGTTGCGAGCAGGTAATAGGGCATCCTTTCTTGTTTACATTTTTGCTCACTCTTTTCTTCACACTATGTTCTTTGAAAAATAAAAGAAATTACTCAAACAACAAAAAAAAACTTGACGGTACACCATTAGATGCAACAAAATCTTGATAAAGAAATTTTAAATGACATGACACTATATGTGTCATTAAATGCAATCTTCGTTATAAAACGGTTTGTCTCCATATGATTTCCACCACCAAATAATATTTTGAACTTAAATTTTGATATAACCATTGAGGATGAATATTTTATTTGCAGCAGTAACTCGCCAGAACTCAAATGGAGAAGCAAAAATCTTCTTCTTGATCATATCCGCAGCAACATCTCTTGTATTGGATAAAATTATTGTTCAAGGGGATTCTCTCATGTCATCTATGTAAAATCTAGACTTTGGCATCTCTAATTCAACTTGTAAATTGCAATTAATAACAAACGAGTTCATATATTTATAATTTGACAAGACGCAAACGTATAAATCGAGATATGAATACAAGTGGGACTTTACTGAAGAATATAGTATAATAGTTCTACTCTAAGTTGAATTGGAGTAGAAACCCAAGTCTAAACTTTCAAGACTTCCAAATCAATTTGAAGAAAGAAACCCAATACAGGTCTAACTCTTTTTCTTAGCCTATAAATAGGTCACTACATGTGTTAACCTAAGATTGAAAATCTTGTGTATGGAGGCATACACTTCTCTCCAATGAATTGGCATTGTTAACACCATACCGGAAACTGTTCTAACAAGCATGATTCATGATTTTAGCTTGATCTTGATACTTATTCCCTTTATTAGCATAGGAGAAAAAAGAATGAAAGAAAGAAAGATATATATATATATATATTGAATAATATTATTATTAAGTAGACTGTAGACTAATATATAATTAGAATGATATGACACTAAAAATTTACTTCTAAGACAATCATATACAATATACAAAATAATATTATTGTCTTTTTGAGGATTTTTTAGGAAATATATTTTCAAAACAAAAAAAGAAAAAAAAAAAGAAAAAGAAGAAAGAGAAAAGAGAAAAGGTTTTGAAATCAATCAAACGGCCCAGATCATCCCAGCGGGGACAAGTGTACTCCACGTGTCAAATACAGCCTCTAGAGAACCGCTCCCTATCTTTATCACGGAGACGAAGTCGTGGAGCACATATATATGTTATCCCTTAAGATTTTTAGGGTTTCTAATCCTCAAAAAAAAAAACGAAAGCTTTGTGAACCCAAGCCTCTCTCTCTCTTGCTTCTCTCTCTCTCTCTCTCTCTTTCTCTCTTTCAGCTCAACTTTTAGACTGCGTTGTCGCTGATTCTCCGGCGAATCTACGATCAGGTACTTGTCGCCACCATCCGAGCCTAACCCAACTTTGTAACAAAACCCTAGGATTTCTGTTGAATTGATTGTATGTGCGTATATATTTATATATTTTTTTTTTCTAGGGTTAGTGTTTTTTTCTTCGAATTGGGTTTTGCTCATTTCGTGTTGATTTATTGGATTTTTTTCTTCTTCTTCCGAAATAATTTTGGGGAGTGAATGGATGAGTAATGAGTACTTGTGAAAAACCCGTTAGTTTCGTCCGTGTATGAGTCGGGTTTTACTCGTTTTCTGCTGATTTCTATGATTTATGAGGTTAGGGTTTTCTGGAAGTAGATTGGTGAAATCTGATGATATATTCATTTCTTCTTTGTGAAAGCAAATTGATGAAGTTTGATTTGGGTCTGCTGGTTTTTGGATCCTACTATTCAGTTTTGAAATTAGGATTTTTGGATGTCGATGATGAGACTGGCTACCGCTTGGTAAATGGATTATTTATTTTTTTTGTTTTGCTCTTATGTTTAAGAGCTATTCCCTATCAGCGAGATGATGAGAATTTTGTGATAGGTTGACCAGGAATTGGTTATCAAAAGTTTGTTTGTAGCGGTGTATTTTGTTTTCATGGTATGAAGCTTGAGAAAAATCTGATTGGAATGTTTAGTAAATTCATTTTTATGTGAAGTGGAACATATGTAGCGTGCACGAATTTGTTTATATTCTTGGATAAAAAGTCTCAATTAAGCAAATATAGCCTTGGTTAAGATGTCTATCACACTTATCATCTTTTTTTATTAGTCCCAACATCCAATTTTTGCCATATATTATCTGGATAGCTGTATTCTTTCAGTTGTGTTGAACGTTCTACGTGATTTGGAGTTATTTTGTGATGTATTTCTTGGGTTTTTTTTGGACATATAATCATTCTGTTGCGACATCTTTTGTATGTTTGGATTCCCGTATGAAAACTTAAATGAATCATGCCTAGCTGAGTTGAATCATAGAACTATTTGTTGAAAATGAATCATGCAGATACATCAGAAGTGAGAAACTGAACCATCTAGAGATTTTTATTGGGCTCACTTACATTTGTCCACCCTTATGATTTGCCATATTATATATCTATTGCTGAAATTCGTGGCTGATGTAGTGATCATTATAGTGTGACCGATGTAGTAATTATTATAGTGTGATTGAACTAGAATTGGTGTATTAGTAATTATGAGATTGCTCCAAATGTATTAAGCAAATGTTTAACCATAGCTTACATTATGAGTTGAACTTCCAAAGACATCTTTGGAGGAATCAACGTGTGATTTTTCATAAGTCCAGGCATCAAGGATCAAATATTTAGAGCGTTGTTCAACTTCATCTGGTATTTGAGTGAGGAATCTCCTTATGATCCCTTCCCTTTCTCAAATATCCCCCCCCCCCNCCCCTCCCCCCTCTGAACAAAACCAAATGGAATAAAAGTGTGGAAAAAAGGAAGAAAAACTTGTAAAGATAATAGAGCAGAAGCAGTTAGATGCTCTATTTCAATGAGTGACTGAGATTGGGATACAACTTATGTGCATACATGAGAAATTTTTTGAGCTGTGGCTCATTTACTTACATTTTTAGTAAGTTTTGTTGTTCTCAACAATTTTGGACCCCTGTTGGTTTTTCTTTTAATAAAAAAAAATAGTAATGATAACCTCAAAATGGAAGAACATCAGAATGAGAGTCAGCTTCTGCAATTAGCAGCCGTTGAAGCGAACTGTGCAGATTTATCAACTGCCACAGCTTATTCCCGTGTGTGATGATATATAGTGTTAAACCAGGTGTGTAAAAATACTAGGTGTAATGGTGTAAATAAGCTAAAGTTGAGAGCTACAAGCGAGCAGATATTAAAAAAATCGTTATAATTGATGTTACTAATTTTTTTGGCAAAAGAAGTAATTGCAAAAGGGATGCTTTTTCATGGTATTTTACTGTATGGGACGCTTTCTTAAATGTTCGATTACAGTTGGTTTTAGGAATGTGCAGGTAGCAAGAACTGAAGTCAGCCTTAACTGGATTATTTTATTTTATTTTATATTTTTTGCTTTGTTGCAATAGTGTATCACACAAATTTAAGGCATGGTATTTCAAAAGAATTCAAACTCACGTGTCATAGTTTTAATGTTATCTCAAATCTCATCATATTTAAAATGCAGTTAATAAGCTTATGGATTGGAGAGTTTTCTATTTATTTTAAACAAAAACGTTAGTATATTACTAATAATTATATTTTGAGGGAGAAAAAAGAAGGCTTGTGGAGGGACTGTGTTGTAACTAAAATATGACCCCAACTATCCTGTGTCATTTAAAGTTCACAAGGACCTTCTGGTCCAGATGTATTTCTTGGGATTGCATCTCTTTGAAAGTTAATCATTGATCTAGTTAGTGGTGATTGGTAAATTTGGCTTTTTCACTTGGGAAATTGGTTTGCTGTGGAGGGTTGTATCAAATATCTCCACCTTTTGCAAAAAAGCAGTTATAAGGGAAAAAAATGCTAACATAAATAGGGAGATAAGTTGACATGCATGGGTGCTGTCCCCTTTGCGCTTTTGATATATTCTTCTGACTTATAAAAAAAAAAAAAAAAAAAAACGAAGTTTCCATCAGAACTAGATAAGAGTGCTTGGGCGCGCATAGTACCTGGATAGATGACCTCTAGAGAGTCCTCGTATTACACCTTTCGTTTTACTTTTATTTGTTAAAAAAATAAAGGATAGGCTACAGTGAAATCTTATCCGCATTAGGAGTTCCTGAACATGAGACTTCAACACATCAAACAAGAAGCAAGTCCAGCACTTGGCTTGGTAAATCCGATAGAATGACTAGAGAAACAAAAATTAAAGCTTCCGAAGCACATCTAAGATTTAAAGTGAAGTATTTTCAAATGATTTAAAAAGTCCAGATTTTCAATTCTGATCTCATTAGTGGCCATTTCTTTCTTCTCCTTCTTTTTTTTCCCTGGTGGATTTTTGTTGTACAAACTGTATGTTTTAAAAAATCTGCTTTCAAGGCCTAGCTGATTGTTGTGGACTAAAATTATGTAACATACGTGGTGGCTGCCAGCCATGTCCTTTTGATATTTCTTACATAGTACTGTTAAATAATATATTCATGTTAGAAATATTGAGAAGTTAATTCGTCTTGAGCATTTTGACTCATGAGTGTCTTAACTTGCACACATTGAGCTGCCCAAAATCGCTTTTCATAAATTTGTTCTATTGGAGTGTTTTACTCTCTGGTTGGTCTTGTGATTTTGAGTTGTTAAATGTGATTTCTCATTTATCCATGTCTGATGTTTTATTGTCAGTCATTCTCAGTTTGTAGTTATTTAATGATCTTCAGCTAAGTATATCTATTTTGAATGCAGATTTTAACATTATTGTCGAGGATTACCTGGATGTACAACCTTAATAACATTCTATGAACTGTACTGGATCAAGAAACTAGTGGAGATTCATATTGTGCTTTTATAGTAAGTTATTTGTTGCTAGTCTAGCATGTCAAACAACCTTGTGTCTCAGCAGTTATCTATACCAAACATGCAAATGGGTCAGTTGGAACCCATTCTGAACAAAGTGGATGGGTCGGTACAAGACATGCAAATGGGACTTATGGGATCCGTATCCAATGGTCCTGCAGCTCATCAGCATTCCATAGCAAACAAGCAGATGGGACTAGTGGATCCCTTGTCCAGCAATCATGGGTTGCAGAGGTTCTCAATATCAAACATACAGACAATAGGTATAGAACCCAGGGGCTCACAGCAGTTTATACCCAAGCAACTGGGACCAATGGAAACCATGCTAAACAGTGCAGGCTCCCAGCAGTTGCACGCACCATTTAAGCGAAAGGCACCAATGGAACCTCCTTATAGTAATAATTCTCCAGAGCTGTTTTCAATTCCTAATAAACGGGTAGCACAATTGGAACATAGACCTTGGTTGCAGCAAGCATCTGGACCAAATAGAAAAGCTGTACTGATGCAATCAATGCCCACCACTCCTGGATCACAACATTCTCAAGCACCAAATAAGAAAGTGGTATACAGTAAATCTGGTTCCCAACGGTTTTCTATTTCGAAAAGTCCAACTGCGGGGATGCAACCATCTCCCAAGGTTCAAGCTGAATCTTTTGAGTCAGTAAGATCCAAGATGAGGGAGTCATTAGCTGCTGCACTGGCGTTGGCTTCTCGGCAGAAAGAAGATAAATCTTTGAGTCCGGAAAAGAATTCGCAGAGTGACTCTGCAAGTTCTCCGGGGCAGATTCAGAAGAATGCACAACCTGCTGAATCAGTTTCTGCTGCTGCTGGTGCACTTGACAATGTATCTGTAGAGCCTAAAGTTACTTTGCCCTCTCATGAAGATTATTCTGCTCAAAAAAGCAGTAGTGCCGAAAGTTTGCCTGTGAAGATTTCAGCTGCTGAGAATGTTGGTTGCTATACACGGACCCTGAAATCTGATGGGCAAGAAACCCAATCAAGTAATGTTTTTCCTGTGCAAGATGTTTCTTTTAGTGATGACTTCTTTGCGAAAGACGAACTTTTGCAGGGGAATGGACTTTCCTGGGTAATGGATTCTGATATGCAGGTGGTAGGAAAAAGGGAGTTTCATACTGCCGAGGAACAAAAGTTGGGGCTTGATGCACAGGGTAGAGGTCAGAAAGAAGAAGTCTATCAAAATCCAGAAATAGTGGCATTTGAAATCGAAGTAGAACTCTTCAAATTATTTGGTGGTGTGAATAAGAAGTACAAAGAAAAAGGGAGGTCTCTTCTATTCAATTTGAAAGATCGTAATAATCCTGAACTGAGAGAAAGGGTTATGTCTGGGGATATTCCCCCAGAACGGTTATGTTCTATGACAGCTGAAGAACTTGCTTCTAAGGAGCTTTCTGAGTGGCGAATAGCAAAGGCTGAAGAGCTTGCCCAAATGGTAGTTTTACCTGATGAAGGTGATATTAGACGTTTGGTGAAGAAAACACACAAGGGCGAGTTTCAAGTAGAAGTTGAACAAGATGAAAGTGTTCCAATGGAGGTTTCTGTTGGGGCAAGTTCACTTACTCCAAGAGAATCAAAAAGCAAGGAGATGGAAGCCACTCACCCATCCAAAGCTGATGGAGCCAAGGATGAAGTGGGTGCTTCTGGTGAAAAAAGTAATTTAGGTGACCGTAATGCCCCATATACACTCACTATTCCTTCCAGTGAGGGTACTGATTTATTGCAGGGGCTCATGGTTGATGATGTTTTGAAGGATGCAGAATTTCTTCCCCCTATTGTATCATTAGATGAGTTCATGGAATCTCTCGATTCAGAGCCACCATTTGAAAATTTACCCGTGGATGCTGGAAAAGTGACCACCAATTCAGATGAGGATGACTTGGAGCCAAGCTCAGAGTCTAAGTCATCTGAGCCAACTTCAAAAGACTATGATATTACCACAGATGAACCTGAAAAAGTTGATGCAATATACTCAAAATTGGATGGTGACCAGAAATCCAATGATGGTGATGCCGGTGTGAAATCCAGTGACGATCTTGCTGATATAAAACCTCGTGATGGTCAGCCTGATGTGAAATATAATGATAGTGAGCCTACTGTTAAAACGAGCGATACACGCACTGATGCAAACTCCACTGGCAGACATGCTGAAGTGAAAACCAACGAAAGTTATGCTGATTTGAAAGCTAGTGACCGTGGTGCAAAATCAGAAAATGTACCTCCTACTGGTGTATCGAAGGGTGATTTTATCTGGGAAGGCTTACTTCAGCTGACCACCTCAGCTATGGCTTCTGTGATTGGCATCTTCAAAAGGTGTGTCTAGTTACTTTAGTATATATTATTGTGTTGTTCTGTGCTGTAAACGCTTACTTATTTATTTGTTTGTTTAAACTGCAAGATTGAGTCTAAGATCTACATGATTTTTACCATTAATTTGTTTGTTTAGATATAGTTTTGGATTATGTGCCTTCATTTACTGTATATAGATTTGCCTGCTGCAAATATTATTTATTGAAAAAAAGAAGAATCTACTGTATGTCATGTGTTTTGAGTTTTGGAATATCTACTGTGTTGATGTAACTGCAGCTCATAAAAATATTGATATTATGTCAGCACTGCATCTAGGTCCATCTTTTTGACATTTTATAAGTATCCAATTTAATTGTATCAGAGCTTGTCAATTTCGACTTTGGACTCATTTGAATCTTACATATTCATGAGTGCACATTCTTGTTCAAGTTGGGATCTTTTCTGCAACTCACTGTTTAATAGTTTGTTGGTAATCGCATTTGGCACATTTTTTTAATGTTTCTTGTTACATTTTTGGTCTTAATTCAGATATTTATATAGTTTGGTCTGCTTTGGAACATTAACATATGTTAGTTTTGATTTATTGTTAGAGTCAGAAATAAATGAACTTTGGTTACTTGGTATTGGAATTTACTCTGCATGTTGATCCTTGTTGGATCGATATTTCGGTTTGACTTGTGGCTCCTTCTCTTACATGATCATAGGAGGAGATTTTCAATTTGCACGACAATGAATGTTATGGTTTCATTTGAATTTTTGATGTATTTGACTATTGCCATTTATAATATGAGAGGAAATTTGGGTATGATTTGATGTGTCAAAAGTTGGTACTTGAAAAAAATGTGCACAACATTGGAATATAACGTTGGCCAGAACTTATGCCACAATAATCTTACATTAGAATCAAAATGATCAATAATTCAGTGGATAATGCAAAAACGATAAGTGCAGCTGGCCTATTTCTAAATAAATAGGCTCGATATTGTGATCTTCATTGAATTTTGTTTTCTGAAAGAATCATGAATCTCTCTGATTTAATTGATAATCAAATTTTCCTTTTTTATAGTGGTGAGAAAACAACTGCAAAAGAGTGGTCCACTTCACTTGAGATCAAGGGTAGAGTCAGACTTGATGCATTTGAGAAGTTTCTCCAAGAGCTTCCACTGTCCCGAAGTCGTGCTGTCATGGTATATCATGTTTCTTTTCATTGTATTACTGTATCATACTATTCTATCTACAGAAAAAGAAAACGACCCCGTCTCACAGTTTTGATGCTTCCATCAATCGCTCTTTTGGCACTCACTCAGTTTAGGGTCTTCTCATATACTAATGAGATTTGTTTTAGGCTAAAGAGACCGTGTATCATCATCAGATTTGGTATGAGAAGTTATGAATTAAAAGAAAAAGAGGAGAAGAATATTTCTATGGATGAGTGATGTGTTATATATATATATTTTAATCTGTCACGTGTGCTCAGGTGCTCTCGTGCATTGTGGACTTTCCGGTAGAAGTAACAAAAATGTATTTAATCACTTGAACCAAATTTTATATTTTGAAAGCTTATCCTGTTATTGAAATTAAACCCCCCACTACTTTTAGCACAAACTCACTTGATGCTCGGAGATGTCTTGATTGTTGATCAAGCCAAACCCTTTTACTAAATCGATGATGAAAATTTCAACCAGATTTAAAAAAAAAAAAAAAAAAGTACAATTGGCACAGCTTCTGTTGGATGGTTGCTTTTAAAGAGAGAGAGAGAGAGAGAGAGAGGGAGAGACTGATAAGAACATAGCTGCTCCTGTCGTATCGAAGTTTTCTCCCAATGTGAAAAATAAAAATTGAATACGGGGGGAAAACTTTTGCTCGCACAAAGATTCAAATTCTCATTGTAGTTTTATATATTAATATTGATGGAATTCTCTGTTTTTGCAGGTTATGCATTTTGTTGTCGTGGAGGGATCCCTTGAGAGCGAGCATGCTAGTCTTAACGAGGTAAGAAGCATCGTATATTCTCTAATTTCTCTGTAATATTTGTGTTGTTGGGGTTGTCAATCACCTGAAATCTACCTGTGCCTGCTGCAGGTAGCAGATTCTTATGTTTTGGATGAGAGAGTGGGTTTTGCTGAGCCTGCTCCCGGAGTCGAACTTTATTTTTGCCCGCCGCATAATAGAACACGAGAAACGCTCGGCAAGATCCTCTCGACTGAACACGTTGAGGCACTTAATAATATTGATAATGGCCTAATTGGTGTTATTGTATGGAGAAAGGCTCAGTTAACTTCCAGGATATCACCCAACTCTTCGTCACAGCAGAAACATAAAAAGCAAAATATTACTTCTAGGAGACACCAAGAGACAAATATGAATTCCAATTTCACACCCAAACCAAACCCAACTCGCACCAATTTCGAACCCTCCCCTGATGATGATGACGATGACGACGTTCCTCCCGGGTTTGGCCCTGGTGCCCGGGACGAAGATGACCTTCCCGAGTTCAATTTTTCTGGTGGTGCAATCCCATCCCCGCAACCCAAATTTGTCCAAAATCCCCAAAGGGGGCAGAGGCCAATTCAGTCACTTTCTCAAACCCCATCTCGCCCTGTGGACCAAATGAGGGAGCTTATACAAAAATACGGGCAACCTAAAATTGGTGCACCTTCAGGAAACTGGCAGGACAATAGAGGTTTTGGGGTGGCGATTCAGCCATGGAATGACGAAGATGACGACATACCGGAGTGGCAGCCACAAGCCCCTCAGCACCAACTTCCACCCCAACAGCCCATTCACGGCTTTCATCAGCCGACTTTGCGGTCACCACACTTGGTAAACCAACAACCCCCTTTGGGATCAGTTCCGCAGCAACCTTCTCACCCGTCAATGATGTCGTTACAATCGCTGCAGCCTCAAGGCACTTGGTGGGTTCCTCCCGTGCAGGGGAGTGGCCAGCAACCAAATAATATAGGTTGTCAACCCGGTGTAGGGCAGTTCTACGGTGCACCCGTGCGAAGTGTTGGCCAGCCAGGCGCAGGATGGCGACAAAACCCTCCCAAAAGTAGAGGCTTTTGATTTTTTTTTTCCCCTTGTATAGCAGATGCCATTTCCTTTTTTTAAGATATGTGCAGTTCTGTGTAACCATATATGTTTTTCAGGGTTGGTTAGCTTTTTACCAAAAACCAATTTTGCCGTGCAATAGAAAAAGGGTCCATGTTATGCACCTTCGCAATGGTTGTCTGGATAACGGGTTAGCTTAAAAATCGTTAAACTTTTTAGTTACCAAAACATCTCGGAATATAATATGGAAAGTAATGTTATATGCCACATTTTTATTCCTAAAGCTATAAGAACAGTGTTGACATCGCAATCCAAACCATTTCTTAGAAGTATATATATCACAAAGACTATTTCGAAGTTTGGTTGCCACACTTTTGAGTATAGTATATGCTTTATTTATGTAGAAACTTTATCTTTTGGGCATAAAATAGTGGACTTTGAGTCAGCACTCTTTCTCCGTAATTGCAGCATATTTATAAGCTTATTAATAGGGAGTATTTATTTTACCTTTGAGATTTTTATTGCATCTAATAGTGTAGATGATGTTGACCAATATTCTCTTTATTTTAAATGAAATGTTTGAATTTAAGTTGGTGCATACGAAGTCAATATTGACACGTTTTTTGAAAAATTTAAATAATATGAAATGATATATACCATTAAATGCATAAACTTTGAATCATGTGTGAAATTTAATTTATATATTTGAAATGAAGAAGTCCTATTAAGTTATATATTTGCAAAGGAAAACATGGCTGCCCATTGAATTGGAGCAGACCACACCTGCATTCCCTACTGGTTCTTTGGTTTATTTTCAGAGCCCGTCCCCGAGTGTTCTTGCGTACATATTCTTCTGTCAGTATGTGTGTGTGTGTGTGTGTGTGAGAGAGAGAGAGAGAGAGAGAGAGGGGTTTCTGTAACAGAAGTAAATCCTATCCTCAAGTGACAATGATAAATAATATAGAACAGTTAGCTGAAAAAAAAAAAAAAAACAAGAGGATTCATATCATCCGGAAAGAATACAAAGGCGGAAAAACAGCAACAAAAAAAAATAATGAAAAAAGAATCAGTCAATCACATCAAGCAAATAATAGAGACAAAAGAAAAGGCATAGAACTATAATGGAACTGTCGGGTATAATCAGTAAACTACAAAAAGAAAACCTATTTAAGTACAACATTTCTCAGCATGCTGTTATATATTGGGCAGAATGCAGCTTTAGCTTTTCAGTGGCAAACACAGAGAAGAAGATCAGCTCCTCAACCCCCCAAAGCACGCTTAAGTCCTGCTTTTTGCTCAGGTGTCAATCTGGTAGGGAACTTCACCTCGAATTTGATCCTTAAATCACCCCTATTGCCGGGTTCTTTTACTATTGGCATTCCCTCTCTGGCAACAACCACCTCATAACCGGGGTTCACAATGTCGGTCACCGGAATCGATAGACTACGGCCATCGAGCGTCGTAAGATTTACTGTCGTCCCTCCCAACGCTTCGGCTAATGACACTCTATGGTTCACAATCAGGTCATTGCCATCTCTTTTGTAAACATCATGGGGTTTCTCATCAATCACAAACACCAGGTCTGCTGGGAGCTGGTTATGTTGTTCATTCCCTTTGTCTGGGAAAGTAATTTTGGTTCCTCTCTTCCATCCAGGCTTCACATCAATGGTTAATATCTCTGTTTCTGGCACTTGTCGTCTGTAATGTAAATTTCATAGGGAAAAAAGAAAAGAAAAAAAATCAAATTAGCCTGGAGTCGGGCAAAAAAGCAATCAGTGATGATATTTTTTTTTTTTTTACAAGGAGTGATGATATTTATAATCACAATGATTCTCTCTTTTGGCTAATAAATGAATTTCATTACTTAACAATTACAATCAGCATATTGAGAGCAACATGACATTTTATCTATGTTCAGACAAAGAAAAAATGAAGAAGTGAAGAATGGTTATCATTAAATGGAAAAAAATATATATATGACAATCTCATTTTATATCTATATTTTGCAGAAGATTGGTAGGTTGGTAGTCCTATTTCACCAATAATGGATTTCAAATTCATCATTCTGCAGACTAGGGTAGCATGATGGCTCTTAGGTAAGATGTAAGATCACTTTGATCAATAAACAAAAAATCTTTAAATCCATCCATCAATACTTACAATACTATAACCATATTCTGCCATGGCAGACAGATAAAAGTACTAGTTTCTAATATCTCATTCAAACAGCAGTTTGATTAAAGGAACTAAAAATAACAAGAGTTTTAGAGGAAAAAACATATACCCATTGGCATTAACCAGAGTCCTTGAAATCTTCATTTTCCTTGTTGATCCAGAGTAGAGCTCCGCAAGGCTGCACGGCAGTTTGCTCTCCACAGGTGGTGGTTTCTTAGGTACGCTGCCCTCACTATAAGATCGAAAGATATTTTCGCTCCCACCGAATCCCCCAAAAATCCCCGATCCATCCGACTGGAATCGCATAGACCTCCCAGGTCCTGATGAACCAAATCCAAAAGGGCTACTTCCAAAGAATTCTGCAAAAATGTCCTCTGCATTCCTGGGGTTGAACCCATTCCCCGCACTGCCATTTCCAAATGGGAACCCACCACTGCCAGATGGAGGCATATCTTTCAACCCTTCCTCACCATATTGATCATAAATGGCCTTCTTCTGCGGGTCACTCAATACCTGAATTCACAAATTTACAAAAAAAAAAAAAAAAATCAATTTCCACTCAATCTCAATTAAATGCAATAAATATTAACTTGGTTAACCTGAAAATTCCAAATGTAAAATCATAGACACTCTCATTAAGGAGACAAACTGACATAAAGTGAAGGCAATGCTTCTATGCCCTATTTGATTGCCGACAAATTGTAGAAAAAGAAAGAAACTTAGACGAATATTTAAATTATTTGATTGGTTGATGCATGAGATGACAGAATATGGAAATTCTATCAGTCAATTGAATATGAACTCAACAAAGCAATATATTCCATTGTCCCTGAATATGGAAATTCTGTCCGTCAATTGACTCAATTCGATCCAAAGCCATGTCTTCCCTTCCTTCCCTTCATCTTGCTAAATTGACATAACTTCTATCACTGATCCATCTCATCATTTTCATTTTAAATCAGCTACAATAAGAGCACTATCATGTTGACTATCCATATTCCACACCATACTATTTTTCTGGTGAGAAAAAACAATATAATTGAATGGGACCCAAAAAAAAAAAAAAAAACTCAACTTCGATCCTCCAATCACCTAGAAACCAAGCAAGCCATTAAAGAATTAATAACTAAACCAGGAAGCTTTAAAATTAGACAAAAAGAGATCCAACAGAAAACAGAAACAAAATCTGAGGACAATAAAAATGGGAAAGAAAGCTTTACCTCGTAGGCTTCGGAGATCTGCTTGAATTTGGCTTCGGCGTCTTTCTTGTTTGTGGGGTTCTTGTCAGGATGCCATTTCATTGCCAATCTCCTATAAGCCTTCTTGAGATCATCATCGGTGGCATTCCTGTTCACTTTCAATACGTTGTAGTAATCCAACCCCATTTCTGATCTTAACCCAATACGATATTCGATCCAAACCCCCCTAAATCTTCAAAATTTGACCCTTTTCAAGAACACCCAGATCATCAAACTGGAACCTTTTGCTCAGCTCTCACACTTTCTCTCGTCTCTGAGAACTACACGTCAAACTCCTGAAGAAACTACATGAAAATTGACACAGAGAGATAGAGAGAGGGGAAATCTGAAATGGAAAATTTTCAACGTGATTAATCTTTCATTCAGAGTTTCGTTGCAGAAGTTTTTTACGTCGAAAAGAGAGAATCTGAATGAGTCTATGGTGGTTTTGGCGTCATTGGTTGAGAGAGTTTCTTCGTCAAAGTTACGATCAATGTTCGATGGAGATTTTTGGTTTTGATAAATTATAAACCGAGACTTGCGGGATTTTGTTTGTTTATGGTGTAAGCAAATTCAATTACGTGATGATCATCGTACTGTTTATTTGATTGTTTTTCTTCGTTTGTTTCCGGGAAAAAGTGTTTTTTCTCTTTGTGAGCGCCACGTAAAAAAAAAATAAATAAATAAAAAAGCTCTTTTACGGGCCAAGTTTGGGAGTGCGATTTTAATAAGTGCGATTTTAGTACCACGTTTGGGAGTGCGATTTTAATAAGTGCGATTTTAAAAATAGCGTTTTTAAAAATAGCGTTTTTAAAATCACTACTTTTTAAAATCGCACAGGCGTTTGGTAAAACATGCTTAAAAGTACTTTTTTTATCAATTAAGTGTTTGGATAACATTAGCATATAATTGCGGTTTCGTGACCAAATTACCAATAAGGACATTTCTTTATAACAGTAAAATAACTAACATTATCTATAAGCCTCAATTTTTAACACATCAAAAAAAAGTATGACTTATAATTTGACATTAACAAATAATATAACTGTTACAAACAGACATATAATAAAAAATAGAAGAACAATTCATCAAATTAAACTAATAATGTTTTTTTAAAAAAAAAAACTAATAATGTTTATCAAATTTAACTGTTACATAATTCACTAATAATTTAAATTAGTACTTGATAAATCACCGAAAAAAACTTAAAGGACATTAAAAACTAGTCTAAAACATAAATAATAAAGCACTGTTTACAGCCCACAAACGGATCGGGCTATATTGTCACGAACCACTTTCATCTCCTCGTCATGTATATTGTCGATGTTTTCCTGACTGTTATTCCTTGCATCATCATCATTATCGAAGTTATCTTCATCCCATTTAAACCCTTTATCCTTTTTGTCATGTATTCTAATAAAATTATGAAGAACCGCGGTAGCAACTACAATGAGCATTTGGTCATTAAAATCATAAGATGGCATTTGCCTTAAAATATGCCACCTATTCTTCCACACGCCAAAAGTTCGCTCAATAACACTTCTAAGTGATGAGTGAACATAGTTAAACCTTTCTTCTATCCCATTTCCTCGACCAGCTCGTCGAAAATCGGGAAGGTGATATCTCTCCCCTTTGTAAGGTGTCAAGTACCCTTTCATTAAGGGGTATCCGGCATCAACTAAATAATATTTTCCTACACATAATAATAATAACCATCTATAAGATATACATAAACAATATACATTCATAATCAATAAGATTAAAAAAAAAAAANATTTTTGTTTAAGCGAAATCGTGGTTTTTGTTTAAATTCGCACTTTTTCAAATAAGCACCCCCTAGCCAGCTTATTGAAATCGCTGATTTTTCCACGATTTTAAAATTTGCGATTTTAAAATCGCAATCCCAAACACTCCAAAATTGCGATTTGATTTAAAAACGCAGATTATTTTTTTAAAAACGCACTCCCAAACGGACCCTAAACCCTCTCCAATCGTCTGCATTTAGCAGTCCAGACAATGCCACGTCATTGATGTAAAATAAATCTAAATAATTTTCAATAAATTCTAAGAATTTATTTTGACATGTTCACATAAGAAGGAGAGAGAAATTCGAACTAATGACCTCCGCTTCATTAGGCGTAGTCTCAACCAATTGAAGTACTTCTTAAGAACATAAATTCTAAAATCTCAACTATCATAATTTTAATAATAAAACGACAAAAAAACAGACCCGATTTCTTAGCAACAAAATCTTAACCTTGCTTTAAATCGTATAAATACCAAAAAACGGTTTCTTACTTAACCCTCTTAAGTTACACCAAACTAATGGATTTTATAAAGTAAAGAGAAAGATCAATTTCCTCTTTCAACTAGAACTTCACTTTCCATCAAAGGAGGAGTTCAATAGAAAAATACTTTTCTTGGATTAGAATTAGGAGCCTAATAGGATTGAAAGAATTTTCTTTCATTTTCATCGTTAAATCTATAGGACCTACATGTAGGTCATTGAGAACACCAGAAAATCACATTAACCATTTTTGGCAAATTGGCAAGAAAGTAGAAAACCAAAGTGCAAGCAAATGATCACCATGCTTTATAGTAATAATCAACACCACTCTGCATCTAACTGCTAATACAGTCCAAAACCAAACCAAGGAGAGATCTTTGTCATTCAAAAGGTTTACAGATGATGTATATTTCAATGTTACACACTCTCACTCTCATTCCCTAACGTGGTACTAAAATCATCATTAGATTTGATTGAGATTTTGGATCCAATGGTGATGTTTAGTACCACACCAAGAATTGCGCGCATAGGAGTATGTGTAACATTTCTCTTTCAACATACATAATTTAGACATAGCTTTGTCAAAGAGGAGAGCAGAATCATTTGGAAGGCTGGATTCATCTTCACTAGGTTTTATTCCACCGCATGGTTGGCAAAAGAAATTCTCAGCTGTTTAAGAACAAGCACTTGCCATTATTGACAATGGTTCTCCCCAGGCATGTCTCAAAAGCTCTGCATATGGTGAACCAGAACAGCTGCAGCAGAAGAGACAAACCGCGATTAGCCATGACACGGCACAAGGAGAACAGTCTTGAATGATGATCATATCAACTATCAAGTACTCAACAGCAAACTCAATCCAAGAGTTTGGCAGAGGACTCACACAGATTCCAAATGGTACACTGCTTTTAGCATTTCTAATCATTAAAATGGTACTCCTATCAAAACGATCATGATAGCAGCAAAATGCTTATTGGCAACACAAAATTTTTCCCATATTTTCTAAATTCACGAAAGCAAAATCTTTTAAGAGAATGCTGTAGCGGGTGCTATCCCCTTCTACTACTGCTGTCTTGTGTAATACATGAATACCTTGCCACCCATATTCTAGTGTGGTGCATGTCTATTACCATATACCTTTGCTTATAAAATTGAATGGGGAGTGCAAACTTTTAGAGGAAGCCACTAAATCAAGCATGCAAAAAGGTAGAGATTTAAGCCATATTGAAATAAGCTAGTGATCTGACCTTCAAGCTAAAGCAAGCTGTCAGACCAATTACCTGCTCACCAAGTGGGTTACAAGTATCAGTTAATATTACGTGCAATACAAAGAATTGTAATCACAAGAAGAATAAGCAAATGCAGCTAGAAACACAGAATCACAAATTGTATCAACCTGGGAGCATCAACTTGCCAGGCGGGGATACAGACATATACCATTATTCTCAACTGACTCCAGGAATTCCCTGGATACAAGGACATTAATCTGCCAAGTTTGAAAGAAGCCAAGTAAGAGAAAATAATTATTGCTGTTGTTGTCACAATGTCCTTGACCATGATATCAGACAGAAATCAAATGTTACAGTGATTTTAACACCTCCACACAGATACCCAATTGGTAGACCAACTATAGTGTTTTGACAATCTTGATACTAACTTAACCAAGGTAACTTTATGTCCCAAAACAACTCCAAGGAAAAGTTCTAGAGGGCAACATGAGTGACAAATGAAAGGGAATGATTCATCCCATTGATGACTCAACAAATCAGAGGTTGCAGTTTATAAGCATGCACTATTTATCCAGATTTTCCACACACAAAAAAATAAAAAAAAATAAAAATTGCAAGAACAAATATAACAGAAAAAAATCCAACCAAAACTAAACAAGTAGTTGAGCCTTTTCTTTATAAGTTAGGAGTGACATCAAAATGGCAGTTCCAATAATTGAAGAAGATACATAACAAACTAGTGATCAACCGAGGCTCTTTCACTGATTGAGATTTGTTAAATGTTAATTCACAACTCAAGGTTATAATTTGAACGAAACTATCAACATCTCATATTTAGCATAAGAAGCCAAGATAGGCATGCCTAACTTTAGTTACTACAGTTTAATAGAAAATATCGAAGGGAAAAAGGAAAACCCAACAGAAACATACCCCAATGTCAACAGTTTGGAATCCAGGAATGGCCAACGAGCTCATTATATTCTGCACATATAGTTGTGCAGCAATTTCTTTGTTAGGGGGTTGATACAATGCCCTCCATTTCTGTCCAAAGAATTCATGCATGCTACCATGGAAGTCCTCACATATTGTCATTCATTCCTTGTTGCCTTCAGTATTGGCATTACTTTCTCCATCTACAAACACAGTAAGCTTCAGAAACGTTTTAGAGGCGACAAAAAAAATTAGAAATTTTTTGAATTTAACAACTCCATTTAGTGTAAACTCCGACTCAAGAAGTAAAGTAAAAAAATAGAAAATTGGAAGCAAGGACGAGTTTATGAAGCAGGAAAGATCCAGTTTAAGTGAGCACAAGATTAACAGTTCCTTAATGCATCTGAAGCTTCAGGAGCAACTCTCAAGCATTTGATTAAAGAATCCACTAGACATAGCATATCCAAGCAACATCATCAGTAATCTCTGACAAAAAAATGGTAAAAACTTGTACTCATCCTGAGCTTTTACTACTTATCTTAATCCGGTCACTGTTGTCTTCCATTTACAAACATGCCACAATTGATCATAATCAAAACTATATCAGTGAAAACGAACACCCTTTACCAGTAATGTGATACTAGGACAACATGATTTTGTGCCCAATAGACCTATCCTGAGACTCTAGTATATAAGGGACCTCCGATAGTACTTATTCACATATCCAAAGGATTTGACAGACAAGACACTTGAGACAAATTTATCATGAAACATATTTACATCAAATTATTGTGTAGCTATATGATCGATTGGGTCAATAGTTAGATGAAAAGTCTTAGAATAAAAAATATATATAAATTAGAATCTGCATACCTGATTAAAGGTTTGTTCTTCTCGGGAAATTCAGATGATGTGGGTGTAGCAAGCTCGACGATTCTGTATTAATTAACTTGTTATTGCTTGTGCTGAGTCCCTTTCTTAAAATTGCCGCATTGGCACAATCCCTAGAAGTTTTGTAACTTCTGGATATTTCTTCATCCAACCCCTTGCTCAGTTTAGAATTTCAAAAGTTTGCTCATTAGGTTGACACCCTTCCATTACCATAGTTATCAGTAATGAGATGAACTCACAAACCTGACCTCTCTGGAACATTGCCTTCAATAGGGTATTGTAAATTGCAATACTTGGAGTAAGCCCATTCTCTAGCATCTGATCCCTCAGCTGGAGAGCAATTAATAGCTTCCCTTCCTACTAAGGCCCCTCGTCAAGGACCCACATGTATATGCATCTGGTTTTAGCCCCTGGGTGTACATGTCCCTAAACAGTTGACCAACCAGCATGCTATTACCCTCCCTTCTGAAAGCACGTATAAGAATATTATATGAAGTCGTATCAGGTACACACGCAGTGTTCCTAAGATATTCAAAAATCCCGTGAGCACTTCTTAGTAACCCACTTTTGCAGAGTTTGTCCAGCAGCATATTAAGAGCGATTGTAGTGGGAGTAGGGCCATTACGCATCATGTATTCCATTAATTTCAAACATTCTGAAAATTTCCCCACTGTACAGAAATACTGAATCAAGCAAGTTGAACTAACAACATTAAGCTCAACCCCCTCATGCTCCATACGAAACAAAATCCTCTGAATCAGCGAAGAGTTACCCTGTTTGCATGCTGCAGACAAAATTGTATTGAAAGAAACTACATCAGGCCCCTTATTTTCCCACTCAAAAGAGTCCATGAGCTCCAAAGCTTCTTCAATACTATTCTCCCTACAAAAACCTTTTAGAATTGTGTTATAACACACAATACTTGGCGTAAAACCATCTTCCATCATACTCTTCAACAGAGACAACGCCTCTCTTGATCTATAATCACAACATAAACAGTTGAAGTATATATTATATACAGCGACATCCAGAGTACAGCCCCTTGCTATCACATCAAGCAGTATTTTGTGAGCCATCCCTATTTTGCCTACTTTTAACATGCCTCCAGCCAAGGCAGCATATGTGTATGGATTGGGTGAAAACCCTCTTTGATCAATCACCTGAACAAGCTCACATATTTTTCCCACTTTATCTTGATGACAAAGTTCACGAAGAATTATATTATATGTAATCAAGTCTGGATCACATCCTTCTCTTTCCATCCTATCCAAGTATTCCAATGCCTCCTCAACCCTACCAGCATCACAAAGAAACTTAATAATTATGGTGTATGTTCTGAGATTTGGCTTAAAACCATCACTTTGCATTATATTTAAACAACGAAAAAGATCAACCCCTAAACCTTCTCTACCAAACCCATACACTAAAGCAGTATAAGTGCATACATTTTGGACAATACCCTTCTTCTTCATCAAACAAAACAATTCCAAAGCTGCATAACTCTGACCAGACTTACATAAAGCCCATAGAATGAGATTGTAACTATACACACTACAAAAATAACCTTTACCCAGAAGAGCAGATAACACAGAATATGCCTCACGAATCATCCTAGCTTTGGTGAGCAAAGAAATCAACAAGTTCAAAACGGGTTCAGTTGGGAAATACTCCAACCTCAGCATTAACCGAAATACACCAAGTGAACAATCCAAACTTCCCAATTCAAGTGATTTTTTCAACACTTTCAATAACATTGTAAACGATGGTACAAACCCACTTCCACACATCTCATTGGCAACAAAAAACATGTCTTTCAAATTACCAAGAGATAACATCCCATTAAGAAGCACATTGAAAGTTAAGGCGTTAGGGGCTGGCCCAAATCTTTTCATCCCAAGATAAACTTCAACCAACTCTTCCAACAACACATTCCGTGACCTCAAATAGCAGTACATCAAAGAATTGTAATCATACACAGTAGGCTTTCCAGGTGCATTTCTCATAGAACTCAAAGTTTCTAGAGCTTTTCTAAAGTGACCTGAGGTGGCATAATTCTGCGTTCTACGCTGTAATTTGATGTAATCACAATCATGGGTACTGCTCTCTTCTACAAAATCTATGGTTCTAAGAGCACAGGAGGAAGAAAAACTGACAAAGAAACGAACAATTTTGCAAATTCTATTCGAATAATTGGCTGTAGGAACAGTACAAAGAAGCATTGCAGGTTAAAGAAGAAGTGGAATTTTGTAACCAAAATAAGTGAAATAAAGCTAGATAGATTGAGAGATTGAAGTAGTATTTCATTTAGTGAAAGCTAGGATTGGTATGGTCACAGAGATTAATAGATAAAAGAAAAGAAAATAAAGTCTCTGAAAAAGTCTCTCACTTTGTTGCACCAGTTTTAAACTCTCGCTGACTAAGCCTGAATTTCTTTTTCTTGTTGAGGATTTGAATTTTCATTCAGCTTCCAAGTAAAAGAAGAACAACACAAAATTCGAAATTTTCTGTTTCACTTATTTACCTTTTCTTGGCAACCAAACGGAGTATAACTACTCCAATAAAAGATGAGATATACAGGCAGGTAATCTTCGATCCTGAAGGATGGATAAACCCTAGCATGAACTGCCATTGAAGGACAAGATGAACCAGGAGGTTTAAACTTTAACGGTGAGGTTTGGAGATGAAAGAACGGCGTCGTTAAGATTAGCAGGTTAAACGACACATTGTATACCAAGGAAACGACCCTCAGAAACAAAAAACAAAAAGCAAATTATTAAAAAGTATCTTCCCTAAAATTAGAAAGCTTTGATATCTCTCCCGGTTCTTCTCTCATCCTCTCACTTTTAAAAATTACCATTTGATTAGTGCGGATACACGAGTCTCACACATGTGCAATAATAATTTTGAAAAGTGGGAAGATGAGAGGAGGATGTCTAACACATCTCAATTTTAAATTTTTAAGTTTTTTTTTTTTTTAATAATTTTAATTTATGAAAGGTAATTTTGTGGGAAAAATACTATTTAACCCCCTCAACTACCAGCGATTTACTATTTAGCCCCCTCAACTATCAAAAGTTATTAAATGGGCCCCCCAACTACCAAACAGTTATGTTTTAGCCCATTCCGTTAGTTGTTGCCGTGAAAGTGGATGGAAACATTCAAACTACGTCGTTTTGATAAGTCCAAGTTACGAAAATACCTTCTCAGCGAGAAAAAAATAATAATTTAAAGCTCTTACCAAAACGGCGCCGTTTTGGTAAGAGGGGAAATCCTAATCTTAGCTAAAACGGCGCCGTTTTGATAAGACCTTTAAATTTTTAAATCTAAACCAAAAAAAAAAAAAAAAAAA
>CM017325.1:26846211-26971639 GCA_006937295.1 Carpinus fangiana
TTTTTTTTTTTTTTTTCTTTAACAGGGGGTGGTCCCGCCACCCCCTTAGGCCACCACCAGACTGGCCCGGCCACCCCAGTGGCCTAAGGGGTGGCCAGCCACCACCAGACCGGAGACCGGCCGAGCCACCCCCATGGCCTAAAGGGTGGCCAGCCACCCCCTGTGGGTGGATCGGCCACCTTCACGTTTCACGTGTTTTTTTATTTTATTTTTTTCTTTAACAGGGGGTGGTCCGGCCACCCCCTTAGGCCACTAGGGTGGCTCGGCCACCATCAGACCGGCTGGTCTGGAGGTGGCCGAGCCACCCCCATGGCCTAAGGGGTGGCCAGCCACCCCCTGTGGGTGGATTGGCCACCCTTCTTCTTTCACGTTTTTTTTTTTTTTTTCTTTAACAGGGGGTGGTCCCGCCACCCCCTTAGGCCACCACCAGACCGGCCCGGCCACCCCAGTGGCCTAAGGGGTGGCCAGCCACCCCCTGTGGGTGGATCGGCCACCCTTCTCTTCCTCTTTCACTTTTTTTTTTTTTTTTTTTTAGATTTAAAAATTTAAAGGTCTTATCAAAACGGCGCCGTTTTGGCTAAGATTAGGGTTTCCCCTCTTACAAAAACGGCGCCGTTTTGGTAAGAGCTTTAAAATTATTATTTTTTCTCCCTGGGAGGGTATTTTCGTAACTTGGACTTATCAAAACGACGTAGTTTGGATGTTTCCATCCACTTTCACGGCAACAACTAACGGAGGGGGCTAAAACATAACTGTTTGGTAGTTGGATGGGCCATTTAACAACTTTTGATAGTTGAGGGGGCTAAATAATAAATCGCTGGTAGTTGAGGGGGCTCAATAGTATTTTTCCCTAATTTTGTCTTTGGAGGTAAATTAACCTTTTTTTATTTTTTTTTATTTTTTGGTGGTTGAGGCCTCGAGGGGAAACATTGACATTAAGTAGTTTCAAGGAAGAAGAGGGAATCATTGACAATTGAGTGATAGTTTAAGAAAAATATGTGTGTAATTTTTTCAATATATAAAGTCTTAGACCCTCAACTAAAACGTTTCACTCTGGGAGCAGCAATAAGCCCATGAAAGAATGACATCGTTGTACAGTGTCTCACATCATTGAAAAACCTCACCCTCCAATAAACCCCACCTCCCACCTCCCACCACCNAAAAAAAAAAATCTTATGTAGGGAGGCCCATGAATGGCCCAAGAATCAAGCCATTCATTTTTTTTATTTTTTAATGGACTGAAATTCTCTCCAATTGCCTGCTTCTTTTAATCGGATAGGCAATTGAGAGAAACTTTAGATGGAGCCCACATGCCAACGTAGGTCTTGGGCTGCCGAGGAGCTCCATCAAATGCCTTTCACAATCGCAGTCGGATAGGCTTTAATTAAAAAAAGATTACAAACAATTTCGATACAATCTTTCGTGTACTTTCTATACACGCGTTACCTTTGGCTTTGGGGAACATTAAAATAATAATAATAATAAAAAAAAAAAAAGCACATAGCTCCACTTGTTAATATGTTTTGGGATGATGCGACACATCTAGGTTGGCCGTGCACCACCCCAACCCCTTATTTCTTTTCTTTTTCTTTTTTGGTGGTTTTTAATTTTTTGGTTTTATAATTTTATATATATATAATTTATATATTTTTACATTTTTAGTATGTGTGCCACATGTTGCAATTTAGGCACACTAATGAAATATGTTAAGTGAATAGACAAAATTTAATTGTAAGGAGTAAATTATTATTATTATTTTTAAATACCTTGTACACTTTTTTCTTTTTCTTTTTCTTTTTTTTTTAAATTTTTTTGAGGAAAAGATGATCTTTTATTAATCTCGCTGAATTGTTCTAACAAAATAGTTTCCCGAATACAATCTAGAGATTCACTCCATACAATATCCACCCCATTTTTGACACCAAACTTAGCAAGATTGTGTGCAGCTTGATTCCCTTCTCGGTTGATAAAGCCCATTTTCTATTGGGTAAACCAACGAAGTTCGACCTTAATGTCTTCCACAACATGGCCAAGTCTACTCCAGTCAACAGCTTCACAATTTACCGCATCTATAATGATTTTTGCATCCCCTTCCAGATGCACGTGTGTGAGTCCCATGTCCTGACACAAGTCAATAGCCTCCAGTGCCGCCATGGATTCAGCGACAGTTGGCGAGAAGTTCCCTTCACGCTTGAAGCATCTTGCCGCTACTACTTGTTCGAGACCGTCCCTTATCACCACTCCACCCCCCATACCGCCTTCCATGGAGTTCAGAGCCACGTCCCAATTAATTTTTACCCACCCCGGGCTTGGAGCTCTCCATTTTGTCAGACCCCAAGGTTTGCTAGTATTTATCACCCCTGCCTGAGCTTCTTGAAAATCTTCCATACCTCTTTTTGCATGGGTGACAATGGCTTGTGGATGAGAGAACAGTCCACTGTGCAATATATCATTACGTCTTAGCCATATTCTCTTGGCTATTCCAGCAAATAACTCCATCTCCTCTTGCGAACATTTGTGGAATAGCCCTTCCACCACCTTTAGAAAAACTAGGGCCTGCAAAACAACTCTTCTGAAATTTCGTACGACCTATACTCCAAACGTCCGTAGCTGCCGGACATTGCCATAAAGTGTGGAAACACGTTTCCACCATTGCTTCACAAATTGGGCATTCCGGCTCTTGAATTACCTTCTATTTGAGAAGGTTTTCTCGGGTGGGGAGTATATCGTGGCATGCACGCCACAAGAAGTTTTTCTCAACATTCGGGATTGCTAGTCTCCACAACTTTTTCCAGACTCCATTGGCCTCCCTGCAACGGGAACTTTTAGGCACGCCACAAGAAATTTTTCTCAACGTTCGGGATTGCCAGTCTCCATAACTTTTTCCAGACTCCATTGGCCTCCCTGCAACGGGAACTTTTAACTAAGTCCATTTCTGCAATTTTCACCAACATATGGTAGGCACTCCTCACGGAAAAAATTACGTTTGCAGTGCCTCTCCATATCATTACATCCGGTTGATTTGTGCGGCTTATTGGAATGGACCTAACCAACTGAACCTCCTCCTTTGAAAAAATTTGCTCCATTAATGGGACGTTCCACCCCTTCAAGTCAGCAACAAATAATTCCTTCACATTGGCATCAGGGTTGAGGACACTTGTTGGGGAGATAATCCGGAATGTTGATGGGTTTTGGACCCACCTATCTTTCCATATTCTAGTGGTAGCTCCATTGCCAATATGCCAAAAAAGCCCTTCCTTTAGCACCTCACACGAACTATGTATACTTCCACATGCGAACGAAGGACGTGCACCCACCTTAGCTTCTAAAATGGACCCTCCCGGGTAGTATTTCGCTTTCATAATCTTTGCACTAAGCTCTCCGGTTCCTTCCATAATCTCCAACTTTGCTTCGCTAGAAGGGCCTTGTTAAATAGATGGATATCCCTAAAGCCCATTCCACCCACAGCTACACTTATGAGTTCATAAGAGATTAGTTCTAAGTAAATCATAAAGGCCGCTTTTACATTTTTCTGTCCATCGAAAATTGAAGGAAACTTTGACAAAAATATTCTTTCCCCACCAAAACACCACACGCCACATATTTTCCCGACAGAGAGATTTAAAGTATCTAAATTTCATTTTTGTTATCTTCTTTTCAAGAGATAGTAGCTTTTCAGAAAAAAGAACTCACGTCTAAAGACTCGACGTGCAAAACATCTACTCTATTATCAGGTAGTTATAATTTAGTCATGCCTTGCACCCAAAGACTTATGGGCAAAACATCTGCTCTATTATTAGGTAGTTAAAATTTAGTCATGCCTTGCAGAGCTGCAATATCATTTTTAAGAATAATGCTATTTTTAACACTTATTTTAGACCGGTTATGTAGCGTGCTTTGAGTAGTTTTTTGGGTGTAATAAGTGTGAAGTAGCATTACTCTTTTCAACATAGGTTTAGTTGAAAGTGATAACCATCAAGAATCAACAGTATGCCTTGGTAGCCTAACAGGTGTTTGATGAGTAAAAATAAACATCATAAATCAGCAGGTTAAAATTGTGGTATATTTCGCAACACAATCTACAAGCTTAAACCATCACATATCCAGAGCTTCAGGTGACATTAGAATTATACCCTTACAGAGCATATACCCCCAAGCAAGACAAAAGCTTAAAAGAAAAACAAAACAGCAAAGATCCTTTCATTTTGAACTAAATGCAATCTGCACGATAACTGCACAGGGGGAATCTGACCCATCAGACAAAAACAATGAGCCTCAGAACTATACAACCATAACGTCTGATTTCTGTCATCTCCAAGGATGCCCTATTTATATGCTTCTTATCCACAAGATCAGATATACCATCCAAAAACAAATAAGATTGTTGATCACAAGCTCAATCAAAAGACAATCGCCCAAGCCCTAGGAACTGGATGAAGCAGCACTGGTTTCGCCCTCTACATTCTTCAGTTTCAGTGGTGCACAATCGGCTGAAGATCCAAATTCTGAGACATCGCCGATGTCCAAAGTGTCTGGAAGACTTTCAGAAGACTCAAAAGGTTGGAACTGTAAAAAGAAGGCAATCACTTATTACAATGATGACCGTAAAAACATAAGACAGAGTTAAGCTTACGATAATAACGAAGCTGAAAATATGCAACTTATATTGATTAATGAGAGTGGTTATTCGGAAGCTAATATTTCTAAACTTGTGTTTCTGAGCGTGCATCCAGATACAAGTGTCCCTCTGTGTAGATGAGATGTTAAAAGACGACAACCCAAATTCAATCTATAATTTTCACCAGCTCCAAGATCAGATCTGCAATAATGCAAAAACAAACTGTGCCACTGAGTTTCAGTGCCAGAAGTAACATACAGCTAGAGGTGACTACACAAAAGAGCTCCATAGGAGTCTTCAGACCATTTCCCACCAACTGACAAAAATGGTGCTTAATGCCTTGCTTTCTAAGATATTGAGGCTCAAAATAACAGCAGATAAAGGTTGTCTGAGCTGTCCCTTGTTAGTAAGATGAATACAGCCAACTGAAGTAACAACTTCTATTTAAGCATGTGGTTCTACGGGTGAATATATATGAACCGAATCTTGGTAATGCTTCTTAAATTCCAATGGTTAGTTAATTGCTCCTAGAATAATATTCCTAACATTTTTAATTAGTAAATTACCATGCCCTTAGTAGTTCTTGACCACATCCTCCATCACATTCTTTTGGGGAAAAGAAGTATCATTTGTGTCGGAGTTCATTGGTAAGATCTTTCTAGTGTTTGTAGGTCCAGAAATTAAAGTGCGTGACATAAATTCTATTAGATTTTCTTTGGCCTAGTAATCATGGCATCCACATGAAAAGCTGAAAAGTTTTCTGATGCAACAAAAAAGTAATATTGTTCTCATATCAATGTTATTCAAAATTGCATGAATTGTGGCACATAGGTATTTACAAGATAAAAGTGCCCAAATTTAAGGATTTACTTCCTACACCAAGTGGTTAAAGTGGTAGGTGAAAAAATATTTGTACCTAGAAAGCTCTATTTGGTTTGCTACAACCTTTGAGATGGATCCCTTTTACCTTCTCTTGATCCCAGATTATACAAGAAAACTCATAAGACAATATGAACTGCCATAGTCATACCAAAGAATCAGAGAAGTTGTTTATTGTTTCAAACTTTTCAATATTTGCTACCACTAGACCAGCACTTTTCTCACTGTGCTGTACGGTACCATAATCTGAAGTCAAACTATTGGTAAGGGGCTGAAAAACCAACACCAAAATAAAAAAAATAAATGGAAAAAACTATAGAGAATAAAGTCTACCTTGACCACCTGATAATATTATGAATGTAGTTTAAAAACTTCAAAATTAATAAGTTTACTTTTTCACCTCAAGTTGGTTCAGCATGTCAACAGTGGCTTCCAAGTCACCATTATTTGCCAGATAGACATCATTAATGGACTGAGCAGATAAACCAGGAAATGCCATCTGAAGATATTCCAAATCCATGTCAAATTCTTCATCCAGTATCTGCTTATCTGTTGCTTGATTCACATTTTGTGGTGATGAACCATAACCACGGGCAGGGTGGCTCTTCACTGTAAAAACTTCACGACTGGGGATTTTTTCAGTACCATGGGCATGAGGGTCGAAAGAAAACTTTCTATGGAGCTGTTCAGGGGCTCCAAACTGGACAGGCTCATTGCCACTCCTATAGTCTTTTGCTGTCACATAAGTTCTATCCTGTTTATCTCTTTGGGAGAGCGGAATGTATGATGCTGCATATGGATTCAGGGAAGATACTCCTGGCTTCATGGCTTCAGTTCATTAACAAAAACAAAAGATCACTTTTCCCTAAAAAAGCCCACTATTAGCAGATCCGGCACATAGTGAAATAAACTTAATCAAAACAAAACAAAAGTTCAACGATTTACAATAACAAGTCATATACAATATAAAAAGATAGGATTTAAATGATGTTGACTATTACAATAATAACAGCAGTCGTACTTCAACATAAAGTGCTAAAGAATTCTTGTTATCAAGAAAGTACTCAAAGGGACATTAGCACCAACAGTTGTGTGTAGTATTGTTTATTTTTTATTTTATATATATATATATGAAGTATTACAAAAGGTTGTGTGTAGCATTGTAATCCAACCATGTCCTTAACGAACTCAAAACCATCTTTTGACCACGATTTTCCTCTAACATTCAGAAAGCTGGAATAATTATTTGTTACTGGAATAATTATTTGTGACTTCCATATAATTCATGGAAGTTGTATTCAAGTAATCAGAAGATTCCCCTATAACAGGCATTGGATATCTCCTAAGGCCATAATACATAGTTTGTGCACATAAATTTGTTGCACCAAATAATCACAGATAAATATCAAGCAGACCACTAACCTTTTGTCCAACCATACCACTTGAAATCATAAATCAAGTTACCACCCCAGGGGCTCTTTAACAATCTCTCCCTCTATCTAAAATTTCCCACATAATAATTCCACAAATATAACCAAGATAAAGGCGTATTAAACCAAATTATACACAAGGAAATTATTATTATTTTTCAATTAAATTGCTAGACTCGGACCAACAAAATAATCGGGTAAAGAGTTCCGACGACTTAGCTTTCAATCATACCCATTAATCACATATCAATTCCAAATCCCTAAAGAACGAAACAACCATACCATTCGAATTTTCATATTTAAATTTTTTTTTCCCTTTCATTTCCAGACGATTTTTGTTTTTTTTTGTTTTTAATTTTTTCACAAAGACTTCAAAAGTAATCAATTGCCATCCTATAACAAATTTAATTCCAACAACAAGGGAATAAAAACCAAGATCAAAAAATCAATCTTGATTTTCATAAAAAAAAATTCCAATCGTTTCATTCCGGTAAAGCTAGTGTAACATGAAACCCTAAATAGAAAAAGAAAAGACAATATTCAGTAAAGTTTTTTCAAAAAAATCACAGAAAATACTAGCGATTCCGAATTGAGTGGAAACTCACCGGAGAATAACCAAAAAATCGGAAAGAAATGAAACCCTCACTCTTCAGACCGGTCACTCCGGAGCGCAAAGAAATTGGAAAAGCAGAGATTTAGAAATATATAAAGATATATATAGCGCGTGTCGTGGGGGAGATTTTCTGTATTGAAGAGTTCGTAGTGCAGTGTAGGGTCTGTTTGGTTATAGGTTTACTGTAACCGGGTTAGAAATGTTTCCGAATTGGGATTTGATTGGCAGCAGGTTTAACTGCTATTTGGCGCCGTTTTTTTTTAACTTACTAGTAACTGCTTGATAAACCTCCCCCAAACAAATAATAATAATTAAAAGTTTGTTGGCGTGGCAATGCAAAGTTGCACCATCACACATCAACTATTTTTTTTTTTTTTAAATTCTTTAGGAAATTTATTGAATACAGAGGCTAAAAAAATAAAAGAATTGGCCATTATATTTTCAAGACTTTACATCTAATTATTAATATTACTTATTTTTAAATGACGTAGTAATATATATACTTTAAATAAATGAAAAATTATAAAATTTATTTTATTTTTAATTATTTTCATAATGAATAAATGAATTTGCAACTGAATTTATGTGAAATTTATATGAATCCATAAATCTAATAATTAATATATTATATATTGAATTTGTAGAATGAGACGAGAACAAATATTAAGGTAAATCAAAATTGTTAGAATTGCAACAACAACAAAAAAAAGAAAAAATATAAAATTAGTCCTTGTGGTTGAATCTGATTTACAATTAGCTCTATGTAGTATTAAAATGAACTCAAAAGTCCTAAGGTATGTCAAAAAAATAATTTAATCTTTATAGTCAAATTCTATTTATTAATTTAACATATTCTGTTAATGTAACATTGACTTAAATGTGACAAGTATCATAATTTTATTGGCTCTAACGTTTTACGCTATCAAAATTTGTTCAATTAGTAAACGTAATTCAACTGTAAAGACTAAATTATTTTTTTGGAATAACTCATAGACCTTTGAATTCATTTTAATACCACATGAATTTAATTGCAAATTCATGTGCACTAATTTTACATTTTTCTCCAAAATATGTTATAACAAGCAGGAGATGGGAGTTAGTCTAGCAGTGACGTGGCAGGGTTTTATTGGACAAGGAATCCAACCTTTACCGAAACAAACTGTCACAGCTCAGAAGAAACCAAACATCATCTCTTATATCTCATTGGGAATCTTACCTCGAACTGTAGAGAAACCAAACCTATCTATCTACTATATCTTCTCCAGCATGAACAACTGCAAAAATCCAAGTGGATGAGCTAACAATTTGTACAGAAGAAAGCAAGAAGAGAGGAGAAGGCTTTAAGAACAATGGTTCTCTCTCCCTCTCCTTCTCTCTCCACTCCCAACTCTTCTCTTCTTCCCCACCACCTCTGCTTCAGGTTCTCTCTCACTCTCTCTCTCTCTCTCTCTCTCTGAGTTCTTAGCATGAATGTATGTATGTATGTATGTATGTATGCGTTTGACTCTTTCTACTATCTCTGTCTCAAATATTACTGTGTTGGCAATCAGAAAGCAGGCCAGAAGTATGCTAAACCACAAGAAATGTAGAATACATGGGAAATTACAGAGATTTGCATGTGCTACTTCAACACCCACTTCGCAAAATGGTTTTTGCAGAAGAGATTTGGTGCTCTTCGGCCTATCTTCTTCATTATCTATAATGTTGCCATCTTTAGGTACGCTTAATTGGAATTGTGTCAAGGGTATTTCAAAAGTGATTTTAGTCCTTAAAAAGCTGTGTTAAGTAAAAATGGGTCTATTTGATAAAAAAAAAACTTACAATATATATATTTCTCTAAAAAAGTTCAAAACTGCATTTTGGGGAACCTCGAAAATAAGGCTTTTTCTAAAAAGTTCTTTCAAGCTTTTTCTATAAACAAAACTTTATCTCTCAACCAATCTTAAACAGGTTCTAAGTCTATCTTAAATAAGCTCTAAGCCTGATTCTGTTTGTTTTTAGATCTTCGTATACATTGAGAAATATAACAGGGACATTGACTTTCGATGGGCAAATTGGTGGTTTTTTAAATTGATTTGTTTTTCAATGTTTAAGTTTATTGCTTCTTCGGTATTCTATTGAATTTTAGTTTCTTAAAGACATTATATTAGCAAAGCCCCTCTCTTGCAGATTCTCTGGCAGAGGAAGAGTTGAAAATGGCTTCACTTGTTGATGATATAAATTCTTATTCTTATTTGTATCCAGTGGAGTTGCCATCTAAGAAGTTCCTCTTTAAATGGTAGGCCTTTTGCATCAAAATATGAAATTCTTATAGCTACTTTATTTAAACAAAAGAAAATCATGTGTTATTTTTTGTTTTTGGCAGGAAAATATTTTCGTCTTGAATTTACTATACTTTTTGAAGCATTTAAGGATGAACTGTAACAAATCTTTTACTATGCCATAAGATTAGAAAATATCATTTAAAAGAAAAAAATCTCACAATTTTGTCTCAGATTCCAATAGTTTAATATATCTGACCATTGCTAAATTCCTATACTGTTTTCAAAACCAGATATTCCAAGTTCACCAATAGCACTCATTTTTTCTTTGTTTACAATAGCATAGGATTTCTCTGTTGAGAACCTTTTGAGACAGTCTTTCCCAAAATTAAGATGCATCTGACATTACACAAAAGCAAGCTAGTCCTCTTCTTTATTTCTATTGTGCATCCTTAAATGGTTGGAACCTTACTCTTTTCATATATTTAAAGGGTGGAATCGAGGAAGCCGGAACGCTATTCGTCAGCTGCACCACTGTCTCGTAAGTGCAGCTAACATGTCTTGCTTTGCACCATTTTCTCTGCAGCTGTTGCAATTTCCATGTTCTACCTGGTGCATTTAGAGTTTTTGGAACATCATTCAGTGGCTGTTTTTATATCAATCTATAGGAGAACATGAAGTGATGAACCCTGATCACCTATGTAATACTAACTTGATAATTTTTTCTTTAATATGGTACAGCTGATGCACGCTTGCGCATTGTTTCAGAGCGTGTTGACATTATTGATAACCTCATCATATCTGTCTCGGTAACTTTTGATTTAACCATGTGCTTGCTAAGTTAAATCCCTTTTGGTTATTTCTCAAGGTTAATGATTTTATTTCCTTTGATTCAGATAGGTCCCCCAAATTCACAGTTTATAAAAGCAAAGGACAAGAAGACATGGACCGCAAAAGATGTTGCTGATTCTGTTTTGTCTGACAAGTCTGCCTTGGTAATTGATTCCACCTGTCTCATATAAACTAGCCCTTCAGTTTTATGAAGTGCATTTGGTAGGTCAGCTAATCCATCTAGAACCATTTTCTCAAGGAGGAGAGCATAGGCAATGTATTGCACTACAAATCTTGAAGTTCTATAGAGCAACTTCAGTTTTTTGACCCATTTAATACGTTAGATTTTGTCCATAATCTTCCATAAGATTCAAAGCTTCAGTGAGTGTTAAAGTATTAATTCAATGATTAAATTTACGCTTTCCTATTAGCTTAAGCTTTTAGAACAAGTTGTGATTTAACATTGTATCAAAGTAAACGCCTTAAATTCAAACTTTATCTCTGTCATTCGCCTCTTATTTCAATTAAATATTTCACGTGTTGGGCTTCACTTATTAAGAAAGAGTTTAAGCCTACACGCACCTATCGCATATAAACTAACCCTTCAGTTTTATGAAGTGCATTTGGTAGGTTAGCTACTCCATCTAGAACCATTGTCACAACAAGTTGTGATTTAACATTGTATCAGAGTAAACGTCTTAAATTCAAACTTTATCTCTGTCATTCACCTCTTATTTCAATTAAATATTTCACGTGTTGGGCTTCACTTATTAAGAAAGAGTTTAAGCCTACACGCACCTATTGCATATAAACTAGCCCTTCAGTTTTATGAAGTGCATTTGGTAGGTTAGCTACTCCATCTAGAACCATTGTCCCAAGGAGGAGAGCATAGGCAATGTATTGCATTACAAGTCTTGAAGTTTTATAGGGTAACCCCAGTTTTTTGACCCATTTAATACATTATATTTTGTCCTGGATCTTCCATAGGATTCAAAGCCTCAGTGAGTGTTAAAGTATTGATTAAATGATTAAAGTTACTATTTTCTGTTAGCTTAAACTTTTGAGACAAGTAGTGATTTAACATGGTATCAGAGTAAATGTCTTGAATTTGAACCTTATCTTTGTTATTCACTTTCCATTTCAATTAATATTTTATGTTTTGTGTCTTACTTATTAAGAGGGGAGTTTAAGCCTACACGTGAGAGAGAGTATTATAATATTAAGTAAATGTTTATATTCACAATTTCCTATTAGTTTAAGCTTTTAAGATAAGTGGTGATTTAACAGTGAGTAGAGATTCCCTCTTACTTGCCAATCTCAAAAAGCATATGCTGATTGCCTATGGGCCTGGAAGTATGTGCATGCATATCAATGTGTTTCAAGACTGAAAAGGAAAAAAAAGCTGTTATGAAGTAAAATCATGCGTACAATATATTTATACTGGTTGCAAGCATGGAGTAAAAGGTTTATTGGTTGGATGTAAGGAACAATAATGGACATTGTCCATAATAGTAGTGCTTCTCCCTTTATCTATCTTGTGGTGTGTTGCATTCCCTTCCTTCCAAAAGCTTGATTGAGTCCCTTGAAGTTGATTATACATTGGACTAATTTGCTACTATATCTTGCAGCGAGTCACCTCGAGTCAGCGCATGGCTGAGAGTTCAGTTCTTGATGCACATTCTAGTGACGTAAGCTCTCAAACTTTGCTTCCATTTTATAGTTTTCCAACATTGACCTGAATATGATAAACAAAATCACAGAACTTATGCCGCCAAAAGCATCATTGGAGAAGCTATATTCTATGTACTTGTATGCATATAAATGCATATGACACATCCATTCACAAATTGATACATACATATAAAGATGCATACATATGTGTCTCCATGTTTGTGTATTTGTCTGTCTTAATGTGTGAAAGTAGAACTTGATCAGGGTGATTTGTTCCAGATTGATGGGGAGCCATACTGGTATTATGAGTACCTTGTTCGCAAATCACCTACAAAAACTGTAAGTGTTTATATCTTCTGTAGCAATTTCAATGCAGAAGTATGAGCACTCTGTTAATGGTTTTCAATGCTTCCATCAAAATTTCCAGGCTCAAGAATCAAACCTTTATCGACATTATGTTGCTTCAACAGCTGAAAGAGATGGTATGACCCTCTTATTTCTCAGTTCTATTCTTTGTTATACACGTATAAGAATGTATAAAAACTTAGTGATGCCTTTTTTCGATCATGGGTTGTATTTATACAAACTTAATCATGCCTTTGTTGATTATATTCTACTGTTTTTGTTAATCCTGTTCTTGAAGCTTTCTTGAAATACATATATCAAGCATTGAAGTACATTAAATTTATTAAAAGATAAACTTTAGCCATCTGGGACCTCAATCATATCCAATTTCAGATTGGTGGAGGGAAAAAAATAAGAATGTTTGTAATCAGATGTCTTTTTTACTGTAATATCTTGCTCGACTTGACAATAACTGAATTGCAGGTTATTTCTACTCTCTAAATGCTTCAACCCTTAGCAGGCAGTGGAACAAGGTAAGTCCCTCTCTCTCTCTCTCTCTATATATATATATATATATATTTCTCTTACTCACATGCAGACATGCACATATAAACATGACACACATTGTTAGCATTATGATTCCTATCTATTTTACTTGTGCAGTGATGTTTATTTATATCTAAATTAGATGATAATAACTGATAAAATCTAATATACAAAAGCTACTCTGCAAAAGTAATACAAACTGTAATAGTGTTTAACAGGAAATTAACAATCACTTCATTTTGCATGTGTGGAATCTGTCTCATTATTGGTCTTTCATGAATTCTTGCTGGGATATGAAATCTTCAAAATTGCAGTAGGGGTGAACATTTTTTTTTTTTTTGGACAGTTTTCCTTTACTCCAGTCTATTAAATTGACGTCTGTGTCTAAAGCATGTTATTTTTACATGTATTTATAAAAAGTTTAACAGAACGTGTGATTCTTCTGTGCATTTTTAAAAATACATGTGAGAATTACATGCTCTAAGGACAGATGTTGGTTTAATAGACTAAAATTAGAGGAAATTCGTTTTCTCCAACCCATTTTGAAGAAAACTATCTTCTTCTTCTTCTTCTTCTTAAAAATGCAGTAACATAAGAGAGAATAATTAGTATATACTCTGCATGATGTTTCTCAATCTCTCCGACTCTATCTTTAATTATTAAAAGAAAAAATGGCATTTATGTCAATTAGGAATGTGCTTAAATGACAATTGCCTTTTTATGTGATGCAGATGGGGCCATTTCTGGAGAAAACTGTGGCTTCTTTTCGCCTTATTCCTCCCACTGAAAACTATGTTCCTCCATACAAGGATCCATGGAGATTTTGGTGAAACATTTTACTTTTGGTCGAAATACTCTCTTTTGATTCTTAAACAATTTAAGGGTTAGTCATAGTTTCCCCTAGGTTGGCATTTTGTCCGAAAGGAAATTGTTTTCAAAGGCATAAGAACATCTACTACAAGTAAACATTAATGGCTTGTTCCATTGGCTCCGACGGAATAAAATTCTCTTCATTTTAAGTGACATATACACCATTAGATCTGTAATATTTAATATGAATCACAAAATGAATTTTCTCCATTTCACTTAAAACAAAGAGAATCTTGATCTAGCTCGAATGTGCTTGGATAACATTTGAGGATTGTTGTGGTAGAAAATACTTCTATACACTCAATTCAAGGAAGCATGAAGTTGTTCACTTTCATGATTTATGCGAAAACCCATTAATCGGGATGAAAATGTTTAACGACGATTTCTAAAAGAAATGAAGATGATTTGTGATTATCCCTAACATCAAGAAGGCTCATACTATGCCCAAAACTTAAATCAAGCAAAAAAATGTTTTCCTTGATACTTAAAACTTTGTACAAAGTAGGATGCCTAAATATGAACATGCTCATTCATTTTTTGAGCAAAGAATAATAGTATCTACCTTTACAATAACTATACATGTAAAATAATAATAATGCGACCTTTTTCCTCTCTCACTAGTGGAGGTACCATCTGCGTAGCAAAATTTTTTGCCGGCAGAGCATGGGCAGTGGGTCAATCTTGTGATGTGGCAGAATATTCAAAGAGAAGGCGATTGGAAGGAGCAGATTGTAGGAGCACTCGAAGGCGGCTTGTTAGCTGGTAGATCAAGGTCCACTGCATTGCCATCTCTGAGTCTTTCATCTGCCTAACAATGGAGGCCTAGGAAAACAATAATAATGAGGGGAAGAAATGATAAGGAAGAAGATTGCGGATGCTTTAGATGATAATAAATAAATTCAAGAAAAGTAATAGGGAAAAAAACTAAATTTATTTTCTCAATCTACCACTCAATTTGCAATGTTCCCGTAATCTTTTAATTTGGTTAATGTATCCTACCGATTTACCATTGGGGATGCAATGTCTCTCTTTTGCCTCAAAAGGAAGAAAATACCCATAAAATTTTGGATTTTTTTTTTTTTTTTTTAAAGAAAAAAAAAAAAAAAAAAACCCACAGCATTTTCTTTTTTGGTTTCATTTTGCGGAAGGGGGATGTTGCAAATCAGATAGTAGATTAATTGATGAGATAGTTTCCCCAAAATTATAATTATCAGTTTCATAAATGTGAAAATTCCAATGCAGGGTAAAGAGTTTCAAGATAACCTGAAGGCGTTTCCCTAGCTGGACTTCAACCTCAGTACCAAACGAAATATTATTGGCCAGAGATTTGAGAGGATCAACTGTAGGATCAACAGAGAGCAAACTAGGGATCTGTGGTGCATATACTAGCCTCCACCTAGCCTGGCCAAATTCACCCTTTCCTTCAATTCTTGGCATTAATGTTTCAAGTGTTGCAGTTGCAAGTTTTTTGAATGCAAGCTGGCCATCACCTTCCAAAATGGACTCTGCCAATTGACTCTCAACGACTCTAGCAGCCTGTGTTGATGGAAAAGATTGATGAGATCAAATCGCTGAAGTCTAAAGCATCACAAACATTTCAATCCGAATTTTGAACTTGCAATGATAAACTAAAGTAGACATCTAAGGCAAATCATGATCGATTTGACCATGCGGCATGTAGACGTGGTAGGCATCAAGAACAGAATTGCACAGAGAAATTGCCCACACCCACTACGCCAAATTTAAGTACATTTTTGCATCCACAAAGCAAACTTTCAAAACATAGGGAAATTTGAAAATCAGGTTTGACTTAATCTTTGGCAGCAGTGAATGATTTGATCTTTTATTTGTTATTAGTTCATATCTCTTTAGATATTCAAAGAAAAAATTATTATTCAAAAGTGAAAATTGTCATGATATCCTCTTATCTTTTCTTTCTTTTTAACACTTTTAATGTATCATGGCCCTGGCATATTTTGAACACATAACACATGCATGCATAATGTAGTATGAAAATAATTCATAGGGACAAAGGCTTTATAGCTTAAGTTCCAGAAGCACTGTCTGCTTATTAACATGAATGGAAGGAAACTACAAATTCTGGATTCTGGATTCGGCTTACATGTTATTTTAATAACATGTATACTGTAGTTTAAGCAACGGTCAAGATTGAATCTCTAAAAATCTCTTTTTATTTTCTCTCTCCTATTAAAAGCTTCTAAAAGTAAGGCAACTTTGAGATTCAATATTAATCATTGCTTAAACTACATACATACTGTTATTTTAATAATAGCATGTAAGCCAGATCCATTCTAGAGTATTAGATGTTACCTCAATAGGTGATAGTACATCCTGTTCCACAGAGCGAGTTGAGGTTACCACCAGTTTGTCCTGCCAATTGCTGGCTCGACTTTGAATCCTGAATTGCCACTCAGATCCAACCAAAGCTAAATCTAGCATTGGATCTAGTCCATACTCAGGCTCAAACTTCGCTACATTTAGATGCTCTCGTTTAAGCCTCACCTGAATTTGCAAAGCTCAACATCACATTTTCACCAAAAAGCAAAAGTCGGCCCTTAGAAAAACTAAGATAATAATAATCAGTGCAAAAGAAAATTTGCACTACAAAGAGAAAGAAGAAACATAAGTCTCACCTGAGTTGCCACAAGATTCACATCACCATTTTCAAATGTTAGAATGCCTTTAGGTTCTATCCATTTCGGATGAGCTAGGCCGTTTAGCTCAAGCTCTCCACTAACAGCAAAATTCAGAATCAAAGGATAAACTATCCTCAACTCTGGTCCTAGAACAAGCTTCAAATCACTGAGGCGGATATCAGCATTTGGTTTGATGTTCACTTGCTCCATTTCCTTTTCAACTTCAGATGAATTAACTGCCAAGGTGCAAAAATAATGTAAACAAAGCAGAGTTTACAAAACAACTACATAAAATCTTGATTAGTTTATATGAAAAATATCCCCAAAAATTTAATCTTGCTGCTACGTTTATTTCAAATCCATGAATTTAACCTCTGACACATCAATATTAATTCTTTTTTGTTTGGTACAATATTGACCCAAACCATTCCAAAATATAACCAGAGCAGAAATATGTAAGAAAGAACACACAAGAATTTGAATTATATCCAATTTTAGCTTGGGACACCTTTCAAATATGAACTTTCTACATTTCAATTGAATTTAAAGCCCAATTTAAATATGGAGCAAACAGATATAGCATTTTTTATCAATCCTAGTTTGGATATAGAAAAAAAATAAAAATAAAATAAAAAAGAAAGAAAGAAAGAAAAAAGCTGGTCATTAACATAAAAGTTTCAACATCTCAGAGAAACTTATTATATACTAATGTATCACCTGAGGGTTGGGGGAATTTGGCCCATGAAGTAGCAGGTTTTGAACTGAAAAACCGTGAAACATATCTTGAAGCAACTGCATGATTGACGCCACTACTAGAAAGCTGGGACTGATTCGACGCCAATCTATTAAAATGAGCAGCTCCACTACCCTTATCATGGGGTAGATATGCTTCTCCATGACTCAATTTAATATTCCCAGAAATGGTTGGTTGCAATATAGAACCGGTTATTTGCATCTGAGTGTCAACCTGCCCACTGTAATTTCACAGCAGGATGTTAGTTCTGTATGGGCAAGATGAATGGAGAAATGCAGTTAGAAAGAAATTAAAGAAAATAAAAACCAGAGATTATAAGCTCAGCTGTGAAAAAATAATCAACATTCATAGAGGATAGATATCTTATTTCTAATTTTGGACAGTGATCACAAAACAAAAACCAACATATAGCCAGGAAAAATGTCATTAAATGTAAACATGAACAGAGGAACCACAGACATATATACCCAAAATAAAGTTGACATCAATGCTACCAATGACGTAGAACATATGCTTTGTGAAGGTCTTTATGTTTTGAGTTATAAACCTTAGAATGTTCTTTGCCCGTACTTCCAGAACTTCACATTTCAAATCAATTTTATCACCAAGGGATGCTTCACTGATTCTGAGGGGTAGATTCCCTTTCACAAACAGCTTTCCTTTTCTGCTCACCCTACTATCCAATGACGTGATACATAACCTATTTGATTTCACATGAACAGTGCCACCAAAGTTTGTGAGTGGTTTTTGGAGTACAGGTGAAGATATAGACGCCCTGTGGAATGATGCAGATCCGTCGAGCACGGGTTGCTCAACTGTACCTCGCACCTATTTATTTGAAACATATAACAAACCTTAAGAAAGTAAGTCTATCAAATTGCTTTAAAGTGCAATTCAAAAATTTTGTTTGCAAGCATAACCCTATAGATAAAATAAGCCCACAGAGTGTGTATTTGACTTGGCCCACCTGGAGCATAATTTCGGCATTGCCATGAAGCCAATTAGCATAAGGAGATAAAGCTGTTAACAACATCATGCCCCCATCTTTAATATCAGCATCAACTCTAACTTCTCCTACATCTAAAATGTTCCAGTTTAAACCTTTCAGGCTTTCTGCTAACTGAGTATCCCAACCTTCTTCATTTCTATCTCTAGAACTTTTCTTTTCACTGGCTTCATCAGCAGACCCTGTACTCCTTTCTTTCAACCAACCGGGGAACCAAGCTGCTCCACTTTTATCTGTTTCAGCATCTTCTTCCGAAAGGACAAAAGTAACAGGGACACTTCCTTGAATGTGCACATGACCATTTTGAATGATAGGTTCAAATTTTGCATTGAATAGAAAACGACTGGTCGAGGTCAGGGAAGCAACAATTTCGGCACGTCCAAGATCAATTCCCCCAATGGCACCATCAAGGAGCCTTACTTGCACATCACATTCTGGTCTTGCAAGACTCCCTCTGAGATCTCCTTCCATGTGCAATATACCTCTGATTGGTGCTAACAATTGCCGCAAAGAATGAACAGCATCACTAGCTGAAGATTCAATGACCTGAACCAACGTAGGGACTAGACTAACAGGAAAGTTTAGAACAGCGAAATGAAGATTGGTTTTAGGACCCAATAAAGTCCCGTCGGCATGGATTGTGGCATTATCATTCTGGATAAAAATTCTGTCAAGGCGCAAACCATCATCATTGCTGTATGCACCAACTGCCAAAACACGCTGAGTTTTATAGGTTCCCCACTCCCAGTCCTCCCCATGAAAGTCAAAATCTGCCTGATAATACACACAATAACAAATCAGATGACAAAAACGGAAGCCAAAGAAGTCCAGAAAACATTAATGAGAGCAATGAAATGACAATCTATCTTCACCAGAAAATGTAAATCGTCATAGAACCCTTCATTTTTTGGGCAATGGTGCTGGATAGTGTAAAAGAATGCATCAAAAGAGCTTCGAAAGGGAGCCTCAGAGATCCATGTGACCATCTTGGAACTTAAATGCTATTTTCCATATCAAAGACACCTAAAGATCTAATGCTCTACAATGCATGCATGCACGAGGCAGAATGGTACACTTTAGACATGTAAAAAGCATGAACTGCAGATGTGCCCACACACATATATAGATACACAAACCCACACATTCATGCAATGGAAATGCAGGGTGACAACACATGTAATTTTAACACATAATTTTCTTCATGTCAGATTTACAAAGATAGAGCCAAAAAGAACATAAAATTTTAACACGTAATTCAAGTTAGATAAGTATAACTAGGACTAACAACTAATAACCACTCTACCAAATGAGTAATATTTACAAAGGTAGTGAAATGAGAAGCATACAACAGGACCTCATTACTCGTAAGATAGGTTTTTTATGCACCCCAACATCTGATGGTTCAGAAGGTTATGCATTTTTGGCAGTCTACAGTTAACCATTGACTTCTTTCAAAAAATACACCTGTGATATTTGAACAAGGATCTAAAGATATCTACCATTGTGTCCCCATTGCCTCCACCACTTGCATCAAGAGAGCCATGCCAGCGACCTTTAAGTTCAGCCAAACCTGGAAGACTTTCTTCGAGAATAACTTCATCTGATGAAGTGTAATGTTCCCGTATAACCTGAAATGTTATACAGCTGTTAAAACAATAAAAACATGAAATTTTGAGCCTCTGATATTTTGTATGCTGTTCATCTTATTACTAATAAGAAGGTAATAGAAAAAAATTCTATCAGGTTTTTACGAGCACCAACTCAGAGTCATCAAGTATTGGAGCATTTGATGAGAAGTGAATAAATGGTATTTAATCAACAGAGTACCTCAAGCATTTCTTGAATATTTTCAGCATATAATCCCGCTGACTGCAAACTCTGAATAAATATGTCCTGCATACAGGTGTCATAGACATGCGCAATCAGGATTCCCTTTTCACAGAACTATGATTTATAAAAGAAAAACTACAAATGTCCTCGTGAAGGATATTAAAGAACTTAAAATATGAAATGCAAAAATGAGGAAAATTTCTTTATTTCGCCTAAGTTTTTTTTTTTCAAGCAGACACATGCTACTAAGCCATGCCCAGATGATTATTGTGATATATATTCATCTCCAACACATTTAAGTGGAATACAACCTTTGATCTAGAACGAACAGCAGGATCCGTGATTCTAGAAAGAAGTCTGCCAAGTGGAAGCATCTCGGCAACCTCAGCTCTAGGAACTTCAAGTCTCATTCTCCACCTTCCCATAGAAGATATGACACTACCCAGATGCCCGGCCATTGCCCTTTTGAGCAAGCCACCCCCTTCCTTGCCAGCAGGGCTACGATCTCGGGTACCAGGCAAGACATATTCACCTTGAAGCTCATAAAGGCTATTGCTTAGTTCCAGAACAGTTTTCTCAACAGTGATCTAATCAACCAGTGCATCATTAGATAGGTCATTCATAATGCCGTAATTGTACATATAAAATTACATATATACTAGAGCTTGTAACAAATGAAGATAAAATAGTATGGTTATATTGCACCAACATACAGCTATAACTTTGTTTCAGAACAAGTGTATCAACAATATTGTAAAGAATATTGCATTATCTCCCAATGTGATTATTGTAAAACAATAGTAATCATCTCATTTTTGGAAAAAGCACGAGTTCATCATAATTGACAATATAGAGATTTACTAGTAGCTATATCATCTAGAATAATTTTGAACGTAATGGATGGAAAAGCATTTTTAAGATATCAACTGAGCTGTAGACAACAAAAATAGCAAGAAGGTAGAGCATGTAGAACACAAATGGTACCAACCAATGCAATTTAGGCCTACTTTTGTAGTTTAAGAATTGAACTTGGATAGACATCTCATATTAACTATGTGAACAACAAACTCCTTTTTTTATTATTATTATTATTATTATTATTATTTTTACTTCCTAGGATAGAGATTGGAAAACAGATAAATATCTCAAATCTTAAAATCTTGTTTCACCTCTGTACAGTTTCTATTTCGTATTTTTCCTCTATATAATATATTAGCATTTGCAAGGAAGGGGTTAATCCTATAAAATATGATAAGTTGGAGAAGCTCAGGGTATGAGGAAGTGAGTCAAGAATGTGTCCAGTTTTGATAAATTCTCAACCAAATCCAGTGAATGCATAAAAAGGACAGATTCAAGACACAAACTATAGCTTAAGGACTCACAACATCCCCACTCCATCTAGCAGCCACATCCAGGGCTTCACCTAGCACACCGCTGAATTTTGGCTGGAGCACAGATAATACTCCATGACCTCTTCTCTTCTGAAGATTAAGCTGAATTTCTGCCTGAAAGTAAACTGCCGATTAAAAACTATCAAATATAAATAATCTTGAAGCTTCACCCAGATTATGATTCCAGTGAATAGCACAAGCAGAGATCATAAAATATTTTCACCTCTACTAGCATTGAAAAGAAAATACAGCATATCACTATTGACATAATTGCCAGAAAAAAAAAAAAAAAAAAACCTTCCAGAGAATTTCATAAAGACTAGGAAACTATGAACGAGGAAGAAAAAAGAAAAATTGGTTCAATATAGCTATTTCAGTTATTTTTCCCCATAATTACCAAGGAGAAGGATTAATGACTATGTTGCAAACAAGAAATTAAGAAAGCTTTCCAATAAAAATCCTTTATTTTATCCCTTGAATATTTTAATTCCCTCTAGAGTTGCATTCATACCATAAACAACAACATTTTACATATAATCTCTCTATTAAACACCTGAGTACCTGACTGCTAGAAACGGAAAAAGTGTTTCTTCTATAAGTGGATCATCTCCTGCTGCAATTCTATTTTTCATACAAGACTCACTTGAGCTTTTTGTCTTAAACAGATTATTGAGTCCTCATAAACATCAATTTTCCATTTTGTTTTAAAAAACTTATCAGCTCAATGCCTCTTACCCCCTACATATGCTAACCATGTTGATATTGTCCTCCTCCCTACCCCTTAACGATACTTTTTACTTTCCACTTGACACTAAATAAAGATCTTCACAAGATCCCTTTTTAAGTTCACTGATATGGCATTACATAAAAATTACCGCCTAGATAGGAGACAGCAGGATTAGGCGAACAATGGTTTACAGTGGGGAAGGAATCAATGTATAACAATATAATCTAATTAGATTTTGTTATATTGTCTGATATTGGTGTTCTAATAAGCCCTCCCCCNNNNCCCCCCCCCCCCCCCCCCAGGATTAAGGGAGTGCAGTAAAGATATCAAATATCAATAATCTTAAGCATGAACCAAAACCATGGAAAATATTTTCAGGGTTACAGCAAAACGGTAGATATCTAGTTATTTTTCAGAAACTGTTTTCAACTTGCATCAAAAGAAATAATTACTTAATATGGAATATTTCTGAATGGTTAGTTCACCTCATAATGATTGGATGCACATTAAAGACTATCAAATAGCAAAATGGGAGACAGAACAATGGAGTCAAATTGCTACTTACCAATTTACCATAGGCCAAAGAAAAGAAAAAATGTAAGACTGCTTACTCTTTGTATTGTTCCCCGCAATGAAGCCAGCTCCAGTTCATCAAGTGGCAAATGACGTACCTACAACCAGCTCACGCAAATTCAAGAAAAAGAAATAACTTATATTCTCAAACTATTGCTGCTTTTATAAATTTAAAAAAAAAATAGAGAAATAAAACTAAATTACTATAAAAAGAACAAAACTAAAGGCACCTCCAAGTTAGCAGAATGTAGTGGTCGAAAACAAACATTAGCTCTTAGTTGTCCCTTTTGAAGGGAAAAAGATAGCAATTTTCCATTTTGCAGATTATCTTCACTACTAGGCTGCAGTGGCTCTACAACCTCCACTGTGAGGCTTTCATCTGGTCTACCTGTGGCATCCAACTGCATTACCAGATAGAGCTAAGATTTGAGTATAACCTAGTAAGCAAAGCAGGACCATATAAAAATATGTAGAATTGGAGAAGATCCATGATGATAGTACCTGACCTCTCCCATCAGCATATTCCATATAACCAAATTAACAAATCAGTCTTACTAAGCACAACATAGATCACAGTTCTTATTTAAATCACTTAATGACATTTATTCCATTGCAGTCCCATTCCCAAGTGCAAGTGCAAGGCGAAGAGAAGAAAAGCTGCTTATTATGCCACTCTTTTGTGACTATGCGTCTAATTAACCCATCCAAGTACTGGCAACCAAAATAATCACATACTCCTAAATTTGATCAGACCTGTTGTTGCACGCTGAAATATTTGACATTGATTGACTGAAATATTATAGTATATTGTTGTCTTCAGTCCATTACAAACTACAAATGAGAGAGAGAGAGAGAGAGCATTCATGGGATCAGATACCACTTTATATAATACTTTTGCACCAAGAGTTAATATTCTTGCAGGTCTAGGCAGATATATGAAACATCATATACTTCATGCTGTTTTTGCTCAGTCGCTCCCCCGAGTGTATAAGAAGCTTACCAATACTGAAAAAACTATATAGAAATATGTTTGGGTTCTGCAAATCATAAAATTTCCACGACCGGGGTGTTAAAAAAAAGGATTGGCCTAAACATGATTAAAATAGGGCCACTTAAGGCTACTTGACATTCCACCATCGAACAAGACAAGTGCTGCTTGCCAGATATCACCCACAATGGAACAAAACTACTTGATTCCTTTTTGGAAAAACTGGAATTTGTACAAACAAAATTACCATATGAAACTCATTTTTTACTAATAACTTGCATAGGAGTTGAAATTTCAACACATTACCTTGATAGACTCACGTGAAATGCTCAACTGTCCAGCCAACTGAGGTGCTAGCATCAACTGATTTAGCTTGAGACCTGCGATTGAAACCTCACCAACAAGACTATCTGTTTTTCCTTTATCTGACATTTCCACAAGTTGCTTATTCTTTTCAAAACCAAAATTTTGGTCGTTAGTAATACTTGATGGCTTTAAAACCTTCCCCTGAAACTTGATCCTTCCAGTTGCTTTCAAATGCATGGGTCTTGGAGAGTCAAAAGGATAGGAAGATATCCAATTCAAAAATTCAAAACCACGCATTCGTAAATCCAACTCAACTCCATCAACAACAAATGGCATGACACTCTTTGAACCACACTTTCTGTTGAGCCAGTCTTCATCAAGATAAGACGTTTGAATTTTTGTGGACAATTCAAAAGCAACAGAAGAAGAATTCACGGTGATGTAATCGTGTGAAATTATGATATGTCCTCGAGCATCACTAAAGGAACCTTCAGCTTTTGAAGCAACCCATTTAATGTCAAACTTCCTACATTAAAAAATAATGCTGCATTAGCCAACTTGAAGAACAATTGGACATCCAAAATAACAAAAATTAGGCTAAACCATGATTTTGTCCCTCTAAGTTTAGATTTGCGGTCAATTTGATCCATAAAGTTTCAATTTTAGCAAAGTCAACCCTGAAGTTGGAATCATTATCAATTTGATCCTTTTGTTGATCTTCATTAGATAATCACCGTTATTGTGGATGCAAAAGCCAATAAAAAAAGAAAAAGAAAAAGAAAAAAAAGAGAGGAAATACAAAAGAAGAAAGATGAAGCCAGAGCAATTCGATGATAAGAGATCTAAGATGGATTGAAAGAAATTGGAGGGGATTGACAAAAGGATCAAGTTGACAATGATTCCAAACTTTTTTTTGTTGATAAGTCAAAATATTATATCAAAAAGCGCAGAGGGGCGCAACCCTTAGTACACTGGAAGTATACAAGAGGGACTAGGGAGAGAGGGAAAAAAGGGAAAGAAAATCTACAAAGCTAATAGCCCTCGGGGCAAGCCAGCCTGTAGTCCAAGAAAATAGAGTAACAAGAAAGCAATGGAGGAGTTCCTCTCGAGTCCTCGGCGAGTTCTCGAAACATCTATTATTNTGGATCCACGAACACCATTTCTCCCCAAATCCGCACCTCCTCAATAAGTAAAGGAGAAAGCTCCAATCAACGTGATCATACGCCTTTTCCATATCCAGTTTACATAAAACACCTGACTCCTCAAATTTAATCCTGCTATCCAAACACTCATTGGCAATGAGGACTGAGTCTAAAATCTGTCTCCCTTTAACAAAAGCATTTTGGGGCTTGGATATGATCTTGTCCATAACTTTTCTCATTCTGTTGGCCAAAACCTTAGAGATGATTTTATAAACTCCACCCACAAGACTAATAGGCCGAAAATCCTTGACCTCCTTAGCCCCTTGAATCATCGGGATAAGAGAAATAAACGTAGAATTTATACTTTTCACGAATTTGCCGCAAGCATGAAATTCCTCAAAGACCGCCATGAAATCACCCTTGACCACCTCCCAACAATCCTGAAAAAAAGCCATAGAAAAGCCATCCGGGCCCGGAGCCTTGTCCCTATCCATACCTTTGATAACCTCCCTCACCTCCCTCTCCTCAAAAGGAGCCTCCAAACTAGACGCCTCTACCTCATTGAGCCTATCAAACTCAAGGTTATCCAATCTCGGTCTCCAACTAAGAGGCTCCGAGAACAAGGACCAAATTTAGGGTTGACATTGCTAAGATTGAAATTACAAGGACCAAATCAACAACAAACCCAAATTTAGAGGAGCCCAATTGTAGATCAGCCTAAAAATTAAGCATATGGAACTTATAAGCAATAACAAAAGCAAAACTTAATCAACAACAAAAAGGATTCTAAGAATCTTACGGTCTCAAAAGAGATCCAGACAACTTCGTTTCACCATTTAAATCCCCTAATTTGAGTGACATCATATGAAGATATCCAGGTATATACCGATGCATGATTTTATCAAAGGACAAATTTCCAGAGAAATTCACATCTACCGCTGCATCATCCACCTCACCCTGCAAAAATGAAGTTTTCTACATCAAGATGAAGAAAAACAATACTCCAATGAGTCATCACCACAGATTTCAAAACAATAATTTCCTATAAGCTGGTCAGCCCCCCTAACTACAGTTAAGACACTACACTTTACACCATGTCTTATAGGACTAATTAAGAAATGACTGCCATCCAAAAGTCATCCATAACATCTTACAATGAGATCATAAAGAACTAAGATAAATCCCACTACAAAAGGCTTCTCTCTTGACACCCCTAAGAAGGGGAAGTTGAACTGGCTTGCCAACCAATTACCATTTTATAAATGATGGCAAATAAATAAAAGCCATGGAAAGGGAAAACAGCAGGGTCGCAAGGAAGCAACTACGTCTCTATACGCAATCAATTCGGGAAAGGGACGTCTTGCATTTATTAATCACAAGCTAGAGATAGGCTATTTCATAAGCAGTTAGATACCTCTGGGCAGATCCATGCATTCCCTGCCCCACGAATTTCACCTCCATCGACAAGGCTAGCTCTAATTCCATATAAGTCAGCAACCTATCACATGCAAAGTAAAATTTACAGGATATATTATTGTACTTACAGAGAATAAACAAGTCACCCTTAATTTTCTACATGTGCTTGGTATTCCCAACAGAACTTACACAGTTATCAGTGTTAAAAGTGAAATTGGCTGATAAATATGAAAGTGGAACACGGTCAAAAGCTGCCACCGCACCAGCTTCTTTACTTTTTAACATGGCTTCAGATGCACACGATGCAGGAAAATCAGAATTTGAATGAGATATCTTCCTAGAAACCATTCCACTTCCCACAAATATTGGAGCATCCAGTGGGCCTTGACAGTTAAATACAGCAGTTACTGAACCAGCCAACTGCAGTTGATACAGAAAGAAAATGGACATGAACATAAAGATGAATGGGCAGGATGAATTTGTATACCTGTATTATACGTTGAATAATGCACCTATCACTTAAGTTCAATGAAAAGAAAAACAAAAAGACCCTCTATAATATTGAACATACACTTTTTTTGCGAGACATTATTCAGCACTCTTAGAATGGACAAAATCTACCAAAACAGAAATAACACAGTACATGTACACCCTATCTTTAGGCATCAGCACTTTTATATACTAAAGAGTCAGATTCAATCTCAAGTCACACATACCGGGAACAATAGAGGCTTCATCTTGAAAGTTTTCATCAGGGCATTTACTTCAACGCAAGGAACCTAGACATAAAAGTGCACAGAATATTAGTTGGATGCAACATTAATGAGGAAAAAGAGAGAACAAATGAACTATTTAAAGCTACGAGTTGAAGCTCACAGCGATGCCTTGATTTGGTAGTACAAGTCTGCTACAATAAGATGGTTCATGGATATGAACCTTTTTAACCTAATATACCCTCCTTGATATGACACGGACAGGAGGAGAACCACCATATATCCAATGCTAGACACAAATATGTATACACAAATAAAAATATGTTCGGGCCTTTTTTTTTTTTTTTTTGGCTTATGATGCAATGTATTTAGAAGCAACAGCCACATTGATACCACATCTCATTAAAATAAGCAGATCAAACAACTTCCAAACTCTTGATGGCATCTGCGGTGGCACAACATCCTACAAAAAATATGCCTGTCCATATTTTTTATTTATTTTTAATAAATAATGTGTATTCATTCAAAGTACATAGGGATGCAACCTTAATGCACATGGAGTATACAAGAGAATTCCTAAATTATAGAAAAAGAAATTTTTTTTTTTTTTTTTTTTGATAAGTAATGTGAGTTTTATTAAAACGTGCAAAGGGGCGCAACCCTAAAAAAAGAAATATATACAATAGAACCCCTAAGATATATACAAAAGACACATGTTCAAGAAGTCGTCCAAAGTCGAAAGGTCCTGGCGATAATGCGCCATTGCCCACATATGTAGCATAGAAATCATATTCTTCCTCACCTCATCCACCGAACATTCCTTATCCTCAAAAAGTCTTGCATTCCTCTCCCTCCATATGCACCAAATGACACACAAAGGAACCATCCTCCAAATAGCCTTAGCAAGATCCCTCCCCCCCACATGATTCCAACAAGCAAACAAGTCTAGAACCTTTTGCGGCATAACCCACTCGATGCCAAATAATGTGAACATATAATGCCATAAACAAGTTGCCACTTCGCAATGGATCAATAAATGATCTACGGATTCCCCATTCTTATTACACATACAACACCACTCCACTATTACAATACTTCTCTTCCTCAGATTGTCATGTGTCAAGATTTTCCCAAGTACCGCATTCCACCCAAAAAACGCCACCCTTGACGGCACCTTGGATCGCCAAATACTTTTCCAAGGGAACATCTCAATGGCTGTATTAGACAATATCTTATAAAACAACTTCACCTCAAAAACACCTTTTTTAGATGGAGACCAATAAAGCCGATCTGCATTTCCCTGTGAAATCTTACACGAGTATAACATTTCAAAGAAGGTCGATATCATATCCATCTCCCAATCCTGTATAGAACGAATAAAAATGACATTCCACTCCACAACCCCATTCCTCCACCCAAAATTATCCTTAACCCATGCTTCTTTATACCTTGCAATACGATACAATGACGGGTAGACATGCTTCAACGGCTGATTTCCACACCACGTGTCATGCCAAAATAGTATTTTCGAACCTAACCCCACTTCAAACCTCACATTTCGAACAAACATGTCCCATCCTCTTCTAATGTGTTTCCATAACCCTACACCAAAAGGCCCAGACACCTCCTTTGAACACCATCCACCATCTTGCTCCTCATACTTTTCTTTAATCACCTTATACCAAAGTGCCTCCCTCTCCGTCGCATATCTCCAAAGCCATTTTCCCAATAAAGCTTTATTGAACTTGAATACGTTTCGAATATAATTCCAAGAAAAATATAATTCCAAGAACTCAGAAAAATTAGAAACCGGCAAACTATTCCATACCACTCTCCATGTATACAAGGATTGTAACATCATCTGATTCATCTTTAGTAATCCAGACTCACAATCTTCAAAACTCCTTGCATTCTGCTCTCCAAAGACACCACATTAAACACAAAATGATAGCCTCCATATCTTCGAAGTATTATGGTTTCCCAATTGTCACCTCCAACTTCCCAATAATTCACTCACCCTTAGAGGTATAACCCAAACAACACCAAACAACTAAAGAAGCGCACTCCAAAACTCTATTGCAAGCTCACAATGAAGTAGTAAATGATATATAGATTCCCCACATTTTTTACACATACAACATCACTCCACCACAATAACGTTACTCTTTCGTAAATTATCCAAAGTTAAGATTTTTCCTAAAGCCGCCGTCCACACAAAGAACGCCATTCTTGAGGGAGCAATAACTTTCCAAATACTCTTCCAAGGAAAAGTGGACCTTATAGGATTGGATAAAACTTGATAGTAAGATTTAGCTAAAAATGATTTAGTTTTAGATGGAATCCAACAAATTGTATCCTCACTTTCACATGCTTTACTCTTTGAGAACTCAAAGAACCCAGAAACCACTTCCACCTCCCAATCATGTTTCTAACAAATTGTATCCTCACCTTCCAATGTTTCCATTCTAGAACTGCATATGATCCGCCACCTACGCATCCTTACCAACTACCACAAGCAATAGTGAATAATTCTGGAAATGAGAACTTCAAAAGCTACTCCCCACACCAAACATCATGCCAAAATAGCACTTTAGATCCATCTCCTACCTCATATCTCACAAGTAAAAGTACTTGTTTTCAAAGTTAACCTACCACCCCTTGTAGGGGATGAATTTAAGTTTCATTTGGTAAATTGGTCAAAGATTTGTTTGACTACGGATGCGGGGGGACTAGGAGTACGAAATTTGATACATTTTAACCAAGCTTTATTAGGTAAATGGTTATGGAGGTTTGCCAATGAAGAAGTGGCTTGGTGGAGGAATTTAGTAGTGGCGAAGTACGACATAATGAGGGGAGGTTGGTGTTCTAAAGAGGTAGGAGGGTCTTATGGGGTGGGAGTGTGGAAAGGCATCCGAAGGGGATGGGATACTTTCAAACGATATGTGAGGTTTGAGGTAGAAAATGGGTCTTGAGTTTTATTTTGGAAAGATGTGTGGTGTGGGGAGCAGCCTTTAATGAGTGCATTTCCTGCGTTGTTTATCATAGCATGTGCAAAGGAGGCATGGGTGGAGGAGAATATGGAAATTGTGAATGGAGCTGTTCATTGGAATGTACTTTTTATCCGGCCGGTGCATGATTGGGAATTGGAAGAGGTGTCGAGATTTTTTGAATTACTGTACTCCCAACAGGTTAGGCATGGAGGGGAGGATAAAATTTGTTGGATTCCCTTAAAGAGAGAAAAGTTTGAGGTGAAGTCATACTATAAGAAGAGGATTAATTCGAAACCGGTGGATGGCCCGTGGAAGTGTATTTGGAAGAGTAAAGCTCCCCCGAGGGTGGCTTTTTTTGTGTGGACAGCGGCATTGGGGAAGATACTCACAATGGACAACTTACGCAAGAAGAACACTATAGTGACGGAGTGGTGTTGCATGTGCAAGAAGAGTGGTGAATCAATTGTTCATTTGTTATTACATTGTGAGGTGGCGGTGGAGGTTTGGAATATGGCGTGTCAGTTATTTGGTGTGATGTGGGTGATGCCGGGTAGTGTGAGGGATTGTTTGGGGAGTTGGAGAGCACAAAAAGGTAATCACATAGTTTTACAAACATGGAGAATGGTGCCTTTGTGTGTAATGTGGTGTTTATGGAGGGAAAGGAATGCACGGAATTTTGAGGACCGGGAGATTGGACTAATAGAGCTGAAGAAAAGGGTGATTCAAACACTCTTTTCATGGAGGGCTATGTGGCATTCTCCGCAAGTTTCAACCCTTGCAGAATTTCTAGACTTTTGTGCTACTTTTTCTAGTTAAAAGCTTGTTTTGTGGGCTCTTGTTGTATACTTCCTGTGTACATGGGTTGCGCCCCTTGCGCTTTTAATATATTGATTTTTTACCGATCAAAAAAAGTTAACCTACCACCCTTTGATAAATAAAGCCTCTTCCAACCCGCCAGCCTATGCTCCATCTTCTCAATAATGCCACTCTAAATGGTAGAAGCCTTATAGTGAGCACCCAAGGGAAGCCAAATACTTCATCGGCAACAAAGCCACACCACACCCAAGAATGCTAGCCAAACCCTTGACATACCCCTCATCGCCTACAGGAACAATTTCTGACTTAGACAAGTTTTTTTTTAAACTCTAACACTACTTCAAAACATAAGAACAGGCATCTCAAATTTCAAATTGTTCTCCACTAGGCTCACAAAAGCTTAGTGTATCATTTGCAAACAACGATTGTAACACTACCATCAACTCATGATTCCTCAATCCCACCAAAAACCTAGAAAGAAGCCCTCTATCCACCATAGTAGACATCATCCTACTTAATGCCTCCATAATAACCACAAACAATAATGGAAACAATGGATCTCCTTGTTGTAATCCATGCCAACTACCCAAAAAAAAAACCGAAGGCGGCCCTTTAACGAGAATGAAAAACCAAACCGTAGACATGTAATGATCTATTCAACCTCGCAATCTCTCCCTAAGGTCGCATCTTTTCAACAAATATATCAGAAACTCCAAGTTGATGTGATCATAGGCCTTCTCCAATCCAATTTATGTAATATACCCAGCTCCCCAAAGTGAATCTGACTATCCAAACATTCATTCGCCATCAAAACAGAATCCATAATTTGTCTACCCCTGGTAAACGTATTCTGAGAACTTGAGAATTTTCCCAAATACCAACTGAAACCTATTTGCCATAAATTTAACAATAATTTTGTATACCTCACCCACTATGTTGATAGGACTAAAATCCTTAATCTCTACCGCACTAGCTTTCTTCAGAATAAGAGATACAAAAGTAGCAATAAAACTCTTCTCAAACCTTCCACAGATGCGGAACTCCTTAAACACCACCATAATGTCCTCTTTTAAAACCTCCCAACATTTTTAAAAAATCCATCCGGTCCTAGCACCTTGTCTCCATTAGAATTCCTCACTGCATCCAACACTTCACTCTCCTCAAATTCTATTTCCATCCAAGTTCTCTCCCTCTCATCAACTGAAAGGAATGAGAGAGCATCCAACTCTGGTCACCACCTATATTGTTCAGAATACAATTGGTTATAGAAGTTCACAATATGATCCTTTATTACTCCAGCAGTCATATTCCCATCAACCACTAAAGACTACATTGAATTATTTTTCTTATGCGGATTTGCCAATCAATGGAAAAACTTTGTATTATTGTCTCCCTCTCTCTACCAAAAGGCCCTACGCTTCAGTCCCCAACTCACTTCTTCTAGACGGATACTCCTTTCTAATTCTCTAGAATAGTGTTCTTTCTTAAGTTTTTCATCTTCAGCTCATGATCTTTCCCTCTGCTTTTAGATCTAGCTCACAAAGACCTTCCAAAGACTACAAATACACCCATGAATATTTCTCAACAACCCCACATTCCAATGGCCCCAAGTTTCCCCATACTTGGCACCAATAACTCATTTTCCAAAGATGACCCCTCTGTTCTCCAAATGCCACATCTGTTTACCTAAGCTTGTGATGAGACTAAAAACATGACTTTTGGCGTGTGAAATTGCTATTAGAGGTGCATCATTGCAATTCTGGTTGCTTTAGTTCATGTGAGTTGACAGATGGGATACTTGGGATTTTTCTATGTGAAAGCTAAATCATTTGAGATTCGTTCTAAAATTAGTATTGGTGGCACATGGTTAGCAGAGAGAAGTAGAGGAACTTTCAAAGTGGTGGTACTGGGGAGGCAGAGCGTAGGATTACTGAGGAATTCAATGGAGGCACTGCTAAAAGGAGGGGATTATGATCATGTGAATTGGGACTTCTTACTGCACATTCTTCAGAAGTGTGGTTTTGGGGAGAAATGGAGAGACTGGATTGGGTTTTGCATCTCTACGGTTCGGTATTCAGTCTTGGTTAATGGAGAACCAGCAGGTTATTTTAGTAGTTCTCGGGGGATTCGTCAAGGCGATCCACTTTCTCCTTTGCTTTTTGTTCTTGTAATGGAGGCGTTGAGTAGTATGATGGTGGAAGCGGAAGCTAGGGGGCTGGTTGCAGGGTTTTCTATAGGTCCTGCACATAATCCTGGTTTGTGTGTTTCGCATTTGCTGTTTGCGGATGATACTTTGATTTTCTGTGATGCGGAAGAAGAACAACTGCGCAATTTACGATGTCTGTTTCTATGTTTTGAAGCTGCATCAGGGTTAAAGATAAATTTGTCAAAGTCAGAAATTGTTCCTATTGGGGAGGTGCAGAATATTGAGGCGTTGGCAAGTATTTTTGATTGTCGGGTGGTAGGGTTACACATGAAGTATTTGGGTATGGCTTTGGGAGCGCACTATAAGGATAATACAATCTGGAACGATATGATTGAGACCACGGAGAGGAGGCTGGCTGGGTGGAAATTGGGCCTTTTATCGAAAGGGGGAAGACTCACTTTGATTAAAAGTACTCTCTCTAATTTGCCAACCTATCTGTTATCTCTTTTTCCCATTCCCTCGAGTGTGGCAAATAGGTTAGAGAAGGTGCAAAGGAATTTTTTATGGGGCGGTACTAATGAGGCGTCTAAATTTCATTTAGTTAAGTGGTCTTTAGTCTGCTCTCCTATTAAGGATGGTGGTTTGGGGATTAGAAATTTGCGTTGGTTCAATCAAGCTTTATTGGGGAAGTGGTTATGGCGGTATGCTACGGAGAGGGAAGCTTATTGGAGAAAGGTCGTAGAGATAAAGTATGGAAGTATGGAGGGAGATTGGTGTACCAAACAGGTTGAGAGGTCATTTGGTGTAGGAGTTTGGAAGCATATAAGAAGAGGGAGTTGTTTTCCAAGTTCATCAGATTTGAAGTTGGTGATGGCACCTGAATCAGGTTTTGGCAAGATGTTTGGTGTGGTGATCAACCTTTGAAGGAGTCTTTTCCTGTATTGTTTCGTATTGCAAGGAACAAAGAGGCTTGGGTGTGTGATCATATGCAGATTATGAATGAGGAAGCACATTGGAATGTTCCTTTTTGTCGAGCGGCTCAGGATTGGGAAGTGGAGGTGGTGGTGACTTTCTATGCGAAATTGTATGAGACTCGACGTCATGCTGGGGGAGTGGACCGTATTTGGTGGATCCCATCAAAAAGGAAGCTCTTTGAGGTACGATCCTACTTCGGGGTGCTTAATTCTTCTGCGGAGAGGGATGATGAGGGGAGTTGTTTGTTTCCATGGAAGAGTATTTGGGAGGTTAAAGTTCCGGTTAGAGTTAGCTTCTTTGCATGGACTGCTGCCCTTGGTCGGATTCTCACGGTGGATAATCTTCGGAAGAGAGGTTTAATTGTGGTGGATTGGTGTAGTATGTGCAAGCGGAGTGGGGAGTCCATTGATCATCTTCTTCTTCATTGTGATGTGGCTTGTGCATTTTGGAATGTTCTTTTCTCACTATTTGATGTGACATGGGTCATGAACGGTAAGGTTATTGATCTCCTTGCTTGTTGGAAAGGCCAAAGAGGTAATAAAATGGTGTTGGAGGTGTGGAGAATGGCCCCTTTGTGCCTTATGTGGACTATTTGGAGGGAGAGAAATTTTCGGTGTTTCAAAGATAAAGAATTGACAATGGCAGAGATTAGCACTAGGTTTCTCACAATGTTATACCAATGGGCGGGTGTTTTGAACATGTCTCAAGTTTCTTCGATGTCTCAATTTGTAGATTTGTATTCTTACTTTTCTCTTTAAAGGGGTGTCTTTGTACACTCCCTGTGTAGTTGGGTTGCGCCACTCTACGCTTTTAATGATATACTTACTTATTTATCAAAAAAAAAAAAAGGAGGGGAGTTGAACGAGTTTTGTAGAACCTACCAAGTGGGGAATACGGTGTATATCTTGCAGCTGTGAGCCAAAAATCATGGAAGATTCTTGGAAATATCAAAATATCCATCGCTAGCATTACTATTCAGGGAAGAAAATAGAAATGGAAAAATGCTCAACATATAACAAGACAATGCCAAAACTCAAAAGGCACTTCTATATACAAATCTGGATTTGACTATATTCTAGTTAACTGTATGGAATTTTGCACTGGTATTGACATAAACTCAATCAAAATAATTTGAGACAAAATATAGTATCTCAATTTATCTATAACAGACCAATATAGCAATGAGAATCACCATTACCTCTTAATCCTTAGATCTAGTTTAATTACCAGTTATCCCAAATGTTTGAACTAAAAGGAAATATGAATTTAATCATTTAATTAATATTTTAACGCTATTCTCACATCCAGGCTTAAACTCTCCCTTAATAAATGGACTCAACATATTGAATATTTAACTTAAATGAGAGGTATAATATAGAGTCAAGATTCGAAATCAAGACTATTGTTTTGATATGGGAGTATAAAAAGAGAGCGACTAGTTAGAAGGAGAAAAAAGAATAAGAAACTCAAAAAAACTAATCACTAGCGGAGCTAGCCAAGCAACTGTCCAAGTGAATAGTGTAAAGAAAAAAAAAGTGCATAAGCTCCTCTAAAGTCCTTGTGGAATCCTCAAAGCATCTTGCATTTCTTTCGCTCCATAAACACCACATAAGACATAAAGGAATCATCTTCCACACAACCGCACTTCGAGAGCGCCCTCCCGTCCACCAACAAGCATCAAATCCTCCACCTTGCAAGGCATAACCCAATGCAACCCGAACCGACTAAAGATGGCATGCCTTAGTGCACGTGCAACCTCACAATGAAGAAGCAAATGATCAACTGACTCTCCATCCGACATACACAAACAACATCAATTTATCACCACGATCTGTCTTTTTCTTAGATTATCCAAAGTTAGGATATTCCCTAGTATTGCCGTCCATGCAAAGAAAGCCACTCTCGAAGGTGCCTTTGTTCGCCAAATACTCTTCCATGGGAAAGGGCTAGACACTATAGAGGCAATTCTCTTATATCTAACATCAAACTTTCCTTTACACAAAGGAGCCCACCACAACTTGTCTTCCCCTTCTCTCCGCAACTTTTGGGAGTACAATAACGAATAGAAAGAGGCTAGGACTTCCACTTCCTAATCGTGAACCAAACATAAAAAACTAACAATCCACTAAATAGAACCACTTGAACGATCCACGTTGTCAGCAATGGAAGCATCCTTTACGCTAGCTATATTATAAAGACCTGGAAAAGCATCCTTAAGTGTCACCTCTCCACACCACACATCCTCCCATAATTTGATCTTGGACCCATCTCCAGGATCAAGCCCTGTGTGGCTAAAGAACACGCGCCACTCCCAACTAATATACCTCCAAAGCCCTACTCCATGCGACAGTGAAGTGTCACGGACCACAAATCACCCCATATTGAACCATACTTGGCCTCTATCACTGTTCTCCACCATGCCTCTCGCTCCTGTACATAACGCCACAACCACTTCCCTAATAAAGCTTGGTTGAACATTCTCAAATTCCATATTCCTAGTTCATCCTTAGAAATGGGAGTACATACCTTGGACCAGCTAACCAAATGGAATTTAAAGTCTTCACTAATCCCTCACCATAAGAAAGCACGTTGTATCTTCTCTATATGCTTCGCTACTGATGCATGAATGGGAAACAGGGACAAGAAGTAGGTAGGAAGGTTTGATAGAGTGCTTTTGATGAGGGTAACTCTCCCACCCTTGGAGAGGTACAATCTTTTTCCAGCTACCTAGTTGACAATCGATCTTCTCTACAACCTCATCCCATATAGACTTTGCCTAAAATGAAGCCCCAAATATTTCAACGATAAGGAAGCTGTTCCACGACCCAAAATACTAGTCAATTCACCCGCATTGTCCGTTGTGCCTACTAGGACCAAAACTGATTTAGCCATATTCACCTTTAACCCCGAAACAGCTTTGAAGCATACTAAAAGGGCGCCAATGGATCAAACTATATTAGAATCCGCCCCACAAAACACCAAGGTATCATCTGCAAATAGTAAATGAGAAATGTTGACCCACTCCGATAATCTAGCTCTCACTGAAAATCCTGTGATAAAACCACTTTCAATAGAGGCATTGATCATTTTGCTGAATGCCTCCATCACAATGACAAAAAGAAAGGAAGAAAGAGGATCACCCTGCCTCACCCATCGAGAACTTCTTAAGAAACCCAAAGGAGTGACATTTATCAGCACAGAGAATCGGACTGATGATATACAATGTGCTATCCAAGAGCACCATTTCTCCCTAAACCCACACCACCTCAGAAGATACAACATGAACTTCCAATCCATATGATCATAAACCTTTTCCATATCTAATTTGCACAACATACCTGGTTCACCAGCTTTTATGCGACTCTCTAAACATTCACTTGCAATAAGAACCGAGTCCAGAATTTGCCTTCCTTTGACAAAAGCATTTTGTGGCTTAGTGATTACCTTGTCCATAACTCTCCTCATCCTACTCGCAAGAACTTTGGCGATAATCTTATAAATCCCACTTACAAGGTTGATTGGCCGAAACTCTTTTAGCTTGGATGCCCCAGAAACCTTTGGAATGAGAGAAATAAACGTAGCATTAAGGCTTTTCTTGAATTTACCTCGAGCATAAAAATCTGAAAATACCGCCATGATATCCTCCTTTATCACTAGCCAATAGTCTTGAAAGAAAGCCATAGAAAAGCCATCCAGTCCCGAAGCCTTGTCTCTATTCATCCCTTTGACAACCTCTAGAACCTCCCTTTCCTCAAACAGAGTTTCCAGCCTAACCGCCTCACTTGCATCCAAAGAGTCAAAACCAAGATTGTCCAGCCTTGGTCTCCAATTGTAACGTTCTGTGAACAAGGACTCATAAAATCTTACAGCATGATTCCTGATATTGGCTTGATTGGATGTAACTACTCCATTAATAGACAAAGACTCAATGGAATTATTTCTTCTATTTGCATTGGCAATCCGATGGAAAAACTTAGTACACTTATCTCCCTCCTTCAACCAACGGATCCTGGATTTTTGTCTCAAGCTGATTTCTTCTTTTGATGCCATATTAAATCATTAAATAATTCCTAAAAACTTAAGCTTGTAGAAAAATGTAAATTTAATTATTTAATTAATATTTAACAATTGTAAATCAATTGATATAAAATTACCAAGTTTCAGGGGACAATATCTGACAAAATTAAATATAAAACCAAACTAGAGGCAATTGTAGGTTCTGGTTACAAAGGGATGCATTGACCACCGAAAAGCTATAACATTACGGTTTCATTCATACCAAGCCAAGAGCTATAGTATATGCAAGAATTACCTGGCACATTAGATGAAACTCTCCTTCCTCAGGATGAATGCCAAAATCTCCAGAAGCTTCTAAAGGAACACTGCCAAACCAGCCGCTTCCATTGTGTACAAATATTCGTTGACCACGGAAACATAAACTTGCTGAAATATCCTGCATTGGAAACATGTAGGATACATCATAATATGTTAAAACTTGCTAAAAGAATCAGTTTTCGAATTCAAATGCAGTATAATGGTACCAAATGTAATCAGTATAAGCTTGAAGCATGGCATGGCATGAACAATCATAACGACAACTGTGAAGCAACTAAATCTGGTCAAACTTAGACTGAAACAAATATAAAGAAATCAATGTGCTGTTAAAGCGTAGTAGGAAGATTATAAACAACTTAACAAAGATTACTAGGCCTGGGTTGGAAGAGCAGTACATCCATTTATTTCTTAAACCCAAGGCCATTTGTCTTTTATCCCAGCACCAACTGTAGATTTACATGAGCTTCCTCTAGTTTCTGTATTACCTAAACTGCACCAGCTATAAATGATAGTCATTGGTCTTCATTGAATATGTCAAACGCATCTTAGCCAATTTCTTCTCATTGTCCTGGGTCAGAGCACTTATGGGGTATCTGTTGAAATGCTAAAACATTTCTTCTACTTCTTTTTTTTTTTTTTTTTTTTTTTTAATGCTAAAACATTTCTTGTTCTAACCTTCATATAAAAGAGAGATCTGAATCTAAAAATCAAGCCTAAAATAGAAACAATCTAAATTACCAAACAAGAACAATGAAAAAAGAATTGACATTGAAATGCTCATTCCTAAATTAAAAAGTAAAAAATAAAAACCCTTTTAAATTCGTGTAGAATCTAAACCTAAGCCCAAGAGTAAGTCAAATACTCTTCCACACAAGGGGAATGCCACAATCTCAAATCCTGCTATTTACCAACGAAGTACCTCAAAAGGGAAGTTTAACACTAAAAATGGCTGGACAATTTAATCAGAAAAGCAACAACAGCAATATATATATATATATATATAATATAAGTAATCAGAGAAGCAAAAATGGCAGGATACTGTCAGTTTTTATTCTACTATGGACTGCAAAATATATATTCCAGCCCAAAAAATGAAGGAAACTCTCTATTGACAGCTCAATCTTCACAGCAAAAACCATTCCAATTCTGCTTAAAAATCTATTCAGGTGATCAAAAGACCCTCCCTTTTTCAGTATATGAGATTTGGACAAAAGTATATCATCTCATTTAATCATCCTCGTTAAAATTTCTCCAAATTTAATCAACACATATGAAATGAAATAACCAAGAGTATCCTTAAGAGTTTACTGCTGACTCCAAATCCACAGGCACTCTTGAAAACCCAAACCACAAAAGCTACAAATTCAATGACAAAATCCAACCAGTACTTAAAAGCTGTGAAATGGCACCACATCCACCTAGTAAAAAAGTACACTTAATCTCACCAAATGGCTTGTACTTCCTGATATATAAAATTACAAAAGATATAGTGCTTCATGCCACAACATCAATAAACTGAACATCACCTCCAAGCACCCATGAAAGTCCTACGCACCAACAGTTCACCTAAAAATCAAATCATCAATAGCATAAAATGCGTAGATAACATGCTAAAAGACACATGATACTTTTAAAAACTAGATTAGAACAATTTTCCTACAACCTAAATTGTTGGAAATTTCTATCCTTGTTGGAAATTTTATGGTCGGCCCACTTGAGGATGGAGTGCTCCCATCTAATCAAAGTCCCATACATATACGTCTAAGGCTTTTGAGAGTACTTCTACTGTCTCCATGGAGGTCATACAACGTTTGATGGCCCAACTTGCTGCCTCCCTCACCACTTATGTCAACTCTTAGCACATTCAGGTATAACTATGAGTGTCAAGTGCCCTTAATGCCACCCTTGCCTTCAATCCTTGGACCATCAATTCTGGAACAACTAATTAATTATATGACAAATACTTCTAATCTTTTTTTTTTTGGATAAATAAGTAATAATATCATTAAAAGCGTATAGGGGCGCAACCCTAGTACACAAGAAGTATACAAAGAAATCCACCCCTACAAAGTTAAAAGGAAGAACACACTAACAAGCAACAAAGAGATGCTAAAACTATGATATACTGGAACTTTGCAAAATCATCTCTGACAAGAAGAGGCAGGCATTTGACAACAAAAGAAACTAGGACATACCGAAAATGATGATGGAGCATCAAATATGTGAAAGGCCAATCCCGTCACGTCAAGTTGCCCATGAAGATTAGGAAACAATTCTCCCCTTGACATGCACAAGTGAACCTGAAATCAGAACATGTAGATGTGATCCACAATAGTTTCCCAAATTAGACCAGAATATGGGAGAAAATGCAATCTTCGTCATTGAATGAATCACCAACTATATCAACTTTATTGAGAAAGTGAATAAGGTAACCAAACAAATATCCTTGTTGAAGTAAATCTAAATTTTCTCTTTCCTGTTACCCAATAAAAAATAGATGGCCAAATTACAATTTCAAGCTATCTAACATCTTAGTACTACTTCAAGGAAGATAATTATGAACCTCTCTACAGCATATGTGGTACCATCCAAAAAGAATTTGCATGTTTCTTAAACATCAAAATTTGAACTAATACACTGAAATGAGAATTATCTCTTGCAGGCTATCTCGTAATAACTATTCTATCTCTAAAAAAGAAGAGATGAACTATAGTGGCTGGCTACTTATTAAGAAGAAGGAAAAAAGGTCCAAAAATCTCATGTCCCAAATAACCAACATAAAACATATATTCCCTCTGGTCCACAACAAATGGAGTGATTTCTTTTTTGAGCTATGTAAAAATATATGAAAGTTTCAGAAAATGAAAGCATTTATCCATTTAATTCCCATATTACCCTTAAATTTTAACCCACCTTTCTTGACCCACCTGAAGGCTTTAGGAAGATTGTCATGTGTCTTTTGTTTTTTAACTAAAATGTGTGTTGTATACAAATTCTCATCTATTATAGAACATACAGAATAATGCTTAGCTTTAGTAGACTTCAGTTGTCCAAGAGACAGACTACTTATTAGCATATACATGTTTTAAAACATTTCACTCGAATTAAAATCGAACAAGAAATTGGCGCTTTATCTTTTGATAAGAATCATTTTTTTATTGAGTTGAGAAGTCATTTTCAGCTCCAAAGGGTGTCTCCTAATTATAGCCCAATTATATGGTATTTGAAAGTGGAACAATCACTCCCCATCAAACCCCTAAAAGCATGCCTTTGAGAAGCAAACATGTGAAGACAAAGATTGCCCCATCTTTTCTCTTTGACTAAAACCCAAAAACCACTTGGAAGCATTCAAAGAGCTTCAACAAATTTTCTCAACATACTAAAGTCCAAATTAAGGGGGGAATTAGAAAACCCATAACAAAAGACTAAATGCCAAAGCAGCTGTTAGACTTTAGAATGGGATACATGTAAAGGGTTCTAATACAGATACAATAAGAGGTCTAAATTTGACATATATCCTCATTTGATATTGGAACATGGAAAAGAGAAGAATTAGAAGGAAGTTAGAGAAGCACCTCGCCGCTTGCCCTTCCTTTAGACCAGAAGATTGGAATCTCTAAAATCCTTTCAAAAAGCTGCACAAAAAGACAAGCAGGCACAAGGCACATAAATAAACCATTCAACCAAAAGGCATATAGCAGAGTGTTGGCAGTTTTGACTACATTGTATACCTTACCGGAGCAAAGAAGTTGGCAACTTTTAAGTTGGCATGCCATTTCTGCTCAAGAGTGTCAACGAAAACATCTGCGGACAACCAGCCTCCATCTTCAGACAATACATCTGATTTCCACATCATACAGTTGCCACTCAGTTGAACGTGCACACAGCCATAGTGATTTTGAAACCTCACATGTCCATTGACGTTCTCCATCTCTCTATATGTAACCATAAGTGACTTCAATTATTGCATAATTGCAGAATTTTGTTATTACACATAATCAATTTCATTTCATTTTCTAGCAGACAATATCATCCATAATCACTTCTATTCTAATCAAGCTACAAATACACTCAAATGAACCATGATTCTAAGTTCAAAAATTAAATTCAGAAATTTCAATCATTAAACATCTAGACCTTCTGATGGGAGCTTCGTTTAAGGCCAAATTTATATGGGGTGGCATTAATTTTTTATTTATTTTTTGATAAGTAATGTTGTATATATCAAAAAGTGTAGAAGGTGTGCAACCCTAATACACAGGGAGTATACTAGAGAATGCCTAAGACGAAAGATAAAACAGAACAAGGAAATACGAAAAGTTGATAACTAGTGAAGCTAAATCAGCAGTTGTCCAAATATAGAGGGAAAAAAAGAAAAGAAAAAAGACTTGAGCTCCTCTAAGGCCCTCTCTTGATTATCGAAGTTCCTATCATTTCTTTCCCTCCATAGGCTACACATAAGGCAAAGAGGCACCATCTTCTAGACAGTAGCACTCCGAGGTTATCCCCCAACCACTAGCAGGCAAACAAATCCGCCATTCTATTAGGCATAACCCAGGAAAGTCCATAGCGACTAAAGATGGCGTTACATAAGGCGTTGGCGACCTCGCAATGGAAAAGGAGATGATTGACGGATTCCCCATTCAATTTACATACACAACACTGATTTATCACGATAAGTTGTTTCCTGAGATTGTTCACGGTAAGAATCTTCCCTAAAACCGCTGACCATGCGAAGAAGGCCACTTTTGAGGGAGCCTTGGTCCGCCAAATACTCTTCCAAGGGAAAGAGTGTGCTAGGATCTTGTAAAAAGATCTAACATCAAAGATCCCTTTGCAAGACGGGACCACTAAAGCTTGTCCCCCCTCCTGTTCTTTCTCTGAAAGAATACAATAGAGAATAGAAAGAGGCCAAAATATCCACTTTCCAATCATGAACCAAACAGACAAAGCTAATATTCCACTGAAGGGTACCACTCAAATAATCCATATTAGTAGCCACATGCGCATCCTTCATAGAAGCAATGTTATATAGAACTGGAAAAGCTACCTTGGGCTTGCCTCGCCGCACCACACATCCTCCCAAAATCTAATCTTCGACCCATAACCCAGGTCAAATCTGGTGTGACTTGAAAAGAACCGCCACCCCCTTTTGATGTACTTCCAAAGCCCCACCCCATACTACCCCGAGGAATCAATAGAGCACCACCCGCCCCAATTGCAGCCATATTTGGAGTCCACGACAGCTTTCCACCAAGCCTTGTTTTTGTTCGCGTAACGCCACAACCATTTCCCTAAGAAAGCTTGATTAGACAATCTCAAGTTGTGAATCCCTACGCCTCCTTTAGAGATAGGAGATCAAACTTTGGACCAACTAACCAGGTGATATTTAAATTCTTCACCTAATCCACCCCATGGGAAATCTCGTTGGAACTTCTCTATGCGATTTGTCACTACGGCATTGATGGGAAAAAGAGACAAGAAGTACATGGGTAAGTTGGAAAGAGTGCTTTTAATGAGGGTAACCCTACCTCCCTTGGACAATGCACTCTTTTCCAACTAGCCAATTGACACTCAATTTTTTCCACAATGTCGTTCTATATATACTTGATCTTAAAATGAGCCCCAAGGGGAAGGCCAAGATACTTCAAAGGTAGAGAAGGACGTCTCGCATCCTAGGATGCCAACTAGCTCAACCACATTATCCATATTGCCCACAGGAACCAACACTGACTTCTAAACCAAAAACAGCTTTGAAACAAATGAGCAGCACTCGCAAGGAGCAAATATGGTCAGAATTAGCCCCACAAAAAACCAATGTTTCATCCGCAAATAGCAAGATATGTTGACCGTCTCGAAGAGTCCAGACTCCACGGAAAAATCTAAGAGAGAGCCATGATGAATAGTAGCAAAAATCATTCTACTAAGATCCTTCATAACAATAATGAACAGAAAGGAGGACATGGGATCTCCCTACCTAACCCCACAAGAGCTACCAAAGAAACTAGAAGGAGAGCTATTAATCAAAATGGAAACACACCAACAAAATACAATGTGCTATCCAAGAGCACCATTTCTCTCCAAAACCACATATTTTTAGCAAATATAGCAATAACTTCCAATTGATGTGGTCATTGGCCTTCTCCATCCAACTTGCAAAGCACCCCTGGTTCTCCAGAATTGATACGACTGTCCAAACATTCATTAGTTAAAAGAACCGAATCCAGGATTTGCTTACCTTTAACAAAAGCATTCTGAGGCTTGGAAATGATCTTCTCCACAATCCTCCTCATCCTATTGGCAAGAACTTATTGAGAAGATTGAGCATTGTTTGGCTCGATGGAAGAGGATGCATTTGTCAAAGGGTGAGAGGGTGACCTTGATTAAAAGTACTTCATCTAATCTGTCTACTTACTTCATGTCTCTTTTTCCCCTTTCGGTTGGTGTTGCCAACCACATAGTGCAGTGGCAGTTTTTATGGGGTGGTATTGGTAATGAGTTCGAATTCCATTAGGTTAATTGGTCTAAAGCATGTGCTCCAACCTCTGGAGGAGGGTTGGGTTCCATAATTTACTTTTGTTCAACCGAGCTCTTTTGGGAAAGTGGCTTTGGCATCATGTTCATGAAAGATAGGCCTTTTGGATAGTGGTTATGGATTCAAAATATGGTAGAGCGTGGGGTAGGTGGTGTTCAAATGAGGTCAATAAGTCATATGGGGGTACTGCTTTGGAAGAATATCAAGAGGGGCTCAAGGGAGTTTTCTAGTCATACTAGATTTGAGGTCAGTAATTTTGACATGATGTGTGGTGTGGAGCATGCCCTCAAGGCAGCTTTTCTAGATTTGTTTAGTTTGTCTCATTGTAAGGATGCTTATATGTGGAATAGATCATTTTGAGTTCTCTAGTGACTCTCATCAATATTCATTTTCTCAATGCGGCTCATGATTAGGAGGTGGATTTCTTTACCTCGTTATTCAATTTGTTATACTCCTTTAGATTGAGACAAGGAGGTGTAGACAAGCTTTGTTGGGTACCTTCCAAGAGAGGGTTGTTTGATATTAAATCATACTATAATGTCCTTGTCCCCTATGATTACACTCATTTACCTTGGAGGAGCATTTGGTGGAATAAGGTTCCCTTGAGAGTGGTGTCCTTTGCTTGTTCGCCTGCCTTAGAGAAGATACTAACCATGGATAATCTTAGAAAGCGGCATGCCATTGTGGTTGATTGGTCTTGTATGTATAAGAAGAGTAGGGAATCAGTGGACCACCTTTTACTCCATTATGAGACGGCTAGTGCCCTACAAAATACCATCTTCAGCCTTGAAGGGTGGTTGGCTTGGGTTATGCCTAGTCGAGTGATGGGCCTTTTCGCTTGCTGGAAAGGGCATTTTGGTAGGCTTCGGAATGCCGCCATGTGGAAGATGTTCCATCTTAACTTATGTGGTGTCTTTCGAGGGAAAGAAATTATTGGAGTTTTAAAGACCGCGAGCCAACAGTGGTGGAATTAAAGGGATTTTTTTTTTCAAGACTCTTTATCATTGGACAGCTGCATTTGACATAAATATTTCTAGTTTCCATGTTTTTCTTGATCTTTTTTCTTCTTCTAGCTAGGTGTTTCTCTAATATACTTCGTATGTACTTGTATTGCACCTTTTCCACCTTTTAATAAATTGCGTTTACTTATCCAAAAAAAAAAAAAAAACTAACCCAAGTTCCACATACAAACCACTGAAGTAAGACTGTACAAGTTTAAAACCCATAATCAACTATTTTGGTGCTAGGAACAAGCAATACACATACAAATGCACACCCACATGTATACATATGGCAACAAATTATCTAGAAGAAATCTGCACAACCCCACACAACCAAATAGCACTAATTATTTCAATGCCCATTTGGAAATATTGTAACACTTCACCAGTTTTTTAACATCAATAAATATGAGAAGCACGATGAGTTTGCTGTCAGCTTAATGTAAAGCAGATATAAATAGGTTTAAGTCAATCTGTGGGACAAGTGCCTCTTAATAAAACCTACCAAAGCCAAGAAAAATGTCTGGATTAAAGCATCCTACAACTGTTCCCATCAATTCTAAATCATTTAAAAAATTTCATTACAAAGGCCAAGCTGTAAGAAAATTCTATAATTTATAGTGCTCTCCCAGTTTATAACTTGTTTCATCAATCTCTTACATCAAAGGCCAAGGCCAAAGACCATCTGGATTTAAGCGCTGAAACCTTTGGAAGTGATTTAACTATAAATGATCACAAATAGATTGCAGATGGATCTTCTGGCCAGCGTGAAAACATAAACGGACCTTCATCACCCAAATTGGTTCATTAGAAAGAGACATGTTTTCTTGTCATCCATCTCATATGGGAACCACATATTTGATTTCAGCTTGGACAATGCAATGATTATCAGTATTCTAATAAACATGACTATTCTAGCTTTCAGCTAACATGTAAATTGGTTCCAATATCAGTTGATTAAAGCTTCTCATTTTCCTTTTTCTTTTCTTTTCTTTTCTTTTTTTTTTTTTTAATAACTTCCCATACTTTTTGAACTAGAATGTTCATGTAGGGCCACTGATTAAAACAGTCCGACCAGGAATCAGCCTCTTAAGAATTCAATGGAAATAGTGAAAATACAAGGAATTGGGTTCAATAAAGGCAAAGCAAAAAAGCACCAGTATAAATTGTTTAGTGACCTAAGCCAGTGAAAAGGTTATCTTACATTTGAAAACAAATTAGGCATAAATACAATAGAGGTGGCCCTCACCTAGGCTCCCTGTCACCATATGCAAGTAGCATCAGCGTTCCGCCTTTGAAATGGACAGAATCCAGTGTTACGGGAAGCATCTTCTGAATTCCTTCATTCTGCACAACATCTAACCCATCATCAAGTTCTGCAACAAAATCTTCCACCTTAAGACCCATGCCCGACTTCAGAGATTTCAAGGGGCCAATGAGAAGATAGGTTAACAGCTCCCCCACATTCCTAGGGAAAGATGGCAAACATGATTGTAGGCTTAGGGGCCAAATGGGAACAGGAAGGTACTTTGAAAGCCAAGGCTCAAGCTTTCCCAAAGTAGAAGTTTCAGGTGTATGACCTCTTGGACTCCCGAACATCTCATCATGAACACATAAACCTTCATTTTTAACATTACAATTATCAGTGTTAGCAGCTCCTGCAACATCTTCTATTGATGGCAAATTTTCACCGATTTTCTGATCTCTTACAGTCACTGGAGATAGATTGTGAACAAAATTACCATTTTTACCTACAGTACAGTCCTTGATTTCAGAATCTCCGAATTGTTTTGCATTCTGAGTATCAACTGTTAAAATATCTTCACGACCTCCCATCAAATTAGTGTCAGCATGACTAGCAACCTTACTTTTCACCAAAAGTGAGTCAAGGTTCATAACATCATAATCTCGAGATGCCTCTGAAAGTTCAGCAGATTTCCCATTTGATAGACCCTGGAAGTATGCAGCTGCTGCTAATGCACTACGCTCAAGAATTCTTCTTTTGGCAGAAACACCAGAAGCAGAAATGTCAATTCCACTAGCCTTCCTCTTGAATTTGTATTTTTTAGGTCCTTTCATCACTCTAGACCAGAATTTAAGCCCTAAACCAGGAATCTTTATACCAAATGATTTCTCCAAATCTGCATGCTTCATATCATAATCAACTCCTGTGTCCATGCAGTGATGATCCCTCCAGTGCATCTTCTCATCCATGCATAAGAAAGACTTGGAGTCCGTTAATTCTGTTGAATGAATTGCATCCTCTTTTATAGCATCAACTTCGGATGCAATCAGACTTTTCTCAGAAACAATGTAACCCATCTTTGCAGCTTCGCTAGCTGCATCATCCCTTTCCCTTTCCCAGCGAGCAGATGCTTCCTCTCTAGCAACCCTCCTGGTTTTTGTACGATAATCAATCCCTTCTTCAGTTGAGAGGTGCCTCTGTAGACTACCTTCAGATGAGGGTATCCCTAACCAACTGTAATCCTTCTTTTGCACAACAAAGAGACTTGGGTGGGACAAAACCGCATCAATTACAATCTTCCCCCTCCTCAGACTTGCAAAAGGAAGAACACGAAGTTTCACAGTGGGGACCTCACCACAAGTAAACTCTTCTTTATGAGGTCCAAATGAACACGACTCCAACGTAATGCTCAACGGCGAAATCCTTCGGACCTTACCAAAATCAAGCTCACGCTGAATATGTTCACTGAGTGCTGAACAAACAGAGGGCAAAAGCTTCGTTTCTATAAAACCCCTGGCTTTTGTTTGCCCATACCATACCAATAGGCATACCCCAGATATCACAGCCACAAGCACAGAACACCTAACTAAAAGTAACCCCTCTTCCCACAAGGGGCTCAATGACCTAATTAGTGCCTTGCTTCGAGAAAAGGGCTCTTTAACACATTCCACCTTCAACCCATTTTTTGACCGAAGGGCTCTCCTCAATAACTCTACATTTTGCCCACAAAAATTAGAAAACCTAATCACCTGAGCTATCCAAGGATCCTGTTTAGCACATGTACACCTGCGAAAGGCCCTTTTCACAGGCTGTCCTCTACTGCTCAGATAAACAAACTTTCCTCTGTTTCTACCATTTGAAGAGCCACCAAGCGAAGTCCCAAGAAATGGGCAATGGAGTTTTACACTCATTATCTCCCTTCAAATATATAACTCCACCAAACGGCGCCTCATCCGTCGGGGACCAAGAACCAGCTCTCAGTCCCCCCCTAAACAATTCATAGCATAACAAAGCGGCCAAGCATTCAAACCCCTAACAAAAGTAGCAAACCACTTCCAGTTAAACCTTACACAAGGAAAAAGACTAAGCAATAATCACATAAATGATTGCCAAGAAAATTGAAAAAACAAAACAAAAAGAAAATAAAACTAGAAAAACATTGAATCGTAAACATTACGTTGCTCTTGAACGTAAAACAACCTCAACTTTTATTAACAAACACACACACACACACGCACACAAAAAAAGGCAAAAGAACAACGAAAACATATTCAAACCGATTCTTTCATGCGTTTTCTTTTCTGAGCAGCCAAACAAGTGTAAAATAATATATATATATATATATATATATATATATATATAGGCCTGAAGACGTTGAATAGATAGATTTGTGATATTTATTTACGTATTACACGTAGAATGGGAAATGGAATCGGAGGAGAAGATTAGAACCTGAAGCGGAAGAATTGAGCATTTTCCCGAAGAAGGTGAAAGAAAAGGAGGAAAGAAAAGTGAGATTTTATTGCTTGGAATATGGGGCTTTGTTTCTTTTCCCTTCTCTCAGTCCCCCCCTAAACAATTCATAGCATAACAAAGCGGCCAAGCATTCAAACCCCTAACAAAAGTAGCAAACCACTTCCAGTTAAACCTTACACAAGGAAAAAGACTAAGCAATAATCACATAAATTATTGCCAAGAAAATTGAAAAAACAAAACAAAAATAAAATAAAACTAGAAAAACATTGAATCGTAAACATTACGTTGCTCTTGAACGTAAAACAACCTCAACTTTTATTAACAAACACACACACACACGCACACACACACAAAAAAAGGCAAAAGAACAACGAAAACATATTCAAACCGATTCTTTCATGCGTTTTCTTTTCTGAGCAGCCAAACAAGTGTAAAATAATATATATATATATATATATATATCTATATAGGCCTGAAGACGTTGAATAGATAGATTTGTGATATTTATTTACGTATTACACGTAGAATGGGAAATGGAATCGGAGGAGAAGATTAGAACCTGAAGCGGAAGAATTGAGCATTTTCCCGAAGAAGGTGAAAGAAAAGGAGGAAAGAAGAGTGAGATTTTATTGCTTGGAATATGGGGCTTTGTTTCTTTTCCCTTTCCCTCCGGGTACTATCTTGATTCTTTCCGCTCTCTCACTGTGAATGATATATTTCGCTTTGGCTTTCCGCTTTTGTTTTGCTTGAATTGCTTGCAGTTGGTTTTGTGTATTCGACTATACGGGGGGAAGGGTATGGGGATATCGGACCGGGTCTCATTGACGAAAATGCCACTGAGGGGAGCCTCTGAAATGACGAGAGTAACCTTATCTGAACTCGTACAGAACAACGATTGCAACTTAAGGAGCTGACCTGGTCTCTTTTTAATCAATTCTTAATTGCATAATTAAATTAAGGGTAAATATATAATAACTCCTTGGATCAATCCTTCATAATTTTTTTTTTTTTTTTTTGAAATAAAACTTTTATAAATCAAACTTGAGAATGATCCACACTAACAATTTCCAGCACAGACAAAGGAAACTTATCAAACCAAATACGTTCCCCCCAACAGATAAAGCTAATCTAGCTAAAGTATGAGCAGCCCCATTTGTCCCCCTGTTAACATGAGTAACCCTCCATGTGTTAAAATTCTGAAGAAGTGTCTTTATGTCATTTAGGACAGGTCCGTCATGCCCCATACAAAGTTCGGCACTATTGATTCCTTGGACCACCTCCTTGGCATCTCCTTCCATTTCTAAATAGATTAGTCCCAGTTGGACACCTAAAACCACCGCCTTCCAAGCTGCAAGCGATTCTGCTGTCGTCGGATTGTATATAAGATTGCAAGTAGAACAATGCATTGCTAAGACCAGCCCCTCGTGGTTCCTTGCTATAGCGCCAAGACCCACAGTGCCAGTTCTTTCGTTTACAGCAGCATCCCAATTTATTTTTACAACTCCCACAGGCGGCTTCAACCATCTCGCTTGTATCCGATTGCAGGTATTCCCCAATGTAAGATCTTCCCTTTCCGCTACTGTAGAAGCTTGATCAAATTGTTCCATCTGAAGTCGGGCAACCTGGACAAGGTTCTCTGGAGACTTGAATACACCATTGAAAACAAAATCATTTCGTCGGAACCAAATCTGTCGTAAAACAAAGACAAGCAACCGTAAATCATCAGCTGACAACCGCTCCACTAAACGCATAAGTACAGCCGAAAAATCATCTTCGACAGCCGGACTTTTCTGAATCCTCGGAGGACATGCCTTCCACACGTCTTGTGCCGCTGGGCAGCTCTATAGACTATGCCCAATCGTTTCTGGTTCCAGCTTACAAATCGGGCATTTATCATCATGGGTCACGGTTCTTTTGGAGAGATTTCCCATGGTCGGGAGTATGTTATTGCATGCCTTCCAAAGAAATAAATGTATCACTCTAGGGCATTGTAACTTCCATATAATCTGCCATAACCTCTCCTTTTGTCCTGTAGTAGAGCATTCGCCCTGTCCTACCAAGGATAACTCCTTTGCCAAATGATATGCACTTCGGACTGTGAATATTCCCTTTTTTGTGCCCGCCCATACTATTTGATCGGTTTTGCCCAAAGGACTGATGACCATATTGCATATTCGCTTTGCTTCATCTGCTGGGAATATTTCGTGTATCAACTCATAATTCCAACACTTCCTTGTGTCATCAATTAAAGCACTCACTTTGTCATTTTCTCCCAAAATTCGAACTGGTGCTTGAATTTTACCTGTGTAAGTAGAATCAATCCATTTATCCCCCCAGATTTTCACCGACTTACCGTCTCCCACCCTCCATAACATCCCAGCTTCTATTAGGTGTTTTGCTCCCCATAGACTCCTCCACACATAAGATGGATTGCTACCTAGCCGAGATGTAACAAAGGTCTCCTTTGAAAAATATTTCGATTTTAATACTTGAGTAACTAAACTGTCAGGATTAAGCATTATCCTCCACCCTTGCTTTGCTAACAACGCCAAATTGAAAGGCTCCAAATCTCTGTAACCCAGACCCCCTCGTTTTTTTGCCAAGCCCATCTTACTCCACTTTAACCAAGCGATCTTTGAATCATTTTTTTGATGGCCCCACCAGAATTTAGAAAACAAAGTGTTAATCCCCTGGCACAGAGCTTTTGGCAGTTTGAACACACTCATGGTGTAAGTTGGAATAGCCTGTAGCACTGACTTTAATAATACTTCTTTCCCTGCATGAGTCAGAAACTTCTCTTTCCACCCGTTTATTCTTTCCCAAATGCGCCCTTTTATAGATGAAAAGGATGCCATTCGGGACTTTCCCACCATTGATGGTAATCCTAAATACTTCTCAAAACAATTGGTTGGGGTCACCCCCACCAAGTTGCCTAAAAGTTCCTTCACTGCCTGTGGTGTGTTCTTGCTAAAAAATAATGAGGTCTTCTCCCTATTTAATTTTTGTCCTGAAGCCCTTTCATATAACTCCAGAACTTTTTGGATATTTTCCCATTCTTGCACACTGGCCTTGCAAAAGAGGACACTATCATCTGCAAAGAAGAGATGGTTGATCTTAGGTCCTCTTCTGGCAATAGCCAGACCTGTGATATGGCACTCTTGTTCTGCCTTATGTAACAGGTGACTCAATCCTTCCGCACAAAGTAGGAAAAGATATAGGGATAATGGGTCCCCTTGTCTAATCCCCCTTGTAGGACGAATATTTCCGTAAGGTTTCCCATTTATCAAAATCGAATAATTGACAGTTTGGACACATTTCATGACCAGGCGGATCCATTGTTCTGAAAAACCAATTTTCCTCATAATGGCTTCTAAAAAATTCCACTCCACCCGGTCATATGCTTTGCTCATATCTAACTTTAACGCCATGAACCCCTGTTTCCCCTTTAACCGAGTAGCCATGGTATGAAATGCCTCAAAGGCCACTATAATGTTATCAGTTATATGCCTACCCGGAATAAATGCACTTTGGTTAAAGGATATAATGTGAGGTAAAACTGTTTTCAACCGGTTTGCCAACATTTTTGCAATAATCTTATACAATACATTACATAGACTTATTGGCCGGAAATCAGTAACACTGACCGGACTTTTCAATTTTGGAATCAAAGCAATATATGTTTCATTCAAAGTGTTATAAAAAATTCCATAATTCAAAAATTCAAATGCAGTTTTACATACCTCATCTCTGACTATGGTCCATGATCGTTGGAAGAATCCAGCACTAAATCCGTCAGGTCCTGGTGATTTCATAGGCTGCATCTGCTGCAAAGCTTCATCAACCTCTATTTTAGTGAATGCACGTCCCAAAGCCTGGTTCATCTCTGTCGTCACACGATTCTCCATACCTGCTAAACACTCCTCAAGCCCAATTGTATCTCCCGTTGTGAACAATTCCTGAAAGTGTTCCAAAAAAACTTTTGGGATATCGCTATAAGTCTGCCATTCCCGACCTACTGTGTCACGAATTCTTTTAATACGGTTTGTTCGTCGACGTTGGTTTGCCCAAGCATGGAAATATTGAGTATTTCGATCTCCATTTTTATACCAGTTTTGCTTCGCTCGTTGCTTCCAACGTAAATCCTCCTGTTCCAATAGCTTCTCAATTTCTCCTTGTAATGCCTAAGTTTTTTTTTTTTTTTCAAAATTTACTCCCTGGGTTATTTAAAACTACAATAAAATTCATGCTGTCACTTTTTTCGAACGGCTATTTACTGGGATAAAACGCACCGTTTTGGGAGATGCCACGTTAGACGCGCTATCCAAGTAGGATCCAAAACGCACCGTTTTGGCACTAGCCAAAACCGTGCATTTGGCTTAAACTTGGGGGTTTTTCTTAAGGCCCCTAGCCCACTCGTGCGAGGCAGGGACTCAAGCGACCTAACCCCCCAAGCCCATCTCCCCCGACATCGACCCACCGACGCATCGACCCAGACTCCAGCGCACCCACCGCCAACACAAACCGTACCGACGGTCTACCCACGACTGCAATTCAGGCGCTCCATCAGCAGCATGTATTCCGGCAACTAGGGCTCCATTTTTCCAATTTTTTTTTTTAAAAAAAAAAAACAAAAAAAAATCGAATCCAAGCAAGTATCTCCAAAATTTCTTTAGGGGTTTTGTTGTTTGAAATGTATAGAAGGTTTTTATTGTAGTTTTGGTTAGTTGTTGGTTGATTTTGAAGTTGTGACAAAACCCCACACGCTGTGTTGCTTTTTATCCTTCTTTGAATTTATAGACTTTAACCCATGACAGAATAGGATTTTCAATGATGCACTCTAGTTAAAAAGGATTGGTAGTGGGTTTTGGGGTAGCCCTGGAAACCGACAGTTGTGGCCCCGAATACTGATGAAATTTGTTTGTAATGCTATTTTTTAGTGGTCTACTGGTGGGTGTTGTGAACTTTTTATCCGCTAATTACAAGGCATTCATAGTTAAATTTTATTGCATAAAGAACTAAACAAATTGCTTATTATTGATCTATAATTGATTGTTTTGAAAGACTGATTTTCTGTAAGTGTATATTTTAGGGTTTAGAACGATTAGTTGTAAGCTAAAGGTGCAATTCCTTTTGCTTACCCTGTGACTTTCTACGTATGGGGACATAGTAATTTTCTTTTTCTTTCTTTTTGGGAATAGTGGGTTTTGTGATAAATACAATTGAAATTCTATAGGCTAACAAGTTAGAATGGTGTGCTTTTAGAACATACATCTCAATTAATTTTGTTGGATGAATTAATTGCAAACCTCTGTAAGCACTAAATTTCTAGTTTTAATTTCCCATATCCTTGTGAAAATAAATAGTTGCTATATATACCATTTATTTGGTAAACTTAATTTAGGGTTCCAAATTTCGAAAAAGGGAAATATACCATTTATTAGTTTAGAAAAGAAAAGAAGGAATAAATGACTTATGGTGTTCATTATCGATCACAGTTTTATAAGCATGGGAATTCATTGAATATTGATTGAGATGAGAAATTGTTATTTTATGAATTTTATTATTATCTCCCACATCAGTTGTATATTGTTAGGTCTCGGTAATAAGATAAGCAGAATGAAGAAAATTATTAGTGAAGCAAACAATGAATACGAATTCTACACTAAGAAGCTAAAAAAGGTTTGTAATATTTACCTTAGTTAAACCCATAAGATATTTATTTTGGTTTGCTGCTAATGAGTTAGGGTTTTATTGTAAAATGAACAGTCATCGTCGTCTGCATCTGTAGTATCTCGGTTAAAGAGGATATGAAACTTATGCAATATAGATGCGGCCTTACAACCCCAATTATAACATACACGACTATTAGAAATCCTGGGAGGTGATTTTATGGTTATGCTATGTATGACCATAAAAATGTATTCTAATTTGGCTAATTTGGTGTTGACTTATGGTTTTTAAATCCTAATTGTATGTAAATATTTGAAGTTGTCATTTTTTTTTTGTCTTATGATAGAAAGTTGGACAATGTCGTTTTTTCCAATGGTATGACAACGAAACTTATGCGCACGGAAGGGAGGTCTTACCTGGGTTGTATAAACTTCACTATCTGAAGGGTGAAGTGTCATCACTTAGAGTTAGACTGAGAATCCAAACATATTTATTGGTTTTTTTGTTGGTGGTTTGTGTGTTGTTGTTTTGTCTGTTGTTGATGGATCATTGAGGCATCGAAATGACATGCTCGGGGGCATTCATATATAATTATCAATTATGTATTTCGTATCAGTAGGCCTGAATTAACAAATACTATATGACTTTTTAAATTTGTAAAATAAGTGTGTATGTTAATGGTTGTTATAATTTCAGTGTTAGCATGTTCTATTTGGTGTCCTAATTGCATGGCAATTGACCTAACACAATTTTAATAAAGGTATAAATTTGCTTATAACCCTATTTTTATTTAGTGACAACATAACAATATGACATTGAAAGTATTGAATAAGATTTTTCAACGCGATAAGATAGTGGCGGGTTCATAAAAAAAAATAATTGCATAAAATTACATTGATTTTAGTCCAATAAAATATACATACATGCATTGATGCCATTGTATATTACATTCAATATAAATGAACATAACATATTGTTCTAAACCCTATTACAACATCATCAAATAATAATGGCACATTACACAAAAGTAACAAAGGAGGCTGTAACAAAAGCGCCATTATTGTAAGGCATTGTGGCGTATGGTCAAAAATCACCCACTTAAGCAAAAACACCAACATTGTCATTGCGTTGGTCACGCAACATAAAAACACCAACTAGTCATGCAACATACAAATCAGATGTGAATAACATATTGTCAAGTTATGGGCCCAACCCCACATGGATATAACCAAAAAAAAAAAATGTTAATGAAAACACATCATTGTGTTACACTAAATGTTCGGCTTCTTCGTACACGCGATGATCCTTGCCAAGTTATGGGCCCAAACCCACGTGGATATAACAAAAAAAATATGTTAATGAAAACACATAATTGTGTTACACTAAATGTTCGGCTCCTTCGTATATGCGATGATCCCGCATTTCCTTCCGCTTGCAGTTCATGAAAAGAAAAATATTATTTAGTTAACAAAAAACATAACAACAAATAATAGTTTGAGAATAATTGTGCTTCATACAATACATCTATCTTCTGCTTGTGTGGGATCAAAAACACTACTGAAAAATCAAACAATTCATTGTGCATCAAAGTGAAAAATGGAAAGAATAAGAAATTAAATCAATTTAATCTTAGAACTTAATAGATGACCAAGAGGCTCCGGTCCAAGCAAAGTGAAGTTGCACTAATGCATATAGAATTTGAAGAAATTAACTAGTTATTAATTATGTGAAATGGAGTCATCATCATCCTAATCTCCACCAAAAGTACACATCCTAATCACAATAGGGGGTAATATAGTATTCCTCTATCATAAATAGGCTTCTGAGACCATTAATTGGCAACAAGAGTATGATCAGCTGCGGTAATCAACATATATTCATCAATACCCATTGCAACACATTAAGAGCTAATTTTGGCAATAGGATCACTTGGAAATGAACCCTTAATCAAGGACATTTTATCTACTAAGAGTACTTGCATGTCTCCTGTAAACCTTTTCCCAATTTCAAATAGAAAAAAGAAAAAAAAAATCATTTTAAACAAACATAATCTAGCAAACAAATCATTAATGGCCTTAAAAAGGCCTTAAAACCATCACTCAACTATATACTATTTTTTCCCAGAAAGGCCTTAAAATCGTGTTCGTCCATTTCCATGCTTAACAAGTAGTTTGTCAACTTTGTAATTAATAAAACCCAAACACAATTCATTTATAATGAATCTAGTCAACACTTATGGATCATTTATGATAAACTCCGTCAACAAACCAAATTATGTTTTTCCTAATATATACATGTGTCGGCTTAACTAAAAAGTAATGGTTTTACCTGTGACTGTGTCGCCCGACGTGTACGAACACTTCATTGTGCCGACTCCGCTTCTGTTCCTACCTGTGGTTGAGCTTGTGATCCCTACAATGCATTAACCAAAAAATTAGGCAAAAACTCTAATCAGTATGAGTTATATATGAATATCATTTTTTTTTTCTTTTAAACTTAGAAAAAACATATATAATAATTTATACATGTGCTTTGCTGCCTAGCTGGGCTTGGCTGCCATCTTTTTTTTACTTTACTTTTTTGGCTTCCACCTCTTCCGGTCTGGATTCAAAGATTGCTTGCAACCTTTATAGTTATGTCCTAACCTTCCACAATTTTCACATTTCACTGTATATCCACTCAGGTAAGCTTGTACGGGTTAGTCGGCTCGTCTGCCTCTCTTCGCCTAGCTATCTTCGGTCTACTCGGAGCCCTTCTAACGACAGGTGGCATAATGGGACCGCATGGATCATCAGCTGGCCATGTATTTGGCCCTTCCACGCTAAAGACTCTAGGTGTATATCCTTCCATGTACTTATCTATTGTGTAACATGCATCCAAGTAGTCATCTGGCTTTTGCTTATGCATGTATATTGCAGCACAAGCATGAGGACAGGGGATCCCATTAAACTGTCACCTCCCATAAGTACATGTGTGTTGATCTAATTTGACTATGCAGCGTGCATCGTACATGTGGTCCACCTCGAACTCGAGTTCATTTTGCCAACGACTTATGCAATTCCTAGCATCACTCTTTAACATCTTCAACTTCTTCTAAATTTTTGGGCAAATGATATAATTCGTTGACTAGATACCATTCATTTTCTGTTAGAAGCGTGCCATTATTTGCCGACGAATATCTTCAAGCATGGTGAGAATGGGCTTACTCCTTTATTCTTTGATCCAGACATTGAAGCTCTCAACCAAATTATTTAACATGTCACTCTTTGTTTGACAGTTGAATACATGCCTAGACCACAATTGCTTGGCCACACCACTAAGATAAGTGTGTGCACCTTTGTCCATTTCATAAATTTTATGCATGTGGTGGTCAATGCATATATGTTGGTTGCCCGTGCAACCCCCTAAATCTCATCCTTAAAGGCTTTACCTGTGTAGCCTCTCGCTTTGCAGTTCGCATGCAAGTGTTGAATACAAAAGCAATGCTTCGCATGCAGCAATACAACGTCAACTGTTGTACCATCCCCATGTTCATGGCCAGCCATATGTACTTCATCCACCCCACCGTCCCTGTATTCATGGCCAGCCGTATGCACTTCATCCACCCCATCACCCCCTTTCGCCAACTTGTGTTTGACAAGATTCAAGCAAAAAAGTCTCATTTATCATAATTGCATGGTCCATTATATGTTCAACATATAGATGAACAACTTCAAATTTATATATTTCAATAATGTTCAAAAAATCTACAATATCTGCATCAGTATTCAAAGGTATCACTTGTTCATGTTCAGCACCGACATTATTCCAGCATTAAAAATCGTTCACGTATCCGAAATCTCGAACCAATTCTTTGAGTTTCCACATACTAAAAAAGTCAACATCATACCCCAGTACGTCATTGACGTCACCATCTACGTAGCTAAACGGCGCATGGCGCATTATCCCACCATGATGGACCTTTAGAACGACAAACATACCTGTGAACATATAAACGCGTGTAAGAAAAAAGGTGAATTACAGATTTCATGAAAAATGCATATCTGACTACTCAACAAAGACTCAACAAACACCATTATCATCAAGTTCATCACAATGAAAAAAAAAAAAAAAAAAAACCCTAAAAGATAAGATAGTAATCAAAAAATTATAAGATAGTAAACCTAAACCCTAATAATAATAATAATAAAAAGACCAAACTAAAAACACTTTTGTAGGTAACGGCAAATTCTTAAGCACAAACATAAAGGAAGACACTTTGGTTGCCCGTGCATAAGGGAGTTAATTTATTGTGAATGATTAGTGATAGTAATACCAACACAATTGTCAAAGGAGACCCAAGGACTTGTCAAAGCAAAATACATGAAACCCCAATATGGGACCACAAACCAAAGCCAACAATATATTCTCTTCTCCTAGCTACAACAAAAAACAAAACTAACCTATATATATATATTAAGGACAAAAGAATCTGCTGACAAAATCAATGTAACCCTACGGGACCACTAAAAGTCTAACACTATGCATTACACTTCAGAAATTTCAACTTCTTTCATCACCACTGTCGGTTTCCAGGGCCACCACAAAACCCACTACCAAACCTTTTTTTAACTATTAATGTCTTGTAATTAGCGGACAAAAAGTTCACAACACCCACCAGTGGACTGCTAAAAAACAGTATTACAAACAAATTTCATCACCATTCAGGACCACAACTGTCGATTTTCAGGGCCACCACAAAACCCACTACCAATCCTTTTTAACTAGAGTGCATCATTGAAAATCCTATTATGCCACGAGCTAAGTCTATAAATTTAAAGAAGGATAAAAAGCAACACAGTGTGTGGGGTTTTGTCACAACTTTAGAATCAACCAACAACCAACCAAAACTACAATAAAAACCTTCTATACATTTCAAATAACAAAACCCCTAAAGAAATTTCGAAGATACCTGCTTAGATTGGATTTTTTCCAAAAAAAAAATTTGGAAAAATGGAGCCCTCGTCGCCGGAATGCATGCCGCCGGTGGAGCGCTTGAATTGCAGTTGCGGGTGGACCGTCGATACGGTCTGTGTTGGCAGTGGGTGCGCCAGTGGTGCGCTGAAATCTGGGTCGGTGCTTCAGTGGGTCGGTGTCAGGGAGATGGGTTTGGGGGGTGAGGTCACCTGAGTCTCTGCCTCGCACGAGTGGGCTAGGGGCCTTAAGAAAAAACCCCCAAGTTTAAGCCAAACACACCGTTTTGGCTAATGCCAAAACGGTGCATTTTGGATCCTACCTGGATAGCGCGTCTACGATGCATTTTGGATCTTACCTGGACAGCACGTCTGACATGACATCTCCCAAAACGGTGCGTTTTATCCCAGTAAACGGCCGTTATAAAAAAAGTGATGGCAGAGATTTTATTGTAGTTTTCAATGACCCAAGGAGTAAATTTTTGAAAGAAAAAAAAAACTTAGGCATTTTAAAATTCTGAAGGGTTTACCCAAGGAGTTATTATATATTTACCCTTAAATTAAATAAACCCACAAAACATACTTTTCAAAACAATTAAAAATAAATAAAAAAATTTACATACACATTATGCTGTTTTTCGAGACATAATTAATCCGTTGGGACCTAAAATGCACATGAAGTTGTTGCTCAAAGAAAATCGCAAGTGGAGTTGAGTATATATTATTGGACAAAGTTTTTCTCCAAACTGGATTGGAAAAATTTCCTTCAACCTAGTATATAAAAGTAACATGTCTCTTAACATGTGAGATACATATGTTTTTTTAATAGTCGGGACAAAGTTGAAATAAATTTTAGGGAAAAATTAGCTTTAGCCTCCAAAAGTTTCAGGGGTTTTTCAATTTTAACCCCAAAGTTTAAAAATTTGCAATCCACTCCCCTAAAGTTTCAAAAACTTGCAATGTTAACCCCCCGTTAACTTTGGCCGTCAAAATGGATGGAAACCATCTCGCGTGACTTATTAGTGTTTAGACTTTCAGTTTTACCCTTAATCCAAACTATTGAATTTACGTGTTTACCCTCCCCTTTTGCCTAGACCAACCCCACCCACACGTGCTTTTGCTACTTATCCTTTTAAACTCAAACACCCACACATCAAACACATAAGCACGACAACGACCCCTGCCTTTTGGAACTCTCGTTCGTGCTCCCACTCCAACAACAGCTTTGAAGTCCATAAGCTTTTTTCGGCATTTCTCCTTTTTGACACACAGACGATTTCGGCATTTCCCCTCTTCGACACATAGACGAGGTATGCCCAAATTTCAGTGCATTTGCTTCATTGTTTATTTTAGGGTTTTGTGTAAAATTTGATTTTTTGTGGGAATATTGTTTAGGGCTGTTGTTTAGGGAAATATTAAATGCCTCAAACTATAAGTATTTATTATGGTTTAGTCTTCAATAAACATGAAGTTTTTATGCTGCAACGATTAATAGATGGGTTAACTTTGTATTGAATTGTTGTAAGCACTCGTAGCTTGGTTGGCTATCATTATGTCCACTTTATTTTCTGTTTATGTAATTAATTAAAGAATGAGAGGATCAGACGAAGCTCGTCAGCATAAGCCTAAAGCTTAGCCTGAAATAAGCTCCCTCCACTCCACTCTTTGTCTAATTATTTTGCCAAACATAAAAATAAAAAATAAAAACCAATAGAGTTAATTAGGTTTCAAAAAACCTTGGTCGCATGCATGCATGAATTAGTGCCCTTTGGTCATTTCGAGATGGTAGTTTGGTGCAAGCTTTGAAATGTGATAAATAGTTTTTGAATGTGCAAGCAAACTAATTATGTATTACTATTTCATGTAGAATGGATACCTCAATTGAAGGCACAAGGTTTTATCAGGAAGGTACAAGCTTTTATTATGATTCAGGTAATAGCAGTGCTTCAAGTGCGGTGCAGCACGTTTGCTTCTGCGAACGGCCCACTGCTGTCAAAACTGCAAACACTGAGAAAAACTTGGGAAGGAGGTTCGTCAGTTGTGAAAATTGGAAGGCAAGTTCTTCATATTTTTTATAGCAATCCTAAGGCATAACTTCATATTTTTATTTAGTTTATTTATTCAATTAATTTAGGCTGGTAATTGTTAGTTGTAATGTGTTTTGCAGATTAATCAAGACTGTGGTTTCTTTGAATGGCTTGATCCTAAAATGTGCTCATTTGGTAAGAAGGTGGTACATCGTTTGCATCAAAGGCATGAACAATTGGAGGCTAAAGCGAAATGATGTCAAGCATTGGTTCAAGTTGAAGTTGGGAAGGTGAGAGCAGAAGATGAGAAAAAAAAAATGTGCAGCTAAAGGCAGAGATGGAACAACTTGTGAATAAGATATCAAATTATCGTAAACAAATCGAGATTGAGGATATAAAGATGCATGCAATGAAGAAGAATTACCATACTATCATTGTGTGTTCATGGATCGTATTGTGTTTGCACTGTGCATAGTGGCAAAGCCAGGATATTCATCTATAAGGGGCATAAAAATTTTGATAATAAAAAAAAAAAAAAAAGTTGAACACAAAATACAACTAACAAAATAAGGGAATAATTCAACAAAATTTTTAATTATGTTATAAACCATATAAATATAACTTACAATTTGTTTTGTCACGATTAGCGCTACTTCAATTGTCATCGACGAGTTTTCATACCTTAGAATTGCTGCATGATTTCTTCATTACTGATATTCTTGAATATGTCTTTCTCAATGTATGTAATCAGACAATCATTCATCCACTCATCTCCCATTCGATTACGCAAACGATGTTTAACAATACTCATTGCTGAAAATACTCTCTCAACAGTCGTTGTAGCAACTGGCAGAATCAATGATAATGTCACTAATTTATAAATCAATGGATATACGACATCATTTTTCATCTTTACCAATTTTTCAGCAAGTTGTCCAATCCCTTTGAGTGAAGCAAATTCATCACTAGAACGCATGTCTAATATATATGTTTCAAGTTGATTGTCTAAAGTTCTAAGTCGAACTGCTGAAAAATCATTCGGATAGAATAAAGCAAGACAAAGTAATTTCTCCTTATTAAAAGAAGCAAACAAGTCATCTGGACTCAAGCATGCAACACAGAGTAATAATTCGGAACTTGCCTCATTAAAGCAACTGTTAAGTTCTTGAAGTTGCATGTCTATAACAGTATAATAAAGCTCCACAAGGTAATGATGTAAATTTTTTATATCTTGAGCCTTTCGTCGTGATTGAGGTTGGTAAAGCTCATCCATATTGGGGACAACAATATTGTTTCTGGCACAAAACTTAGAAACTTCTTCAAATAATAAATTTCACCCATCTTCTCTCATAGCTTGTAAACGCAGCTTTGAAATTTCAACTAACTTCATTGCATTCAGAATATCTTGATCTTTTCATTATAGTACTTGAGATAACTCATTTGTAATCCCCAAAACATTTCTCATCAAATGTAAATTGAAAGCAAAATCAAAAGTCTGGAGTGATTGGATTAGTATATTTGCGTCTGCTCTCTGTTCAGAATTTAAACCATCTTCAACAATGTCTTCAACCATATCAATGACAAAAGAGAATATGGTAATAAGACTAATAGCTGCACCATAATGAGAACTCCAACGCGTTTCACCAAGTCTCTTTAGATTCATTTCTTGATTCAAGCCACGACCAGTAGATATTTCATTATTTTTTAATGCTTTCACTACTTCAGCAGCTCGTTTTTCACGAAATGTGTCACGACGTTTGCATGATGCTCCAACAAGATTAAAAATGCTATTGACCAAACTAAAAAAAGTTGCGATTTGAATATGATTTTTGGCAACAGCAACTAAAGTGAGTTGAAGCTGATGTGCAAAGCAATGAACATAGTAGGCAGCCAAATTGTCATTCAAAATAAGTGTTTTAAGTCCATTTAACTCACCTTGCATATTGCTAGCTCCATCATATCCTTGTCCTCGCAATCTACTAATACTTAAATTATGTTTGCTAAGCACCGAGTCAATTGTCCTCTTTAGTTTTACAGCTATGGTATTGCTAACATGTGTAATACCTAAAAAACGTTCAATCACATGACCCTGCTTATCTATATAACGCAAAACAATTGTCAATTGTTCTTTAACAGAAATATCACGGGATTCATCAACTAGGATAGCAAATGGCGAGTCTCCAAGATCTTTAAGAATAACATCTATAGTTTCACTTGCCGCAGCATGTGCTATTTCTTTTTGAATGTCTGGTGCAGTCATTTGATGATTTTCAGGAGCATTTTCTAATACTACCTTGTCAATTTCTTCATTATGTTTCGCAAGAAATCGCAACAATTCACGAAAATTTCCTTGATTACTCTATCTTTTAGATTCATCATGGCCACAAAATGCTAATCCTTGTTGTTGTAAAAAGCGAATACAATCAACTGATGCATTTAAACGAGTCCTATATTCCGTTTTCTGCTTATCTGATTGCTTGTCAAAAAATGTCATGATGCTTTGTTTCTGGTTTAACAAATCTTCACATTTTCGCCGAGCTTGATTATGTGCACTACTATGTACCCCCACGTAACCTTCTATTTTCTCTTTCTCTTTCCAATTACTAAACCCTTCAATAACAAACACATCTCCTCTTGCTTGATTTCCAATGTCTGGTTTGAAGAGATAACAATATAAACAATACGCGGCATATTTTAAAACACTGTACTCCAACCATTTATATTCTTTGAACCATGCTAGATTAAAATGACACATTGTTTTTCCAATTTCTTTTTTTGGAAAATCATGCTCAAAGGGTTGACAAGCTCATATTTGTAGATATGCTCTTCGAATTTGGTCTCTATCACTAGGATGATAATCGCAAATTTTTTTTCTTAAGCTAAGATCTCTGGGCAAGTTTGCTAAATCTACTTCAACACGAGATCGTTTAGAATTTGACTAGAACTTAATAGAATCGTTGTTTTTCTTCATAACTACAATTATATATATTTATATAATTAAAATATGAAACAAAAATTATATAAATACATAAATAATGCAAGAAAAACAATTAATTTACAACTTACAAGAACAATTTAAATTTAAATCTAAAAATTTAATTACATATCTCAATAGCTTGATTTTTCCTTGAAATTGGACAATTGATCTTCAGTCTTTCTAGATTAAAAAGATAGAAACAAAATATAACTTAGAAAGTTAGAAACAATATCATGAAAAATTAATTTACAAGAACAATTTAAATTTAAATTAAAAAATTACATACCTTGAAGTTGGAAATTGAAAAGTGAAAAAAAAAAAAACACAAAATTGCCAAGTGGCAAGTCCTCAAGAGTCAAGAGTCAAAAAGAAAATATGAAAGAGACAAGAACTAGAAAAAAAAATAAAAAAGGAGAAATGCAGAGCGGCAGCAAAACTTTTGTTTTTTTTAGGTTAAAAATATCCCCCACTAGCTAGGCCCACTTTCTTTTTTTTATTCATTTATTGTTTGGCCCATATAGATGTACTGTACGCCTCATTTTGTTTTTTTTGTTCATTTGGGCATGCTGCCATGCAGCAGGACAGCATGTATACCATACCTTCTTTTTTTTTTTCTCTTTAATGAAATGGTGTGTATCACTAGATACTGTTCATCTTCCTCCTTCCACCATCCACCTCTGAAGATCGAAACTGCTCAACCTTTTATGGCTCATGAAAAAAAATGAAAAAAAAACTATCAAATTTATGGCCGAGGGTCAAAGACTTAGGGTCCAAGGGGCATCATTCATTGCAAATAGGGGGCATAATTTTTTTTACAAAGCCAATAACCAAATTTTTAAGAGTTGAAGGGGGGCATATGCCCCCTTCAACCCCCCCTCCCTCCGCCACTAACTGTGCACATGCTTCTTCGAAGGCTCTCCCAATAGAAAAGCTGGCTATAACTTAGGCCATGGAATACTGTCATAAGGTTGTCCCTCATGGTGGAGCCGGTGGATCGTGTTGTAGTTTTTTTGTGTTGGTTTGGTTTTAGGGTTTTTGTGTGTACTTATGGTTTCATGGTTTCACTCCCATTTGGGATTTGTTTACTATCAAGACATTAGTCCCGTGTGGGTTTGGTTTTAGGGTTTTTATGTGTTGGTTTGGTTTCACTCTTATGTGGGATTTGTTATATATTAGTAGTCCTGTGTGAGACTTATTTTGTTTAGTGAAACTACATGACTCCCATGTGGGATTTATTTTGCATTATTGTGTGCAATACCTTCCAGCTAGGTTTGAAATGTTTATGTTTAGTGAATGTGTTGTTTACTGAGTGCCCAACATTCCATGGCATAAAGCAGGGATAGTTTCATAACTATCATAGAAATAGAAGTTGCCTCTATTTTGGTGGATATATATTAATCATGTAGAAGCCAATCAACATCCATCACTTCAAATGTATATACTAATTTTTTGTTTATCAAGCATTGATATATTGAGTTACACACTGAATGCATATTAAAAAAAAAAAAAAAAAGTTTTTTTTTCTCATAGATGGGTGCAAATATCAAAGCTGCACACACAACTATGGTATTAATCTTCATACCAAAACACCTTCCAAAACATAATACCAAAATTTTCCTTTCTATACATTTCATAGGGTTTGGCCTTCCTCCTGCCAACACAACATACAAAAAACCAAAATACCAAAATATCAAAGCTGCACACACAAGTAGGGTTTTCATCCTCATATCTAAACCAACTTCCCATAAAGCTGTTGATTTCATCAACAGTTTACATCCTCATAGCAAAACAACATACCACTTATAATTACATAGCACGAAACATTAAAAACAACAAATGTACATACCAAAACAATCATACAACCATTAATATTTACCTAAACAACAAATTTATATATAGACTTGTTTTTATCACCTAACAACATCAAAAACTAGCATTGTTATGATACCAAAACCAACTGGTTATCAACTAAGAAAGTCTAAAATAACAAAGTTTATGGCTTCCAATCTCGTTCTTTTCTTTTCCTTTTCGATTCCATAATTTATATTCCTTTTTGGATAGTTGTAACAATTCTTTTGCCTTTGACTTGGTTTGATGAAGAAACATTTGCACCACCTCTGCCCTTCACAGCTGCTGTTCCACCACCTTTGCCTGCCATAGATGCTGTTCCACGACCTCTAGCTACCCCACCCCTTGCTGCCAAATTCCTTGTTGCACCACCACTTACTGCCCCCACCAGTTGCTGCACCACCTCTTGATGCCCCACTAGCTGCTACCCCACCCCTGACTGCTCTACCTCTTGCTGCCCCACTAGTGGCTGCACCACCCTTGGCTACCCTAGTTGATACACTTACACCACCTCTAGTCTTAAGACCTTTTCTTGCAGCTCGTAATGTTGCACCACCCCTAGTCAATGACCATCTTCTTACAACAGTTTTACTTTCACTACCAAGGTCTTCAGTTAGGTCAATGTGTATTGGGCCAGTATTTTTTATGGGAACGGTGCGACAAATACCAACTATCCGATCCGAACAGCGAGTCCTTGATGTAGGCCTTTTTATGGACAAACTCGGGGGAAGTATGAGATCATCGATTAAGGCTCTAAGTAACACACTCTATGCTGGAGGTAGTACAATGGCTGCACCAAATCCTTGTTCATCAGCAAATCCAGGGGGTGGTGATACTCTTCCTTCATTAGCAACCCTGGTAGGCGGTAATTCTCTGCGTTCATCAGCAAATCCAAGAAGTGGTGTGTGCTCCCGCTCATCAAAAAGGTGTGGGATGTGGATTTCCTTGCTGGTAGATGCTTTAGTGCTGGATATGCCCTTCTTCTATACATGTTAAAAACAAATCAATTGTGACGTCCCACATTGCCTGGGTATGGATTATATGATGTATTTATATGGGATATGCTCTCTCTAAATAGTATAAGACCTTTTGGGGGTAGACCCAATATTAAAATCGTGCGGGCTTGGCCTAAAGCTGACAATATCATATGGGGATGTTACATATGGTATCAGAGCCATAGCCTAGTTTGAGATGAGGGAGCGTGCACAAGTCCATAGGGGTTGCCAGCGAGGACGCTGGGTCCTAAGAGGGGTGATTGCAACGTCACACATTTCCTAGGTATGGATTATATGATGTGTTTATATGGAATATGCTCTCTCTAAATGGTATAAGGGCTTTTGGGGGTAGACCCAATACTAAAATCGTGCGAGCTTGGCTCAAAGCAGACAATATCATATCATTTAGGGCGGGATGTAGTCCTTTTGGGGTGATAGCGCAAATGTGGTTAGCGCTTTTCCCTGGGTCGTTATAAGTGGTATCAAAGCCACATAGTAACACTAGGTCATGTAACACCTCAGTCCTATATTGGGAAGATAAGAGAAAGCCCATATAGAGTGGGTGATTTATAAAGAGAGTCATGAGTGCTAAGTCCCACATTGCCTAGTTACTAGGTGAAACTGGGCTTTATAATGAATTCTAGGGAGGCTCCAAATTGACTAGTCATTTTGGGGTGATAGCGCAGGTGTGGCTAGCGCTTTTCCCTAGGTCGTTACACATATGGTATCAGAGTCATAGCCCAACCTGAGATGGGGGAGCGTGCACAAGCCATAGGGATCGCCAGCGAGGACGTTGGGTCCTAAGAGGGGGTGATTGTGATGTCCCACATTGCCTGGGTATGGATTATATGATGTGTTTATATAGAATATACTTTCTCTAAATGGTATAAGGCCTTTTAGGGGTAGACTCCATACTAAAACCGTGCGGGCTTGGCCCAAAGAGGACAATATCATATCATTTAGGGCGGGATGTTACATATGGTATTAGAGCCACCTAGTAACGCCAGGTCATGTGGTACTGGAGCACTGCATGACGTGGCCCTGACAAGGACGTCAGGAATTTAAGAGGGAGAGTTTGTAACACCCCGGTCCCATATTGGGAAGATAAGAGAAAGCCCATATAGAGTGAGTGATTTATAAAGAGAGTCATGAGTGCTAAGTCCCACATTGCCTAGTTACTAGGTGAAACTATGCTTTATAATGAATTCTAGGGAGGCTCCAAATTGACTAGTCCTTTTGGGGTGATAGCGCAAATGTGGCTAGCGCTTTTTCCTGGGTCGTTACATCAACAATAATGAAAAGAATCCCTAAGTATGATGGTATCTGGACAAGTAAAAAAAAAAATTAATAAAAACAAAACAAAACAGGTTATATTTAATTTCCTTAAAAACAGAAGATGATTGTGGACCAGATAGTCGACCACTACTCCTCAGTTGACCCCTCTACATAACAAGTATTGGAAATACATTTGATAAAATAGTTGCTTAAAATTTCTGAACTTGATTGTAATATTTTACAAGTACACTAAAAAGGAGACAGAGCGGATCCGAAGAGTACAAACATTCCAAAACAATGGACTACCCTAATACTTAAATAAGCTCAATAAAGCATGCAATCATTGAACTACATTATCCGCATCTGTTTGTTTGCCTTTGTTCACTTGAGGTGTAATTAAACCAACACTTTGTGACTACACATATAACCAAAAAAAAAAAACAAAAACCAACACTTTGTGACTACACACATAACCAAAAAAAAAAAAAAAAGTTCCGTCAAACAGTGGACTGTCATGTCTAAACACTATTATATTAGTGATATAATTATCTTTTCCACACTAGTTTGTTTGCCTTTGCCTTTGGTCACTTTAAGTCTCCTCGAACCAAAACTTCTTGCCTGCACACACAACATCAAAATAATAAGTTGAGTATAATGTCAAATGACCTTATAAAACATTTGAACATGACACTTCTATTTATGAAAAACTTACATTCGATGTTTCACTCATGTTAAGTGGACATGACCTTTTATTGTGTCCAAGACCATGACACTTCCCACATTTCATCATTGCCTCAAATTTCCTCATCCGATCTGGGTTTTTTGGGTCTCTACTCTCATCGGGAGCCCTTCTCCTTTGCTTTTTTGGCCTACCAGGTGCAATTCTTCCTCTTGGAGGCTCCAATTTGTCATGACTTGTCTTGATCCACTGTTCCTCACTAGGCATTGGGTATATAATTAAGGCATATGCCTTCTTATACACCTCTATAGTGAGCATTTGTCCACATAGTCCTCAGGGTCCCCACAATCATAAAGTATAGCTGCCGCTACATAGGGAGATGGGATTCCAGTGATTTCCCACTGCCTACAACCACACCTCCGTCTACCAAGGTCTACCACAAATTGTCTATTATCCGAACAAGTCACTTCAAACATCGAATCACCAGCATAATTTGCAATGCAATCCACTGCCACTAACCCAATTTCTTCCAACTTTGCAGCAATCCTAGGACATAACTTCCCAATCAACTTCTCTATCCCTTCCCTCTTAGCTTGATATCTCCTCATCAGCTTTTTTCTCATCATCTCCAACATGGTCAAGATTAGCTTATCACCAGCCTTCAAAATATATGAGTTGAAACACTCACAAATGTTGTTCACTAACAAGTCATACTTAAGGTAGTCTCTAAACCATGCCCTAGACGTACTAGGGTCAACCTCACTAAAAAATTCATATGCCTTCTCATTCATCCTCTTCAACTCTTCCATATATTCAGTGAATTCATACTCTGTGTATGAAGATGTTGTAGCTCACAACTTTTCCTTTAATGCCAACCCTCGATGCCCCCCCAATGTCTCTAAAGTTGGCATATAAATGCCTAACACATATCCTGTGATCAACCATTGGCATAACAACATCAAAAGCTGGCATAAGACCTTGCAAAAATAATAATAATAATTAAAAATTATGTTACCAATAAAGCACTCAATCTAATTTAATGAATATATAAAGTGTTCCAAAAAAAAAAAAAATGTTACCTTTTGTCGATCTAAAATGAATGTAGGCCTAGCATGCCTAGCATGGGTACCAAGATCAGACACCAGGGTTTCAAGAAACCAGATCCAACTGTCTTTCACCTCGGCCTCGACAACCACAAAAGCAATTGGATACATATTATTGTTCCCATCTCTCCCAACAACAGAAAATAGTTGGCCCTTGAATGGTCCTTTCAAAAAGCACCCGTCTACCCCGATGATAGGCCTACCACCCTCTAAAAAGCCCTTCTTCATGGCTGCCAGGGAAACATACATTCTTCTAAATTTTGGAGGCAAATTAGGGTTCGGCCTATCAACTTTCATCACAACACAGCTTCCGCTATTAGTACGTCTCAAAGTCTCACAATAGTCCCACAGCCTCTTATACTGATTCTCAAGTTTCCCATACAATTTCACTTTGGCCTTCCTCCTAACTCTGTACATCATACTTGGATTGACATCCACATGCCATTTATCCTTCACTTCATTTTGGATAACATCCAAAGGCATGTTTGGCTGAACCCTAAACTTGTCAAGTAGTTTGTGTGCAATCCAAGTGGAGTTTACAATGGTGTTTCTGTATTTCCTACCACAAATGTGTATAGGCTGTATAGATCTGACCTGAAATGACTCTTCATCAGGCATATTTCTTCCATACACCCTATACTTACATTTGGCATCTCTGTATACACATACACATTTCATTCTTTCACTTCTTTTAAATTTGATGTCTTTCCCCATCTTCACATTGTATACCTTAATTGCTTCCCTAAACATTTGAATGTTTGGGAATTTCATCCCAATTGTAATGGCTGGATCTTATAGATCCACAGCATGAAAATCTACTGTGCGTGTAGTAGATGCTGTTTCACAATCTTTATCACTGGGTACTGGTGACTCAAGTATATCACTCCTACCCATCTCGAAATTGTCATCATCATCATCATCATCATGAAAAGACTTCTTCAAATTACAGCTACCGTTACCCCTTTCATCTTCATTAACAGCAGCCTCTCCCTCATCATTATCTTTATCACCTCTCTCTCATCATTATCATGTTGATCACATCCATCATCATCACCTCTTTCATCCACATCTTGTTCCCCTTCTTGACACTCAGACCTATTTGGTATTGTCCTATTTGGTACTGTTTTTGATGGTCTAGCCCCACTATCAATGTCATCAACATCTACATCAAATAGATCATCACTAATCTTATCACGCCACCAAGGATCATTAAGGTCAACCCTCCCTCCATCCTCATCTTCATCCTCTTTCTCAAAATCATCAACTATACCCTCCTCGAAAGAAACAATGTATAAGTGAACAATGTTATGAGATTTATGTTGTTCAACCATAAATAGTACATTATGGTTAGATGTAGTCAAATGCAAACCATTGGCTAGACTTTTACCAAGATCTTGAAAAAATATTAAATCCCTTGACTTGTACCCATAAGGTCGGCATATTGCTTCCAATTCAAAGTAGGACAATTCATCAGGGTCAACACTCTCTGTATGGACTGCCACATCACCCCCATGTACTGACATCCAACTATCCTGTCGAATCTACCACCATAGTAGACCTCGAACACTAATCTTGAATTGGCCATCCTACAAAGTGGAATAAATATTATTATTAAAGGTTGTGTGTTTTTACAGTGCTTCATTGAAAGCTTAACATAATAAAAGTTGTTGGGTTTTTGAATTGATAACTATGTCTCGGTTAAAACCAACAAAACACAATTAAACAAATATAATAAGCTGGCTGCAAAAATTGAGATGATGAATTTCAACCCTAAGCCAACAAACCCTAAATAAACCCTTAACCCTAAACCTTAATCTTAGAATGAATTTCATCATAAACCCTAAGCAAACCTAAACCGCCATTTAAAGGGGAAAAAAAAAGCTATTAAATGAAAAAACACAGAGACCCTAAGATTGTTCCAACATGGTTATCAACCTAGTGGGTGCATGCCACAGACAAACATGAATAATGGGTTATGTGAGACAAATGGACAAGAACCCTACAAAATATTCAATAAACAATTGTCAATATCCACAAACCTAATATCCCCCCAAAACCCACAATTTTACAAAAAAACCTAAAGTACATGGTCAAAAATTGGGCCATACCTTGTAATAAAGTGAAATTTAATTTTAAGCAACTATAGTTTGTTGTCCCCTTTCTCCATGCAATACGTCCATGAACAAGGGGACATGAATTTGTACATCGAAACTGTCGGCTTGATGTTGTTGTGCGTGTATTGTGTTGTGTGGGTGGGGTAGCACCGTAGCAATAGAAGGAGACCAACAATCCCACTTTGGGTACTCGCGATTTGCTACTTGAATCAACTAGGGGACCACGTTCTGGAATGTTCTTCTTGTCGTCGTTCAGGTATGTGGTGTGTGGGTTGTTTGAGTGAGATGGGCAGTGTGTGGTGTGTGGGGTGTTCGAGAGTGAAAAGGATGTGTCTTGCGTTGGAGTTAGAAAAAAGCCCTTAGTTTGGATTGAGGGTAAAACTGGAAGTCTGAACCCTATTAAGTCACGTGACCAGCAAGTGAGATGGTTTCCATCCATTTTAACGGCCAAAGTTAACGGAGGGTTAACATTGCAAGTTTTTGAAACTTTAGGGGGTGGATTGCAAATTTTTAAACTTTAGAGTTAAAATTAAAAAACCTCTAAAACTTCAAGAGGCTAAAGTAAATTTTTCCCTAAATTTTATTAAAAATTCATGCGTATCTCACATGTTATTAAAAAAAAAAAAAAAAGGGAAGAAAGAAAGAGACACATATCACTTTTATAAATTAGGTTAAAAAAAATTCTACCAACCTAGTTTGAAGAAAAACTTTCTTATTATTGGCACATTCATCTTCAACTTCTCAAGTTGTTGCTCAAACTCAAAGAAATTGTGTTGGACCAAATTACCTATAAACAAAGCTGTGCCATAATGTTCTGCAGAAGACACTAAAGAGTAATGCTAGTTTTCTCACTTATTTTAAACCGATTAACACAACATGAGTGATAAAAAAGTAGCAAAAAAACTATATTTAATTTTTCAGTGCCGAAGATTCATTCCATAAGATAAGAAGAAAAAAAGAACATGGGAAGAAATAACTACAAAAGTACAGAGCTATCAAGTTGAACTACTTTCCAGTTTCCAAGGAAGAATATCCAATGAGCAAAACTGTCAAGATAAAATTGTCCCACGATAATTGACCAACCATAAGATCCAAAAAGCCAGAAAGAAACCCTCCTTCAGTCCGCGGAAATACAACTAAATGTCATCTTTCACAAAACCAGAGCCAAGTTTATTTCGTACTTTCATCTGAACATCAAGAGATGCGTATTCCTATATAGATGTTTTGAAGAAAGGTCCGTCGACAAAAACAAACATCGTTTACCGCACTGGCTGCTGGTTGTAATGGTTCTTCTCTTTCTTCTTTGCTGCAGCGAGTCTTGCACTCCTTGCAGCAGCCTCTTGAGCAGCAGCTTTTGCAGCAGCATCCATCTCCTTACTAGATTTCTTCTTCTTCATAGATGCCATCTTCTTTATTCGCTCCTTCATATCAACAGCAGATGAATCCTCCTCTGTCTGTTCAGTACCAGCAGCTTCATCTGGCACATTGGTCGCTTCTGAGTTGGGCTGATCCTGGGATTCTTTCACCTCCTTGGAAGTTTTATCCTTCTTTTTCTTCTTCTTGGCGCTTTTGGACTCTGAAGAGGCATTTTCCTTCTTTTCTCCATCTGCGTTAGCCTCCCCATCTTTCTTCTCTTGTGAAGCACCTAAAGATGCAAGTCAAGAAATTCATTTGTTTAGACAAGACGTAAACATTATTTGTTCATAAGAAAGGATAACCAAATGCTTATGGGCTGGATATATGTCTTAGAATGCATAACTATCATCACACCAAAAAATAATAACTACTATAAAAATAAAAATAAAAAATACATATCAAAAGCCAAAACATGAGGAGTAACTCTCATGATAATATGCGATTCTAATAAACCCAAGTATTCCTATCTCAAACATTTTGTATCTTAGAAACTGGTCCTGAAATTACAGAATAAATGTGGTCATTCAAGGACCTCGATATGACAACCAACCCTAAGCTTCAAAGGTTGTGGTTCACCATGCACGCATCCACACATGCACAGACGTGCACGTGTGCATATGCCACTATGTGCTTTTGTGTTTATGAGTGAGAGAGACACATCTATTGCACTACCCTAGAAAAGACTTAGTTTTTTTTTTTTTTTGACAAGTCGTCATCGTTAGATTCTTGGAACAAGATAATTCATGATTCAGCTTTTAATAGTTTCTTAGACCTCAAGTTAAAAAGACCAAAAAAGGAGAAAGTGAGAAGTGGAACGCAGAACAAACTTTGCACTTTTAAGCAGGAAACTAAAATAGGCATAGTCTAGGGGTGTGCAAACGGTGCGGTTATAACCTACCCACCAACTGCTAACCACTTTGGTATGCAGTTATTAAAAACTGCTAACTGCCTAGGACGGTTGCGATTAGCGGTTTTAAGGGTAGGGCAAGGCGGTTAATAACCACTAACCGCCTACCTTTATATATAATAATATTAATATATATATTAAATATTTTCTAGTAATAAAATATATAATAAACGAGCAATTAGTGCACCACTCCCTAAACCTCTCTCCCCATATATATATATATATGTGATTCTATTGTATACAGAGGTTTCTTACAATTTATGCTTCCTAAAAGCAAGACATATATATACACACACAATTAAGTGCCTTTGCTTAGAGATGAAATAATATATATGATTCTATTGTATAGGATTTTCAGAGGTTTCTTACAATTTATGCTTCCTAAAAGCAAGATATATATGTATATGATTCTATTGTATAGGATTTCCAGAGGTTTCTTACAATTTATGCTACCTAAAAGCAAGATATATATATACACAATTAAATGCCTTCACTTAGAAATGAAATAATTCCTAAACTTTAGTGCGGTAAATTTGATTGGCTCATTGCTATTCTCTAAATCAAGTATTTCTCCTAGCAACCTAAGACGTGCCGCTTGAGCTTCAACACACTTTTCAAATGCCCCTTTACTCTCACTATGAAGGACACTTGGAGACTAATGGTTGCCTTATCTTTGTTAACAACGTGATTGGTCTATCCCTTTACTCTCACTATGAAGGACACTTGGAGACTAATGGTTGCCTTGTCTTTGTTAACAACGTGATTAGTCTTTTTTTTCATCTTTTTTGGAACATTTTGACCTTAAACCCCTTAAAATAAACCCAAAAAACAAGCCAACTAAAGGCACAAAACACTTAAAAAGCCAATATAAAAAAAGCAATTATAAACCGTCGGTTATTGGATTGAATAACCGCTGACCGCCTAGGCGGTTGCGGTTATTAAAAATCGATAACCGCCCAAGGCGGTTGCGGTTAACGGTTATATCCAATAACAGCCGGTTATTAACCCTTTGCACACCCCTAAGGCATACAACTAAAGAGCATTAGACAGATAATAGGCCAAATTTACCGCTTGACTCATCTTGACCATTGCTCTCATTCTGGGTAACTCCAAAATCAGCCAAAAGGGCCTCAAGTTCTGCAAGCTCCTTCTTCTTTTTTTCCTTTTTCGAAAGCTGCCTCTCTGTCTCCTTAGGTGGCTCAGAAACTTCAGGAGCTTTCTTCACCACTGGTTCAGGGTGCACTGGAGCCTCTGGTTCATGGTCATGCTCATCCTCTACATCATCGTCACCTTCATCAAGAATATCGTCTTCACTCTCAGTTTCCTGTAATCATAGAGGCAAGCATTTTATCATTTCAGTACAGAAAACAACACTAATTTTCATCAGCAATTCCCATTTTTATAGCAAGCAAGCATGAATTTATTCGCAGTTGCATATGCAGAATCATTTGAAAAATAAGTTGATTCTATAAAACAAAAGCTAAATCTTACCACTACAGACAGCAAAAGAAAAACAAAAAAACAAAATTCCCCGGAAGCTCTTGTCATGACCATTCAGCACGGCTATCATGAAGCCTTTAAATTTCGTTATGTCTAGCAATTGATCCCAAATCAAACGAAGCAATGTACTAAGGCAGCCCAACATTAATGCGCTTAGAATTTAAGAAATGTGCTACTCCTACTACAGCACCCAAGAGGATGTGATAGAGTTTTATTTCTCTTGCATGAAACAATAAACTGCAACATTCATTTGCAGTGCTGGTGGTCGGGGGGTCGCTCTCGAAGCGCCGTGGTTTGGAAAATGGTTCCTCTTTGCATCATGTGGTGTCTATGGTCCGAAGGGAATAGAAGATTTTTCGAGGATTCCGGAAGAAGATTGGATGATCTGTTAAATTTCTTTCTCACTACCCTCTTCACTTGGACGGGCAGCTTGGCCTGCCCCTCGTGTGATTTATTTCTCTGATTTTCTTTTTCTCTTCTCTAGTCCCCCTTAGGCGTTCTCTTGTATACTTTCTGTATACTAAGGTTGCGCCCCTCTGCGCTTTTTCTATATAACATTACTTATCCAAAAAAAACATTCATTTGCAATGGAAAGATATTTCAGACTTATTAATTGTTTGTGCAATTAGTTTACATTTACAACACTATACTAGAAAATTGTACAACTCTCAAGGATGAGAACACACTATATGATATCATAAATTATTGAATGCATTCCTACTCCAAAAGAAAAAGGTAAACAACGTGATACCATTATAACCACCCTAAAACTGCCACTAACCCCACCATCAAAAAGCAAGAAAGAAAACACTATTTCTGACTGTGCTTCTACTGTAAGTAGATAATTCCATTCAAACCACTTCCATCAGCCATTTGTACGACCATGTGGCTATACTTTAATCCACTTGTCTAAGTCACCAAAATTTCTTCAATAAAAAATTCACTGATACTGATTAGGCCATTCCTTCGAAACAAACTACAATATAAGCCATCTCTTCTACAATCTATTGCTGCCATATCTTGTTAACAATATTTTAAGACCATCCATCAACTATAATCTTTTTGCAGAAGTGCTCTGAATTCCATAGACCTACATCATTACCTATGGACTTTCTCACACATGCCTTCATAACCATGCATTCACACAAGTCGAAAAGGATTATAACCTTACTCCCACTAAAAAAAAGTCAAACAAAACATTTTTAACAAGAAAAAAGTATAAATATGACAAAGCACACAACCAAAACATATTTAAAATTTACTGCACGCCTAAGCCTCTTAACTAGTAAAAAAATACATTCACACAAACGTCATATTGAGGAACATAACATCGCCGTTGTTAAGATTGCACAATACATATTATATCGGAGCTGAAATGGTAAATATCATGGCCATGGTTCTCATGCGATACAAGTGGCATATTGTGCAATACAGTTATTGCGATACAATATCATGTACACATGATTCCTATTCTACAAAAGATCCAACAAGATCTTATGAATCTGACTCAGATCTAGACAGACCGAAATGTCAAAAAATCAATCTTTTTTCGGGAACTATTTTGGCTTCTTCAGGTAAGCTATTTTTCCCCATGCCTTTTTCTCATTTTCTTGGGCAAGACCCACTTACATTAATCCACAAAACAGTAGCTCTTGGAGCTCCCCCAACTCTGAAAGCTTGTAAGATGATGAGGATAATATCAGCATTGAATTTGAAAGTAGATTGCTTTTGATTTTTTCATTAAGAAATATCTACTTTATGTCTAGTACTCCATAATAACATAAATTGTGGACATTTTTGCAATGCAAATTTCTTTAAAGTATGGCGACTTAAGAAAGAAAAATATACTTATCAAAAACTTCATAATAAATAGTTTTTAGTGTTTCAAGGATTCAAACCTTAATCTTGTCATACATCTTTTTGACTTGTATACCACAAGTGAGAGCCTCCCCTTTTGAGCTTAAACCCTAATATGGTTACATAAATTTCAATGAATTGATTTATGCCTTCTTTTCGCAATATGCAGACATTATTCTTCATAAATTTTCACACGTGTTTCAGTATCTTATAATAGGTGATACAATTTTTTAGATTTTCTGGCCATTCACTTAGGATCCAACCATAATCCCAACACCTACGTCCTCCATTCATAGCCACGAGGCAACTCCTCATTTCAAAATTCAGGTATGGAGATCACGACACAATTCGCTAAACGCCATACAAAATAAATTTTTGAGATTGATTCGCGATTTGACAAGTGCGCATAAAAAGTAAAATGTTAAGGCATTGACGCGGAAGATCCATATCATCATTATCAGGCAACAAAATCAAATTTTGAAGGCATAGAAAGAACAATAAACATAAAGCTACAATCACCAACTCATACAGATAGAGCAACAAAAGCAAATAAAACGCCCCCACCTCTAAGTGGCTGTCCTGTCCTTTACTCTGCTGCTGGTCCTCCTCCGCCGCGCCCCAGGATGTCTGTGGCGGGGCGGCAGTGGCGTAGTAGACTTCGTCGTCTTCGTCGTCGACGTCGGCCCAGGACTTGACATTCAACGAGGCCGGGGTCCAGATCAGCTGGCGCTCAGGCTCCTTGGGCTCGGCCAGGGCCGAGGAGGAGTGGGCCTTGGAGGAATGGGCCTTGCTGCCGCTCTTGCGGTCCTTATCGGACTTCTTCTTCTTCCGCAGAGTCTCGAGCGCCGCGAACACGTTGGTGTTGTTGATCACCATCGAACCATCGTCTCTCCTGCTTCCACCGCCCACCATATCTGCTCGGCTCCCAGATCGACCCCAAGAGTGCAAACGAAAGATAGAATCTGAGGGAAGCGAAATGTATAATTTTGCGTAAATTTCTAGGAAATCGAATCAGAGAGGAGCTCCTTATAGTTTAGGGTTTCGATCAAGAAAAATCTTATACCAAAAAAAAAAAAAAACTATTATAAATTTATATATACTGTGTTGGCAAAAACAAAAGGGAAAATATTACAATTCTGAAAGAAAATTTTGTCTCGACAAATAAAATTGATGTAGAAAATCGAGGGTTCCTCGAAGATCAGAGATTGGGCGATAGTTGTGAAGGCTGGGGAGGGATAGAAGATTAGGGTTCGATGAGAGGAAGATTCAGAAAGAAGAGAAAGTTGATAGAGAGAGCGATCAAAGTTTGTTGTGTTTGCAGAGAAGTAGGGCTGAGATTGAGAGAGAAGATAACGCAATGGGAGGAGGAAGAAAGAGGAAAATTTATAGGGTTTGTTTTTTACCAAACGGTGCTTCAATTGCGTCATAATTACGAACTTTGCAACACATTTTCTCGAAATTACGAAAGACGGTCCATTTTTCTTTTTCTTTTGATTTATTTTTTAATCACGAGCTTTAGTCTTCAAACACGTGGAATCCCCCTAACCCATACGTACCGGATTATTGTCAAGTCACACCACCGACCGTAGGTGGACCCAAATGGAAATGGGATTCCAGAATATCCCAGGCCCATTCTTATCTTAAAATAAAAATAAATAAACCCAAATGGGATTAGTAAAGTTTTTATTATTTTTTTTTAAAAAAATAATAAATAAAAATAGCCTAAAATAGCAAATTTCATGGCTAATGAGGTAGGAATAATTATTACTCAAGGACAATGAGAATGGCAATTATAAGTATTAGATCCTTAGTTTGCACTATTTGTAGCCTCATAGTATTCTTTGCCGTCTCACTAAACATTTTTTTTTTTTTTTTTTGGTTATTTTGGTGAACCAAATCACTAAAAATTACTACAATCACACCAAAATAACGATTATGATTTGGTGAATGAATAAGCACTGCTCACTCACCTATTAAACAATTTATTTCTCTTTTTTCTTTTTTTCTTTTTTTACTTTTAGTTTCTCTCTTTTTTCCTAAGAATAGACAAATATTTAAAAAAAAAAATGATATTTAAATGGAATAACAAAAGTTGATTATTAAAATAGTGAGACTATTGTAGATGCTCTAAAAATATAAGCATTCCGAGCAGGCTCACCAAATTTTACTCATCAAAATAACCAAAAGTGCATTTTTTGTTATTTTGACAACTCACATTTTTAGAGTATCCACAGCAGCTTCACTATTTTAACAATCCATTTTTACTAGTCCATGTAAATATTATTTTTCAAATATTTGTTTATTTTTAGGAAAAAAAAACTTAAAGCAAAAAAGAAATGAGTTGTTTAATCAATATGTGAGTGAACAGTACTTTTTAACACTTCTTGTAGCCTCACCAAAACATTTTTTGGTTATTTTGGTGAGATAATTTAACAAAAGCAACTTAAATCTCCACTTTTCAGACTCACTAATTTAACAAAAACTAAAATAAAATAGTAAAAGTGAAAGTGAACAGTACTCACCGAATATAAAAATTAATGTTCACTCGACTATTAATTAAACAACTCATTTATCTCTCTTTTTTTCTTCTAAGAAAAAACAAATATTTAAATGGACTAGTAAAAGTGGATTGTTAAAATAGTGAAGCTGTTGAGGGTGAGTTGTTAAAATAACCAAAAGTGTATTTTTTATTATTTTTGTCAGTAAAATTTGGTGAGACTGCTAGAAATGCTCTAAAAATAGTGAGTACTATTCACTCACCAAATGAATAAGAAATAATATAAATTTTCTCTCTCATTCTCTATTATTTGAAAAAAGTTAAAAAGAATATTTAAATAGAATAATGAAAGTGAATTGTTAAAATAGTGAGGCTGCCGGGAGGTACTCTAAAAAATTGAGTTATTAAATAAATAAATAAAAGTGTATGTTTGGTTATTTTGGTGAGTAAAATTTAGTGAGGTTGCTAAAAATGCTCTCACCAAAGCTTTTATATATATATATTTGGTAAGACAATTTGATAAAAATGCCTAAAAGAAAAAAGTCTCATTTTCAGTGAAGTATTATTTACTCACCAATTGAATAAAAAAATGGTTTCTCTTTCTCCTTTTTTCCTGTTTCTCTCTCTTTCTTTAATAGTTAAAGAATAAATAAATAAATATTTGAAAAATAATATTTAAATGAAATAGGCTGAATAGTAAAATTGAATTGTTAAAATATGGAGGCGGTTGAGGATACTCTAAAAAAATGAGTAGTTAAAATAGATAAAATAATACTTTTGGTTATTTAGATGAGTTAAATTTGGTGAATCTGTTAATAAATGCTCTTATCATATATTCTAACACCAAGATTGTTCTATTCCACTTTTTTTATATTTCTAATAAAAGTTATTACTTTTTTTTTTTTTTTTGACATGTCCGCACAAGAGGGGGATGAGAGATTCGAACTAGTGACCTCCGCTTTATTATAAGTGGTCCCAACCGATTGAGCTACCTCTTAGGGACATTACTTTTTTTTAATAGAGTAGTTATTCCGCGTATCAAACGCACTTTTTAAATCTCAATAATTTCCATGTAGAAAAACTTTTAAAAAGTCGTTACATTAGACTCCATTGGGGTAGGTTTGATAAGGGCAATGGCTATTTCATTAGGAAAAATGGATAGCCTATATTAAGAATGGAATAATGTAGAATAAAATATTATTGGTGTTAAAATATAGAGATACTCTAACACTTGTAATAGTTATTCTCATGGCCCATAATTGAGAGGAATAGATATTCCTCAATCAATTTATGAGATAGTCATTCCCTCATGAGTAGTGGGAATCACTATTCAAAAGCTATTACTTTTCACCTTATTTTAATATTTTATTTTCAATAAAAGCTATCCTTTTTTTTTAATTGAATAAACATTCCGCATCCCAAAATGTAATATTAGTATTCTCAAAAGAAAAATACTAAGGATATCAAATCTTTTATCAAAAGAGTCTTGCCGATGTGTTTAGGGATGTCAATGCGGTTACGGTTAGCGGTTAATAGCAATAACCGCTAACCGTAACCGCCCTAGCGGTTAGTAGATATTACTAACCGCAACCGCTAACTGCCTAACGGTTAGCGGTTAGCGGTTAATAAAATAGGTAACCGCCTGCTAACCGCTTTTTTAAAAATTGGGCTTTTTCTTGGGTTTTTTAGGCCTTTTTGGGCTTTTATTACTATAGTATCATACACTCATACTATGATACTAAGATGGATAAATTTATAAATGGTCTCACTCCTTACGAAATTATTGTCATATTTACTTATAAACTTTTTTTAATTGAACTTATTATCTAATGGTAATGCTCAAACTCTTAAGTCCTAAATTTTTAATGATCTAATAGTCATATACTCATACTTAAATTATATGATCATATTATCTCATAAATCACAATTCATATTAATATAATAAAATTATCTTAGATCTAAGAATATAAGATAATGTGATATATGTTTTATAAGTATAAAGTATCTAATAATACTTTGATTCAATTGTGGTTATAAGTAACACATTGTTTAATGAATCCAATATTAATTACTTAATTTAATATTATACAAATCACATTATCATTGTACATTAATAATATGATTAACTTATATAAAATATTTGAATTGTCATTGAATCATATGATTAAGTATTGATCTTATACATTTATATTATTCAATATGCATAATTACTTAATATATACTAAATTACAAAATATTATAATAAGAATGTATGATATAAGTACTTACAAAGCTTGTTAATATGTAACTATAAACTAATTAATAATTATGTTACTTATGTAGTTTATGTTACTTGTTGCTAACATATCATATATTATTACAAATTTACAAACATATCATCTATATAAATATTATATATGAATAATTTGTTATTATATAATCATATAAATTATAATGATAATACTATAATATTTCAATTATGGTTATAAGTAATAGATTGTTTAATCCAATGTCAATTAATTAATTTGATATTATACGAATCACATTATCATTGTACATTAATAATATTATTAATTTTAATAAGTATTTGAATTGTTATTAAATCATATAATTAAGTATTGATATTTTACATTTATATTATTCAATATGCATAATTGCATATATGTATAATTATAATTATAATTTATAACATATATAGACTTATAAGTTGATAACATATATTGGAACTAAGTCTATAGATACTTAATTGTTCATTATTGTATTAATATGAACTTGCATACTTATAACTTATGACTTATGAATATGTATGTATAATTTATTATTATATAATCAAATGATTTTATGATTAATTGATCATGTAATATAATAATATAAATTATAGTGATAATATATTAATACTCAAATTATGATTTAATTATCTAAAACAAAAATGTGATTTAATCATTAATAATCAATTGATTATGTTATATGTATAAATATTATTATAATTATAATTATAAAAATATAGTATATAAAAAGCGGTTAGCGGTTACGGTTAGTAAACCCTATAACCGCTAACCGTTAACTGCTAGGCGGTTATAGCGGTTAGCGGTTAGGCAGTTAAGCGGTTATAACGGTTAAGCGGTTAAGCGGTTGGCGGTTATAACGGTTAGCGGTTGGCGGGCGGTTAATAACTGCCCGCATTGACACCCCTAGATGTGTTATATGTAAGTCATTCATTGGTATTCGTTACATTTCTCTTAATTAATTGTTTTGTTTATCTTTAATAAATGAGTTACACATCAGTTTGATATGGCTCTCTTAGTAAAAGATTTGGTACCCCTAGCATTTATCTTTCCTAAACCAATGAAAACCCAAATGAACCAAAAGTGCTAAAGTGTTAGCCTAGATCTAAGATAGCATCTCCAAGAGGTAACTCAATCGGCTGTGAACCATGCCTTATGAAGCAGAGGTCACAAGTTCGAATCCCCCCTCCCCCTACCATTGTGTGGACATGTCAAAAAAAATAAAAATCTATGATAGCACTTTTGCTTTCCTTACAATGATTTTTTTTTTTTAAAAAAAAAAAAAAAAAAAAAGAAAAAACTTTATTTTTCCGCTATTTCCTCTTTACTTTCCCTAATATTTTATTTGAAATGATATTTAAATGACTTTTTTCCCTCTCTTTCCCCTAACATTTATTTTAAAGAATACAGGGAAAGGATAATAAAAATTATTGTAGAGTTTATTTAAATAAAGAAACAAAAAGTATCTTTTTTTTTTTTAAGGAGAATCTTTCATATTTATTCATTTAAAAAAGATCAATAAAGCTCTTACATTAGAAAACATAAAGCTTTGATAAATCATAGTTAAAGCTAAGAGGATACAACATCATGGCATCATTCGCTAAGTGTTTGTACTTGCTCCAGCATCTCCCTTCTTTTTTAAAAACTTGGACAATCTCCAATGAGTCTCCTTCTAGTATTACATTAGTGAACCCCAACTATCCACACATTTCTGCCATTTTCCATGTCACCATTGCCTTTGTTGTGGCAGGATCGGAGATGTAAGGCTTGGACGCCCGAAAATTTGCTATTACCCTTCCAGCGTGATCTTGTGCAATTATGCCCATGCCCATCCTCTATCGGTGCTCATCCAGGGCAGCATCCCAATTTAATTTGACAATGCCTTGAGGAGGTGCCTCCCATTTCGTTTCTTCATAGCCATAAGTATCTTGCAATAACAACCACCCTCTGCATGTCATCACAATCTCCCCATTAGAAACTCGATAATATTTAGGAATGCATCTTCCTTACTAGGGCTCTTTTGTATCATTTTTGGGTTACCGAACGATACATCTCTAGTAGATTGGTAGCTCCAAAGGATATGTCCTACTATCTTCGTTTGAAGGCCACAAATCGAACATAAAGGATCATCTACTATGCCGTGCTTGAATAAGTTTTCTTTAGTGGGAAGGATATTATTGCAAGCTTTCCATAGAAACATTTTAACAACTCTCGGGCTCCGGATTTTCCATATCGCTTTCTACAAGTTGACTTTGGTTCCTTCATTAGAGCTGTTGCCAATGTCCTTCACAAAATCTTCCTTGGCCAAGTGGTATGCACTTCGCATTGAGAATTCTCCATTCTTGTTCCCAATCACTAATTTTTTTTTTTTTTTTTTTTTTTGTTTGACATCTTCCCAATCACTAATTGGTCATGTTGCATATTCGGGCAAATGGCAAGACCACAAATTCTGGCTGCCTCTTGGTCCTGGAAAATTTCTCTCACAAGGGGAACATTCCACCACTTCGTGTCGCTATCAATTAAATTATAGACCTTGGCCTCACTATCTAGCACTCTAACAGGAGATTGTATAGAGTACGAACTGGGCAAGTTCATCTATCGATCCTTCCAAATTTTTATTGAGCACCCATCTCCCACTCGACAAACTAAGCCCTATATTCAACAGTTGTCATGCATTCCAAATGCTTCTCTAAGCATAAGATGGATTTCTGTCTAAGAGAGAATCTAAGAAATTGCTAGTGGGGAAGTATTTTTCCTTATAAATTTGTGTCACTAGAATGTTTGTACAGTGTGTTAATCTCCACCCTTGTTTTGCTAACAATGCCATATTAAAGCATTCAAGATCATGAAATTTAGGAGTGTCAAAAAATACCGGGAAACTATGACCGAAACCGGAAAAACGGTTCCGGTTGGAGAAAACTGGTTACCAGGTACCTCGGTTTTGGTTTTTGGCATCTGGTTATAACTAGGTGCACACGCACACACATAACTCCTTTTCCTCCTCACTCTTTATGGGTTCTTCAAGCTTGGTTACTACTACCCTTGCTACATAACCCTCTACCTTTGTGATAGGCAGAATGACATTCACTATTTATGGGTTCAAGATATAGGCTTGATTGCATCCTTCATAATCATATAGCCTCTCCCTCAACGTGTCAATAATGTAATAAGTTTATGGCTCAACCCTGGGGATGAAAAAATGGTTACTCCAACTGACAATATAAACCTGAGGTTCACGGCTGCTTGGGCATTCTAACAGTAACGATCTTGATTCCCATGAGATTATTTTTTCAAGATGGAAGGTCAATAATACTGAGATAACAAAAAAAAAAAGCTGATTTTGTTCAACTATAAAGCTTTTGCTGGTTTGCTCAAGAATTTTGGAGAGGTTACAATGTAGAAATAATAAATAAGAAGAAGAAGGTTCAGTCCCACAATGCTAAAAAAAATGGAACCCTCCAAGCTTGCTTTTCTATAAAAGGGAGCCATATCCTTTCCTTTTAAATCTAAGCCAGTTTATTGAGCCCAATAAGCTGTTTTGAGTTGGGTCTTGAATGTAGAATAAGCTCAAAATCTTTTTTTTTTTAAAAAAAAAATTTAATTTTTTATTTTTAAACCGGTTACCCGGTCTAGATAATCGGGAAACTAGGGAACCGGTCGGTTATTGTATAATCGGTTAACCGGGAACTGGTTACCCGATTCCGATTTCCCAAAATCAATGGGGTACCCCAGTTCTGGTTCTCGGTTTTGGCCAACAATCGGGAATCGGGACCGGGTTGACACCCCTAATGAAATCTCAAGCCGCCTTTATCCTTTGCCTTCCCCATCTGATCCCAGCTCATCCATGGTATTTTCGTGTCCTTCTCCTTGTCACCCTACCAAAATTTGGACATCATGAAGTTTAGCTCATTGTAGAGAGTTTTTAGAAGTTGAAAAACACTCCTCGTGTAAGTGAGAATCGCATGTATGACCACTTTTAAGAGCAATTCTTTCTCTGCTTGGGACAAAAACTTTTCTTTCCACTCAAAATTATCTCCACTTCACTTGAAATGAAGACGTGCACACTTACATATCACTGCAACGACCCAACAAAGAAGAGAAAAAATAGGGGAAAATACACTTTACCCCCCTGAACTATTTACCCATTTGAACTTTGATCTCCAATGTTTAAAACGTGACATTTGACCCCTCCCAAACTTCCAAATTGTTACAATTCGATCATTCTGACTATTTTTCTCAAAATGCCCCCATAATTTTTTTTAAAAAAAAAATTAATTAATTATCTTTAACTTAGGATGTGGGCATTTTGGAAAAAAAAAAAAAAAAAAAGTCAAAATGGTTGAATTCCAACAATTTGGAAGTTTGGGGGCTCAAGTGTTACGTTTTAAATATTGGAGGTCAAAGTGCAAATAGGTAGATAATTCAAGGGGGTAAAATGTATTTTTCCTGAAAAAATAAACAATTAAGAGCTCCATAGATAAAGAAAACAGGTGATAACTGATGAATGACGAATGAGTAAAGGATTCCATTGGAAGTTAAAAGGGTTATAACTTGTTGAGTTTCACTAGCATATAGAGCTCATTGACAGTAAGAATTGTGAGTACATGGTTTTCTTATTGTCTTGAAGTCAACAAAACCCAGCTAATGTTTCTAAGCAATCTCAAAACCCTAGAAAACAAATCCATAAGGGGGAAAGTTCGAGTCAAACTAGTATATTTCCGTATCTAATCTAGGCCGAAGTAACCCTATAATATAGCTTCAAAGCCCTTAAACTAACAAAAAAAAAAATTCCCAGACAAAAAAGGAGGAAAGTCGGTTTCAGAATCCCATTCCAAAAGCAAAATTTAATTGCTTTGATATATGACCATGAAAGTTACCTTTAAATGAAGCAAATCCACTTCCCAAGGGTGACTCTGAAAATAGGACATACTTTGGGGGGGGGGGGAAAGTACGCAGCAAAAAGGTAAGCAATACATCTTCCTCAGTACACTACTCAGAGTGAAAGACTGCAAGTGCAATAACACAGAAACATAATATATAACAAATTTGGAAGAGGACTAACAAATAATTTTCGCAATTCTCATTGTTTTCAACACCTTGTACACTTGCAAGTATCCACACTAATACATATGTATCACAGGCCAACTGGATACTAATTTTATATCTCCCTGCATGAATATTTGGTTAAAGCAAAATGGGGTATAGAATGAATATTAACGATTAATCACCCGGGAAAAACACAACATTTTCTTCATTCTTTTCAATTTGTCTCCACAGTGACTATGCCACAAAAAATAGAAAAACCATGAGGAAAAAGATCAATACAAAGAATATCTTGATCATCAGCCACCTATTAGATGATATGCTGTTCAGATACTTGAGCAGGGCCCCTTGTGCCCCCTCCACATTTGCTACTGTGTCATCCATGTTCTCATCAATCCTGCAACAAAAACACCAACATCAGTAGTCAAATTTTAAGTCCAGTTCATGGGTCAGAAAGCAATGAAGTATTATTATAAATGCACTTCATGAAAGCCCATTCACATTCTTAACTGTTAAAGCATGTGCATGAAATTGTTTCAAACAGTTGCAAATTGTTCATATTTATCTTTTCAATGAAAAATGCCATGTGTACACGGAGGATTCAGGTCATGTGAAGGGGCAGATGGCTATGGGTGTGTTATCTTTCACAGCTAACCAATCCAAAGGTCTTGATCCAAGTATGTAGAATCACTGTGTTTCGTCATCTTCCCAAGGGTTGCTACGAACTCAATGCATTTAGCTAGCCCACCTTAAAGTTTATTATGGCAGAAAACCAACACTAAATATCATCGATGAATGAGTTAACGGCTTCATTGTCTCTGTCCCAGTTACCAGATACCCAAGAACCATGCACACCCAATGATTCCTGAACTATAAATAATCAGAGAAACCTGTTCTTCACAAAAATGCCAACTTAAATCCCGACAAACTGATGGAAGAGAAGATGTTAAAAGATCAGAAGCATCTACCTACTAACGAAAAACTCCATTGCAATCATCTGATGAAATTTACTACGAAAAATTGGAGGTTCTTAAGAAATTAGAAAAATCGATATAGATCTCAGAACAAGAAGAATAGAGTTATTTGTGTCTGGGTGAGAGAGAGAGAGAGCTTTTTTAAGGCACAATTGGCTCAGAGTTTGAGCCTGTCACATTTCAGCGGGTATATTCTGATGACGTCAAGAATTGGTAAAAGGAATAATTGTCAATTTCATAGATGAAGGCTTTTAGAGAAAGATGCCTCAAAATATTACCATCCGAAATTAGATTTTAAATTGTCTGAAACTTAAATATAATCTTCTCTCTGGTGGAGATCTTATGTGTAATGATCAAACTGCCCTCTCACTAGTTGATACAGTACTAATGAAATAGAGCTGAATGCGAAATAAGAGAGGATCAGAAGAGACTCACTCAAAATCTAATATAGCAAGTCTAGTTAAAAGAGTGATATCTTGGATAATAAGTTACCAATATATTACGTAAAAATGTAAGACACGAAAATCAAAATCTAATATATCAGACTACATTGTCAAAATGCACCCTAACCTTCAGAGACGACCAAATTATTGAGCAAAGCTTTAGTCTAGGTAACTTTACCTTGCCTTGCTTAGCTAATGAAGCTTGTCTTTAGGCTCATATTTAGATCACTCATCATATAATTAGCTTATGCTCAGTAAATCGATGTCATCACTTAATACAAGCAGTTTCAAACAAAACATAGTGGGTGATTTTTTTTTTTTTTTTTTTTGATAAGTCAATAGAATATATCAAAAACGCAGCGGGGCGCAACCCTTAGTACACAGAGAGTATACAACGGGGGACTAGGGGGGAGAAGAGAAGTAGGAAAGAAAATCAGCAAAACGAATCACCCGCGAGGCAAGCCAACCCGCTGTCCAGGTGAAAAGAGTAAAAAGGAAAAAATGGAGGAGTTCCTCACTAGACCTCGACAAATCCTCGAAACATCTATCATTACGCTCCCTCAAAATACACCACATAATACAAAGTGGAACCATTTTAAAAACAACAGCACTCCTCGTACAGCCACCCGTCTACCAGCTTGCATATAACTCCTTGACAGAGCAAGGCATAATCCAACAGAGACCAAACCGAGCAAAGAAAGCATTCCACAAAGCACTCGCAGCCCCACAATGGAGAAGAAGATGATCAACCGACTCCCCATCCGATTCACATAACCAGCATCTGTTCACCACAACCATACCCCTCCTCCTAAGATTGTCCAAGGTAAGAATCTTACTACGAGCAGCCGTCCAAGCAAAAAACGCCACTCTAGGAGAAGCCTTAGATCTCCAAATGCTCTTCCAAGGAAAAGAAATAGACCAAAAGGACGAGAAAACTCAGTAGAAAGACTTAACCTCAAAAATCCCCTTGTACGAAGGCACCCACCACAACTTGTCTTCCCCAACCCCTCTCAGTTTACAAGAATACAGGCACCTATAAAGCAAGGCCAAAACCTCCACCTCCCAATCATGAAACAACCTAGTAAACTAGATATTCCATTAGATAGTTCCATTTGATCGCTCCACATTATCTGCAATGGACGCCTCCTTGAAACTTGCAATGTTAAACAGGCCAGGAAAAGCCTCTCTAAGAGCTCTATCCCCACACCAAACACCATCCCAAAAGCGGATCTTTAAGTCCTCGCCAAGATCAAATATGAAATGGCTCCTAAAAATTTGCCACCTCATACAAATAAATTTCCAAAGACCCACCCTATGAGAACCAGAAATATCACCTGAGCGCCAACCCCCCAAACCGACCCATACTTAGCCACCGAAACCGATCTCCACCAAGTCCCCTCCTCACGAGCAAAATGCCACAACCACTTACCCAAGAGAGCTTGATTAAACCTCCTCACGTTCCGGATTCCTAATCCACCCTCATCAATGGGAGAGCACACCTTATTCCACTGAACCAAATGAAACTTTACCTCATCATTCATCCCCCCCTCCCCCCCCCAAAAAAAAAGAAAGTCCCGTTGAATCTTCTCAATATGCTTAGCCACATGAGCAAGGATAGGAAACAAAGACAACATATAAGTAGGCAGGTTCGATAAAGTGCTTTTGATCAAAGTAACCCTACCCCCCTTAGATAGATACAACCTTTTCCAAAGAGCCAACCGCCGAGACATCAACTCCTCCAAATCCACCCATATCGTTTTGAGCTTGAATGAAGCCCCCAGCGGTAAACGCAAATACTTCAAAGGCAGGTCACCTGTACCACAGCCCAATAAACTTGTGAATTGATCCACCTCACCCAAAGAGCCAACCGGAACCAACACAGACTGAGACAAGTTAACCTTGAGCCTTGCGACCGCTTCAAAGCAAACAAGTAAAGCCCCGATGTGCCTAATTTGGCTAGCATTAGCCCCACAAAAGACCAAGGTACCATCTGCGAATAAGAGGTGGGAGACGTTGACCCGATCCTGCTCGCTAGAACCCACAGAAAACCCCGAAATCAGCCCCCTAGAGGTACAGGAACCAAGCAGCTTGCTAAACGCCTCCATAACCAAGACGAATAGAAAAGGGGAGAGATGATCACCTTGACGCACCCCACAAGATTTCCCAAAGAAGCCAGAGGGAACACCATTAATCAAGACTGAGAAACGGGCAAACGAGATGCAGTGCTTGATCCACGAGCACCATTTCTCCCCAAACCCGTACCTCCTCAATAAATAAAGGAGGAAATTCCAATCAACATGATCATAAGCCTTTTCCATATCCAATTTATACAGCACACCAGGTTCCTTAGACTTAAGCCTACTATCCAAACATTCATTTGCAATAAGGACTGAGTCTAAAATCTGTCTCCCTTGAACAAAAGCATTTTGAGGCTTAGAGATGATCCTATCCATGACTCTCCTCATTCTATTGGCCAAATAGTGGGTGATTTATGATGCAATGATTCACTCAAAAGTCAAGTAGCTGGTATTACTACTACCAATAACATGTGGGACATATACTGGAATATAGAGTGATCAGTGTGAACCACAATATATATGTACTGTGCCAGAATGATTATAGTATATGAATTACAACCTGATGGCAATCTCTCCTTGCTGGGAAACCAGGGTTGCCAGCTGGTTGAAGATGCTGCTGAGCTCATGAATAGTTGACTCAACATTTTGAAGAGCTTCAGCTCTGCTCTGCATGTAACTGTCTTGCAACGGAACCATCTGCTGTTTTTGCTGTTCATGGTGCTGTTGTTGCTGCAGCAATGGCTGACTCTCCCCATCCATCTGCTTTCTGTAAATTTAGAAACCAGGAATAAGATTTCACTCGGAATAAATTCAAAACTTTAAGGCACCTGAACCTTGGTTCAGGTGTAAAGGGGTGGGTTGCTGCTGGGTAGGTCTAAGCCTCAATACTTGCCCAAAAACTTCATTAAAAAAAATCACAATTAAACCAAAGTTTCAACTTCAAATCAGCTCAACACTGCAGAACTTGTCTTTACAAGAAAAATTACACATGGCATGATTGAAACCAAGAGAAGAAAAAAAGTATATATTTCAGAACACTAGCAAGGAGAAGTCTCAAACTCTTATTCTCAAGTTTAGAAGCAGATACAACCAGAAAAAGTTATACAATTAAATGTTCTGCATAAACTATGATGGCATTCACATTTTTTAGCATCATAAACATCTAATCCATACATCAAAAACAACTCAGGAAAATGCCAAGAAAAACATTGACTTACTAGATTTCAAAAGAATTCAAAAAAATATACACGCTAATCATACATTAACCATATATTCTTGATGTATTAGATCATACATATTAACTCACGCAATAGCTGATTAATGATAAAGACCTAGTGTTTCAGGTCTTCAAAAGGGTATATTGTGATACATCAATTAAACGACAATAACCCTCCCCTTTCCCCCTTTCCTATGTATTGCTCGGAAAATAATAATAATAATAATAATAGCCCAGTACATGTGGTGCCATCCCAGCAAATACAAGCTCTTACCCAGAAAACGATTGGGATGAAGATGGTGATCCATTAGCCCATGGAAGAGGAGGGGCATTTGAGGTGCTTGCGGCTGACCTGGCAGCCAGTGGACGCTGACGAACAAAAGGATTTGTAGAATCCTTAGAAGCAGTGGACGAAAACAGCTGTCTTCGGTTCTCATGAACCTTCAAGTTCTTCATGAAGCCAATAAAATACTTTTAGTCTTGGAAGCAATAATAAATAAGTAAATAAATAAAAGAGCTACAAAGCGACAGTGATGGAATACACACACTGAGATAACCAGCCTAATTGAACGAGCAACGATGCTCAGCAACACTGGACTTACCTCTGTTCTCATGGTGAGAACTTCTTTGAACTCTTTTGTGGTGCTCATCAAACGATTCTTGAGGTCATCTACAACTGTGGTTGAATGACTAGTGGTGTCACTAGAGATATTCCCACTCTCATTTCTGGAGTTGGACAGGAGCTGAAGGTCTACCACTGCAGAGTTTAGTGCAGTGATATCTTGCTTGATAAGTGCTGTAAGCTCCTGGATTTCTTTGGTGGGGTCATCAAAAACTGAAGTCCTCTTTGCCACTACAAATCGATAAAAATGAATTAAAAGGAAAAAGGTTGGAGTTGTCCTTCACAATGCATTTAAAATGATCACAACATTGGGGAAAAGTGAGCAGGTAACAGTAGGGGATGTGGTAAGGATTGACAAGTTAGCAGAAATATTGGGTTGTAAAGTAAGAGCATTACCTATATCTAATTTGGGGCTGCCTTTGGGATCTTTTCATAATGTGGAATGCAATTTTAGAAAATATGGAGAGGAGGTTAGCGGTAAGTAAGAAGTTATACCACTCTAAAGAGGGGAGATATACTCTTCCCAAAAGGTAAGCTTTGTAGCTTATCAACTTAATTATTTTTATTTCAATTGCAAAAGAATTTTTTAGGCATGAGGTTGGTGATATGAGTTCAAATATCATTTGGTGGGTTGGAATGTGGTATCTTAGTCTGTTAAAGGCAATCTGAGAAGTAGAAAACTGGGCAAGTTTAATCAAGAGATACTGGGAAAAAGGTTGTGGCAATATGGGAAGGAAAGGGACCATTTGTGGATACAGGTTATGGGCACAATTTTTTTATTTTTTTTTTATGAATAATAATTTATTAAAGAAGAAGAAAAGCTCATGTACACAAAAAACAGGTTATGGCACAAAAATATGGTGAACTTTGGGGAGAATGGGTTTTGGTTTCAGTGTATGGGCCTTATTGGTCAAGTTCACAAAAACTTTAAGTGGATGGGAGGGATTATCAAGTTTTGCAGAATTTTAGTACGGGATGGCATGAGATTTCATTTTGGCATGATATGTGGCGTAGGAGGTCATTGTGAAGGATTTATTCTCTGATTTGTTTTCGATAGCTGTGGATAGGGATGCTTCTGTAGCTTCATATCTGTGTATTTTGAGAGAAGGGGGCAAGCATTGGAATCATTGTTTCATTTGAGAATTCCAATATTGGGAGTTAAGAGTCATCGGGTTCCTTGTTTGAGAAGCTTCATTCTAGTTTTTCCTTCAGGTGAAGTGTGGATTGATAGTGTTATAGGTTGACCAGCAAGGGGAAATTCAATGTATGTTCTTGATATAATGCTTTGAGAGGGTTCGCCATTGTCAAGTTTCCTTGGAAGAGTATAAGGTGCGTTAAAGCAGCTTGGAATGTTGCTCCCTATAGGAAAGATTTTGACAAAATGGTGAAAATCATTGTAGGAATGACTATTGAGGTACGTTCTTGTTGGAATGCAAAGTTTGGGCAGAAGAGGCAAAATTTGGTGGGTGGTTCCAGCATGTACATGAAAAGAATGGAACAATAAGTACCATTAATAGTGCTCAGCCCACTTTAGGTTCCCTTAAGCCCATGTTCTTAAGATCTTTGTATGACTGGATGATTATTTAGGCAGTATACGGTACTCTTCGTTCCTTACTTTTATTGATCTCCTAATTTTAAATTATAACTTATGGAGATCCTCTACAACCATTAATATCAACAGTATTTAACTATCCTATTAGAAGAATGTATTCACATCTCTTGACATCAGATTTTATGGTAAATTTCCGATCTGGTAATTTAATACTTGATAAATATTAAATAAATAATATCGAAAATTCCAGCAATATGCTAAAAATGAATTCCTCATCCAAATTGTATGTAGAACAAACAATAAGCAACATAAATTAACCTTCTAGTGAGACTTTTAAGTTCATCACTTACGCTTTGCCAGCTTTGCCAGCTTCTGAGACGTCTGGTGTATCCCATACCCAATCTTGGAAGCCCTCCTGTTGAACTCGGACTGTATCACAACTGCAGATCGTTGTTCCTCCGACTTTGAGCTACTACTTGGCCCATTTGGTACCGACCCTGACGAATATGACTTCTTACGCTGCTCCGCTATACTCTGGAACTCGTGTGTCCGATCCCGGAACGACGATTGTGCCGATTTGGTATGCATTTTCCTAATTCCACTTTAAATTGAAATTCTACAATAACATAACCCCCTGAAATCACAGAAATTCATTCAGATCTTTCGATTTGAACTCCAGAAACCTCGAGATACAGATAACATATATTCCATGTCCGAATCTTAAAAGATTTCATCGTCTCAAACAACCCCGATTGAGTTGATACCAACCGTTCATTTTCTAAATTCCCATCATCAGTTTTATCAGCAACATAATTCGCCTAAATGTTGAAAACCCCTATAAATTCAATTGGTTTCAGAAGGAAACAAAATGATAAGATGAGGAAAATTAGAATTTCGAATCTTAAAATTATTGCTATGCTAGGACCGAATAGCTGAGCCTAGTAGTGTATTGGGTTAGCATTTTTTTCTTTTGTCCTGGAAAAATACAGTAAACGCTTAATTTGGACATTCCATTATCGTTTCCCTTCCCATATATTCTCATCAACCAATCAGGAACAGGAAAATCAGGCCAATAGCATGGAAAATCACCTCTCAAAATGCGAGATCTGAAACCCTAGAGCCGCGGAATCAATGAAATTCTCGTAAACTGCCTCCAATTTCAGGAACGAAGCGAATGAATTCCTAGATCTGGATCGAGTTCAGCCTTCATGGTCATGGCAATTTGACAAAGAACCCTGGTACGACGTCGGATCGGGTGAAAAATGGAAATAACAAAGACAAGTCCAGAGTTGTGGGAATGAGAAGGCTTTGTGAAGGAAAGTGTGCGATACGAAGGATCATGAAGAGCTGGACGAGAGAGAGAAAATTGGAGGAAAATGCTTTAACGGCACCGTCTTGTAGTGGCGTTTTCTGCACTGGACCCCCTTATTTTTTTTCTTAATGTTATTTTCTAATATTGTATACCATCAACTATAAAAATAAAAAGAATAATGTTAAATTCATATCATAGACCTAATAAAGACTCAATTTCTCTCATACGTGTTATTTAATAAAGTCTCTATTATTATTTCAAAAAAATAAAATAAAATTAAAAAAAAAGAACAAATTTGAATTCAATTTTGGTGTTTTGAATTTAATTTTTTTTTTTTTTTTAAATGACAAGTATGAAATAAGTTGGGTCTTTGTTGAATTTATGTTATGACTGTATCATATCTCAAATAGAAAATAATTAATAAAATCAAATAAAAGGATTAGCAATTAGCATAAACTTTGTGAGCCAAAAAATAAAAAGAAAAAAATCTATATACCTCACTTAAACTACCACTCAATTCACAATATCTATCAAGACTAATAAAAAGACAAAAATGATCCTATATGTTTTTCAATATGACAAAAATACTCTAATAAATTTAAAAAACAACAAAAAAATATTATTTTTTTCTTTAAGATAAAAACGATTTTTTTTTTTTAAATTTCTGTACACTAGTTTTTTTAAAATTATTTTATTATGAATATTTTTGTCATTGTGGGGGTCATTGACGATTTTTGATAGTTTGGAAGAACATTGTCAATTACGTGATAATTTGAGGGGAATATGTGAACTTTACCCAAATAAAAAATATAGCTGCTAAGTTGTTTAGCATGTAAAATGAATGGAATTGGATCATTTTTTTATTGCAAGTCAAAATGGAAAGGGAAACTTCACTTTATACCCCTAAACTACTACTCATTTCGAAAAGATCCCCAAATTTTAAAAACTCTCAATTAAACCATCTGAACTTTCAATTTGATTTAATTGACCCCCTCCATCAAATTCAGTCGTTAACCCCCGATGGAAATGATTAAAAAGACCAAATTACTCTTTCGATTTTCGTTTTTATTTTTAATTTGAAATTAGGGGTTTAGAATATTATAAAAAAATCCGGGGTATAAAGATCACTTTATTACTTTTAATGTTTAAAATGTAATGAAAGGGTTACATTGCATCAAATTGAAAGTTGAGGGGAGTGAAATTAAGAGTATTTAAATTTTTTGGGATTTTCTCAAAATGCGTGATAGTTCAGGAGTCTTGAGTGACGTTTCCCCGAATAGAAATGATCCATTTGCGATTTAAATTTACTTTGTCATATGATCATAGCTAATTATCTATATTGTATCATGTAATGTATTTTGTGGTTATTTCAAGTACTTTATTCCTCTTTATCCCTATGAAACATTTCAATAATGTATTATCTTTGTTTTTTTTTTCAAAAGCACGTTTGTGATCCTGATTTCGCTCAAGCTTAGGAATATCGTCCTATTTGATGTCATTATGACTTTTATACTTGGGTTGTAATATTTAATATTTGACTTGGTAAATGGTCTACGGCCAACATACTTGATGATTTTCCTATGTTAAGCTATAATATGATGCTTTAGTATTTTATCGGTTATTATGCGATGTGGTGTAGTGATGGTCATCTTGTAATACAAATGACTTTGTGTAACATGCACTTTCAAATTTGGCATTGACCCGTCTTATGGGATTACTGACAATTACCCTCAATGATCAATCAGCTAATCGGTAGTTGATCGGGAAATCACCTCTCTCTAACATGATTAGAGTAAATGCATAAATATGTGAAATAAATCTGATGAATTTAAAACCATCATATAAGCAAGCATCATTGTCAAACAAAAGATATGGAGCTACTAATAATAATGTAGACATTCTAATCAAACTTGATTACACAAATTAGGTCACCAACTCATCTTAATAACTTGAACTTGAAGTGGCAATCTTGCCATGGTTCTCTTCTCATAAAGAAGTCTCACATAAGTTCTAATAACTGCATAAGTTGTAATAAAGATTGTCACCGATCATTTGGTACTATTGGGAAGAACGTTTAGTGTACTATGACATAGTGATTCTACGATCGTAGGTAGAACATTTGGGTCAATACCCAATGGGTTAACAATGAACGTTCGTTGTGGTCTCTTGTTGAACATTCGGCTAGAGAGTTAGGGTTGAGTTTTTAGGGCTATTTTTCAAATGGGGGTTTGATTAAGGGATAAGGCAAGTATTTGAAGGTTTAAAAAAAGTTTAATAAGGTAAAATGAACTATTGTTTTTGATAAATCAATCTTTTGTAATTTTGGGGCATCGCACTTTGTCGTCTATTACTAGCGCCTATAATTGGAGATTTAGAGGGACCTAGTATCTCACGAGACTTATTTACTTGTCAATGAGTTCGAGAAGATGTAATGAGTTAATTACCAGGTAATTAATATTGGGGCGGTTACACATAAACAGACTAGATTACTGTTGCATTTTCTATAAAAATCATATCCAGTAACTATGATTACATTTTACCCTATAAAAGGATTATAATTGCTACATTATATTACTTTTGAGCATTTCATTGTGGGATTGTACCAGATTGTAGCCTAACCATATTACTATTGGATCATACTCTCTTCGTCATTAAGAGTATATTTGGGATTGCGTTAGGAAATAGAGCTTTTAAAGTGAAAAAAGTTTTTTAGAAACAACTTCAATTTTAAGCTTTTTTTTTAAAAAAATTTATTTTTTTAAGTACATTTTTGCTATTTTTAGAGTAAAAAAGTCAAAAAATTTAAATCTCAGTGATAAATTTAATATTTGTTTAAACACAAAAATATTAAATACTAATATATGAATGGAAGATTAAGGGAGCATTTATAATAATATTACAAGTCCTTCTTGTATCCCTTAAAAAAATGACGAGACTCTTAAAATCACCATTAGATCTGTGATTGATTATTATTGATTTTGATCAAATGGTAATTTTAAGATTCACATTATTCGTCCCAAGGAGTAGGTCAATTGAGTGTAGACCATGTTTTATGAAGCGAATGTCAAATAATAATTTTAATAGTCACATTATTTTTAGAGAGACACAAAAATATCAAAAGAAAGACGTAAGATAAGATGATTATTTCTATAAAATTTGATTACTCCCTCCTCAACGTCAAAATATGAAAAACCATCGCCACGCGGGGCGCTACTATTGGACATTTAGATATTTCCGTGACCACACAGTCTCCAGGCCGGTCAATTTGTTTGTTTCGTTGACTACGTCACCACGTACGGCTATAATTACTCGCTTGTATATCTGCCACGTAGGACCAACTCACTTCTTTAAGCTCATGAAAGTGGCGCCGTCGTAAATAAAAGCAAAAGTTTCGCCACGTGCTTTTCCCATAAAGCGAGTGTAGAAACCACAACGACATCAGCGAGTAGCAATCGACACTGCTATATCTTCCTTTATTATATAATTTTTTTTTTGTTCGTGAATATTTTTCGAGCGGAAGCCATCATTCGTTTATCGCGCCTCAGAAATCAAAAGCCCAATGGCATTTACGATATTGCATAAATAAGCAGGGTCCATTAGTAAGCAATAAATGGAAAAAGTTAAATGAACTTTTTTTTATCGTCCAATATATGCCAATTTACCAAAATCGTGTTGCCTAACCATCTCACGAGTCTCCCAAAATAGTTTCGAGTCTCAGCCGTCCACGTAGAATAAGACGCAGTACCCACCGTTAAGATCTCTCGCGTTTTCCCCAACATTTATTAATCGAAGGGCCTAAATCGGCCCAACCAAATCCCCGCCATAACTTCCGAATCCGGTGGCGTGTAGGTCGCCACGTAGCACAATCCGAGCCGTGCATATATTTTCAGTCTATTATTTTCATTTTACTTTATTTTTTATTTTTATTTTTTGGCCATTTTCGATCTAAACCCTTACTTTCGAAGAATCAAAAGAAACCCTAGCTCTCGAACCTCTGTCGCGGTAAAAATAAAGAAGGAACAGAAGTATCAAAATTATCGAAAATTAGTTTCGTAAATCGACGAATCTGTTAGGGTTTCAAATCAGAAGGCGAGATTCAAAGCCTGGTATATGTTTATTGTTTGTGATCTTCAAGATTTTGCGAGGAATCGGTTTTTCCGCTTCATGTCGGTTCAGGTACGTATGTGAATTTCATTTAATTTTATAAATTTTTGGTAGAGTCGTTCGATTTTGTTTGAGAATTGATCTGAATTCGTGGGAATGGGGTTTGATCGTTTATTTTTGTGTCGTCCTGGGGATTTTTTTTTGTGATTTTTGGTGCGGTTTTGGTGTGACAGATCTGAAAAATGCGTAGGGGCATGTATGATGGAATGTGAAAATTGGGGGCTTTCGGTTTGGGTGTTTGGATTGAGGAAAGGTTGATGGAAAATAGAGTAGAAAACTCTGATGATGGCGCTGCAATTCCCAAAAAATCAAGATCGTTGGATCTTAATAGTTTGTATCAATATAGACTAACGAAAGAGGGTCAGAATAAGAATTTGAAAAGGAAGAATGGTAGTTCCGAGGACGGTGATGAAAGGAGGATCAAGAAGAAGAAGAGTAGGAAAGAGGTGTCTCTGAGTACTTTCAAAGACGTTAATGATAGAAGTATAAAGAGTGTGGATGATGTGTATAGCAGTCGGTTGAGTTCTAGTTCCCACGATACAAAGGAATCAAAGTCAGGTTTGAGTCAGAAATTGAACAGCTATACTGCCTCTCTCAGTATAAATGATAATGCCTTTCGGATCCCGAAGCGTAAGCGGGGTTTTGTGGGGCGGAAAAAAATTGAAGGTGGTCAAGTGTTGAAGCCGGTGGGCAAGTCAAATAGTAAAGTGGCTCTTGTTGATCAGATAGCCAAGTTAAGTCCTGATGATTCTGGCACCCAGGTCGAATCTTCAAAAGTTAGACAAAAGCAAGCTTTTGATGAATCTAAGGAAAATAGAAATAGCGAGTCAAATTTGGCTGGGCCCTTGAAGGAGGAAGGGCCTGCTGGCCATTTGGTTGTAAACAATGGTAATTTGTCTCTGAAGAAGTCACAAAGAAATCGTAGGAAAAGGAAGGATTTGGCATCGGGTAGTAAAAGTATAGTGAAGGAGGCTGTGTCTTTGGTTGATAATTCTTCTAGGATATCTGATGATTCACGAGAAGATGATGAAGAGAATCTTGAAGAGAATGCAGCGAGGATGCTATCATCTCGGTTTGATCCAAGCTGTACTGGGTTTTCTTCAAACGGCAAGGCTTCTGCATTGCAATCTGCAAATGGGTTGTCTTTTTGGTTATCTTCAGGTCAGGATTTTGTTGGTCGTGGGTCTAAGTCTTTGTCTGGGTCAGAATCTGCATCAGTTGATGCTGCTCTGAGAGTCCTGAGACCAAGGATTCAGCACAAAGAGAAGGGGCACTCAAGAAAAAGGCGCCACTTTTATGAAATTGTCTTTAGGGACTTGGATCCTTGTTGGGTATTGAACCGACGAATCAAGGTCTTTTGGCCTTTGGACCAGAGTTGGTATTATGGTGTCGTGAATGAGTATGACAAAGAAGGGAAACTTCATCATGTCAAATATGATGATCGTGATGAAGAGTGGATTAACCTCCAAAATGAGAGGTTCAAACTTTTGCTGCTCCCTGGTGAAGTTCCTGGTAAGGCAGGGAGGAAAAAATCAGCTATGAGAAATGGAAGTGTTGATGAGGGAAAAAGAAGCTTGAAGATCAACAAAAAAAAGGAAAAGAGAGACTTCACTGCTGAGGATGATAGTTGTTTAGGCAGCTATATGGACTCAGAACCCATCATCTCATGGTTGGCTCGATCTACTCGTCGCATCAAATCATCTCCCTCATGTGCTACAAAGAAACAGAAGGCATCTGGTGCATCTTTGCAGTCTTTGTCAGCAGGTTTGTCTGATGAAGTTGTTGATCTACATGTTTGTTTGGAAAACGGTTTGTCAAGAAAAAGAAAGGTATCTTGTAAGTCTGAATTGCCAGACAGATTAACTGACAGTGTAAGGCTAGAGAGGTCTGCCACTGGCACAACCTGCGCTGAAGAGAGCAAACTACCTATTGTTTATTTTAGGCGGCGGTTCCGCAAGACAGGCCCAGAATTGTCTCATATATCCAGGAACAATCCTGTCTGTAGAAGTGCACCTGGTTCTGTTGCTTCTTGCTGTATGGTTGATGATATTGGGGATTTTGAAGAGCATGATGTTTCACTTGGAAGGTTTGACTCTGATTTGCCTTTGTGGTCAACTGACAATGTAGGGTCGTTAGATTTTTCTCTTTCATTGATAAAATCAGGGCAAATCAGGTTTGAGTTGAACTTACCAGTTCGGTTGGTCCTGAATGACTCATTTGGAGCAGAGAACTTTTGGTTATTCCGAGCTATATTACTGCTTCAGCATGGTAGGGTGATGATCATGTGGCCAAAGGTTCAATTGGAGATGCTTTTCATTGATAATGTAGTTGGATTGAGATTTCTCTTGTTTGAAGGTTGCTTCAAGCAGGCTGTAGCCTTTGTTTTCCTGGTCCTGAGAGTATTTTATCAGCCTCAGGAACAGGGGAAGTATGTAGATTCACAATTGCCAGTAACTTCAATTAGGTTCAAATTCTCATGTGTTCAAGATCTTAGGAAGCAGCTTGTGTTTGCATTCTACAACTTCACTGAATTGAAGAATTCGAAGTGGGTGTACCTAGATTGTAAACTTAAGAGGCACTGTTTGCTTACCAGGCAACTGCCTCTGTCAGAATGCACTTATGATAATCTTCATGCATTTCAAAACGGAAGAAATCAGTTACCTATCACTTCTGCTTGTGGGCGGCCCTCCTCTGTCAAGGTATTTCTTTTGCTTTTCCCTGAATTTAGTTTGTGGGTTCTTCTTATTTTTCCAACAATATGCCTCTTTCATCTTTAAGTAGTTAATTACCTCTATGCTTGATTTATAACTTAAGAGTAGGGGTGGCAATTTTGGGTTTATGCATGGGGTGGGTTTGTGTCGTGTCTAGTCTTATGTATATGATTATATGGGTTGACCCAAACACAACCCATTTAATTAATCATGTCAATCTGTCAACTCTAACACTACCGGTTTAACTAAACGGGTGACCCTTGTAATCCATCAACCTGAAAAATTATTAGATCTCAACCCAAGACTTTATATTGATTTTTGATATTTTTCTCAATATATTTGATGGTAAATAGTGAGGAATCATTAGGGAATAAAAAAAACATGTTTGTTAAAGAAGGCATCAACTTCCAAGTAAATTAAAGTAACTCAGGTTTAGAAACACAATTGGTAGAAATAGACCATAGCACATGCATTGAATACATTTGATTTAACAATTTTTTTTCCCACAAATCCATGGAGAACCCACAAAACATAAAAGTCTCACCAGCAAGTAGGGCTATATTCGAGTCAAGTCGAGTTGAGTAAGATTTTCGGACTTGGCTCGGCTGAACCACGTAGGTGTTCAAACTCAGCTTAGACTCAAGCTGAGTTTTGAACAATTGTTCGTACTCGGCTCACCAAACCCCTTGTTGAGGTTAAGCTCGAGCTTCAACTCGGCAAGGATAGCATGCCGAGCCCTTATCGAGTACTTGATTGGCTTGGCTCGAAAACTTAGAAACATTGAATTGGTTAAAACCACAAAATCCAAGTATCACAGAACCTTTAAAATATTTAGATCCAACACATAACACAAAGTACTCGTTGTCTTAGTACCACCATTGAAACAATTGAAGAAAACAGTAGGGACAAAACAATCTAACAAATATAATACTATTAATAAAAAAAGATAGACTCAGTTGCAAACTTGAATCCCTTGTCATTGTTGGTGGTGGTGCGGCCCTTGGCCTTGCAGTTGAGCAGGGACTTGCAGCCCTTGTCGAGGTGGAGCTTGGTGATGACCACCTTGGAGTGGTCGATTCCGACATTGATGGTGGACCCATTGACCTTCTCGCTAGTGGTCTGCTTGATGTGAATGACCCACTTGCGGTGAATATCATGTATACGAGTAGTTATGGGGGTAGATTGAAGAAATAACATGTAGAACCAAAGAAAAAAAATGAAGATAACAATTGGAAATTAGGGTTTTTGTGAAGATAGAAGCTGAGATTAGGATGATTGTGTGGGGCGAACTTAATTGGTTGGGGACCATGTCCCATGAAGTGGAGGTCATTAGTTCAAATTCCCCTCTCCTTGTGCAGACTTGACAAAAAAAAAAAATTGGAATCTGTTGCAAGTGTGAGAATCTGGAGATTATCGAAAAAGTTTTATTTATAAAAAAAAAAAAATATCAAAGAAAATAGAATGGCTTGAGGATTTTTGGAAGACAATAAGTTGGGAGCTCAGACAAAAAGCATTGATTTGGACATTGGGAACCACATCAGGCTTGCTAAGGAAGTTAATTAACGGGTAGAAACTTGAAAAGCATTTGAAGGGTGCTTTTTTGGCCAATGGATTTTCCTTGTTATTGGAACTAGCACTAGGTGTCAATTTTTAGTAAACAGTAGATGGTGTAGTTTCTGCTACATTCTTCTTTTTACAAGGCACATCTCTTTTGCTGCTCAGAAAAAAGGGTACGCCTCTTTCCTTTTTGAAATAATAGCTGCCTTGATGCCATTTATTGGATTCAAGTGTTGGTGCTCATGTGCCTAAAAAATTACAAAATTATACATTGTCCTTGCATAGGTTTGTAGAGAAAATACTGCAAAAGAATCTTTAGGCCAGCTTAAGAAATGAGTGTGAATGGGCTCTTTGCAGTTAGGGGCTTCCTCTTATATACTTCCTTTGTACTTAGGGGCGCCATATACTTTTAATGATGTGTCGATTAAGTCAAAAAAGAAATAGTGTGAATGGCTTTTAATATGTGTGAATTACATGAAAACTGTGTTTGCTTGCCCACTTGCCACCTGATGTGCCGCTGACCTTAGTTGACCACTGTATGTAGCAGATGGTGCACCCTAAGCTTTTTAATTTTGGAGTTTAAACCATTGACTGCTCAAACAGTAAGAACTCGTAGCTCATAAAAATATAATTACTTAATTGCCGTTAGGCTGAGTTGTGCATTACCCATAAGCCAAAGTCAATCTAAAACACAATCTATATTCTCTGTCATGGTATTCTTGGTGGTATGGGATTCGTGGTGAGGGAAGAGGAGGGCAGTGTGGGGGCTTGGTCACGAGGTTGACGATGAGATTTTTGTTTGGTTTATGGGAAAAGGTTAGTACACTGATCTGTAGAACTGCGGTGGAGGCTTGGCTATGCATCTTCGTAAACTCAAATGCCGGGGCGGTTTTACTTCTATGCGGGCAGTTCTATTTCAAAAGGCAGGTATCACCAGCCAGAGTCGCTGATCTGTAGGATTCTCGAGGCAGATTGTAGATGTTCTTTTAGCAATAGTCATGGAGAGCTAAAAAGGGTGAGAAAAGAAAGTGAGGTTTTAGAAAATATAGTGTTTTTAAGGGTAAAAATATAATGTTATTATTCAAGTTAGGCAGGTCAATTGCAGGTTAAATGGGTTAACACGAAATTGATCTATTTATTAATCGGGTCAACCCGGTTTAACCCGAATCCTATTATACTAAATCTCAACCCTCTAATTTTGTATCGTGTTCGTGTTGGAGTTTGTGGGTCGTGTCAAAGATTGTGAGCCCTAATGCTATCTATTGCCTTCTCTCTCTCTCTCTCTCTCTCTCTCTCTCTTGGGATGAATGAGTTTTTATAACACCACTAACAATTACTATCCTTTTCTCCTTATGCATTTAATTTCAAACGATCACTTCTTCACCAGCAGGTAGCGTGCCAGTATGCTTAATAATAAAGCAAAGAGACTAGTATTATCTTTGTTGATATGGCCTTTTTACGCATTTAAGTGTGGGTATTTTTCTATAATGTGGTTTATGATTTGTATCAACTTCTGTAAATCTTTCCACCATTCAGGCATTATTGAAGAGTTCTAGGCAGGGCATAAGTGTCATGGGTCTTGCCAGAGATTGCACCTATGTGAATGTGAGTCAGCCTTCATCTAATTCCAATGAGATGCACAGGAAACTTACTCCATTTGCTCTTTGTTTTGCTGCTGCACCTACTTTCTTTCTTAGTTTGCATCTGAAGCTGCTTATGGAATATAGTGTGGCTCATATCAGTTTCCGGGACCATGATTCAGTAGAGAATTTAGGGAACTCTGCAAGATTCATGGCGGATGACTGTTCTAGCTCGGAGGACTGCACTAAGGATATTGTTGGGAATAATTTGAAGTCCTTGTCTAAGGAAGCTACTTTTGATGGCTGGCTTTCTTCTGCTAAATCAGAGGACAGAGATTTGATAAAGTCCTCCTTGAAGTACAAAGATGTTGATCTTAGTGTTGCTGGAACTTCTGCGGTTTTGCAGGATCCTGAGAAGGTTGGGACTGATGCTACCGTCCAGGTGCAGAAGTGGCAAAGCCACCATTCGGAGTCTGAACAATGTGCTTTGTTGCGAAGACCTTCAGTTGACAGAGATAAGGCTGATACCAGTTCCCATTCTTTTCTGAATGGTCTCAGTATTGACATCCCAGCATTTAATAAATTTGAGAAGCCCGAAGATGGGGGAGAGTTGCACAGTGCTCAACATTCTGAGGATGGGGAGTTACACAGTGCTCAACATTCTACAGATCTGTCTTGGAATATGAGTGGTGGCATCATCCCCAGCCCCAACCCCACTGCTCCCAGGAGTACATGGCATCGAAATAAAAATAATTTGTCATCATTTGGATACCTCTCTCATGGTTGGTTAGATGGGAAGGCTGACATCTTCCAAAATGGTTTTGGCAATGGGCCCAAAAAGCCACGAACTCAGGTTTCATACTCGTTGCCACTTGGAGGTTTTGATGTTAACTCAAAGCATAGAAGTCATCACCAGAAAGCACATTTTCAGAAACGTATTAGAAAAGCTAATGAGAAGAGATCATCAGATGTTTCTAGAGGTTCTCAAAAAAACTTGGAGTTGTTATCTTGTGATGCAAATGTGTTGATCACACTTGGTGACAAAGGGTGGAGAGAATGTGGGGCACAAGTTGTATTAGAGATTTTTGATCATAATGAATGGAAGCTTGCTGTAAAAGTTTCAGGAATTACAAAGTATTCATACAAGGCACATCAGTTTTTGCAGCCTGGTTCAACAAACCGTTACACTCATGCCATGATGTGGAAAGGAGGTAAAGATTGGACCTTGGAGTTTCCAGATAGGAGTCAGTGGGCTCTTTTCAAGGAGATGCATGAAGAATGTTATAATCGGAATATTCGAGCTGCTTCCATTAAAAACATTCCCATTCCTGGGGTTCGCTTGATAGAGGAAAATGATGATAGTGGAACAGAAGTAGCATTTGTTCGCAGTTCTAAGTACTTGCGGCAGGTTGAAACAGATATTGAGATAGCTTTGAATCCATCGCGTGTATTATATGACATGGACAGTGATGATGAGCTGTGGATTTCGGACAATCCAAGTTCCTCTGAAGTTGACAACTGCAGCTTGGGAAAGATTGCTAATGAGATGTTTGAAAGGACAATGGACATGTTTGAGAAGTCTGCATATGCTCAAGAGTGTGATCAGTTTACATCTGATGAAATAGAGGACCTCATGGATGGAGTTGGGTCCCTGGGTGTAATTAAAGCCATTTATGAGTATTGGCGGCAAAAAAGGCAAAAGAGGGGTACGGCTCTAGTCCGACATCTTCAGGTATCTCCTGAATAGCTTTCTTATCATTTGTGATGATTGTTTTTTGGTACCATCTGACATAAGCTAATTTGGTGGTATGTCTTACCCTAGGTGGTAGTGTACATGAATTATCAAAGGACTCTGGCTTCTGCTGTGATAGTGTTGATTTTATTTACTTTCATTTGATCACTGTTTTGCAATTTTTAAACCCTTTCATATTGGGTTTTATTGTAAAAAAAGAGAGAAGGCATTACATAATGATGTGTGCAACACACACGCATGTTTGTGTACACTGACAAAATGAAAATAAAGTAAAATATTAGCCACAAATATTTGAGAAAATTTCCAAAAGCAGAAATGCTTCTAAACTTGAAGTAATTATTCGGAGCATTCAAACACTCATGGAAGCTGAGGGGCTTATGAGATGAGCATGAAATTTGCTGAAAATAAGATAAAAGAAGAAGAGATGAAATTTTATTTGAACATCACTGAAGCTTTGGGAGGAATGCATTTTCTGGGTCTCAATTGATGTGCAATTTGAAAAGAAATAATCATTTTTTTTTATTGCTTGTCATATTGCTTGCCCTAATGTTGTCTGGTAGGTCTGGTTTTCACATCTTTGAATTCGTCTTAATATAGGTGTACAAAATTCAGTGGTGATTTATTGTTAATTTGGGGGTCATCTACTTTTGTTAGGTTTTGACTTGGCATGTGATTGCTTCTAATTCCTGGATATTTTGCTTATGTATGTATGGATCTGCAAGTTTTTATTTTATTTTTTTTCACTTCACCATATCGCAATGCTCATTTTATCATTTTCAGCCACCTCTTTGGGAAACGTATCAACAAGAAGTGAAGGAATGGGAGCAAGCTATGACCAAAATCAATGCCAACCTTCCCATGGGATCTCAGGAGAAGGCTGCGCCAATTGAAAAGCCACCCATGTTTGCCTTCTGTATGAAACCACGGGGATTGGAAGTTCCCAACAAGGGGTCAAAACAAAGGTCGCAGAGGAAATTTGGAGTTTCTGGGCAAAGCAATGCCATTGGCGGAGATCAGGATGGTTTTCTTGCTTTTGGTAACTGTCTGTATACTTGTATATATTTACTATTACTATTTTAACCTTTTTTTTTTTTGTGAACCTCTTTTTCTTATTTGGTTTTATCTGTTACCTCAGGAAGAAGATTGAATGGGTTTACTTTTGCGGATGACAAAGTTTTATACTCGGGCCACAGCTATGAATCTTTAGATGATTCTTCTCCCTTGCCTCAGGCATCACCAAGGATATTTTCACCACGGGATGCAGGCGGCAGAGGAATTTTGTCTATGAGCACTGATGGGTTTGATAGGAATCATATCCAAAAACTTCAGAGAAACAAGTCAAAGAAATTTGGGGCATTTGTATCTCCTAATGACCAGCAGATGGTGATTTCATACAATCAGAAAATGATGGACAAGAGAAATGGGCATAATCGATGGAATTTAGGACAATCTGAGTGGCCAAGACGGCAGCATTATCACTTAGATGGGTCTCAGAGGCATGTCCTTGACCAGTTGGATGGTTCCGATCTTGATGAGTTCAGGTTGCGCGATGCATCTGGTGCTGCGCAGCATGCTGTTAACATGGCTAAGCTCAAGAGAGAGAAGGCTCAGAGGTTGCTCTACAGAGCGGATCTAGCCATTCACAAGGCTGTGGTTGCTCTTATGACTGCTGAAGCTATGAAAGCTTCTGCAGAGGAGTTAACCGGTGATGGGTAGAATGGCCAAATGAGAATCTTTTAGATAAAAGGGCTGTGTAAATTCACCAAATTCCTGAAGCCTGCCGCTTGCGATCTGGGTTTATACCCTTCTTCAATGGTGGTGGCCCTTTCTCATTATCATTATTCGCCGAATAATGATGAAGCTGTGAGAGCAGGGAAAGAGGAGTTGCTGCTTCAACAATGTGATTTCCGAGTTCCTCCCACACAAGTTTTTTTTTGCCAGCATGAATTCTACTCGGCTCAGTGCAATTGTTGTACTGATCCTTTGCAGGTTATAGGGGCTTATGGAATTTTTGGCTGCAAATCTTCTATGTACAGAAATTTTTTCTCCTTCCCCCCCCCGCTTCTCTTTTTCTCTGCTTGGGTTCTTCCCTCCCCCCTTTGACCTCAGTTGAAGTGTTCGATAATTAAAGGAGCAGTTGGTGCAAATTATACAACAACAATATATATATACGAACCAATGAATCACACTTTCCAGCCTAATTAAAGGAGAAAAATGATTAATGCAGATTTAAATCCATCAATTACAAGTCTTAACGGTAAAAACATAAAATTTCCTCTCAACCCACGGCTAGTTTTTCGTTGAAGTTTAAAGATCAAACTATGCCAGATAAAAATAAAAAAAATAAAAAAAGATATGTATTATTAAGTAATACGACTTTAATTTTTAATTTTTAACGTTTAAAGGTTGATTTTTATTGTAATGTTAATTCTCAGTCGTATAAGTTTTTTGGCCTGGGCTACGGTTGGCCTGCGCTATCACTAGAAACAGGCATCTAAGCTTGCACCATGGTTCCTTCCTTTCGAAGAAAGAAAGAAATGGGAGAAAGAGTGAAGCGGTCGGATCTTCCGCCGGAACTATTGTCGATGATCGGGAGGAGCCTCGACACCCGCATCGATGTTCTCCGATTTCGCAGCGTTTGTAGCTCGTGGCGTTCCTCTATCCCTCCCTTTTCCGCCAACCCTCCTCGCTTTCCTCTCACACTCCCCAGCCCCGACGATGCAACCTTTACTGAGTTTCCGCGATGGCCGCCACGAGGACCAGCTTTTCTCTTCCAAACTACTCTCTATTACATTCAAACGCTCAATCCTTCAACTTCTTCTTCTTCTACTAATTTGTCTAAAAAGGGCTGGTTGATGAAGGTTGACGACTCAAATTCAGGCAAGCTGCGTTTTGTAAACCCAGTACTGGACAACCGCACCAGGTACACCATTACTAGACCCAAGACCTTGAATTTATTGAACTTTCGTGTCGTTGAATTTGGTAAAGCCTATACGCTTCAATTCCAACTTCCCAGACCCATAAATAAAAGACGATTTGCCCCTTTTCCTTGTGTGAAAAAATTGGTGGTGTTTCCGAATTCAGCATGGACAAATGCAGACGAGTGTTCAATTCTCATGATCTTTGTTGACGGAAAATTGGGTTTTGCAAAACCTGGGGATAAAAAGTGGACCCTTGTAGGTGAAAGCTCTAATTATGATGATGTTATTGTTTACAAAGGCCAATTCTATGCCGTTGATAGGGTGGGAATAGTTTGGTGGATCGAATGTTCATCCTTGAAATTGGTACAGTTTTCGCCTCCTCTGTGTGGGCTGGGTAGCAAGAAGCATTTGGTGGTGTCGTGTGGAGCACTTTATATTGTTGATAAATACAATTACATTGGTGATGGTAGAAAGGTAGTTGGTTTTGAAGTGTATAAGCTGGATAAAGAATTGGGTCAATGGGTTTTGGTGAAAAGCTTGGGCGACCAAGTGTTTGTTTTGGGTGCCGATTGTTCTTTCTCTGTTTCGGCTCGAGAATGTTCTGGATATAAAGGGGATTGCATTCTCTTCATTGATCCACGAGATGAAACACTAGTGTTCAATCTAAAGGATCACAGCATTCTAAAGCATCACAGTATTCATGATCATCTTGGACTTTTCTGGCCTCCCGAACATACTGGCCTCCCCCAAGCTGATGGATGGGTGTATGATTGTGTGTATAAATGGTAGCTAAATCGGCTAGACACCACAACTTGTGAAGTAGAGGTAACTAGTTCAAATCTCTTATTCCGGTTTAGGATAAAAAATTTACTTATATATAAATAATCTGTTTTGGATTTGACTGTGATAGTGTTCTGAAATTTTTTCCCCTAGGGATAGAATTTCCTTATGTTTGTTTGGGATGGTATTTGGATTCATCAATCTCGTTGTATTTTATCCGCGTGTTTACTTTGTTATGATATGCCCTTATCTCTTTCTCTCTTTCTTGTAACACATCTCCTTTTTGTAACACATTGTTTTGATATTTGCTACTTATTCACAAAACAATCCATGATGGTGGTTAGTATGATTACAGTTTCAAAGTTCAATTATCCATGTTAAATAGAAATAAGATTATAGCTTGATTATAACTTGGACTAGCTAGTATCTTGTAGAAGGTCTTAAAGTTATTTACTCTGATCGAACAAAGCTTTCTTCCAAATTTGATTCTCCAACCTATTTTATTAAACTTACATGTATCCAAAATGCATGTGAGATATATATGTCCAAAATGCATGTTTGTTAGCATAATAGAGTAGGTTGTAGAAAATTCATCTCATCCAATTTGTAGGAAAAATTTGTCTTTACTGAGTTGGGTAGAAATTTTAACGTATTTTGAATGCCTTCTACACAGAGTAATTACACTAGATAGCAAGCCCTTAATTTTGAGTCACAAAAGTCCTTGAATATTGGGGATCTTTCTCCCTTGTGACAACATTACTTTATGGAAAAAGTTTAAATGGATGGAAAACATGGAACCCTTCGGGTTTATACGACCCTGAACTATCATACTTGTGAATTTTAGACAACATAAGAAAGAAGTACCCCCTATTTTGTCACTGTTTTGCTTCTATTTTCCGTAAGCTTGAAGTTCTTGTTTTGTCATTGAAATATTGTATATGCACTACTTTATAAGAAGAGATGACTTTATGTCATTACCTAAATTAAGATTATGAATATTTTAGAGGTTGTGTAATGCTTGTGTCCTATATCTTGTGTGCATTGGATGCGAGATAGGGGTGCCATGTTTCCAGAAACGTCAACACGTCATTATAACCTTATCATTATTTCAACAACAATTATAATATCTTTTCAATCAAACAGGAGATTTGAGATTAAATCTTGCCCACAACAGATCAAGAATAAGGAGGCCAGGATTATAAGATGGACTTCGATGAACCAAAAATTTGTTTAGCTGATTAATGCTATAATAAAATATTGTTATAAAATTCTTATAATTTTTTTATGCCTGCAGTTTGAATGCTAGGTATATGGTCAGAAAAAGAAAAAGAAAAAAATGCTAAGTATATATTCAATATTCGCTATTCTCTAGGGAAAGACTTGAAAATAAAGAGAACGCTTTATTGAAGCACAGGTACATTGATATAATACACAATAATACACACAAGATAACTCACTAAAACACACACAAATCTGATTTATTTATTGAGAGAAATGCACGTACACCGAGACAAGCACCATTGCTTAACTGGGGGTGCATCCATAGTAAGTTAAGATAGAACAAAGGGTTTGTAACAAGCTAAAAAGTAGAATCAGGATGGCAGCTATTACAGACAAGCTCGTCCATGGATTGTTAAAATAATCGCGCTTCAAAATTGCTCGCCATCTGTTCCGACTGCATCTATAATATGCATTGACTTCACGGTAGAGGTTGGTGTAAAGGAAAACATAGTCATAAGCATCATTATAAACCCAGTTGCCCAAACTTGCTATATCGTGAGAGCTCAAAGAGATTTTTAGAATTTTTCGCTGTACGAGAAAATCTACGTCTTTGCTAGTGCTAACAAGGTCCTTCAAGACCTTACCATAAGAGCTCAATTTATGGACTTTGCTTGGATCACAATGCTCAAATGCGACGAGGTTTTTGAAGATTGATAGTGTGATCTCAGAAACTTGTATCAGTGGGAGTGTCATCACTCCATCTTTGAAAGTTATATTGAGCGATTTCATCTCGTGTCGAGTTTCGAATCTGACTCCAGCTTGCACAAGCTCTGTCACAGACGGAATGGGATCCACTTTTAAGAATGACAAGTGATCAGCTTGTTTTACTGGGTATGTTTCAGCATAAGAGTTAAGGAGGCAGTGGAGTAAATGCTTGTATTGGATTTGGCGGTCATCACGAGTGCGTAAGACATATAGGGGAAACGAATTGAGAAGATTGAGTAGCGACCTTCCTTCAGCATTTGATTTGGTCAGCTTGAATAAACAGTCCAGCACGGGCCAAGGAAGTTGATTCTCAAGCAGAAACAAGTCGTGTGTTATTTCCCAAGCCATCCATGACGTATTGAACACTGGATCATCCTTGTCTCGTTGCACCTCCTCCGGAACTGAAGCTTTACGGAAGAATTCAATGATAAAACAACCATCAACCACCATCATCTCAATGAATTGCTTGTCAGTAAAATTAATTTCTTCTGCATAACATCCACGACAATCTTGCTCAATACTACCAATAGCTTCTATAAAGCACTCCAAAGTAGTTTCTTTAGTTGGTGCTCGATTGAGGAGGCAATGCAAATACCATAACTTAATTTTTTCCATTGTTTGAAGCTTCTGCTTTCCGCGGTGAAATGGGCCAATTGAAACTATCTCTGGCTCATAACACTCTATTTTACTGCGTAGTCTATCCGGAACTCTATATATGGAACATTCAGATGGTATTGGAGACTTTTGGCAAAGCTTTCCATGAATCAAAGATGTTAGATTGCTTTCTGCTATTTTCATGGGATGTTCACCGTTGTTCTCTGTATTCTTTCTTCTTGCCAATTCCAAATAATATGTAGGAGATCTGCTTTAATAATTAAAAAGAAAGAAAGAAAACATAAAATTACTTAAAACCATATTGATTTCTTTTTGTTTTTTTTTTGTTTTTAGCAAGCTAAAGTTCTAATAAAGTTCCAATCAAAACATTAAAAATAACATCCGCTAATCTATGACTAATTATCAGGTTTAACATTAGATCTGCACCAAACAGACAGAATCCAATGCATAGGTAGCAATTATTCTTCGGCCCTGAGAACAAAGAACCCTCAAGCCGAAACTCATCATTCTCGACCCAAAAGTCAAGATATCGTTTACATCCACAACCCAAAGGTCTGGACCATGAGCAAATACCCCACATAACATCAAGATATAAACTGGCAGATAAAAGAGAGAGGACCGAGCCTTATTACAAGCAAAAAAAGGAGGAAAAAACGTAAGGAAAAAAATGGAAAAAAAAAAAAAAATAATAATAGAATCAAACCAAAGTCGAAGTGACAGATCCGAAGCAAAAGGTGGGATGGACATGGACGAATCCGCAGGGTAGGACGACGGGGCACATGACGAGGTAGATTAGACGGAGGATGATAGATCGAGTAGAGACAAATCGATCAACAAACAAGCTCGACCAAGGAGACGTAGCAGAGGTTGGTGGCGGTGGGAATAGGTGGCACAACGACATGGTGGAGAAACGCCAATGGGACAAAGAGAGAAAGGGGCAACATGTGAGAGTTAGGGACATCAAGTAAATAAGCTAGCTCACCAAGGGGAGAGGGCGCGGGGAGGAGGGAGGTAGCCAAACGGCCGTCCCTCCTTTCCAACCCAGGGAAAACCTACCTGTGCGGCGCTCAAGGGAGAAAGTGTTTTAACCATATTGATTTTTGCTTTCAAGGTATGTGATGTCATTGTTGGGATATTATAATTTAATTTCAAAGTTTCTTTCCTTAAGGTTTCTACTATTATTCATTATAATTTAATTTTAAAAATTTAAAAGTATTACTATCATATTTTTCATTACAAGTTAAAAAAACGCATTTCTATGGTACATTTAATGTAATTAAATAAATCTTCTAATTTAATGCTTAATTATCTATTCGGTGTTGGAAAGAGGAAAACTTAAATTACGTTAATCTAAGTATAAATATAAAATTAGCAAGAATCTTTGATATTGTTGGAGTGATATCTATTATATTTCAATACAAGTAAAACTCATAATTATGAACACCTCGACATTTAATGTATGTGTTTCTCACATGCAAATAATATATGTCATTTTTATAGTTTAAGTTGAAAGAATTTTCTCCAATCCAGTTTAGAGGAACACTTTGTCCTTCCAAGGGGTAGCTCAATCGGTTGAAAACTATGCCTCATGAAGCGAAGGTAACTAGTTCGAATCTTCCGTCTCCTTCTTGTGTAAACATGGAAAGAAAAAAGAGTATCTTTTTAGTGTTTTGCAAGCATTTCTATTACTTTTTTTTGACAACAATCAAATAAATTTGTGTCTTATTTTGCTTTCAAAAGCAAAAAATTCCAAAAAGTATTTGAGTAACTTAATCATACAAATGAATTTAAAAAAATAGGACTCTTAATTTTAATTTATTCCATATAAATTAAAACATGTTAAAATATTTGTTCTCGTGTGAGTAGTTTAAAATGAAAATAATAGCAAGAAGAAAACTTGTGGATTACGATTATCAAAACATTAATTCATACTATTATTGGTGTGAAACCTATTATACTTCAATGCAAATAAAAATTCATATAATTCTAAACATTCTAAAAAAAATACAAAGCCAACTAAACAAAGTATTGTTTTATGAATACAAAATAAAAGAAAATCTTTCACTAAACATTTATTGCAATCAAATCAATCACCAGATGAGGTTCAATGCTTAATATTTCTTTGGTATTTCAAAAGTTTTTATGTTCCTTTTATACTTATCAATCAAAGAAATTTTTGCATAGTTTTGCTATCAAAAGCAGAAAAACACTTTAAAAAATGGCCGAAAATTGAGTAAATCACATAAATGAAAAAAAAAACTCCCGTAAAGCATAAGAACCTTTATTTTAGTTTAATCCATATACATTAAAACATGTTTCAAGTCTTTAAGTATATATGATTTAAAATGAAAAGTATAAAGGAAAAAAAAATAGCAAGAAAAATACATGGATTATAATATAGAAAATTAGCATAAATCTTTAATATTGTTAGTGTGATAACTATAATATTTCAATACAAATTGAACGCATATAATGTTGAATTCAAAAAAATAATAAGGAAAATAAACAAATTTTTTTTTAATGAAAATTTGTTCCCATAGGACATGGTTTAAAATAAAAAAATATAAAGAAAAAAATAGCAAAAAGAATATGTAGATTCTAATTATCAAAAAATACATAAAACACAAAGATCCAACAAAGCATAACCTTAAAAAAAATGCCCAATTCACAATTGCCCTATATATATATATATAGAATGCCCAATTCCCCTTAAAAAAAAAAAAAGAATACCCAATTCAATTAATTTTAAATATATAACCTTCATGATCATTTGTATAACCTAATTCCATTTTTTTTTTTCTTTAGGAACCTAATTCCAGTTTTTAAACACAAGAGAGTGATCAAACTTAACACGTGCTATAAATAAAAACTTAACATGGAAAGAAAACAGTTCATTTAATATATATTATTAAATATACTTTATAGCAGGAAACATAAAAGCACAAGAAATTGGTTTAATGCAGACCTGGTTAAGACAAATGGCCTTTGCTGAGGAAGCTTTCAAAGAAGATATAAATATATGATCACTTCTTCCTTCGAGGCCTCTGAACTTTCAAGGCAATTTAATGACAAAAAAGCTAATGCTTGAAGCATGATTCCTTTTAATACTTTTAGGTATATTGCTGTGATTCTTGATACACACCTCAGCTTATCCAATTGGCCAAAACCATGTGGAACAGAGTAAAAAGCAAAAGAAAAAAGCTACTCTCCTCCACTCATTGGTCTTCTTTTGGAGGCAAAAAGACAGCCTCCATAACATGGCTTTTTCTTTTTCCTCACTTTCTTTCTTTCACTTCACTTCATTGATATTTTTTATTTTTTGGAAAGTAAATAATTTAGCTGAGATTCCCTCAAATTTTCTATACTATGAGATTTTTAGATTTTAAAATTTGAACATTCTATTACATCTAACGGTTCAAATAAATGTATAGGTTTGTGTGTTACCAAGGCAAGTAACTTTAGTTTTTAACAACTTACTTTTGTCTTAGTAATACACAAATATTTGCATTTGTTTGAATTATTAGATGTAATTGATGAGTTATTTATTTATTTATTTTTTTGAAATGTAGGGTAGAGAGTTATTAATTGCCTATACTTACTCCTAAAACTGTTAACCATCATGTTTTAGGTTAACAATTTTTTTATAACAATTTACAAAAGCGAACATGGGTTAGCACTCGGTGGTAATTGGACGATTATAACTGCTTGTTCCGCCTTAGAGCATTGGCAGCAGGTACCTTATAACCCATTCACTTTCCTATGTTTAGGAATTTTTTTTTTTTTTTTTTAAAAAAAAAAACCATAAAAACACACACATCAAAATCTCCATATTTAACCCGCACCAAGCGTTAGCTAGAAAAGGATCCTCTCCATTTCAAAATCCTTCTATTTTTTTTATTTAATATATTTTGAAGGATAATTTATCCAAAAATTTTAATGATGAATCAGAATTCCCGACAATGGCTTCAAAATTGCCTGGCCCCAATTTTATAAATCTAAGCCTTAGAACGACAAGAAGTGGGTGAGATATATTTAATAGATTAAAATAAGAAAAAGTAGGTGCATAAGATATATTTAATGGCTTAAAATAAGAAAAAGTTGGCATATTTCAGTAAAATTTTCAACGATCAATCACACTAATCATGTCAGAAACCAGTGTCTCGGAAATTTTCCCAAGAAAAAGTAAACCAAACCCAGAAATTTTTGAAGCAAACGAACAAAAAAAAATATAAGGATCAATACAAGCCGTAATCTAAACACAGTGGCCCAAGGAACACCGAAAGCTTCTTCACTCTGGCTCTGGCTCATTTTATATCCCCCGCTCTGGCTCATTTTTGTTGTAAATATGCTCATTTTCTGTTTTTTCTTTAGTTTATCTTGTTAAATTTTCAAGGTTTTTGGGTGTTCCTTTGACCGAATGGGTGAAGTTTGAAATTTTGTGCTTCTTTTTTTTTTTTTTTAATTTTTAATTTTTTATTTTTTATAACCGAATGGGGGAAGGGAAGAGTCTTGCTAATGTTTGCTTTGTTATGATATGCCCTTATCTCTTTCTCTCTTTCTTGTAACACACCTCCTTTTTGTAACACATTGTTTTGATATTTGCTACTTATTCACAAAACAATCCATGATGGTTGTTAGTTTGATTACAGTTTCAAAGTTCAATTATCCATGTTAAATAGAAATAAGATTATAGCCTGATTACAACTTGGACTAGCTAGTATCTTGTAGAAGGTCTAAGTTATTTACTCTGTTCGAACAAAGCTTTCTTCCAAATTTGATCCTCCAACCTATTTTATTAAACTTACATGTATCCAAAATGTATGTTTGTCTAGGTTGTAGAAAATTCATCTGATCCAATTCCTAGGAAAAATTTGTCTTTACTGAGTTGGGTAGAAATGTTTAACGTATTTTGAATGCCATCCACACAAAGTAATTACAGTATATAAGCAAGCCCTTAATTTCGAGTCACAAAAGTCCATGAATATTGAGGATCTTTCTTCCTTGTGGCAATCAACATTCTTGGAGAAAGTTTAAATGGATGGAAAACATGGAACCCTTCGGGTTTATACGACCCTAGACTATCATACTCGTAAATTCTAGACAACATAAGAAAGAAGTACCCCCTATTTTGCCATTGTTTTGCTACTATTTTCCGTAAGCTTGAAGTTCTTGTTTTGTCATTGAAATATTGTATATGCACTACTGTTTAAGAAGATATGACTTTATGTCATTACCTAAATTAAGATTACTGTGTAATGCTTGTGTCCTATATCTTGTGTGCATTGGATGCAAGATAGGGGTGCCATGTTTCCAGAAACGTCAACACGTCATTATAACCTTATCATTATTTCAACAACAATTATAATATCTTTTCAATCAAACAGGAGATTTGAGATTGAATCTTGCCCACAACAGATCAAGAATAAGGAGGCCAGGATTATAAGATGGACTTCGATGAACCAAAAATTTGTTTAGCTGATTAATGCTATAATAAAATATTGTAATAAAATTCTTATAATTTTTTTTATGCCTGCAGTTTGAATGCTAGGTATATGGTCAGAAAAAGAAAAAGAAAAAGAATGTTAAGTATATATTCAATATTCGCTATTCTCTAGGGAAAGACTTGAAAATAAAGAGAACCCTTTATTGAAGCACAGGTACATTGATATAATACACACAAGATAACTCACTAAAACACACACAAATCTGATTTATTTATTGAGAGAAATGCACGTACACTGAGACAAGAACCATTGCTTAACTGGGGGTGCATCCATAGTAAGTTAAGATAGAACAAAGGGTTTGTAACAAGCTAAAAAGTAGAATCAGGATGGCAGCTATTACAGACAAGCTCGTCCATGGATTGTTAAAATAATCACGCATCAAAATTGCTCGCCATCTATTCCGACGACACCTACAATATGCATTAACTTCACGGTAGAGGTCGGTGTAAAGGAAAACGTAGTCATAGGCATCATTGTAAGCCCAGTTGCCCAAACTTGCTATATCGTGAGAGCTCAAAGAGATTTTTAGAATTTTTCGCCGTACGAGAAAATCTACATCTTTGCTAGTGTTAACAAGGTCCTTCAAGACCTTACCGTAAGAGCTCAATTTATGGACTTTGCTTGGATCACAATGCTCAAATGCGACGAGGTTTTTGAAGATTGATAGTGTGATCTCGGAAACTTGTATCAGTGGGAGTGTCATCACTCCATCTTTGAAAGTTATATTGAGCGATTTCATCTCGTGTCGAGTTTCGAATCTGACTCCAGCTTGCACAAGCTCTGTCACAGACGGAATGGGATCCACTTTTAAGAATGACAAGTGATCAGCCTGTGTTACTTGGTATGTTTCAGCTAAAGAGTTAAAGAGGCAGTCGAGTAAATGCTTGTATTGGATTTGGCGGTCATCACGAGTGCGTAGGACATAAAGGGGAAACGAATTGAGAAGATTGAGTAGCGACCTTCCTTCAGCATTTGATTTGGTCAGCTTGAATAAACAGTCCAGCACGGGCCAAGGAAGTTGATTCTCAAGCAGAAACAAGTCGTGTGTTATTTCCCAAGCCATCCATGACGTATTGAACACTGGATCATCCTTGTCTCGTCGCACCTCCTCCGGATCTGAAGCTTTACGGAAGAATTCAATGATAAAACAACCATCAACCACCATCATCTCAATGAATTGCTTGTCAGTAAAATTAATTTCTTCTGCATAACATCCACGACAATCTTGCTCAATACTACCAATAGCTTCTATAAAGCACTCCAAAGTAGTTTCTTTAGTTGGTGCTCGATTGAGGAGGCAATGCAAATACCATAACTTAATTTTTTCCATTGTTTGAAGCTTCTGCTTTCCGCGGTGAAATGGGCCAATTGAAACTATCTCGGGCTTATAACACTCCATTTGACTGCGTAGTCTATTCGGAACTCTATATATGGAACATTCAGATGGTATTGGAGACTTTTGGCAAAGCTTTCCATGAATCAAAGATGTTAGATTGATTTCACTCGATTCTGTTATTTTCATGGATGTTCACTGTTGTTCTCTGTATTCTTTCTTCTTGCCAATTCCAGATAATATGTAGGAGATCTGCTTTAATAATTAAAAAGAAAAAAAATAAAATTACTTAAAACCATATTGATTTCTGCTTTCAAGGTATGTGATGTCATTGTTGGGATATTATAATTTAATTTCAAAGTTTCTTAAGGTTTCTACTATTCTTCATTATAATTTAATTTTAACAATTGAAAAGTATTATTATCATATTTTTCATTACAGGTTAAAAAAAAAACACATTTCTATGGTACATTTAATGCAATTAAATAAATCTTCTAGTTTAATGCTTAAATATTTATTTGATGTTTTGAAAGAAAAAAACTTAAATTACGTTAATCAAAGCATGAATATAAAATTAGCAAGAATATTTAATATTATTACTTTATTAGTGTGATATCTATTATATTTCAATACAGGTAAAACTCATAATTATGAACATTGGAAAAAAAAAAAAAATCCATAGCAAAATAAACAAAATCTTTCATTCGACATTTAATGCATGTGAGAACACATGCAAATGACATATATAATTTTTGGGGTTTGATAGGGGTTCTCCCCATAATGTTCTCCTAGTCTTACATAGAACATGATTTAAGAAAAAATAAAATTGTAGTACCCTTTTTTTGCTAACAGATTAATTTTTATGAGTTAATAGTTAGGTTTTAATGCTTTAAAACATGTTTTTGGATTCAAAACTAAAACCTAAGGGTGGGAGGTTAATCCTTTAGGGATGATATCACCCAAAATGAATTTGATCATCCTAAATTTGATGTTAATGCCTCAATTTTGGTACTAATGCCTCACAAATTTGGTGCTAATGCCTCACAAATTTGGTGCTAATGCCTAAAAAAATCGGTGGTGGAGGCTACTACAATTTTATTTTTTCTTAAATCATGTTTTACTTAAGCCTGAGAGAACGCCAGGAGAACCTTTGGGGAGAACCCTTAGCATTTTCCGTAATTTTTATAATCTAAGTTGAAGGATTTTCTCCAACTTAGTTTGGAGGAACACTTTGTCCCCCCAATGGGTAGCTCAATCGGTTGGAGACTACGTCTCATAAAGTTGAGGTAATTAGTTCGAATCCTCTCTTGTGTGAACATGTCCAAAAAAAAAAAAAAAAAAAAAAATCTCTTTGGTGTTTTAAAAGCATTTCTATTCCTTTTTTGGACAACAATCAAATAAATTTGTGTCTTATTTTGCTTTCAAAAGCAAAAAATTCCAAAAAAATATTTGAGTAAATCAATCATAAAAATGAATTAAAAAAATAGGACTCTTAGTTTTAATTTATTCCATATAAACATGTTAAAATATTTGTTCTCATGTGAGTAGTTTAAAATGAAAATAATAGCAAGAAGAAAACTTGTGGATTATGATTATCAAAACATTAGTTTCTACTATCATTGGTGTGACACATATTATATTTCAATGCAAATAAAAATTCATATAATTCTAAACATTCTAAAAAAAATACAAAGCCAACTAAACAAAATATTATTTTATGAATACAAAATAAAAGAAAATCTTTCACTAAACATTTGTTGCAATCAAATCAATCATCAGATGAGGTTCAATGCTTAATATTTCTTTGGCGTTTCAAAAGTTTTTATGTTTCTTTTATGCTTATCAATCAAATAAATTTTTGCATTGTTTTGCTTTCAAAAGTAGAAAAACACTTAAAAAAATGGTCGAAAATTGAGTAAATCACATAAACACAAACAAACTCCCATAAAACATAAGAACCTTTACTTTAGTTTAATCCCTATACATTAAAACATGTTCTAGTCTTTAAGTATATATGATTTAAAATGAACAGTATAAAGGGAAAAAAAAAAAAAAAGCAAGAAGAATACATGGGTTATAATATAGAAAATTAGCAGAAATATTTAATATTGTTAGTGTAATGACTATAATATTTCAATACAAATCAAATGCATATAATGTTGAATATTCAAAAAATACAGAGGAAATAAACATTTTTTTTTTAATGAAAATTTGTTCCCACATGAATACATGGTTTATAATAAAAAGTACAAAGAAAAAAACAGCAAAAAGAATATGTAGATTCTAATTATCAAAATACATAAAACACAAAGATCCAACGAAGCGTCAAAATTAAATAGAAACCCATTAACGTCAAATTCAACCACCACAAAACCACAAAAGCGGATGAAAGTACTTCAAAAAAATAAAACAAAAGAAAAGAAAATTATGTACTTATTCTTCTCTTGAATGTCGCTGCTGGATGCTCTTGATTTCACAATTCAAGATCTATCAAACTCTCTCTCTCTCTCTCTCTATATATATATAGAATGCCCAATTCCCCTTAAAAGAAAGAAAGAAAGAATGCCCAATTCAATGAATTTTAAATATATAGCCTTTGTGATCATTTGTATAACCTTTTTTTTTTGGACACGTTTATACAAGGGAAAAGAGAAGGGGAATTCGATCTAGTGACTTTTGCTTCATTAAGAGTGGCCCATAACCAATTGATTTGTATAACCTAATTCCATTTTTTAAACACAAGATCGAGAGTGATCAAACTTAATTAACACGTGCTATAAATAAATAGATAAACATAGAAAGAAAACATTTCATTTAATATCAATTAGTAAACTTACTTTATAGCAGGAAACAACAAAACACAAGACATTGGTTTAAAGCATACCTGGTTAAGAAAAAGGGCCTTTGTTGAGGAAGCTTTCAAAGAAGATATATAAATTATATGATCATTTCTTCCTTCGAGGCCTCTCTCTAATGCTTGAAGCATGATTCCTTTCAAAACTTTTAAGGTATATTGCTGTGGATCTTGATCCACACACCTCAACTTATCCAATTGCACAAAAAACCAATCAGAAATTGACCAAAAACCATGTGGAATGGACAGGGACGGACCCAGAA
>CM017325.1:26972944-27123680 GCA_006937295.1 Carpinus fangiana
CCCCAGTGGCCTAAGGGGGTGGTTCCGTTGCCACCCTTCTTCTTTCACGTTTTTTTTTTTTTTTTCTCTTTAACAGGGGGTGGTCCGGCCACCCTTCTTCTTTCACCTTTTCTTTCTTTTTTTCTTTTTTAATTTTTTTTATTTTTTAATTTTTAGATTTAAAAATTTAAAATTAAAAAAATTTTAATATTTTAATCTCCCAAAACGGTGCGTTTTGGACCTATTAACCGTGGTTACAAAAAGTGTAACGGCAGGAATTTTATTGTAGTTTCCTTACATCTAGGGAGTAAATTTTCGAAAAAAAAAACCTAAGCATTTAAAAATTTTGAAAGGCAGACCCAATGAGTTATTATATATTTTCCCTAATTGATATAGGAAAAAATTAGAGAATATATTATAAAGTGTTATTTATTTATTTTATTTATTTTTTATTTATAGAGAATTAAAAAATAATTTTATTTCCTAAATGTATGAAAAATAGTTGGAAAGCAGCTGCTAACCCGCACCATGATTCCTTCTTGCTGAATGCCCTGGAAAAAGAAAAAAAGGGGGTAATTACCTTTTGTCTATATGAACTATAGCGCCTGCTAGTTTCCATATGAATTATCAACTATGACACTTGACCTCATTAAACTACCATCTTATGACACTTTCCTCCCTTCTGTCAGTCAAAATAGTTAAAATTAACTGTCAACAGTCATATGACTTGCATGTGCTATTTTAAAATTTTTTTCTTCCACTTTTGCCCCCGCTTTTCGTGTGTTGGATTAAGGTTTAGGAGGGTATAAACGTCATAGTTGGTAGGAAAAAAATTTTAAAATGACACATGCAAGTCACATGACCGTTGACTGTTAATTTTAACTACTTTGATTAGCAGAAGGGGAAAAAGTGTCATAAGATGGTAGTTTGATGGGGTCAAATGTCATAGTCGGTAGTTCATAAGAAAAATGTCAAGGTGCTGTAATTCATGAGGACAAAAGGTAATTATCCCAAAAAATAATAAAAAATAGAAAATAGAAGTTCTTTTTTAAAGTGAGTACTTGGTCGGTGGTCATTGGTCGAGTAGTGTGGTGAGTGAAAGCAAGAAAGAAATGGGAGAAAGAGTGAAGTGGTCGGATCTTCGAATGGATCTATTGTCAATGATCGGCAGGAGCCTTGACACTCGCATCGATGTTTTTCACAAAACAGAATGTAGCAAATGCAATTGAACCAGAGAGAACTATGAGAACTTTTGGAAAGCTTTCGATCAATTTGTATTAAGTGAATAATCTATTACATGGATGTACTATTTATACTGATCATTTACAAGAGAGAATGAATAATTAGCTAACCATTTTCTCTAATTGAATCAACTACATAACAGAAAGAACTCTAGCTCATTTACACATGTGATAAACAACTTCCTGAAATAGCTCAACTTAATCCACAGCTAGCTCCAGCTCATAACCACGTGTGAAACTCACTCCTAAGTTTGCGCGACTCATAACTAAGTCAGCATCCATCTGCTAACTTGTAATACCGCCTTCAAGATGAAGCATAGATATTCAGAAGATTCATCTTGGAAATAATGGTAGAGAATGGGCAAAACCAAGCGGTTTAGTGAAGAAATATGCCAATTGATGTTCTGTTTTGACATGGAATATTCTAGGGGAAAATACGTTTTAACCCCCTCAATTAACACCCATTTACGTTTTAGCCCCATAAAATATCAACAGTTGTTAAATGCCCCCCCAAACTACCAAACAGTTACGTTTTAGCCCTCTTCGTTAGTTTTTGCCGTCAAAGTGGATGGAAGCATCCAAAACGACGTAGTTTAGATGCTTGCCGTCAAGTTACGAAGCATCCAAAAAGACGTAGTTTGGATGCTTCCGTCCAAACTTGACGGCAAAAACTAACGGAGTGGGGTAAAACGTAACTGTTTGGTAGTTGGGGGGGCTATTTAACAACTGTTGATATTTTAGGGGGCTAAAATGTAAATGGGTGTTAGTTGAGGGGGCTAAAACGTATTTTTTCCAATATTCTAACTTCTCCTTTTTGAATTTGATCACGAACCAAACAGCAATCAATATCGATATGCTTGGTACGCTCATGAAATACAGGATTTGCAGCAATATGCAAAGCAGCTTTGGAATCAGAATACAACAAAGTTGATTGTGGAAAGGAAACCTGCAAATCATTGAGCAAAGACTTAATCCACATAATCTCACAACAGGAAATAGCCATGGACCTGTATTCAGCCTCAACAGAAGACCTAGAGATGGTATGTTGTTTCTTGGATTTCCAAGACACCAAAGAATCACCAAGAAATAAACAAAAACCAATAACTGATTTTCTGGTGTCAGGACATGCAGCTCAATCTGCATCACAAAAGGCCTTGAGTTTAAAATCAAATGAAGTAGGGAAGAATAAACCAAGGCTTGGAGTAGATTTGATGTAATGTAGAACTTTAGTTGCAGCATCAAGATGAGGTTCACGAGGCTGTGACATAAACTGACTTATGTGGAGCTTTTATGTTGTTGATAAATACAATTACATTGATGATGATACCAAGGTATTTGTTTTTAAAGTGTAAAGCTGGATGAAGAATTGGGTCAATGGGTTTTGGTGAAAAGGTTGGGCGACCAAGTGTTTGTTTTGGGTGAAGATTGCTCTTTCTCTGTTTCGGCTCGAGAATGTACTGGATATATAGGGAATTGCATTCTCTTCATTGATAGTAGAGATAAAGCACTAGTGTTCAATCTAAAGGATCAAAGCATTCATGAGATTGATTTCTTTAATCATTTAAAACGGTTCTGGCCTCTCCAACATGGAATAGGAGGATCCTCTCCGGTTCAAAATGGACTGGAGAATATCTAGTTTATGGATAGAATTTCTTTTTAGAAATCTTAGAGCTACAAATAAGATACCTGTCCTACTAAATAAAATAAAGGATGGTTGGCCACCTCATTGCCGATCTGGGGTGGCTTCATGGCCATTGGGGGTGGTTCGGCCACCCCCAATGACCAAATCTAAAAAAAAAAATTGTTTGGCCCTTGGGGGTGGCTTTAGCCACCATAGACCAGCCGGTCTATGGTGGCCGAAGCCACCTCCAGGCCCAACAGGGGTGGTCCGGCCACCCTCGAGGGCCAAACATTTTTATTTTTTAAGATTTGGCCATTTGGGGTGGCCGGACCACCCCCAAGGGCCATAGGGTGGCTTTGGCCACCCCCAATAGGGTGGCCAACCACCATTTATTTTTTATTATTTTATTTTATATTTTTATTTTTAATATGAAATAATATTTTATTATTATTTTTGGTTAGTGGGACATGCGTTTCATTTGTGGCTCTTAGAAATCCTATCCATAAACTGAATATTCTGCAGTCCATTTTGGATTGTAGAGGATCCGATTCCCCCGAACATACTGGCCTCCCCCAGGCAGGTGGATGGGTGTATAAATGCATGTGTAAATGATAGCTCAATCGGTTAGAAACCACGCTTCGTGAAACAGATGTTACTCGTTCAAATCTATCCTTCTGCTTTATAACAAAAAATTTACTTATATATAAATAATCTGTGTTGGATTTGATTGTGATAGTGTTCTGAAATTTTTTCCCCTAGGGATAGAATTTCCTTATGTTTGTTTGGGATGATATTTCATGAATTCATCAATCTCGTTTACTTTGTTATGATATGCCCTTATCTCTTTCTCTCTTTCTTGTAACACATCTCCTTTTTGTAACACATTGTTTTGATATTTGCTACTTATTCACAAAACAATCCATGATGGTGGTTAGTATGATTACAGTTTCAAAGTTCAATTATCCATGTTAAACAGAAGTAAGATTATAGCTTGATTACAACTTGGACTGGCTAGTATCTTGTAGATGGTCCAAGTTACTTACTAATTGAACAAAGTTTTGTTCCAAATTTGATCTTCCAACCTATTTTATTACACTTACATATATCCAAAATGCTGGTGATATATATATATATGTCCAAAATGCATGCATGTCAGCATAATAGAGAAGGTTCTAGAAAATTCGTCTGTCCCAATTCCTAGGAAAAATTTGTCTTTACTGAGTTGGGTAGAAATGTTTTTACGTATTTTGAATGCCATTTACACACAAAGTAATTAACAGTAGATAAGCAAAGCCCTTAATTTCGAGTCACAAAAGTCTATGAATATTGAGGGTCTTTCTCCCTTGTGGCAACATTCCATTATGGAGAAACTTTAAATGGATGAAAAACATCGAACCCTTCGGGTTTAGACGACCCTTGACTACCATACTTGTGAATTATAGACAACATAAGAAAGAAGTACCCCCTATTTTGTCACTGTTTTGCTTCTATTTTCTCTAAAAGCTTGAAGTTCTTGTTTTGTCATTGAAATATTGTATATGCACTACTGTTTAAGAAGAGATGACTTTATGTCATTACCTATATTAAGATTATGAATATTTTAGAAGTTGAATAAGGCTTGTGTTCTACGCCTTGTGGAATCACCTCCCTCCCTTTTTGCTGTCCTTTTCTCTTTCTTGCTTTGTTCTCCATTCACATCAGCTGTGCATACACCCTAATCTCTTCTGTTTCCATTTTCCACTACCAGCATGGCTTTCCCAGGCTTCTAGCATGTCGTACAAAATAAGGTGGAACAAAATTAAAAATCACAAGAGGTTTCTGAAACATCCTTGTTATGCAGAATTTAGTAAATTTTGTTCCCACTTCAAATAACTTAATTTTAATTAGAATCATAGAGTGACTTCATCATTTGTATTCCTTCATATGCCAAATTTGTGCGCTAGCTAAAATGTAATCACACACGAACCAGACATGTCGATATTGACATTATGTACACGATTAGATACATCAATTTTAAATTAGACTGTAAGATAAATACTATTCAGAAATGAATAGTATTTAACATGTACAAGCTTTTCTCTCAAGCTCATCTTCAATTGGAAAGTCTGTGACTAAGAAAATCAATTGGGAAGGAGCTTTGACTTTGGCTTTTTATTTTTGAATAAGAAAAGTGCAATGCTCTTTTTTTAATTTTTTTTTTAGTGATATATTGATTTGGTGAATGTTTAATGGCTCATACTTGGCCATTTTTTTTGTTAATTTTTTTTTTTTTTAACAAAATATGGATAGATTGATTAAAAATTTAAAACAATAAACTGCGAAGCACAAAAGTCATTTATATCACTTTTAACAATCAAACAATGTTAAATAAAAACATTATATATTTTTAAATAATGTTATTTTATAGACTGTTATATGATTATCAAACAATTGAAATAATTCGAAAGTAAAATTTAACTTTTAATTTTAATTTTAATTTTTAATATTTAGAAATTAATTTTTACTATAATGTCATTTTAGATATATGATAGTAAATTTTATGCATATATATATATATATATATATTACTAACAAGATAAAAAAAAAAAAATTCATTTAATTCTTTGCATGGGCTACAAGCTCTAGCTGGCCTGCAGTTGCACCAGTGCACCGTGATTCCTTCCTTAGAGCATTCACAATGGAGGAGCTAAATGAGATTTTTATCTAAAATAATTCTTTAAATTGATAAAATACCATTTACATTAGAGAAACTAAAAAAATGTAGAATATATATTTTATTAAATGAGATAAAAAAAAAAGGCTACATGTAGCGGCACTATTTAAAGAGCTATTTTCTTAAATTTTCTTCTCACGTCTTTTTTTCTCCCACTATCTCTCCCAAAATTTTCTTCCCACATTTTTTTCAATGCTTCTCTCACATGTTCTCTTTTTTCAAAATTTTCTCCTACTATTTCTCTTTCACATCTCATTTTTTTCAAAATTTTCTCATATTATTTCTTTCTCCACATCACTTTTTTCTCAAAAGTTGAAAAATAAGATATTTAAGAAAAACACAATCATTATAAAAAATAAAAAAAATAAAAATTAAATGATATAGATAAAAATATAACTAATCGGATATAAGAGGCCCTTAAAAAGTTATTAGCTAAACTAGATAAATTGAGTTTTGAGGAATTATTTTACATAAAAAATTATCTCTTTCATTGTGAATGCCCTTATGAAGGCCCTTGAATTTTTTTTTTTAAAAAAAAAAGAAAAAAAAGAAGGGTAAAGTCCACATTTCCCCTTTGAACTACCACCCAATTGACCAATATCCCTCATAACTTTCAATTATGACAATGTCCTCTCCAAACTACCAAAACATTATCAATGTCCCTCCTAAGATTAGCAAAAAAATAAAAATGCCCTTATATATTTCTCAATAAGACAAAAATATTCTTATAAAATAATTTTTTTTTTAAACGAAAAAATTATAATTTTTTTAAAAAAATTTTAACGAATTTTTTTAAATGGAAATTTTTATTTAAAAGATTTTTTTTTTAGAAAATGAAAATTTTTATTTTCTTACATGAAAATTGTTAATTTTTTTAAAATAGAAATTTTTATTTAAAAAATAATAATTGTTTTTTTCAATTTTTATAAAAAAAATTGAAAATTGAATTTTTTTTTCTTATACAAATGATTTTTTTTTAAAAAAAAAATTTTAATTTTCCACCATTTGGATTTTTAATTTATTTATTTTTTTTAGTTTTAGGTTTTTTTTCTAGAAGTTTTAGTATTTTTATTTTTTATTTTACTAAAGGTAATTTCGTCAATGGGGAACATTGATAATTATTGGTAGTTTGGGAGATATATTGTCACAATTGAAAGTTTAAGAAAATATTGTCATTTTGGTGGTAGTTTGGAAAACTTTTTTTTTTAAAAAAAAAAAAAGGAAAAGAAAATGGAAGATCTTTTTTAGAGGGTTTAGGGTGGTCGAGTGGCGTGGTGAGTGAAAGCAAGAAAGAAAGAAATGGGAGAAAGAGTGAGGTGGTCGGATCTTCCGACGGAACTATTGCTGACGATTGGCAGGAGCCTCGACACCCGCATGGATGTTCTCCGATTTCGCAGCGTCTGTAGCTCGTGGCGTTCTTCTATCCTCCTCCCTTTTCTGCCAACCCTCCTCGCTTTCCTCTCAGATTCCCCAACGCCGACGCTGCAGCCTTGTCTGAACCTCCGGGATGGCCACCACGACCGGCTTTTGCCTTCCAAACTACTCTCTATTACATTCAAACGCTCAATCCTTCAACTTCTTCTTCTTCTAACAAGGGCTGGTTGATGAAGGTTGAAGGGTCAAATTCAGGCAAGCTGCGTTTTGTAAACCCAGTACTCGACAGCCGCAACAGGTACACCATTACTAGACCCAAGACCTTGAATTTATTGAACTTTAGTGTCGTTGAATTTGGTAAAGCCTATACGCTTCAATTCCAACATCCCATAAATAAAAGAAGATATTCTCTTCTCCTTTTGTGAAAAAATTGGTGGTGTTTACGAATTCAACATGGACAAATGCAGACGAGTGTTCAATTCTCATGATCTTTGTTCAGGGAAAATTGGGTTTTGCAAAATGTGGGGATGAAAATTGGACCCATGTAGGTGAAAGCTTTAATTATGATGATATTATTGTTTACAAAGGTCAATTCTATGCCGTTGATAGGATGGGAATAGTTTGGTGGATCGAATGTTCATCCTTGAAATTCGTACAGTTTTCGCCTCCTCTGTGTTGGCCGTGTAGCCAGAAGCATATGTGGTGGTGTCGTGTGGAGCTCTTTATGTTGTTGATAAATACTGATAGTTTTTTTGTTGGCTCAATTCGGTTTCAAAATACAGAGGTTACTATTCACAAGATCAAACACTAATATAGAGTGATCCGAATCCAATCTCCACCGTTCATAATGAGGATTCCTGTGTCATGAACATGCCTGTAAAGTTTCAGCTCAATCGGACCACAAATGCTTATCGATCGGAGCTGTTGATCAAGACTAGACAATATTTCCAGAATCCGATTTTCTCCCTCTGCAGGCCATGTCTGGACATGCTACTAGGGTGTCCGGACACAAATTCCAGGAAGCATATTTTTGCTCCGCAAGGCCATGTCCGGACATCCCATTAACCTGTCCGGACATCCCGTACCTGTAACAGTTTTAAATGATTTTAAACTGTGTCCTAGGTCTAGGGATTGTGAGGCTATTATAAATACATCTCTATAGAAATAGAGATGTACGAATTTTCACCCCCAAAGAGTTCGTGAGAGGCTGTGCTTAAAGAGAGAATTATTGTGAGCTTTGTTATTCATCTTAGAGGATCTTTGTTAGTTTGTTTGTGAGCGTAATTGAGAAGTCTATCGGAAGGGTCCGATAAAGGAGAATCACGTTGAAGAAGATTGTGAGCAAGGAGACGAGTTGTAGGCTTGTCGATCTTACAGAGTCAAGGTCTTGCAAAGGGTTGTAAGTGTTCCTAGTGTCTATAATCTCTGGATAATCTTTTGATAGTGATTTCCTAGGTTTGGCTGCCCCGGAGAGATTTTACTCTTAGATCTGTTTCTAAAAGGTTTCCTCTTCGTCACCAAAATCTTTGTGTTTGATTTTTCATATTTTGTGATTGCTAGCTTAGATATAAATATCCGTTAATTTCGCATAAACTGTGATATTTATCTGCATAACGTATTTTCAATTGGTATCAGAGTAGGTTCACTCTATTTGGATTAAATTCCTAAGTGAGATCATTTGACTTCTTTTTGCCATGAATACATCTCAGGATAGTTTCATTAATTCTGATGATGACATTGATATTCAAGAAATGTATAATGATTATAAAATTACGTTCAATGCCTATATCAAGGCTTCCAGTAAACTTAAAGATGTTATGCATAATAAAGAGTCATTGGCTAATGAATTGTCTGAATCACATGTTTTAATTGACTCTTTGAAATTTGAGAAAGAATCTTTGGCGAATGATTTGTCTAAATCACAAAACTTGATTGATTCTTTAATTCTGATGATGACATTGATATTCAAGAAATGTATAATAATTATAAAATTACGTTCAATGCCTATATCAAGGCTTCCAGTAAACTTAAAGATGTTATGCATGATAAAGAGTCATTGGCTAATGAATTGTCTGAATCACATGTTTTAATTGACTTTTTGAAATTTGAGAAAGAATCTTTGGCGAATGATTTGTCTAAATCACAAAACTTGATTGATTCTTTGAAATCTGAGATTTCTATGCTTATTGAAAAGTCTGTATCACTTGAGAATGAATTGAATGTTTCTAAGGAACTCTCACGAAATTCTTCTAGTGATAATCTAAAAAGCTTTCTTTGTATTGAAGAATCTGTTTCTAACAAGCTTAATATGATTGTTGATAATACTGGTGCCTCTACTTCACATGTTTCTAATGAGTCTTTGAATGCTGAGCGTGTAAATGTTAAAGAAGCCAAGGCTAATTTTTTTAAGACTCCTCCAGTTAAACAAACTCAAGGTAAGTTTGTTCCTATATGTCACCACTGTGGGGTTATTGGTCACATTAGACCAAATTGTTGGAAATTCAAAGCTGCTCCTAAGAAAGAAAATCCAGCAGTTTCTCCGACTCGGCAAGGTAAGAAAGGTAAGTAAAAATATATTGAACCTCATGCATCTTACCCTAAGCCTAGAGTCGTGCATCCTCCTAGGAAATTACCTTCTCAAAAGTTTGTCCCTACATGCCATCATTGTGGAAAAATGGGTCACATTCGACCTCATTGTTTTAATTTGAAACCTCATTTGCAGAAGAATAAAAATTCTGTTTCTAGGAAAGATTGTGAGGGTTTGGTCACGATGATGAAAGGAGTACTATCTAGGTTAGACCAGTTTGAAAAAGTCCATAAACCTAGACCTAAGATCACTCAAGTGTGGGTTAGGAAGGAAGAAACCATTCACCCATTGAGGGGGAGTGGTAATGAACTCACCTTATGTTAGGTGAGCCAATAGCATGTTTAGGATTGTTTTTATTGTTTATCTTTGCATTTCCTAGAGCATGTTGTCTTTGTTTTTGTTTTTTTTTTTTTAAATTTTTTTTTGTGTGCATTTTTTTTGTTTTGTTAAAAATGTTCAAAAAGACAAAAATATGGTTAGTTAGTTGTTTTTCTTTCTTCTTTTGTCTTATGCACCTAGATGGTCCATTAAATTCTCATGTTGCCTTTATGGATTTAATCCCTTGCATTTTGGAATGTTCTTAATATGCATGAGATTGACTTTTGTTCAATGGACTTGTTTTTGTGGTTACCTAAAGCCTGAGTTTATATGGTACGTTTTGCCTATGCTTAATCTCTTGTGCACATTTAAGCTTACATTTTTTTTTGGTAACCATATGAGGTTTTTGACTAGTATTTTTTTTTTTTTTCAAATTGACCATATGCTAGTTGAACCTAGGGCTTAAAAATTTCCTGCTTTCTCGTTTGTGATAAGCACCACATGTTTAAGGACACTTTCTCATAGAGAAGAAGGAACAAAATAGTGAAACAAATAAAATCAAAATATTATATTCCAAAAGGAATTTCTTTCACTGTGTCAAATTTGTGCAAAGTGTTTTACAAAGAGAAATGTATAGGATGAGAGTGGCTAGACCCTAATATGATAAGGTTTGACTTTTGATTTGAGATACTTGTCAAAACCTCATGGTGGTGAAACTCCATTTTTTTTTATGGCTTACACACACAACACACAAGCGTGGGCTGAATGAAACATTTTTCTTTGCTTGGGTTAAACAAAATGATGTTCTTGTCATTTCAAGTCTCACGTATTTTTTGCATATTTGGAGCATGTTTGGGATATTCATTGCTGAAATACATGAGTCTTTGATGCATATATCATGTGTGTTCATTTGACTTATTGAGGGGGAGAAACCTTGTTCATTTCAAGTTTCTTGTTTTTATTAAGTCATGCATTGAGGGGGAGTTTTGTTTATGTCTTTCATGATCTTGCATTTTATACTTCTTGTGTTTTTCTAAGTTTTGATCATGAGTATTTTTGTGTTGGTGACACTTTTATTCCTGTTCTCCATATGTTTGATGTGTTTTGTGAAGTGTTTCAGGAATCATGAAAACGTTTTGTCATTCTGTGACAAAAAAAGGGGAGTAAATATGGGGAGATGATGGGATGGCTCGACATATTGGTTTTGTCACTGAATTGCCAAAGGGGGAGTTTGTTAGTTTTTTTGTTGGCTCAATTCGGTTCCAAAATACAGAGGTTACTGTTCACGGGATCAAACATTAATATAGAGTGATCCGAATCCAATCTCCACCGTTCATAATGAGGATTCATGTGTCATGAATATGCCTGCAAAGTTTCAGCTCAATCGGACCACAAATGCTTATCGATCGAAGCTGTTGATCAAGACTGGACAGCATTTCCAGAATGCGATTTTCTCCCTCTGCAGGCCATGTCCGGACATGCTACTAGGGTGTCCGGACACAAATTTCAGGAAGCATATTTTTGCTCCGCAAGGCCATGTCCGGACATCCCATTAACCTGTCCGGACATCCCGTACCTGTAACAGTTTTAAATGATTTCAAACTGTGTCTTAGGTCTAGGGATTGTGAGGCTATTATAAATACATCTCTATAGAAATAGAGATGTACGAATTTTCACCCCCAAAGAGTTCGTGAGAGGCTGTGCTTAAAGAGAGAATTATTGTGAGCCTTGTTATTCCTCTTAGAGGATCTTTGTTAGTTTGTTTGTGAGCGTAATTGAGAAGTCTATTGGAAGGGTTCGGTAAAGGAGAATTACGTTGAAGAAGATTGTGAGCAAGGAGACGAGTTGTAGGCTTGTCGATCTTACAGAGCCAAGGTCTTGCAAATGGTTGTAATTTTCTTAGTGTCTGTAATCTCTGGATAATCTTTTGATAGTGATTTCCTGGGTTTGGCTGCCTTGGAGAGATTTTACTTTTAGATCTGTTTCTAAAAGGTTTTCTCTTCGTCACCAAAATCTTTGTGTTTGATTTTTCATATTTTGGTGATTGTTAGCTTAGATATAAATATCCGTTAATTCCGCATAAACTGTGATATTTATTTGCATAACGTATTTTCAAATACAATGACATTGATGATGATACCAAGGTAGTTGGTTTTCAAGTGTATAAACTGGATGAAGAATTGGGTCAATGGGTTTTGGTGAAAAGTTTGGGCGACCAAGTGTTTGTTTTGGGTGCCGATTGTTCTTTCTCTGTTTCGGCTCGAGAATGTTCTGGATATAAAGAGGATTGCATTCTCTTCATTGATAGTGAAGATGAAACACTAGTGTTCAATCTAAAGGATCACAACATTCATGAGTTAGATTCTTGTGATTATTTTGAACGGTTCTGGCCTCTTGACCATACTGGCTTCCCCCAATCTAACGGATGGGACTATACTCATGTGTATGAATGGTAGCTCAATCGGTTAAGGACTACGTCTTGTAAAGAGCAGGTCACTAGTACGAATCTTCCCTTCTGCTTTAGGGTATATATTATCTGTGTTGGATTTGACTATGATAGTTTTCTCAACTTTTTTCCCCTACGATAGAATTTCCTTATGTTTGTTTGGGATGGTATTTCCCGAATTCATCAATCTTGTTGTCTTTTATCGGTGTGATAAGCCCTTATCTCTTTCTCTCTTTCTTGTAACACATTGTTTTGATAATTGCTACTTAATCACAAAACAATCCGTGATGGTGGTTAGTATGATTACAGTTTCAAAGTTCAATTATCCATGTTAAATAGAAATAAGATTATAGCTTGATTACAACTTGGACTAGCTAGTATCTTGTAGAAGGTCTAAGTTATTTACTCTGTTCGAACAAAGCTTTCTCCCAAATTTGATCCTCCAACCTATTTTATTAAACTTACATGTATCTAAAATGCATGTGAGATATATGTCCAAAATGCATGTTTGTCAGCATAATAGAGTAGGTTGTAGAAAATTCATTTGATCCAATTCCTAGGAAAAATTTGTCTTTACTGAGTTGGGTAGAAATGTTTAACGTATTTTGAATGCCATCCACACAAAGTAATTACTATATATAAGCAAGCCCTTAATTTCGAGTCACGAAAGTCCATGAATATTGAGGATTTTTCTTCCTGGTGGCAATCAACATTCCTTATGGACAAAGTTTAAATGGATGGAAAACATGGAAGCCTTCGGGTTTAGACGACCCTTGACTGCCATTCTTTTGAATTCTAGACAACATAAGAAAGAAGTATCCCCTATTTTGTCAGTGTTTTGCTTCTATTTTCCCTAAGCTTGAAGTTCTTGTTTTGTCATTGAAATATTGTATATGCACTGTTATAATTAATAAGATTGGTTGCTGCCGGCCTTCAACTTAAGAAAAAACTCTGAGAGGATGGATTGAGTAGAGCTGGTTGAATGTAAGGATTTTATTTTTATTTTTTTCGATCAAAACTACTGTTTAAGAAGATGACTTTATGTCATTACCTAAATTAAGATTATGAATATTTAAGAGGTTGGTAAGGCTTCTGTCCTATGTCTTGTGTGCATTGGATGCAAGCTAGGGGTGCCATGTCTGTAATTGAGGATGTGTGACATGGGCTTGCATCTTGTGCCCATGGCACCCCCATTTTGTGTCGTGCGCACATGATGGTGTTGTATATGTAAGAAGAATGGAGAATCTATTGATCATCTTCTTCTTCATTTTTTTTTGATAAATAATTAATTTCATTGATTAGCACATACGGGTGCAACCCTAATTGAGTTCACTACATGATAACCTATACACCATGTGTATTATTACTCACTAAGTCATGGAGTTACAATTGTATCTTTTCTATTTGTAAGATATGTGTTGTTTTATTGTTGGTCTACCCTTAGATGACGGATTGAGTGAGGTCCTCAAGGCATTTGTGGCCATTTGGCATAATGATAGTGATCATGTTAACGCTTGAGGACTCATCGTAGAATTTCGGAGGCCGTTCATGGTTATTAGTATTTTTGGGAGTTGTTGTAGACATATAATTTTGATGAATGTTGTGTATTAAGGTTTAGTTTGAATATTTTATAACGATGATGCGTATAGTATAATTTTAGTTAATGTAATGGCTCTTAGTAGATTCTTTGGTTATGATTATTAATATTGATAGAATAATAGAAATCTTATGTTTTAGTATTTTCTTTTGAGGAGTAGATGATTCAATGGTCTTATTACTTGGGGGAATTAGACGGGGAGGCAAACCATGAAGTTAGTTTTCAGTTAATTAATTTCTCGGAGCGTAACACGTGTGGTTACTCAAGATTTATGAAAACCCGTCATCTATTTCTATATACAAAAATTTCAGATTTTGAAAACCATATTGTAAGTAAACATGAGGGAGAGGTTTTAAATAAGGGCTCATGTCACAAAAAATGATTAATTAATATTGTATTTACTTACTAAGCTGCGTACTCATCATCATTTCCACCAGTAAAATTGTTGAATTTTATAGATATATCCAATTCGAGTGTATGATGCCTGATGGGTGACTAACCAAGGCTCAAGTAGGCTCGGTCGCCGACCGTTTTGAGGAAAGTGATGGGTGATTGAGCCTGGCCCGAATAGTTTGGGTCGATTATAGACTATAATATCCTTAGCCCAAGTTGACTGGGTTTGTTAGCTATTAAAACCTTAGAGGCGCAAATGTCATAAATTAGAACACACGAAACACAACTAAGTTTAGAATAATATGCTCGAGTAATTAATTAAAACACATTAAAAATTCAAGGTACGGAACAAAATGTATAAAAATTTACAAAATCAAATTTCTAAAAAATGTAGAAATATTTCTTGTCTTGTACACAATGCACTTATTAAACAAATAATTCTACTTTTTGAAAATCTTGTCAAGATGACTTCTCTTACCACCTGCTACGCAACTTCTTGACCCGCCAAAAAAAAAGAGCACAAACTCATTAAGTAATGATCCCCAGCACTTTGTTTCTTTTATGTTTTGAAATATTTTTAATTGCTTTAAATAAATACTTTAGCTTCAACCTCCAACAAATCCTTAGATTTTTGGGAAAACTACACTTTACCTCCCTGAAAAAAAAAAAACTTAGTAAGTAATGATCCCCATAACTTTGTTTCTTTTATGTTTTGAAATATTTTTAATTGCTTTAAATAAATCCTTTAGCTTCAACCTCCAACAAATCCTTAGATTTTTGGGGAAAGTACACGTTACCTCCCTAAACTATCTACTCATTCGCACTTTTAATCCAAATGTTTAAAAATTGACACTTTACCCTCCCCAATTATTTCATATTAACACTTGACCTCATGAAGTATATTTTACCATTTAAAGTATTTTGAATTGGCACTTTACTTTCATAAGTTGACACTTTACCCCTCAAAACTTAGTTACTTCAGGGAATAAAGTGTCAATTCAAAATATTTCAGGAGGGTAAAATGTATTTCATTGGAGTCAAGTGTCAATGTTAGAAACTTTTGAGGGTGTGGTAAAGTGTCATTTTTAAACATCGGAGTTAAAAGTGTAAATGGGTGGATAGTTCAGGAGGTAAAGAGTATTTTCACCTAGATTTTTTTATTCTTTTATGTTTTGAAAATAATTTAAATTGCTTTTTAGAAGCATTTTTCAGTTTATCAAAAAAAAAAAAAAAATTCTTTTATAAACCTAAAAAAAATATATATATATTTTGAGCTCGCATTCGAAGCATTTCTTGATTTTCACATATTCAAACAACTCTTATCAAATTTTAAAGTCGAAAACTTTTTTCAAATTTTATTATTATTATTATTTTGCAAATAAAAGTTGGGGAACATGATGCTTTTATCATCTGATAAGTTTTTCAATAGTGGGGAAATATGGTTCTCAACATCCAAACTGTTCAACCTCTAAAATGTAGACATGCATAAGGAAAAATTCAACATAGTCTCAATCAACTTATAATGCCTTTTTAATCGCTTTGAAACCACCAATATAAATTCAAAAAGTGAGACAGGCTTGGTGTATATAAATCACATAACAAAGGAAATGTGCAATAAGTCGTAATGTGGAAAAGAAAAGAAAAAATTACACTTGACCCCTTAAGCTGATATCTCTTTTTCAAAAACACCTCCAAAAATAAATTTTCTACATTTTTCCAATTCAAAACTACCATTTATTGTTATTTACACACTCCTTTAGATTGTAGTGTTAAAATAGATGGAAAATTCAGCACGAGATAGGCATGTACCAAATTTTAACTTGAAAGGCTCAAATTCTCCTTTAGTTAAAAAAAAAAAAAAAAAAATTGTAAAAGTGAATATATAGAAGAATGATTTAGGTAATAGAGTATGTGAATTGCAATGAAATGGTAGTTTGAAGGAGCTAAGCTAAGTACCATAAAGGCATAAATGGTAATTTGGTCATTTTGCAAAAGAAGGTGTTAGTTGAAGGAGATTAAATATAATTTTCTTAAGAAAAAAAATTGAGAATAAACCTTTTATTTCTATCCTGAAAATGTATAAAAATGCTGAAGTGTTCTTTTACAACATAAAAATAAAATAAAAAAATCTCATATATTATGGGACAATCTTCTCCGTAAGTGTGTGATTCATATTCATGAAGAGAGAGCTACAGAAGTAGTTGCGAACCTTTTACCAAACTTGGAGCTCATCGGTTGTAAACGTAGATATTTATGGCTTCGTCATTAGTTTTTCATAGCAGTTTGCTATACATGATGCATAATGGATGCCAACATGTTCCGAGTCAACCACACAATCATAAGAGCACCTTCCTATAACATATAAAAAGTTAGTGGGATAATCTTTAGGATGCATTGGGTCCTTAAAAAGGCTGAGAGTAAGATTTACAGCAACACATCGCTGATTATGGTGTTGTTCTTCACACTTTTTAAGTGTTCTTTCAATGCAACGGTCGATGTAAGATATATTTTCATCATCAAGATGGAATGGATGAAGGTTTATTGGTAGTGGAGTGGGAGCGAAAGAGAGAGAGGTAGGGTCATTAGCATGCACTTCGAATATTATGAAGACAATTGACTCCATCATCACCAACATAAAGCTTTATCATACATTTCCTAGCCATCATATTTCTCCCACTCTAGCAATTATCTTTTTTGAACGTCAAATACATAAGCTATTTATTGGGATTAAATCCTTGAAGTGTTATCGTAGTTAAATAACTTGAGACCCTTGAAATACAAACTTCTTATTCAAAAAGTGTTTTTAAAGATTTGTAGCTTTTGGAAATATGAAAGTATCATAGTTAGATAGCCCTTTGTTCAAGTAATGTCTTTGGCTAGGAGAATAAAGTTTTACATGAGTTTGTTATGCAATTGATATATATGTGACTCTTGAAAAAATTCAATATTTAAAAAAATTTACCTAAAACAACATGTGAACCGGTATCGTCATCTAAGCTCAAGGAAATTAAAAAGAAGAAGAAGAGATATCATCCAATATTCACAATATCTTAGATAAAAGCCACCATTTTGAAAGAGGTTATTAGTTTGAAACAAGTGGCGAGTATGAAATATTGGAATGCTAAGTGTAAATCATCGCACTGTTCAAAATGGTGAGAGTTACAAATAGTAGTGACTTGTTAGGTGTCACATCTATAATAAAAGAGTACTAATAAAGAATAATCAAACGAATCATTATAATTATGGAGAGGCATTTGTAACAATAAACCTATACGCGACTCTAGAAAATAACTAGCATAAAAAAATAAAATATTTAAAGGCAAAAATTAGTTATGCAAAGTAAAATTGCTCATTTTTACATAAACTTTCAAAGTACTTTAATAACCTCTTTTCATTTGAATTCCCAATGAGCACAATATAGAATTCATAATCTATATATAAAATAAAGGGGTTTGTTAGGGGTTCTCCACGTAGTGTTCTCTTGGCGTTCTCCCAGTCTTATGTAAAACATGATTTAAGAAAAAATAAAATTGTAGTACATTTTTTTGTCAACAGATTAATTTTAATGAGTTAATATTTAGGTTCTAATGCTTTAAAACTTGTTTTTGGATTCAAAACTAAAACCTAAGGGTGGAAGGTTAACCTTTTAGGGATGATATCACCCAAAATGGATTTGATCATTATATATTTAGTGCTAATGCCTCAATTTTGATGCTAATGCCTACAAAAAGGGTGGTGGAGGCCTTTACAATTTTATTTTTTCTTAAATCATGTTTTACGTAAGACCGAGAAAACGCTAAGAGAACACTAGGGGGAGAAACCCTAGCATTTTCGTAAAATAAAAGTGGCAACCTTCTTTTCGATATTTTTCCTCTACATCTACTAATGGTCCCTTGCTATTTTTTTTTAATTAAAAAAAATTAACAAGACAATGTTTGCCTCCATCATGAGCTTGCTACGAAATGCTGTGCTAAAATGGTATAGTCACTACAAGAATTTTGTTCATTAGCGTTCATATTCAGCAACTTTTAGAGGTCGCTGCTAATGATTGATCATTGGCGGCTAATAGTAGATGCTAAATACCAAAAAAATTGATATTTAGCAGTGACTACTGTTGCCGCTATTGACCATTCAATTAGCAGCGACAATGAGGGGCTTGAGCCTCATTAGCCGCTATTGAGTGGGTAACAACAACGACCCCTCAGAGTCACCACTAATGAGGGGTCAATAGCGGTAACATCTGAAGGTCACCGCTAATTTTCCTGAAGAAAAAAATAATAATAATAATAGTGCATTGGGTTCCTATTAAAAACAAATTTTCCTATTGAATTAAAATGCTTAGAAAAATAATTTTTATTTATTATTATTATTTTTTATATATATATATATTATTATTGAAGTTTTCTATTTTATATTCTTATTTAAAAATATAAACCGATTTTTTTTTTTAGATATATATAAATTATTTTCATCACGATGGATCCTAGTGTATTGGATTCTAGACTTGGTCAAATATATTATGAACAAAACACAATGATATCATGTATCACTCTTCTAGTGCATTACTTCAATCGATCATGATACAATCAAACTTGACACAATTGAAAGTTCGATCAAACATCCGATCAATCCTAGTGCATTAGTTTAATTGATAGTGATATGATCAAATGATCAATAGAACTTTATACGATTGTAGGTTTGACCAATCGTCCAATCTCTCATAGTGTATTAGTCTGATATAACTTCTCTAGATTGGGTATGATTTCTTCTACTGTTCCCAGTTATTAAAAAGCAGCTATATAAATGGATTTAAATCTTCTTCTTTTTTTTTTTTTTTTTCCTATTATAGCTCTCATTATCTCTGGTTATTGCAGCAACTTCCTAAGTTGATAGGTATCATGTCCTTGTGGATTTATTTATTTATTTCGTCATAAGGACATCCTCATGGATTCAGCAACAAGATTTTGATAGATAGTCCAATCTTCTATTTATTTTCTTTTCACATCTATTCAGTTAGGATAACAAAAAGCACCTGTTCACCAACTTCATCACAATATCCAATCAAAGACACAAGGTTTCTGTTATGTAACCTTGACAACACTTCTATCTCTGTTAAGAACTCCTTTTCACCCTGTAAGGATCCCTCTTGTGCATGTTTTATGGCAACAACTGTACCATCAGCCAGAATGCCTTTATAAACCTTTCCATGCCCTCCTTGGCTAATCTCAGTGGAGCTGTTAAATTTTTATGTAGCCATAGCCATTTCCCTGTAAGTGAAAGCCTTCACACCATCAATTTTCATGAAGGCCTTGGATGCTGTATATTAAATACAGGTTCAATGTTAATAATTAAAGCATAATGATAGACGCTTCATATAAAGAGACTATGCCCATTCGATTTAAAATAATCAAAACAATTATGCATCTATATTTCCATTCACAATTCCAAAATTTATGATATTTCAAATACAAGTCTAAATACAGGCTGTTGACAACGCACAAAAAAAATTAATAAGCATGTTACAGGCTGAGATTGAAGCTGATTAGCACGGATTCTTTTAAAAAATATTTTTTTATGATTTAAAGTCAACCGCAGTGTTAACATAGGGGTGAACTGGTTGTTCTTCAACTTGGAGATGGTTTGAGCTAATATGCAACTCTTTTCATTGAAGTTTCTCATCTCTCAATATTTTTTCCACTAACAGCCAATCAAACTTGGCTGAAACTTTCCCAACAACGTTAGCTGAGGTAGGGCTAAGAAAGTGACAATTTTGGGCCAGGCTGAGCCTTTCTACCTCGGGGTGAGCTTGGACAAGCATCAGCCAGCCTGATTGACAGGCCTAATCAGGATGTACAATAGACACAGCTATAGGCATAATGAAAAATCATGAAATATCTACCTAAACATCCTAAAATCATAGACATAAGATACTCAAAATGACGTCTTCTAGAAATTGCATGGTACTTCCTCATCTGAACTCTTACTATCAGGAGAGAAACAACTGCAGACAATGCAACTGCACCTGTAATGGCCCCCAATACTATGCCAGCCAATGCGCCCGTGCTTAAAGCAGACATTGGAGAGGTGGAAATCACTGTGACATTAGTGAGAATTGTGAGCATAAACAAAATCACGACTATCTTAAGAGGAGGGTAAGATACGACCAAAGCATAGTTCATCTATGCATGGGGGTCAAGCCATGAGTGACATATGGTGTGAACTTAAAGCTGCCTTCTTGGTCAATATAGAACACAACTTAATTATCCAGCAAACATAGAATCATGCTCAACTTAGCACTGCAGTTATTCACTTATGTGCTGGATCACATTAGTGCAACCATATCTGCCATACCACTAAACATAGCTCTCAGTATGGTGAAAGCATTGAACTGCATACAAATCAAGCCTATCTTCAACAAGATTGGGAAGCAAACGAATTGAAAGAGGAGAGGGGGGGGGGGGGGGGGGGGGTAGTGTTAGCACCACTTAAATGTGCCGCTCACAAACACACACCACATTTTACTCCGAGTGAGAAGAATAGGCAAGCTTTATATGAACACAAACACAAGTAACCACTACCACAATAAAACAGAGATTGATGCCACATGCCAAAGATTATCTTTTAAGTATAAAGGATTTGGAGGTACAGGCCAAATAAATTAGAGAAAAAGTTGCACATTCTTCAAATAGTAAACAAGCATTAATTCCAACCTCAACAAGGCTCACTCGCAAAATATATCAAATAAGGGTTTTAAGACAAACCATCATTATAAATGTCAAGTAGAGTGAAGCTAAGAACTTCATAAGGTCCAAAGGCGTTAGGATCATTAATTTTCCATGATATGAACATGTTCATAATTCGCTGATCCTCACTCCCATTGAAGATATGAGAATTCTTGTTAACATCATATACAAGAAATATTTTCAGGTACATTCTGAGTCGAGGTCCTTCTTCCCATGCAAAGGAATCAATGTACAGTTGATAACGAAATAACTCAAGAGCAGATGTCAAGAAGTCCTCAAATGCATATCTGTAGGGGCGAAAATCAATGAATCGAGGACTTTTCAATCGATAATCAACAAGCAGAGGGGCATCACAGTAACAAGGTACAGGAGATGTAGGGATATATTCATAAGGGGGGTGGGCACCCTTGATATTGACAATTAGAAGTGGTATTTGTTGAACTCTGGTTATTATTTTCTTCCTCACTTTCAGATCCACAAAATTGAACTAGGTTGGTAGTTAAGCATAAGGGATTCCCTTGAAGCCTAAAAGTAAACAATCAAACGGGTGAGATGATCATTATATCAATGTGCTGTGACTATTACACCTCATGATTAAAACTAAAAGGAGCACATCCATACTCTTTTGCCAATAAGTCATATTAATTTGAAGATGCATTTCATTATACATAAAGTTCATATGAAACAAATTAGGAAACAGTATAGAAGCAAACCATATAATCACATTTGGAGGTACACCAGTGCTGCCTGTAATATCGAAAAGCTTGTTGTTCTGCAACTCCTTGTAATATCAAAGATCCACAAAATCATTTAAAAAATCTGATATCCTTGCAAACCTCTTAAGTTAACCTAGGAGGTTATAACTTTGACTTTTACAAAGAGCATGCCGCAATCAGAAAGCAAGGAATCAATGTATCTTGTACCAGCACAAGAACAAGATGCTTGGAAGTGTGAAAGCACACATGCCCACTCACACCACCAGACAAAGACAATTTAACCAAAGGAACACTGATATTTTCATTCAAGTCTTACACTTTAAGGCTTTCCATTTTGTTCAAAGTCCTATTTTTGCCAAATGGTGGATGGAATAGAACCAATCAATGCATTGTTCGTAACTGGCCTGCAATGGGGAATAATTTACCAAATAAAGCCATTTATTTTGTGAGCAATTTAATTTATTGGCTGATATTAACTAGTAACTAAAAAATATAATGGTTGAGATAAGTGGAACTCAACTTGAGATAAACATGAAATGATTTACTATAACATTGAAACATGGAAATGAACATAAAATGATGAAAGAGCAAATGGGAGCCTACTAATAGTTTCTGAAGATGAGGAAGACCTGAAAAGTTGGCAGGAACCGTTCCAATAAGATTGTTGTTGGATAAATAGCTGAACATATTGTTCAAACAATAGATTTTCAAAGTCGAGGTAATTGTTGATGTAAATTATCTTTGAAAATTGAAAAACACGTTTGAACATACTTTGTAGTATCTGGAAATTAAATTTAAAGAAAAAACGATGAAGATGCGGAGGACATGTCATTTGAAAGATGGAGAATCTTACATGGTTGTGATTTTCTCAGAAAGCCTATATTGAGGTATGGATCCATTTAGCTGATTTGAACCGAGATCTCTGAAATTATATAAAGTAAAATATAACCCCAATACAATTAGCTAATTGAGATGTCTTTGACAATGTAAAATAAATTTTTATTCAACTGGGTGCGTTTATTTGTCTGATTTAAAAGCTTATACTTCATTATCTTATAATGACATGACTAGGAAAAAAAAACCGCAACTTACAGATAATAAAGGTTTGGTATTTGGCTCAAATAAGGAATAGGTCCTTGCAAGTTGCAGTTCCTAAGGCTCCTGGAACAAGAAAACCAAAACATAAATATTATAAATCTTGACATGAACATGTGAACATGCATGCTTCTTGGTTACCATCTTGAAAGCAAAGCTTTCAAGAACATGAAAGGTTTGTGATAGCTAATTAAGATAATATAGCTTCCGTACAACTCACACAAATTATACAAAGTGACATGAAATATCAAACAGAAAAGAATAAATCATAAAAAAATCTTAGCTTCCGCGGTGTAGAACTGGACCTAATGTTTAAAAAATACAATGAAATGCCTCCATACGACTTTAGTTGGCTTAAGAGCCTTGACATCTAAGTTAAGTAGCATTCCCATCTCTATTCCTTTTTAATCGATGTTTTTGAGTAATTTATGTATTCTTACCAACAAAGTACCATTCTGCCTTTCTTATACTATTTTCATTTTGTGAGTAACTTATGTATTCTTACCAACAAAGTACCATTCTACCTTTCTTATATTATTTTCATTTAGTATTTTCCACTTTGTTTTAGTTTTGCAGTTTAGGAGGAAAAGACGAAAAAAAAAAAGAAAAGAAAAAAGAGCCTCCTCTGTCATTTGGCCAAAAATTAAATAAAGACCTCCACCTCACATATCAAGGCTGGCTCCCTTTCTCTTCCTGTACTTTTGAAATACCTAGTTCCCAACAGAGGATAATAATATTCACTTACAACTTCAGCAATTTAGACATGTTGCTGTAAGAAGAGGGAATTGTAGTCCCATCAAAGTGATTGTTATCAAATTGACTGCAAAACAAAGATACTGAACACATTAAAAAAGTTTACAAAAGAGTACCTAGGAAAAAATTAGAAATCATAACCTAGTTCAAGGAAAGAAGAACCCGTATAGTATCCGTAAATTTGGCAGTTTGGACAACTCTGGTGGAAGGTTCCCTGATAAGTTGTTATTATCAACAAGGCTGCAGGTGCATAATTGAAGGTGATCACTAATTCAAGGACTGTACTGACAGATAACTCAATATGAAGTATGAATACAACCAATTACCAACTTACAAGTGAACAAGTCCTGGTAATTTAGATAGTTCAGGTGGAATTTGCCCACTAATTGAATTGTTGTTCATGTGACTGCTCACAAGGTGCAAAAGAAAAAGAAAAAGAAAAGAAGAAGAAGAAGATAAATAGAAGTATTAGTAATCTTAGAATTGATTTTAGAGAATATAGCATCCGAAAAACACTCACAAGTGCCTCGCTTTGTTCAAGCTTGAAAATGATATAGGTATCGGTCCTGATATGTGATTCTAGTCAATTTGTATTCTGTCAAGTTTGAGAGAGAACCAAGCTCTTCAGGTAAGGAACCTGTTAATTGGTTTCCATTCAAAAGCCTGAAAACACGGAATATCACATTAAAATAACAAGTATTCAGAACAATGCCAAACATATAAAGTAAACTAGTTCAGACAAAAGTACTATTTCTTACATTATTTAGAAATCAAAAGCTGGAATGCAAATGCATGAAGTAGTAGCATATTTGTACTTCATAACGATATTTCATGTGATAACGATATTGAGTATCAAACCTATCCAGCAAAAAAAACCCTGTTCAACTTACAAGAGTTCCAAAGACGTAATATTGCCTATCTCCTTTGGTATACTCCCACTTATGTTGTTCCACATAAAATCCCTTTAATGGAGTAAAAAGAAAAATATATCAGTGGATGAATAAACCAAATGCCAATGTGGGGAGGAGAATAACAATGTTTTAGAAAATTGAGGAAAGATGGATCCAAAAACTTCAATTCAGATAAAGATGTTGGTAGGACCAAAAGTAGCTTTCAGGTATGCCATTCCTTACAATATTGTCATATACGATAAGTGGCCAAGCTCTAGTAATAAACTTCCTGACAAATTCATTTTTGATAGTTGCCTGCAGAAAAGAAGTCCATAGGAATTTTTTTTTTTTTTTTTTTTTTTGATAAGTAAGTCCATAGGAAAATTATTAAAGCACCTAACACGAGTTCTTCATGGAATCACCCCACATGCGATTAATACCCAGTTTTATTAAAGCTTGATAGTCTTATAAGTTATATCTGATCTTTGGGCTAGTGTAATGCTAGGCATGAGATGATGATTGAGTCTGTAGGCAATAAATTATATGATAAAGCAATTACAAATTAATTTTCTGGACAAAAGAAAAGGTCATGAATATATATTGCAAATTGATTTAAGACAAGTTGGTGATCTTTTCTAGCAAAATTCAGAAACATGTGGCTGACAGACCTTATCCTAATGAAATGAATATAGCCACCAATGTCTTTAATCTTAAATGAATACAGAATAAAGGACTTCTGTTCCCTGGCACAACTAATATGAGCAGTATAGAAGTGGAATACTATACATAATCATCATGCAAGGGTTCAAAAAGAAAGAGTATTATAAGTTAGAGGAAGTGTGCGGCATTATTCATCCTGATTAATTATGCTACCCAATAGAAATAAAAATCAAGAAAGGTTAAAATCATACAATCGTTGAACATGTAGATATCCATCATCTAATGTCGTATTGAAGCAAACAACCCCTCTCTAATTTGACGTACATGGATCTCCTTGATTCCAATTACTCAGATTCTTATTGGGATCTATCAAACTTCTCTTGATAGCTTGCAATGCCGTTACTGCAAATTAATAAAAATGTTAACCATCATTTCGTCAACATGAACATTTAAAAAGTTCATACGCTTTGCTGGTCCTTGTGTTTCTCTAGTTCTAGCATCAGGTTTCCACATTAAAGGAAAGCAGAGTTAATTTAAAAATATACATCAACAATGTTATAGTAGACCCAATTCTGGGCATATACACTCAGATAAGAGTCTCATCATAAGAGCTACTGCTCAACTATATGCAACACTATTCACATCCCAATAGAGGGAAGTGAATATTTGAATTACCACAAAATCGCTTGGTATAGGATTCATGAATAAATAACACAGGCCTCCATATGGGATATGGTTGCCAAAAGAAGCTTGAGAATCATGAAAAGATAATTAAAAAAGGGGGCAAACTGAATCAAAATCACCTTCTATAGGGTGGGTAAAGGGATGCTATGCTCCTCTGATAAGTAGTGAAGACCACCAGCACAAGCATGAAACAATATATATTCCATACGTCCAAGCTCTTGAATGGTACATCCCAATAACGCAAAGAGCGTCAGAAGTCTCAAAATTTTCCGAGTACCCAAAACTGGGAATTTTTGTAGTATGCGACTACTCGGCTTGATAGCAGTAAATAACTATTAGAACTTGTGCAATTGAATTCCAAATTAAGCTACTCAATTGCTCTGAAGAAAAGGAAGTAGTAGCTTATAACAATTTGTAAATAAAATTTATGATCAAAGAATTCAAATCAAGTACAGTAAAAAGCTCCAACTACTGGGCAACAAAACAAAGAAAATCCGTCAAAATTCTCGACGCATTCAGCTTGAGAAGAAAAAAAAAAAAAAAAAACCAACCAAACAGCGAGCAAACGATGCAAATTAAGATTGAGACGAAAGAGAAAAACGGAGAAATCCTTAGTACCTTAGTAGGGAAGCATTGAATAGTTGAAATTGTAATAGAACGATCGAAGCTTACACGAGGGTCGAATATGAACTTGGAATGGTAGAAGCAAGAAAGAAGAGTCTGAAATTGAATACCGTGTGAACGGGGGTATCTTTCGTAGCATGACTCCGTGTATAACGCTCACGAATTCGTGGGTAAGGCAGATGAGAGTCATCTTTTTCAGCCACGGGGTAAAAATATCACACAGCGAATCGTCAGCAACTTTGGATACAGGTCTGTATACAAAAAATATATTAATACATTTGTATCTATTTTTAGAGCTGATAAAGAAGAAGTTCTCGGATGGCGATGTTGACTTTCTGGGAGGGTGGTTGGTTGCTGGGCCATGTTTTGGAGCATTGGCCGAATTCTACAATGCACTTTGTCTAAGCGAAAAGGCCAACCTTCTCTTCGGGAATTATTTTATTTCTACATCTTCTGCCATGGCTGTTGAATCTCATCAATAAAATACCAAAAAAGTCAAACTCTCCCTACTTGGCGCGCCTTCTTCACCAACACGCACTGTGGGAATCACTGAATCGGCTTCAATTGCAAAAGGACGTTCCAATTATGAATCAGCTTCACTACAGTCAGTGGCGGAGCCACAGCCCCCCACCCCCCAAGACTTTAATTTTTTTTTTTTTTTTTATATTTTTTATTTACCAATGGGACTTGTGGCACCAAATATATATATATTTCTAATAAATTGAGCTTAAAATTGTGTTAAATTCTTCAATAAAATATTTAAATTCTACTAACCAATGTTTTTAATATTTAATAACCAAAATATCCAAATTATAAAACCACTTAGATTAGGAATTTTGTTGGCAAGAAAGAAAGGAAGAAAGTGAAAATGAAAGTCCTAATCTAAGTGGTTTTATAATTTGGTTATTAAATATTGAGAATATTAGTTGTTAGAATTTAAATATTTAATCGTAGAATTTGACACAATTCTAAGCTAAATTCTTCATTGTATTTTAGTACTAATATTAGAAAAAGAAGAAAAAAAAAGAAAAAAAAAAAAGAGAAAGTACCCGTTCATTACATGATGAAAAAAAAAAAAAAAAAATCAGTCACACCTACAATATAAAATATTTGGCTTTGCCACTGCACTACAAGCTTTTCTCTCTCTCTCTCCAACTGATAAGAACATCTACGGCTTTCATTTCATTGACTTCCCTCACTTTGACTCTCGAAAAGGTACCTCTCTCTCTCTCTTCCTCTCTCTATCCGTGTTTATTGTATATGCAATAGAAATGCATGTAGGTGATTTTACAGGACACTAAAACGACGGGTGGGCTTCCGTCAATCTTTTGACTGCATGGCAAAGTTGATGAGTTTAGGCTCGTTTGGCAAAGGCCAAGAAACGCCCAATACTATTCTTCAATAAAATTCAACTTTCAGTCATTCTTATTTTTTATATCACATTAATTACTTTTTACTACATTAAAAAAGCCAAATGACAAACAGACTCTACGCTCTAAGTGAAAATATTGACAAATCTAATTGTCTTGGAATTGAACAAAATATAATTGAATGTTTTCCTAATTAATAGTATAGAGTCTTGTACTACAGTTGATCCAAGACTCTTTTTTCCCAAATTTAAGTAAAAAAAAGATAAATAAATAACTTACCTCATTGGTCCTTTATATTTCATTTTGAAAATAATATCCACGTAAGATCACAAGAATACAAAAAAAAAAAAAAAAAACTAAGAAAAACCGTAGCATTTCCCTTTCTAACTGACATGATGAATTCAAGTGTTTATGTACTATTCAAGTAATATTTTAACAATTTCAGATTTAACATTCACTCTAACTAAAAAGAAAAATAATTAATTAATGGGAGAGGAATGGCAAACCATAAAAATAAACATTCCAACTACCAAAAGAATAAAAAAAATAAAATAAAGAAAAATATTAAATGGAATAGATAAAGACTTGGAGAGTAGGATGTAGGTTGCTTTTGAATCAAACAACCCCACTTGAAGAGATAAATAATGAAGATACTTTGAAAATGATATATAATTCCTGCATGATGCCTAAGAATAAACCAAACATGAGAATCTCATAAATTTTATTAAATTCCTTATCTTTCCCAAATGCTAGTTTATTCACAAGTATCATATTCTTGACGATGTAGATGTTTAGGAGAATTGAGAAAAATATTATATTCTTCAAACCAAATGCCATGACTTATTATTATTATTATTTTCTAATCAAAGCAGGAAAGGGAGAAAAGGGGAAATGCAACGACTTATAAGTTTTGACATTCACAACCTTTTTTTTTTTTGTCTATTTTCAAAACAAAAACATTAACAAACAACCAAAATACAAAACACTCACATTATTTTCACCTTTATGTTATATCAAAACACTTTTTTTTTTTTTTTTTTTTTTAAAAAAAAAAAAAAAAAAACCTCTAGAAGCATTAACAACCAAAACCCTCGTCACTCGGTTGGAGAATTCAGAAGGCCTAGATCTAGAATTGGTGTTGGCTAGTGATGATCCCTGACTATTTGAGACAAGCATCCCTAAGTAAATGTGTATATCCCTTCACAACAAGATTGCATTGTTAAAAGAATCACCGGCAATCATTTCTAATGATTATATGAAGCCAAATTTCAAAACTAGTGCTTCAACCAAATCTTTGTTGCCAGACAAGTAGCTTTTTCAGGATTTTTAGCACCCTTTTGTGTCAAATCACACAACATATACACCATAAACTTATTACCAGTAAAATTATACATCCTATTAACTGTACTTCACTATCAACAACTCTATATACTTTACAATGTCAATTTATATAGCAACATTATCATACCATCTACTGTTCTAACTATAACGTTTTTCCAAAACAAAGACAGAGAAGACTACAAACAAAATCAAAAACCAAGTTGACAATGAAAATGTTTTCTATCGAGGCGTGATGCTTGAAATTTCTCCACTAACAAGGTTGCTCCCAGATATAGATGCATTTGACCACATATCAGAATTCTTCAATGTAGAGGATGATGATGGTGGAGTGACTACTTTTACTTTTTCAGCAGCAATGGCCATGGGTCTACTATTCCGATGTTGGACTTGGGCATCAGAAGCCATTTACGTTCAAGTTCTCGGACCACCTCTACCATTGAAGGTTGTGCATTTGTCTCATTTTCGCAACACTTGAGGGCCAAAGTTGCGAATATCACCAAACATTCAGAAGGACAAGATCCCATTTCCCTCATCAATAACCCAAAAGATCATACCAGATTGATAAGCGGCATTAACCTGAAATGGATGAAAACTATATCAAATTACAGGGGACTACTTTGCTGGATAGTATTTCAGCCATGTACCTAAAGAAATAAAATAATACAAAAGGATCTTAAATTTATAAAAGATAAATACTAACTGTATGCAAGGAGTTCCAACATTGGCTTGACTTAATGGGGACACTTTTTTAATTGCAAAGTATGCTCTAACTTGAATCTAATACATAAGAGGTCTCTTGAGTCAAGAGTAGCGTTGAAGATTATAAAGAAATCAGTAACTGTCTGCATTAATTTATTGAAATTATAACTAAAACTTGAGGAGATCTCTCTTGACTATTAATGCATAGTCTTAAATGACATATGACCGGCGGAAGAGAGAGAGACTTAAAAGTTGTTTTCATTATTCTTGAACAACAGTGTAAAATTCGTTACTCAAAGTATTTCTATTCCAACCAGCTCATGATATATTGCCTCCCCCAGCCCGCACCCAAAAAAAAAAAAATTGAATCTATAGAGTTTGATGAGTGTCAAATATTATATATTTTAGCCCCTTAACTTATATTTGTTAAGCTCTTAACCGTGTCTTTTTCTAATGTTTTTGGTTAGTTTTGGTGTTTTAGTGTTTTGCAGGTTGCTAAGGTACATCTGGGGCGAATTCCATTAATTATGGGGCTTAAGATAGTTTGAGGAGCATTGGCAGCAAATTTGAGTCGAGTGTTGATTCGCACCCGATGAGTCCCACTAAAAATGCCATATTTAGAGTTGTAAAACTCCAATTGGGGCGTTCTTGGTGTCATTGGAAAGCTAACTCGAAGATTTACAAAGTCACATTTCACAACGATTGGCCAATTCTAAAGTATGTGCACTCGAGCGCACTTGCGCCAATTCAAACCTGGAAATGCATGCTCGAGTGCGATCAAGCACACTCGGCCGACTTGACAACGCTGAAACCCTAGAATTAGCTTATAAATACTATCTTTTTCATTGTAAACGCATTGGGGGGCACCGTAGAGTCCAAAACTTCGACCTAGAGTCGTTCTTGAGCTTTTCGAACGCTTTTCTTTGTAAGTTTTTGTTTCTTTATGATTTCAATGGATTTGTTTATGTCTTTTGTTATAATGAGAGGCTAAAACCTTCAACTAAGGTTGAAGATGAAGCCTCATCATTGATTAATTCGTTATTTCTCATGTTTTTGTTCATACAATTCTCGATTGGATATAAAGTATTTTCGTTTCAATCTAGTTATGTGACAAAACTTGTATTGATTGTTGTTTATAGAATCATTAAAACATTGGATATTCGTTGTGTTTCATCCAGCAGATACATCGAATCTTTTGATTGAAATTGGATATCCATTGTCTTTAGTTATTCAAACGGATACATTGGATCTTTTGATCTCAGTTGGATATTCGTTGTCTTTTGCAATAGAGTTGGATTCATCAAATCTTTCAATAGGATTTTATAAAAACAATAGAAAATGCTTAGGGTTTTATTCATGAGGAATGTATGAACAAAACATGAAAGTGAGTTTTGATTTGACGAGGTGAATTCTGAAAACCTTAGTGTCCTTTTTATTATTTGTTTAATCAATTTCATTTGAGTTTATGTTTATTTTGCACGACAAAACCTTTCGAACTTTAGAGGTATTTTAAGATAAAGTCAATTTAATTAGGAAATTGATTTTTACAAAACACAATTCCCTGTGGATCGACCTTGCACTTGCACAACACTGTATTACAAACGACTCGTGCTATTGCAAGTACTTTTATTTTTGTACATTAGAGTTCAATAAAGTTTACCTCTCTAACAATGTTTTCACCACGTGTAAGGCCGCATCCCAGTTAAAAGTTCTAGAAATACAACACCAAGATTATAAACATCACTTTTGTTTGTGAGTTTATGAGTTAAGAAGTACTCCGGATCTAGGTAACCCTGCAAAGTTAATACAAAGAATGAGAGGATAAAGAAAAAGACATCAATAATATCTCTTACAACATTTTATAAGTCCATTTCATCCAGTTTGAGTTCTATTTTTCTTATTTTTAAAATATAAAAAATACAAATATAAACTTTAAATTGAAACTCGTAAAGTTTATAATTCTTTTAGGCAAACATCAACTATAAGAGTCTTACCGGTGTACCCTTCACAAGTGTGGATATATGAGCAGGCTCAGTCCCATCAATATCTAGAATTGGGGCAAGTCGTGAAAGTCCAAAATTGGCAACTTTTGCTGTATACTTAGAGTCCAATAGTATGTTGCTGGCCTTAATATCTCGGTGAAATGTTGGAGGGTTAGCTTTTCTATATAGGTAGAGGATGCCCTTGGCTAATCCCAGGACAATTCTTAATCTCATAGAAAAACTAAGAGGTGCTTTACACTTGGCTGTATTATTACAGGTGAACCACCAATAAGCTCATTAGAACGTAATATAGAATTTTTGAAGAGAAAAAAGAAAAAAAGACAGGAAGGCGGGGTGGGGAGACAGAGAGAGAGAGAGCACTCAGGAAAAAAAAAATAATGAGATCAATAAAAGGAAAACTTAAAGCTCGAATATAAGGTGTACTAGAAAGGTGATCCCATAGAGTACCATTTGACATATACTCATAGACCAACATCTGCATGCACAACAATACTCACTTGAAGGTTTTCCAAACCAAAAGCTCAAACAAATATTCAGCAACAAAAGACCGTGAAAAACTAGGCCTTATCTTGAAAGCCTAACAATATTGCAGCAGAAAAAAAATACTACTCATGATAAAGAGAAGGAAGAAATGTATTCTCCCAAGTTCATTGAAAGGAGATGTTTATGCATTTTCTTTAATAAAATAATCCTCAACTTGCGAAGAACTATACGCTTTTCCATTATTAACAAGCAAACCTGCACCTCATATGTAACATCTCTAGATCGGGTATGATTTCTTCTATTGTTCGCAGTTATTCAAAAGCAGCTGTATATATGGTTTTAAATCTTTCATTTTTGTTTTGCTCTTACAACTTTCATAATCTCTGGTTTTTACTGCAACAACTTCCTAAGTTGATAGGAATCATGTCCTTGTGGATTTATTTATTTATTTTGTCATGAGGACATCCTCATGGATTCAGCAACAAGATTTTGATAGATAATCCAATCTTCTATTTATTTTCTTTTCACATCTATTCAGTTAGGATAACAAAAAGCACTTGTTCACCAACTACATCTGTAACGACCCAGGGAAAAGCGCTAGCCACATCTGCGCTATCACCCCAAAAGGACTAGTCAATTTGGAGCTTCCCTAGAATTCATTATAAAGCCCAGTTTCACCTAGTAACTAGGCAATGTGGGACTTAGCACCCATGACCATCTCTATAAACCACCCACTCTATGTGGGCTTCTTCTCATCTTCCCAATATGGGACCAGGGTGTTACAAACTCCCCCTCTTAAATTCCTGACGTCCTCGTCAGGGCTACGTCATGCAGTGCTCCAGTACCACATGACCTGGCATTACTAGGTGGCTTTGATACCACTTGTAACGACCCAGGGAAAAGCGCTAGCCACATCTGCGCTATCACCCCAAAAGGACTAGTCAATTTGGAGCTTCCCTAGAATTCATTATAAAGCCCAGTTTCACCTAGTAACTAGGCAATGTGAGACTTAGCACCCATGACCATCTCTATAAACCACCCACTCTATGTGGGCTTCTTCTCATCTTCCCAATATGGGACCAGGGTGTTACAACATCACAATATCCAATTTGTGATGTAACCTTGACAATAGTTCTATCTCTGTTAAGAACTCCTTTTCACCCTGTAAGGATCCCTCTTGTGCATGTTTTATGGCAATAACTGTACCATCAGCCAGAATGCCTTTATAAACCTTTCCATACCCTCCTTGGCCAATCTCAATGGAGCTGTTAAATTTTTCTGTAGCCATAGCCATTTCTCTATAAGTGAAAGCCTTCACACCATCAATTTTCATGAAGGCCTTGGATGCTGTATATTAAATACAGGTTCAATGTTAATAATTAAAGCATAATGATAGACGATTCATATAAAGAGACTGTGCCCATTGGATTTAAAATAATCGAAACAATTATGCATCTATATTTCGATTCATAATTCCAAAATTTCTGGTATTTCAAATACAAGTCTAAATACAGGCATGATGACAATGCACACCAAAAAAAAAAAAACAACTATAAGCATGTTACAGACTATGATTGAAGCTGATAAACACGGATTCTTTTAAAAAATATTTTTTAAAGATTTTAAGTCAACCACATTGTTAACATAGTGGTAAACTGATTGTTCTTCAACTTAATGAAGGTTTGAGCTAATATGCAACTCTTTTCATTGAAGTTTCTTATCTCTTAATAATGTTTCCGCTGACAGCCAATCAAACTTGACCAAAACTTTCCCAACAAAGTTAGCTGAGGTAGGGATAAGAAAGTGACAATTTTGAGCCAGGCTAAGCCTTTCTACCTCGGGGTGAGCTTGGACATGCATCAGCTAGGCTGGTTGACAAGCCTAATCAGGATGTAGAATAGACACAACTATAGGCATAAATGAAAAAATCATGAAATATCTACCTAAACATCCTAAAATCATAGACATCATATACTCACAATAACGTCTGAGTGAGAAGAACATGCAAGCTTTATATGAACACAAACACAAGTAACCACTACCACAATAAAACAGAGATTGATGCTACATGCTTAAGATTATCTTTTAAGTATAAAGGATTTGGAGGTACAAGCCAAAATCTAATTTTCTTTTTATCTTCTCTAACGTTATGTTTAATTGTCTTAGTGAAGAAAACAAAAGGTTTACAAATTATCTCTCTCTCTTTATTTTTCTTTTAATCTTTTCTTGCTTTCTCTTTATATTATCATATATATATATAAGCCGAGTTTTAACGTAGAGTGTTTAGAATTGCAACATGTGTCCATGGTTTTTAATACAAATGTATAACAATGTATGTTTAGATAGCCTTTTAGTGAGACAATTAAAACATAGGGGTTTTATTTGTAATGCATTGAATTGTCTTAATAAAAAAAAACAAAAGGTTTTCAAATTGTCTCTTTCTCTTTTTATCTAATTTTCTTTTCGAGTTCTCTTGCTTTATATTTAATTGTCTTAATGAAGAAAACAAAAGGTTCACAAATTATCTCTCTCTTTATATTTCTTTTAATCTTCTCTTGCTTTCTCTTTATATTATCATATATCATATAAAAGTTGAGTTTTGACATAGAGAGTACTTAGAATTGCGACACGTGTCCATATTTTTCAATACAAATGTATGAAAATGTATGTTTAGATAGCCTTTTTGTGAGACAGTTAAAACATAGGAGTTTTATTTGTAATGTATTGAATTGTCTTTATATATTATTTTTTATTCAAATTTACTTATTTTTATTTGATACAAGTTACTAATTTTCTTTTGTAAATTTAATTGACTTTTGTTGTTCATTTTTGTTTTTGGGTATTTCAATATTCCTGCCGCTGTTTTTTATCTCTTCATTTTTAAAAGAAAAATTAAACTTCCAACATTCTTTTGTTTAAAAAATTAGTAAACATAACTATAATCAAATATCAACATGCTCATATATTTTAGAATACTTCTTTATTTTTTTCAATGTAATAGTAAAATTGCCCAAAAAAATTGTTTATAAGGGGGAAGTTCAACTCCTGAAAGACAAAAGTTTATCATAATTGATTGTGTAGTGGAGGAGAAGTGATATTATTGTTGGAATATAATGATTAATCAATCGTTTTCTATAATGATTAATCAATCATTTTCTATAATTGATTATTCTAAATTTTTATTTTGGATTTTTTTTCCTTTATATTTCCTTTTAAACTAAATATATGAGAACATATATTTAACACATTTCAATTTATAAGAACTAAAATTTATGAATTTTTAAATTTATTGGATGTGTAGGTTTATGCTATTAAGTAAAACTACGATTTAAAATGATCTTATGAATATTTGTCATTTTTTGTAGCTAATTTGTTAATTAAGAGAAGAAAATAAAAGTTGTTGTTGATAATATTTTAAAGACTTTTTGACTTAATTATATATATATATATATAAAAAACCCAACGCATAGCGCATGCTCTAAAGCTAGTTTTATATTAAATTCGAGAGTTATCGCATCATCACGATTGAAAAGAAGGATCTACAGCAAAACAGAGAGATGCAGTACATGCAAGTCTCAACAATTGTACCATACGTATTCCTTCTCACGACATTATCTATAAATATAATCAAAGTCTTCCACCTTATCCATAATCCTTTGCTAGACTTAGTCCTAGTGCTGGATCTTTTTCTTCCCCTTCTTGTTCCTGTTGTTTGTTTGTAGGGAAATGCACAGTAACCAAAAAAGATTGCCATTTAGTAAATATATTCAACTTCCAGAAAGAGAAATGATATGTAATTCATTCCAATTATTGCCATTTAGGTTAAAATTTTTGGACAACACTACCTTTTTAAATGCACTAACAATAAAAAATAGAATATTAAAAAAAACAATAAAAAAATAGAAAGGATTATTTTCCCCATTTTTATTGGGTTAATGTTGCTAATTATTATTTTAAATGATATATGCTACACAAACATCTCACAAATATTTATTAAGTTAACTTAGCAGGTATTGTAGCCATTGAATCAACCATTTTGTTTTTTTTGGTTTAATATATATATATATATATATGATTATTAGACCATTAGTTATGTGTGATACTTAAATGGTATGTAACATTTTATTCTTTGTTATTATTATTTTTTAATAAAGTTTATCTAAGAACCGACAAACACCATTATATCAATCCAATAAGATAAAGGTGTAGTATGTAACATTACTCCTAATGTACTTGTTCTCTCATTATTAGCTTCCGATTAGAAATTGAAAATAGACATGTAACATATCCCACAAAAGTCACATGGTATTATTAGGTTATTTGATATTATTTATAACCCACAAATCCACTAGCTATTCACTATTACTCTAAAAATATTAGTCACTTATGAGCACTACTCAGCCAATGTATGAATAACTTTATGGAAAGTCCAAAGATAAATATTCAAGAATTCAAAAGGGAGATGATTTTCTACGAGAAACCAACCGTTGATTTTTTTTTTTTTTTTTTAATAAAGATTGATCTAGGAGTTAATTAAAACTGTCACGTCAATATTGTATGATAATTATGAGATAAAAATGTGATTTCTAGCATTAAGTCATTTTCTACAATAACTGATTGATTAATACAGTTATATTAGCATCGTGAAATATAACACCGCTCTAAATCGATAACCAAATTTGGCTAGTGATGATCCTAACTCCTGAGGCTGACACATATAAGGAAACCAATAACAAGCAACACTATCAAATCTACTTTAAAGTACAATCTTAATTTTTATACTGATACTGTCATAATCTATTGTTAAAACTATAAAGGCAACACAAAAAAAGAAAGAGTAACAAATGAGAGTGAGAGATTATACACAAAATCAGAAACCAAGATCACAAGGAAACAACAAAATCAACCAATTATCCCCGAATGTTTTCTATCTAGGCGTGATGGTTAGGACGACTCCACTATCAAGGTTGCTACCTGATAAATCCATCGACACATAAGGATGCTTCACATTGGAGGATGATGATGGCGGAGTCATATCCTTTACAACATCAGGCGACCATGGGATCCGCCTTTCTGATGTCAGAATCGGGCATCATAACCCATATATTTTCAAGTTCTTGGACCACCTCCACTATTGAAGGTCGTGCATCTGTCTCATCTTGGCAACACTTGAGGGCCAAACTCAAGAATTTCACCACACAGTCAGAAGGATAAGAACCCATTCGCCCATCAATAACCCCAAAGATCATACCAGATTGATGTGCAACATTAACCTGAAATGGATGACAAAATTTCAGCCAATGTATACAAAGGATCAAAAGAATATATGAACAATATGACAAAGTGATATTCAATGTTATATAAAGATATTGGCTGCATGCAAAGAGTTCCTATTTTGGCTCATCTTAATGGGAGACTAGCTCTTGTTGAATTCAAGGTAAATAGGTCCATGAGGTATTACCTCTCTAACAATGTTTTTGCCATGTGAGATTGGTTGCATCCCAGTGAGGAGTTCTAGAAATACAACACCAAGACTATAAACATCACTTTTGTTGGTCAATTGATGAGTTAAGAAGTATTTCGGATCTAGGTAACCCTGCAAGGTTAACATAAAGAACTACATCAGTTACTTGCATCCTCTACAACAGTATGTTAGGTCCATTTCATGAGGTCTGAGTTTCATTTCTTTATTTTAAAAATAGAAAGAATATATAGATATAAACTGTTGTAACTTATAATTTAAAATCATGTAAAATTTATAATTCTTGTAGGCAATATCAGGTATAAGAGTCTTACAAGAGTCCCTTTCACAACTGTTGACACATGAGCGGGCATAACCCCTTCAATAGGAACTGGGGCAAGTCGTGAAAGTCCAAAATCGGCAACTTTTGCTGTATACTTAGAGTCCAATAGTATGTTGCTAGCCTTGATATCTCGGTGAAATATTGGAGGGTTAGCTTCGGTATGTAGGTAGAGGATGCCCTTGGCTGATCCCAGGGCAATTCTTAATCTCATAGAAAAACTAAGAGGTGCTTTACACTTGGCTGTATTATAACATAGGTGAACCACCAATAAGCTCATTAGAACGCAATATATAATTTTTTAAGGAAAAAAAGAAAAACAGATAGGAAGGGGGGGGGGGGGGGAGATAGAGAGAGAAAGAACACTCAGGAAAAAAAAATAGTGAGATCAATAAAAGGAAAACTTAAAGCTTGAATATAAGGTGTACCAGAAAGGTGATCCCATAGAGTACCATTTGACATATACTCATAGACCAACATCTGCATGCACAACAATACTCATTTGAAGGTTTTCCAAACCAAAAGCTCAAACAAATATTCAGCAACAAAAGACCCAGAAAAACTAGGCCTTATCTTGAAAGACTAACAATATTGCTGGAGAAAAAAATACTACTCATGATAGAGAGAAGGAAGAAATGTATTCTCCCAAGTTCATTGAAAGGAGATGTTTATGCATTTTTTTTAATCAAATAATCCTCAACTTGCGAAGAACTATACGCTTTTCCATTATTAACAAACAAGCCTACACCTCATATGTAACATCTCTAGATCTGGCATGATGTCTTCTATTGTTCGCAGTTATTCAAAAGCAGATGTATATGTGGTTTTAAATCTTTCATTTTTTTGCTCTTACAGCTTTCATAATCTCTGGTTTTTATTGCAGCAACTTCCTAAGTTGATAGGAATCATGTCCTTGTGGATTTATTTATTTATTTCGTCATGAAGACATCCTCATGGATTTAGCAACAAGATTTTGATAGATAATCCAATCTTCTATTTATTTTCTTTTCACATCTATTCAGTTAGGATAACAAAAAGCACCTGTTCACCAGCTTCATCACAATATCCAATCAAAGACACAAGGTTTCTGTGATGTAACCTTGACAACAGTTCTATCTCTGTTAAGAACTCCTTTTCACCTTGTAAGGATCCCTTTTGTGCACGTTTTATGGCAACAACTGTACCATCAGCCAGAATGCCTTTATAAACCTTTCCATACCCTCCTTGGCCAATCTCAATGGAGCTGTTAAATTTTTCTGTAGCCATAGCCATTTCTCTATAAGTGAAAGCCTTCACACCATCAATTTTCATGAAGGCCTTGGATGCTGTATATTAAATACAGGTTCAATGTTAATAATTAAAGCATAATGATAGACACTTCATATAAAGAGACTGTGCCCATTGGATTTAAAATAATTGAAACAATTATGCATCTATATTTCCATTCACAATTCCAAAATTTATGTTATTTCAAATACAAGTCTAAATACAGGCATGATGACAATGCACAAAAAAAAAAAAAAAAAAACCCAACTATAAGCATGTTACAGACTGAGATTGAAGCTGATAAACATGGATTCTTTTAAAAAATATTTTTTTATGATTTTAAGTCAACCGCATTGGTAACATGGTGGTTAACTGATTGTTCTTCAACTTAAAGATGGTTTGAGCTAATATGCAACTCTTTTCATTGAAGTTTCTCATCTCTTAATAATGTTTCCGCTAACAGCCAATCAAACTTGACCAAAACTTTCCGAACAAAGTTAGTTGAAGTAGGGATAAGAAAGTGACAATTTTGGGCCAGGCTGAGCCTTTCTACCTCGGGGTGAGCTTGGACAAGCATCAGCCAGGCTGGTTGATAGGCCTAATCAGGATGTAGAATAGACACAGCTATAGGCATAAATGAAAAAATCATGAAATATCTACCTAAACATCCTAAAATCATAGACATCAGATACTCACAATAACGTCTTCTAGAAACTGCATGGTACTTCCTCATCTGCACTCTTACTATCAGGAGAGAAACAACTACAGACAATGTAACTGCACCTGCAATGGCCCCTAATACTATGATAGCCAATGCGCCCGTGCTTAAAGCAGACCTTGAAAGGGTGGGAGCTCCTGTGACATTAGTGAGAACTATGAGCATAAACAAAATCATGACAATCCTAAGAATATCCACCTCATATATGAATACATAATAGAAGGTAAGATATAACCAAAGCATAGTTCATCTATGCATGGGGTCAAGCCATGAGTGACATATGGTGTGAACTTAAAGCTGTCTTCTTGGTCAATATAGAACACGACTTAGTTATCCAGTAAACATAGAATCATGCTGAACTTGAGCACTGCAGTTATTCACGCATGTGCTGGATCGTATTAGTGCAACCATATTTGCCAAACCACTTAACATAGCTCTCAGTATGGTGAAAGCATTAAACTGCCTAAAAATCAGGCCTGTCTTCAACAAGATTGGGAAGCAAACAAAAGAAGGGGGGGGGGGGGATCAGTGTTACCTCCACTTAAATGTGCCGCACATTTTATTCCGAGTGAGAAGAATAGGCAAGCTTTATATGAACACAAACACAAGTAACCACTACCATAATAAAACAGAGATTGATGCTACATGCCTAAGATTATCTTTTAAGTATAAAGGATTTGGAGGTACAGGCCAAATAAATTAGAGAAAAAGTTGCACATTCTTCAAATGGTAAACAAGCATTAATTCCAACCTCAACAAGGCTCACTCGCAAAATATATCAAATAAGGGTTTTGAGACAAACCATCATTATAAATGTTAAATAGAGTGAAGTTAAGAACTTCATAAGGTCCAATTTCGTCAGGATTAAGAATTTTCCATGATATGAACGTGCTCATAATTCGCCGAACCTCACTCCCATTGAAGATATGAGAATTCTTGTTGTTATCATCATCATATGCAGGGAAGATTTTCAAGTACATTCTCAGTCGAGGTCCTTCTTCCCATGCAAAGGAATCAATGTGTAGCTGATAACGAAATAACTCAAGAGTAGATGTTAAGAATTGCTCAAATCCATTTCTGTAGGGGCGAAAATCTATGAATCCGGGACTTTTCAAACGGTATCCAACAAGTAGAGGGGCAGCACAGAAACAAGGTCTAGGAGATGTAGGGATATATTCATAAAGGGGTGGGCACCCTTGATATGGACAATTAGAAGTGGTATTTATTGAACTCTGGCTGTTATTTTCATCCACCCTTTTAGATCCACAAAACTGGTATAGGTTGGTATTTGAGCATAAGGGATTCCCTTGAAGCCTGAAAGTAAACAATCAAACGGGTGAGATGATCATTATATCAATGTGATGTGATTGTTACACCTCATGATTAAAACTAAAAGGAGCACATCCATACTCTTTTGCCAAGAAGTCATATTAATTTGAAAATGCATTTCACTATACATAAACTTCATATGAAACAAATTGGGAAGCAGTATAGAAGCAAACCCGACAATCACATTTGGAGGTACACTAGTGCTGCCTGTAATATTGGAAAGGTTGTTATTTTGCAACTCCCTGTGATATCAAAGATCCACAAAATCAATTAAAAAATATGGTATAAGATCCTTGCAAACCTCTTAAGTTAACCCAGGAGGTAATAACTTTGACTTTTACAAAGAGCATGACGCAATCGAAAAGCAAGGAATCAACTTATCTTGTACCAGCACAAGAACAAGATGCTTGGAAGTGTGAAAGCACACATGCACACTCACACGACCAGATAAAGACAGTTTAACCAAGGGAACAATGACATTTTTGTTCAGGTCTTACACTTTAAGGCTTTCCGTTCCGTTCAAAGTCTTATTTTGCCAAATGGTGGATGGAACTGAACCACTCAATGCATTGTTCACAATTGACCTGCCATGAAGAATAATTTACCAAATAAAGCCATTTATTTTATTAACAGTTTAATTTATTGGCTGATATTAACTAGTAACTTAAAAATCTAATGGTTGAGATAAGTGGAACTCAACTTGAGATAAACATGAAATTATTTACAACAACATTGAACCAAATAAGTAAACACAAAATGACGAAAGAGCAAGTGGGAGCCTACTCACAGTTTCTGAAGATGAGGAAGGCCCGAAAAGTTGGTAGGAACCGTTCCGGTGAGATTGTTGTTGGATACATTGCTGATCATATTGTTCAAACAAAAGATTTTTTAAGTAAAGGTAATAGTTGGTGTAAATTATCTTTGAGAACTGAAAGACACGTTTGAAAATATTTTTTGTAGTATCCGGAAGTTAAATATAAACCAAAACAATAAAGATGCATAGGACATGTCATTGAAAGATGGAGAACCTTACATGGTTGTGATATTCTTAGAAAGCCAATTTGGAGCTATGGATCCATTTAGCTGATTTGAACTGAGATCCCTGGAATTTATATAAAGTAATATATAATCCAAGTACAAGTAGCTAACTGGGATGTCTTTGACAATGTAAAAGAAAATTTTATTTATCCTGGTGCATATATTTTTCTAATTCAAAATCTTATACTTCATTATCATATAATGGCATGACAAGGAAAACAAAACAAAGCAACTTACAGATACAAAAGTTTTGGTAATTGGCTAAAATCAGGAATAGGTCCATGCAATTCGCAGTTCCTAAGGCTCCTGGAGCAAGACAACCAAAACAAAAATACTATAAATCTTGACATGAATATGTGAACATGCATACTTCTTGGTTGCCATCTTGCGAGAAAAGCTTCCAAGAACATAAAAGGTTTGTGATAACTGATTAAGATAAAAGCAATGTTAGAAACTACATTTTTATCTCATAAATATCCCATAATGTTGATGTGGCAATAACAACCAGCTCTTAATTCAGTCCTTTGTTAAAATAAAAAATCCAAGGTTGGTTGAGACAACCATATCAGTATTGTGGGATAAAAATGTAGTTTCTAGCATTTTTTTTTTTGACATGTCCACACAAGAGGAGGGAGGGGGGTTCGAACTAGTGACCTCCACTTCATTAGGTGTGGTCTTAGCCGATTAAGCTACCTCTTGAGGACGTGGTTTCTAGCATTACTTTTAGGATAATGTAAATTTTGTACAAATCGCATAGATTATACAAAGTGACATAGAATATCAAACAACAAAGAATAAATCATAGAGAATCTTAACTTGTGCAATGTAGAAGTGGACATGACATTTAAAAATGAAGTGAAATGCCTCCATGCCACCTTAGTTGGCTTAATAACCTCCACACCTAAGTTAAGTAACATTTTCATTTCTATTCCTTTTCAATCAATGTTTTTGAGTCATTTATGTATGCTTACCAACAAAGTACCATTCTGTCTTTCTTATATTATTTTCATTTTGCTAGTATTTTCCACCTTGTTCTAGTTCTGCAGTTTAGGACGAAAAAAGAAAAAAAGAGCCTCCTCTATCATTTGGCCAAAAAATAAAAATTGGAAAAACTTCTTTTAATCCCCTTGAACATCTCTTTTGCAATCACCCCCTAAAATTCAAAAACTCTCAATTTAGTGTATCAAACTTTAAAAAGTTTGCTATGTCACCATTCCCGTTAGGGATTGGGGTTAAATCAAATGAAAAAAGGTGAAATGACCTTTGTACCCCCTATTAAAATTTAAAAAATTACCTTAATATATATATATTCAAAAACTCTCAATTTAGTGTATCAAACTTTAAAAAGTTTGCTATGTCACCATTCCCGTTAGGGTTTGGGGTTAAATCAAATGGAAAATTGGTGAAATGACCTTTGTACCCCTTATTAAAATTTACAAAATTACCTTAATTATATATATACACACACACACATAGGGGTGTTTTTGAAATTTTCAAGGCCACTATTAGGATTTAACAAAAAATCCTAAATGAGGGGTGACATTGCAAACTATTTAGAAGCTTGATACACTAAATTGAATGTTTTTTAACTTTAAGGGGTGATTGCAAAAGCGATGAAAGTTCAAGAGGGTTAAGTGAAGTTTTCCCATAAAAATAAACAAAGACCTCTGCCTCACACATCAAGGCTGGCGCCTTGCTCTTCCTATACTTTTGAAATTCCTAGTAACAAGCAGAGGATAATAATATTCACTTACAACTTCAGCAATTTAGACATGTTGCTGTAAGAAGAGGGAATTGTAGTCCCATCAAAGTGATTGTTATCAAGTTGACTGCAAAACAAAAATACTAAATGCATTAAGAAAGTTGACAAAAGAGTAATTAAGTAAACTTTAGAAATCATAGCCTAGTTCAAGTTGAGAAGCTAAGAAAAAAATACCATAATGGTAACCGTATTTATGTGATAAACATATATATATTTAGGTTATAGGAAAGAAGAACACATACAGTATCTTTAACATTGGCATGTTGGAGAACTCTGGTGGAAGGTACCCTGATAAGTTGTTATTATCAAAAAGGCTGCAGGTGCAGAATTGAGGATGATCACTGATTCATAGATTGTACTGACAGATAACTCACTATAAAATATGAATATGTCTAATCACCAACTTACAGGTGCACAAGTATTGGTAATTTTGATAGTTCAGGCGGAATTTGCCCGCTAATTGAATTGTTGTTCATGTGACTGCTCACAAGGGGCAGATGAAAAAAAAAAAAGAAACCAAAAAAGAGAAATAGAGGCATTAGTAAACTTAGAACTGATTTTAGAGAATATAGCATCAGAAAAAACACTCACAAGTGCATCGCTTTGGTCAAGTTTGAAAATGATATAGGTATCGATCCTGATATGTGATTCTCGTCAATTTGTATTCTATTCAAGTTTGAGAGAGAACCGAGCTCTTCAGGTAAGGGACCTGTTAATTGGTTTCCATTCAAAAGCCTGAAAACATGGGCATATCACATTAAAATACCAAGTATTCAAAACACTGCCAAACATATAAAGCAAATTAGTTCAGACATAAGTACTATCTCTTACATTATTTAAAAATCAAAAGTTTGAATGAAAATGCATGAAGTAGTAGCATATTTGTACTTCATAACGATATCTCATGTGATAACAGTATTGAGTAGCAAACCTATCCAGCAAAAAGAGCTGATAAACTTACAAGAGTTCCAAGGACGAAATATTGCCTATCTCCTTTGGTATACTCCCACTTATGTTGTTCCACATAAAATCCCTTTAATGGAGTAAAAAGAAAAACATATTAGTAGGATGTGTAAACCAAATGCCAATGTGGGGTGGAGGATAACAATGTTTCAAAAGATTGAGGAAATAGTGATCCGAAAACTTCAATTCAGATAAAGATGTTGGCAGCACAAAAAGTAGATTTCAAGTATGCTTTTCCTTACAAGATTGTCATATACGATAAACGGCCAAGCTCTGGTGATAAACTTCCTGACAAATTCATTTTTAGTAGTTCCCTGCAAAAAAGAAGTCCATAGGAAAATTATTACAGCACCTAATGCGAGTTCTTCATGGAAGCACCCCACATGCGATTAATACACAGGCTTATTAAAGCTTGATAGTCTTATAATAGGCCCAAAACAGTTTCAAAATCGTTTAAAATAGGCCTTAAAAAGAGGCCCAAAACACTAAAATAGGCCGATTACCTAATAGTAATAGGTAGTTAACGGTGTAGTTTTGCCTTCAGTAACCACGAGGTTAGTAACCACCCGCCTAGGTGAGCGGATGCGGTTACCTAAAAGTGATAACTGCATCATGCGGTTGCGGATGCGATTATAGGCAACTGCTTTTATAGCCCTATTTTATACGACTATTATACAACTCTGATGATGTGATAGTGAAAATCAGCCCTTTAATCAATAAGCGCTTGTAAAAGGAAAAAATCAATGGTTAATTTTCACAGCAACATCATCATAGTTGTATAGCAGTCGTGTGCAAGTTTGCTAAATAGCATTGCTCCAAAACATAAAGAAAGAAAAATTATTATAAATTAAAGGAAGTGTGCAACATTATTCATGCCGATTATGCTACCCAATAGAAATAAAAATCACGAAAGGTTAAAATCATACAATCGTTGAACATGCAGATATCCATCATCTAACGTCGTATTGAAGCACGCAACCCCTCTCCAATTTGACGTACACGGATCTCCTTGATTCCAATTATTCAGATTCTTATTGGGATCAATCAAACTTCTCTCAATGGCTTGCAATGCCGATACTGCAAATTAATACAATCATTTCATCATCATGAACATCCCAGTAGAGGGAAGTGAATATTTGAATTTACTACAAAACCACTTGTTATAGGATTCATGCATAAATAAAACAGGTCTCTGTGTGCTGTGTGTGACTTCTAAACAAGCATCCCCTCGAGAATATGGTTGCCAAAGGAAGCTTGTGAATCATCAAAAAATAATTAAAAAAGGGGTAAACTGAATCAAAATCACCTTCTAGAGGGTGGGTAATGGAAGGCTGTGCTCGGATAGGTAGTGAAGACCACCAGCACAACCATGAAACAATAAATACTCCATACATCCAAGCTCTTGACTGATACATCCCAATAACGCAAAGAACATCAAAAGTCTCAAAGTTTCTCGAGTACCCAACACTGGGAATTGTTGTAGTATCCGAGTACTCGACCTGATAACCTGAAATAACTATCAGAACTTACACAATTGAATTCCAAAGCAACCTAATTGATCTGAAGAAAAAGAAATGCTAGCTTATGAAAATTTGTAAATAAAATAAATGATCAAAGAATTCAAATCAAGTAGAGCAAAAAAAAAATCCAACTACGAGCAAATCATGCAAACCAACCAAACTGCGAGCAAACCATGGAAATTAAGGTTGACAGGAAAGAAAAGCGGAGAAATGCTTAGTACTTAGTAGGGGGAGCATTGAATAGTTGAAATTGTAATAGAATAGTCGAAGCTTACACTACACTAGGGTTAAACTTAAATATTAAGTTTGAAATTTAGTACCTGGTGGAGGGTGCTGTCTTTCTGAGCATGACTCGGTCACGGACACTCACGAATTTGTGGCTAATGTAGATGAGAGCCATCATTTTCACCCAAGTGGAAAAAAACAATGGAAATATATGATCAAACAAAGAATCGTCAGCAACTTTGGAATGATCTCGGTATATAAATTTAATGTAGTTCTATCTATTTTCAGAATTTTAAATCCTCAGCCAGTTGTGGCCTGTGGGTTTGGCGATGTTGACTTCCTTTCGGTCATTCATCACAAATATTTTGTTTTTTACTATTCAAAACATATGATACAGGAAACTTATTCGTAAGTGGGACCATGCATTGTACCTCTTTCTCAATTCTTAAGTCCCATCATTCTACTCACCATCTAATGTGAGTGTTGACTTTTCAACACTTAAAAAAAAATATAAAAAAATAAAATTAAGACAGAGATAGTGAGTGAAATGATGGGAGAATGCATTCAAGCATATCTTGTCCGTTTATATATAGAAAAAAAAAAAAAAAGTATGTTCAAATGTTAAATAGTCATAAGCACGTATAAAAATATTATTTTTTATTATTCAAAACATATGATACAAGAAATTTATTTATGTCCTCAAGGGGTAGCTCAATCGGTTGTAGACAACGCTTAATGAAGCGGAGGTTATAAGTTCGAATCCCCTCTCTCCCTTCCCTTGTGTGGACATGTTAAAAAAAAAAAAAATAGAAACTTATTCATAAGTGGGACCATGCACTATACCTCTTTCTCTATTCTTAAGTTGTCCGTTTATATATAGAAAAAAAAAAAGTATGTTCAAATGTTCAATAGTCATAAGCATGTACAAATATATTATTTTTTACTATTCAAAACATATGATACGGGAAACTTATTCATAAGTGGGACCATGCACTGTACCTCTTTCTCTATTCTTAAGTTGTCCGTTTATACATATAGAGAAAAAAAAAAAAAGTATGTTCAATAGTCATAAGCGCGTGAAAAGAAAATCAAGGTCCTTTCTCTACTCTTAAGTTGTACGTTTATACAGGAAACTTCTTCAGAAAAAAAGAAAAGAAAAGAAAATCTAGGTCCTTTCGATTTAGAATATCTGTATTATTTGTTTTCTAATTTGATTTTGACATTAATAATATTTAATTTATTGCATATTTAAATATGAAAAACTCTTCAAATATAATTAAATGTCATTAATTACGCTAATTTAATGACCGATTTTTTAAGTACAAACCGGTACTAAGTTTTTAAGAAAAAATTGGTTATATATATGACGTCTTTTTTGTTTTTTAGAATCCTAAATGAATTAATATAAACTTTCAATCTCAAAGTGGACGACAATTATATATCTTCTTTATTTCCCAAATTAAGTGGATTTTTCTTTTGGATTTATTGTGAGTACATGGATATCCAGAATTCTACGCTTTATTGATTAAATGACTTGCAAAAAAAAAAAAATTGACATCATGTCATGTGGTCCTATATATATGCATGTGTGGAAATTAAGAAGCAATTTGCATGAAGAAGACTTGAAGGGAGGAGTCTTGGTACTGAGATAAGTTTTGTTGGTTTATGTTTTTTGGATTTATTCTTAGTCCCTAAAGAAAAACTTTGCCACATGATATACTTAGGATTATTACTTGGAAATCGTCACAGCCCCCCATGTGGAATTTAAGATTAACTTCCAAACCTTAAGCTTTCACAGATTTATAGCAAATCTCACGTCTCCTTTATTTTCTTAGATTTATTTTTGGTCAGTTAAGAAATTGCTGAGGATTCGTCATGGCCCCTACGCAGAGTAGAGACGAAGACTACTTCACATCTTTTGTGGGATTGTCCGGTTGCAGAGGCAAATCATAAAAAGAAAAAAATTTATTAAATTGACTAAACGTATTAATACATAATAATTTGATTTATATTATTTGTTTCCTTATTTAATTTAAAAATTAATAATACTTAATTTATTGAATAATTTATATATAAAAAACTCTTGAAATACAATTAACGTAATTAATAACGTTAATTAATGACCGGGTTTTTAAGACCTTAATTTATGGAATAATTTATATATAGAAAATTCTTTAAATATAATTAACGCAATTAATAACGTGAATTAATGACCGATTTTTTAAGAAAAACCGGTTTAACTTTTAAAAAAAAAAATGGTGAAGGCAAAATTGCTTAAGAACAGGAATGATGTTTCTGATTTACAATTCATTGTTCAATTTGTTTGTGACAGTAAAAATAGGGCAAAAACAGAGATGAAAATATTAAAATTTAAACACATCATTTTTCATTATAAGTTAAAAAGATGTATAAAAATATATCTCTCCTCTTTAAATTAAATAAAAAATTAAATCTTTGTTCCTATAATTATATATGATTTAAAATGAATAGTATAAAGAGAAAAAATTAGCAAGAAGAATACATGGATTATAATATAGTTAATGCAATTAATAATGTAAATTAATGACATGTGGATTATATTGAAATATAATTAACACAATTAATGGCGCTAATTAATGACCGATTTTTTAAGAAAAAACCGGTTATATATATGACGTCTTTTTTGTTTTTTAAAATCCTAAATGTATTAATATAAACTTTCAATCCCAAAGTGGACGGCAATTATATATCTTCTTTATTTCCCAAATTAAGTAGATTTTTCTTTTGGATTTATCGTGAGTACGTGAGTATCCAGAATTTCACACGCTTTATTGATTATATGACTTGCAAAAGAAAAAAATAATAATAATAATAAAAAATTGACATCATGTCATGGGGTCCTATATATATGTCAAAAAATTGATTATATTTTTCTTTATTGGATTTATGTTGGTCTATGTTTTTTGGATTTATTCTTAGTCCCTTAAGAAAAACTTGGCCATATGATAAACTTAGGATTATTACTTGGAAATCGTCACGGCTCCCTACGTGAAATTTAAGATTAACTTCCAAACCTTAAGCTTTCAGGGATTTATAGCAAATCTCATGTCTCCTTTATTTTCTTGAATTTATTTTTGGTCAGTTAAGAAATTGCTGAGGATCCATCATGGCTCCTACGTGGAGTAGAGACGAAGACCACTTGACATCTTTTGTGGAATTGTTCGGTTTCAGAGGAAAATCAGGACAAGGATCCTCTCCAGTCCAAAATGGATTAGAGAGCATCCAGTTGATGGCTAGGATCTCTTCTTAGAGATCCTAAAGCCATCAACCTGTCACGTGGCGCATTAAAAAAATAATAATATTTTATTATTTTACTTCTAAAAATAAATAAAAAACAAAATAATAAAAAATTAAAAACAAATCTAAAAGAAGAGAAGGGTGGCTGGCCACCCCATCTTGGCCACAGGGGGCAGCCGGTCACCACATTTTAGGATAGGGGTTGGCGTTGCCTTTTTGTGAAATTTGGAAGGAAATTCAAGTCTGCAATGACTGGGAAGGACTGGGAAGGACTGCTAGACCCCATGGATTCCCACCTCCGAGGAGAAATCATCCGGTACAAAGAATTCCCACAAGCATCCTACGATTCCTTCGACTTCGACCCTCACTCCAAACACTGCGGCACCGGCAAATACCAAGGCGCCCATTTCTTCGAGAAGCTGGACATGGCGGACAGAGGCTACCAAATCAGCCGCTATTTATACGCTACTTCCAACATCAACCTCCCAAACTTCTTCCAAAAATCCAAGATGAGCAAGGTGTGGAGCAGGCATACAAATTGGATGGGTTATATTGCGGTGACCACCGACAAGGAAGAGATCAAACGGCTAGGACGGCGTTTTGGAGGCCCTTGAATGATCGGCGTTACTCATTACTCTTTTTAGATTGAATAATGCTAGAAACTAAATTTTAATCCCACAAATACCCTCGTAATGTTGACATAGCGGTCCAACCAATCCTTGACATGTAAACATCGTGGGATAATTATAAAATAAAAATGAGATTTGTAATATTACTCATTATTTTTTAATATTTTTTTTTCAAATTAAATAATTAAAAATTAACTTTAAAATTTGAGAAAGTATACAGCCGTCCAAGCTCAGCTAAGCCCAACGGCCCCCAAAACCGACCGTTATTACCGGCAACTTTCCCTCCCTTCCTTTCGACCTCTCTCTCTGTTGCAAGTAAAAGCACCGACTTTCTCGTAGACAATGTCCGTCCCAAATTTCTCCAAAACTCTGCTACTCTCTGCAATTCGGCTTGGCTATCCCTCACCCTTCTTCTTCTTCTTCTTCTTCTTCTTCTTCTTCAATTTTTTCCTTCGCAATCACCGATTTCTAGGTTTTTTTTTCCAATACGTTTCGCTTAGGCACAGTTCTCCATCATTTCCAGGTTTCTGTCTCCCTTCCATTGCTGAGAAAATCGTAAAACAATTTTTTTTTCTACTATAAATAAATAATAAGAGGGCTCGCTTTAAGAAAATGAAAAAGGAAAATTAGCCCTTGTCCTCTGTTTGGTGGCTGAGAAAATGTAGGATAAGGGAGCGCATTGTATTTGAAGTTTTGTGTTTCACATTATATTGGTTGCAAGGGAAAAGTAAGAAATGGAAAACTACCTGAATAAACAGAGAATCGCTTACATGCTGTTGAACAACTTGAATTTTAGAGGGATTATTTATTTATATTTTTTTATAAATGTATTGAGTTTTGTTTGTTGTTGGATGAAGGAGGTTAAAAAATTTCGACCAATGGCCAATCGGATGAAGGAAGACGAGAGAATTGAAAGGATTATCCGCGGTCTTTTGAGGCATCCTGAGAATCGAAGATGCATCAATTGCAACGGTTTGGTATGAAGTTTTTTTAAAATAATATAAAACTTGAAGAATAAATGCATATTGTATTCTGATATTGTCTTATCATGCATTGTTTGTATGCTGCAGTCTTACAAGGTTACCTGCAAACTCTCTGTTTGTTAAATTATCTGAAGTATTTTCTACTAATTAAAATCTGAGAGTGGTGAAGTCATGCTTACTTTTTATATATTATATTTACATGTTAAGAAGGATGTAGTTAGAGCGACGAATGAGAAGATATGAAAGAAACCATGGTTAATGTCAACCATAGAGCTTAGTAGGATAAGAGGTTTCACTAATCAATAACACGTCTCTGTGCATAGTTTTAAATCCAGCAATGACATATCGAAATATAATCAATTTGAAGCCCTTGTATGTTTAGGGTGTCTGCAAGTGTGTTCAAGACAAGTTTCATTATGATGCTTTGTTCTGAAGAAAGATTTTGCCATGGAGATATAAAGCTATAAGTTCATGGGCTGTAAGTCATAATTAAGGGAAGTTGAAAGTTTACTGAAGAGCAGGAGTGGATTTTTGATCTTGTTTTTATAATGCCTTGACGAGTGGTGTTATCAAGGTTCAGTTCTTGTGGGCATCACTGCTAAAGTTTGAAATACGCCAGGCATAAGCCTCGTACTGGGAGTACTTACAAAAAAAAGAAAAAAAAGAAAAGAAAAGAAAAAAGAAGAGCCTCTTATGGGAAGTTGTTAGAGTATTAATTAAATGATTAAATCAATTGTTTGCTATCATCTTAAACTTTTGGAATGAGTGGTGACATGGTATCAGAGCAAAGGTTCTGAGTTTGAACCTTATCTCTATAATTCACACTCTAGTTAAATATTTCACATGTTAAGCCTTACTTATTAAGGAGTTGGAACTCATATGTGAGGGGAAGTGGTAGAATATTAATGAAATGATTAAATCAAAAAAATTCTATTAGCTTAGGCTTCTAGGATAAGTAGTAATCTAATATATGTAGTTTGAGATCTCCATGAAGGAAAGCATTCTTGACTTCTAACTCAGATGAGAGTCGGGCCATTCAATCACTTGTCTTTTCCCATACACAAAATATTTTAGTTTTTCTTTTTCACTCTTTTAGGGTTTTAATTGTCTTAGACTACTCTCTTTGTCTCTTATTTAGGCACATAGCTAATGTTGTTTCATGCCTTCCCTTTTCGTCAATTTTATCTGGAATGTGTGTGTTTCGTTAGTCTTGGATTTCGAAGTGACAATTATGATCTTGTTATCTGGTCTTACAGTATGCAGTGGCATTTTCTCAGAATTTTTTCCTTCTGATTTCTATTGTTTCATATGATATCATTTGATAAAATAACACTATGACTAACATATAGTCTTTTAGCAGGGACCACAATATGTTTGCACAAATTTCTTGACATTCGTTTGCACAAACTGCAGTGGAGTGCAGTAAGTATTCATACTTGTACATCCACTGCTTTTCTGTAGATAATGCTTGTTTCATTTTCGTTTTTTCCTTGGTCCTTTCATGGTGCATCTGGCTTTCACATAAGTTCTACATGACATCATTTGAATTGTCATCAGCCATGTTCATTTCGGTACTCAATGATCTGACTTGAGTTAGTTAATTGGCATCAATTTAGAGTGACTAATTAATTATTTTAAGTATTCCAGTCGGGAGTTCACTCACCGAGTAAAATCAGTGTCAATGGCCAAATTCAGTGCAGAAGAAGTTAGTGCTCTTCAGGCAGGGGGAAATGAGGTATGCATTCATATTCAGTTGTAATTGATCCAGTTAGTGCTCTTTCTTGTCATCTAATTATACTTCTTTGCTTCCCATTATTTAACTTAAAATCATTTCACAGCGAGCAAGGCAAATTTATTTTAAAGATTGGGATCCTCAGCGCCATTCTTACCCTGATGGCAGGTGGTTATCAAATTCTTTTACGTTGATCTCAGTACTTCATATTTAGTGTTTCTGATTCACATATTTGCTTCCAGTAATCTTCATAGACTCCGGGATTTTATTAAGCATGTCTATGTGGATAGAAAATACACTGGAGAGAAGACCGGTATTGTTGAGCTTCCAGCACTGAGATTGGTAAGCTCTGCATTATTATATATGCAAGCCCATGGATCATATCCTTATTTTAAAATTTCATTTTTGTGCTATGGAAAGCTTGTCCAACAATGATCTTCTTATACTATTAACACTTGCCATCTCAACAATTTTGGACCTCATCAATTTAGATATGATGGACAATTGGAAGTACTGAGTGCTCTCCCACTCAAAGCACCCTCATTTAAAAAGAATAATTGTTTTTATTTTACAGAATGACAAGGAGTCTCATAGCAGGAAGGTTAGTGCATATAGTGGTGGATCTAGAAGCCCACATTATGAGAAAAGACATGAGCGGCGTCATAGCGAACGATCTAGTCCTGTTCGAACAAGTGTGGATGGAAGTATCAAATATTATTATGATGAAAGAAGAAGTCCGCGATATGCCCAAGAAAATTCAAGATATGGAGTTCCTAGGAGAAGTTCTGCCCGCTTTGAGGTTGTTGATGACAGGTTTCGAGATCATGGGCATGGAAGCCATAGGTTCTCAAATACAGAATCCAAGCCAGGAATCAGGTTACCTGACTCTCAAAAGAACATGGATAGGTCCCATTCCCCAGTGGTGCGCACTGTTAAAGATATTTTAGGAGACAGTATTACTCCTCTACAGGTAGGCGAACTTTCTAAAGCTACTGATGGTCCTGCCCATAATCAAGTGCATAATTGCTATGTTAAACTAAAAAATTGGTTTTTGAATGAATAGTTCTTTTTTAATTTTTTCCTTTAGACTTATTTGTTAATGATGTTCTCTTCCTTTGGCCTGTTATTGTTGTGTGTTCTCTTTCATTCAATAACATAATATGCTTTTTTTAACTGCCTTCATCTGCCATGTATTGCGTAAGGAACCGTATAAAGGTAGTCTACACCAGGGAAGCTACCTCCACATAAATTCTCCCGGGAGAGTATTCCACCAGTGGAATTATGTTTTTTTGGATGAATAAGCTTCATTAAAACCAACGAACGAATATACACACCTGACTTAACTGGTACTCTAACTACACAAAACATCAAACAAACTCCCCCGCTACTTACTGTGCACCTCAAACTACCTCACACACAAAAAAAAAAAAATTCCAACTCAGTATACTTCCTATCTACAAAACGACAAACCATCTGAAGAAAAACACCAAACTAAAAGCCCAGCTTAGTGGTAAGCACTTTCTCAGACACTCCCCAACGACAGTAGAGGTCCATGTTGGTAGCTGTATTAACAAATTTCCGAGAACCCGTATTTTTAGTCCTTACCTCCCAATCAATCCTTTTAAGAATTTGTTCCTCAGAATTCAACTTATTACCATGGCGAATATCATTGCTGTGCTTCCAGATGTTGTAGTAAGCAGCGCCAAGAGCTAACTTGCAAACCACATCTTGGAAAGAAGCACCTTCAAGCTCAGCAATTCCCAAAGTCACAACTTCATCCCATTCAACCCAAGTTTTACCCACAGCACATTTACACATAAAAGACCTCCAAATTCCTTGGCTGAAGCTGTAACAAAAACATAAATGATCGCTTCCATCAATGCATCCCCTACATAAAGCACATAAAACATCCGCTTTGTAACCCCTCGCCCGTAATCTTTCAACAGTAGAGAGAGAATTCCTTAGACCTAGCCAAAGAATAAACCCATGTCTAGGAATCGCATATGAAAACCAGCGGAATTATAGTTCAGTCTTTTACTTGAGTGCAGTCTCTCTACTTAATCTCTCCCCTGAAAGAAATATTGACAACATGATTATGTAACTCTATTTTAAACTTACTTATGTTCAGTATTTATACGTTCCCTTGGTATTGACTCCATAGTGTATAGTTTGAATATGAGTTAGTTTATTACAGAATGACTTTTCCAGTGCATGGGTTCTGATAACTCCTTTTTTTTAGCTTTGCAGATTGAATTTGTTATTCCATTAGCTATGGAGTCTAATCTGTATATCTTTGAACTTCCTAATCCAATATACACTTATTCTTCAAGAGTTCCTCATTGCAGAAAATCGCATCTTCCGGTGACCAGGGTTCCACTGATAGGAGTCCAACAGAACATAAAAGCAGATGTTCTGGAAGCTTGATTGATTTTAACCCTGATTCTAAGCCCACTGATGCTGAAACCATACCACAGACACAGCAGGTGCCTCACTCAGATAATGGTGGCTACTGGGCCTCATTTGAACATCCTGCAAAGGAGAAGGTGCAAGCTCCAAGTGAAAATACTTTGGAATCTTTATTATTCGAATTGTCAGTACCCTCAGTTGTACCTGCTAGTAACAACATGTCTGAACGACCTAATAATGACGCACTATCACCAGCAACAGGAGACAACATCCCTGCAGGTGGTTTTTCGCTGGCTGCAAGTGTGCAGCAGATGTCAGCATTGCCCACTAGTGCCAGTGGTTCTACAACTGTATCGACTTCTAAAAATATGGCATTAGTACCTTCTGATGGAGGTCCTCTACAAGCTACAGATAGTGGTATTTGTGACTCTGCTATTAAAATTCCTGACAAACAAGAACTATCAAACATGCAGCAATGTCATCCTAATGCATCCCCCATTGCAGATTGTACCCCTCTCATGCAGCAGATGAGTCCAACTTTTGGAACTCCGAGTTATCAGGTGAGACACATGATGAGGCCTTTTCTTTACTTTCAATATTCATGGTCAAATCTAATGTAGACACATATCAAAGACCAGCAAACTAACATGAAATCGTGTAAGATGGTTGAATTTTACAGCAGAGAAACTTTAGTATTGGCTGGTAATGTCAAAGAATGTTTAATATTTGCAAAGTTGAATCATTATTGCCTTTTCTTTTTCTGGATAAAATTTGTTCCTTTTCATCTCCAGCCATGGATTTCCTCAACTCTACCAAATAGACAAGGGCCTCAAGCTCTCTCAAAATCAGATCAAGGCACCAGTTCTGGAGTTGGAGCTGAACCTCTTTCAGCGGAAACCAAGCCTAGTGGAAGAAAGGAACTTCCTGCAGTAATAGCATCATTAATACAATTCAATTTTCCATAATTTTTTTTTTTTTTGATATATATAATAACTTTTTTTTGTAGGACCTTTTTACTGCAAGCTACTCAACAGGCACTGCACCAGTTCCAGGTTGGCAAAATGGTTATCCTTATGGCATGGGATTCAACATGCAGTATTATTCTAATGCAATGGTACGTTAAGAACCAAGATAATCAACTGGAATAAATCTGTACTAATATATGCTGGCTGTTGATTTGCTAATATGGATTTTTTTTCACAGCCCGTGCCAACATTTCTGAACTCAGCAAGATCGGCAAACCCATTTGACCTTAATGATGAAAGAAGTCAAGCGCAGGCCCCACCAGTATGCACAACATTCCAACTGATTCTGTGTAGTAGGATCACTGTTTATATTTTTCTTTATCCCAGTGTTTTCTTGGACATTTTAACACCTTCTTAAAGTATAAACTGTGCTCCTTCTATGAATGCTTATTTTATCATGTATCTGTTGTCAGCTAAGAATTACTGGAGTAGAGGAGCAAAAAGGTAGAGCAGGAAGTATGTCTGGGAAATCAAGGACTTGTATGCAAATTGAGATACCTATAATATATGCACTAAATAACAAATCTTGATTGTACCAAATATAAGCAGACATACATTCTTATCTCATATTCATGTTCTGAAGGTGATTTGACTGCAATGAGATTCATCAGTAGTCATATAGTGTCTCTCACAAAATATTTGTTATTCTCATTCTTGAGAACCCGTTCACCACTTAAAAAGCATGACACTTGGATATTAAAACGAGGAGACATATGGCTGTGCTGATTTAACTATTTTGGTTTGACATAAATATGTATATGCATGACAGCTTTGAGGCTAGATCACATGCATATTTTAGGCTGAGGCGAATGTTATCTTCAATGAAAATTAGCTACACAGGCTCTTTCACATCTCTACATTATCATCTCTTGAACTCGTGGCAGTATGCTGGCAATTTTTAATTACTGGTTTGAGTGGCGGAAATGGGCAAACTGTTTTTTCCAGCACAAAGCCTTTAATAAAGATTGGTCTATGATGACTTGAACACTTGCATGAAGCACTTTAACCCAATTGATTATAAAAAAAATCAGTAATGACATGTTCTGGTTTAAATTAAATTTTTCTTTGGAAGGCCGTTGTTTTAAACTTTTCAATAAAGGAGAGAAAACTTGTTTTAACCTCAAAAATGTGTTATCTGTGATGTAGTTTCCTTCAATGGCATCTTTACAAGGTGTACTGCCGAATGTGTCAGCTGCTAACAACTTATTAAGTACTTCAAGCCTTGGTGCCCAGTCTTCAGGTTTGATGGCACCTCAATCTCCATCTTATGCATCTGCAGTGTCTCCACATTCTCCTTCTTTCGTAACAGACATGTCTCCTGGTAAATTCACTCTTTTTGTCTTTCTTTCTTCTGAACATCCATTCTTTGTTGGCCCTAGTTTTGGTTATGTTCAATTTAATAATCTCAGGTGCATACATGGGGCTGCAAGTACATAATAATGTGCTAATATCCAGGTATCATGCTGGTTTGAGTTTTCTGTTTTTTATTATTTTTTATTTTAAGGGAAATTCTGATCAAATGGGACCATCTTGAACAATAATACTTCATCAAATGCCACCATTTCGGCTTCCTTTCATTTTACTTAAAAGCAAATGTTGTATTATTTTTGCTTGAAAACTTTTTTTTTAAAAAAAAAAAAAACTGGGCCACGTGGGGATGGGGCATTAAGAGTTCAAAATTACAGTGTGTAAAGGAAATTGTCCTTGTAGATTGTAGTTTGTTAAGTCCATTCCAAGCCATATATAAGCAGGCCTTCTTTTAATCCAAAGAGGGGTTATCGTGTTCATGTCCCAGTTTCGGGTTGTGTCAAGGCAAGGGTACAAGACTATATAAGTCAACCCTAACCCGATCAATTTAATTACATGAGTCAAGCCCTACAACCCTAAATTTCTAATTTTGTATTGGGTTTGTATGAGACTTGCGGATCATGTAAAAAATTGTCAGCCATTATGTTGCATGTTGGGCTCGGATCATGTCGAGACATGAATATAAGACTATATAAGTTAACTCTAATCCTATACATTTAATTAAACATGTCAAACTCCTCAACTTTAATTCTCAAATTTCGTATTGGGTTCATATCGAGTTCACGGGCTGTTTAAAAAATTGCCAGCCCTTGTAATAGCTCTACCAACATCTCTACCAGCCCTTCAATAATAATATAATGCTTTATTACAGTGCTACACATTTCTCTCTCTGATCCCTCGTCCAATGATGATACGATCTCCATAATTGAAAAAGAAAAATAATTCAGGGTTTTCTTTTGTGTCATTGTAGATCACGAGGAGTTGGTGGATTTGGCAGTGATGGAGCTATAATTGGATCCTTAAACACAACTCAACAGTCAACTGGAAGATACTCAGCTCCAAGCACCCCAAATCCTTTTTCTTCAATGGGAGGAAACCCTTTTGGATAAATCAAAGAAACAAAAAGTTTTTGCATCCCATTCTGTCGTTTTCTTTTTGCCTCCTAACATCTTCAGGAAGAAGGCTGGTTTATTTTTGATTGAAGATTAAACTAAACGAGTATCTCATTGGGTGGTTTGTTTATTATTGCCTGGTGAAGAGTATAAGAATATTACAAAGGCTAAGAGAAGCGCATGGAGAAATTCATCCCAGACCAAGATTCTCTTCAAGATCATGGTAGTTTCAGATCAACTTATTGCATAATTCCTGCTGGCTTAAGGGCTTCCATCCTTCCCTGTGATATGTTTGTATTCACATCTTTGTGATCTTACCTTCTGCTGTCACCATGATAATACTGAACTGAAGCTAGAGCCCTTTGATTGGTGTAAATATGAAATGCTATATTTTTCATTCAAAAAACTCTAGAAAGAGAAGCAGGGCATTACTATAATGGTATGATTTTATGAGAAATCATTGCATCATGACTGTACTTCTTTAGCATTAGGGTTATAGCCTTTTTCTGCTTGTGCCAGACTTTCAATAATGGGAAAGAAAGTTGGAGACAAACGTTGTGGAGTGATCAATCGCAATGCACAAATTCTAAACAAGAGTGTTACATTTTGTATGCATAACTTGTTTTCCTCTGAACTCCAAGAAGTGGAGGTAAGGAGGTGGCCAATGGCCATAAAAGGCAAAGGTGTGAAGGCATTGCATGTGATGGGTATTTTTGTGGTGATCAATCAGGGAGGATTTTTCACTCCTCCAATTACTTATTTGTTGAGTTTCCCATTGGGGTAGCAAATGGTCAAACATAACTAGCCGGAATATATGGTTGCCGAGGAGGATACTTGATTTAACAGGTGTGTCATCTCCAATGAGGCAAAACTAAGGAGAACTCATGATTAAGCATTGAACTATTTTTTTAGCTTACTTTGTTTTTCTCCGCCTCCATTTACTTAGTGTTAGTGTTAGTTCAAGCTTACTTTGGAGATAGATTAAAGAGAACTGGTATTAGAGCCGTAAAATTTGCAGAAGAGAAATGATACATACTATACCATTATTTATTAATTAATTTTATTACAAGGTTGATCCAAGAGCTGATGAACACTACCACGCTAACCCAATGAGATGAAGGTGAAATAAGGTGAAGTACATTACTTTTAAGTGCTTGGAAGGACTGTATCCTTTTTTTCTTCCTCTGGCCACCTCCAAAAGGCATGATAAGAGCTTTAAATTAAAGTATGTGGTGTGTAGATTGAATCTGGCAACAATCTTACTTCAAGGGAATGAAACAAATTGGAAAAAAAAAAAAAAAGGTGCTAGAAATCATTTTTTTCTTTTCTTTTATGACGTGGAACTCCTTAAAGGCAGGGCCACTGCGTGACCCATCCTTGTCGAATAATTTCTGGATATACGATTTTACCCGTAAGAACCATGTATCGATTGAGTGAATATTCAAATAGTCAATCTCATGGTATTTACGAAACCAGTCAACCATTCAAGCTGACCTTCACGGGCTAGAAGTCATTCCCCCCCTCCCCAAACAAAATTTCAAATGTATATAATATATATTATCTATAAAGAGAATGCATATGTAGTTATTAACCACAATCCTATACTCTAAAACAACTATTCGCATTTACATATACGGATAATTGTTTTTGTTAATTCCGTCCACATATACAGATAGCGGATAGTTGCGGGTAGTGGATGCGGGCGGTTATTATCCCCCTACTAGCCAGCAGAAAAGAGACAAAAGTACTAAGAACTTGTTAACTGATTCTCAGGAGAGAGAGAGAGAGACCCATCAAGCAAGCAACCAAGATTACAAGAAAGAAACATGCATGGCTATATGATGGATCCACAAGCAGGATCTTTACTTAAAATATTTCTTAACCTTATAAGCAAATGCAAAACAATCCCACACAGAAAGACAAGTGCCGCACTTGAGCATCACAAAGGATTCCTCCGTGCTGCTCATGTCCCTTGATTCCTCCATGCTGCTCACACCAAACAAAAATACCATAAAAAGTGAAGGAAGTGAGAAGATTATTTTTCTGAGTCTTCTCCTCCTCATCATCCTTTGATCACCACCAATCTCTCTTTCATCACCCTCTTATTCCTGATCTGCACCATTAGCAATAACAAAAAAAAAAAAAACACACACACACACACAAACACAAACAATAGCCAAGACCAACCCATCGTCGCGGATTCTAAGGCTCCGTTTACTTCGACGTAAAATGGCTTTCGTCGAAAAATATTTTCAGAAAAATCATTTTCCTTGAAAACATTTTACGGTGTTTACCGCGCGCATGGAAAATCAATTTTTTTTAAATATTTTCTTTTAATTATATTAACCTATAAAATATAAAAAAAAAAAAAAAAAAAAAAAAAAAAAAAAAAAAAAAAAAAAAAAAATCAAAGTGTCAAAATTTCCTGTTTACTGTTTGACTGGGAAGAAATGCTACCTTTTTTTAGAAAAAAATAAAATAAAATAAAATTAATTTTTAGTTTTTATGCTGCTTAGCTTCTCATGGCATGGAATACCTCCATATGTTTGGGAATAATCTACAGGGACATGAAGCCTAAGAACATTTTAGTCAAATCGGACGGTCACATCATGCTCTCGGGCTTTGACCTCTCCCTTTGCTCTGATGCGATCGCAGCCGTTGAATCTCCATCTTTCTCCCTAGATCCCGTGACCACAACGAGCCCATCCCACGCTCGCGCCTTTCTCGTTCCTCTCCAACCGATCTTCCGGTCACGCAAGGTTCAGACCCTGACCCCAAATTGGCTCTTCGTGGCGAAGCCAGTGAACGCCCGGTCATGCTCCTTCGTTGGGACCCACGAGTACGTCTCGCTAGAGGTTGTGTTCGGCGAATCCCACAGAAACGCCGTTGACTGGTTGGCCTTCGGGATCTTCGTCTACGAGATGATCTCCGGTCGCACTCCCTTCGCGGCTCCATCTAATGAGACCACCTTGCGCAGCATCATAAAGAATCCCCTGGTCGAGAGAGAGAGAGATGAGCTATGCAGTGCAGGTGAAGGAGATCGGCCGAGTGAGAGATGCAGGCGTGCGTGAAGGAGGTCGTAGGTTTTTTTTTCTAATCAGGAGAGTCGGGTTTTTTTTTTGGGTGGAGATGGGAAAATGGTTTACGAAATTAAAAAGGGGAAACCATTTTCCAAAAAATGTAAAGGCTTTTTGGTCAAATGGAAATCATTTTCGGTTTGACTATTATTTTACGTCGAAGTAAACACCATAAAATACGGAAATCATTTTCTAAAAATCATTTTACGTCGAAGTAAACGGAGCCTAAGTATAGATATTTAATTAATGCTTCTTCATTTGCTCTTCATAGCAGTCTGCTATGCATGATGCATGATTGATTTTATAAATTCTCAAGTCAAAGAAACAATGGGAATAGCACTTGCTTATAGCAAGGGTCAACAAGATGGGATAATCTTCAGGATGCATTGGGTCCTTAAAAAGGCCTTTAAGAAGCTCTTTAGCAATACAGAACTCAATAAATTCCGATGATTCACACTTTTCAATTGTGCTTTCAACGCACCGGTGGATATAAGTTACATCCTCATTATCAAGATGGAATGGATGAACATTGGTTGGTAGTGGAGCGGGAGCGGGAGCGGGAGCGGAAGAGAGAGGGGTAGGGTCATTAGCATGAACTTCGAGTGTTACGACAATAATCAATTCGATCATCACTAATATAAGCTTTCTCATACAATTTCAACCCATCATATTTCTCACACTCTATAATTAATTCTCTTAAATACATCAGCTATTAATTAATTATTGGTCTAAATCCTTTTTGACCTTCCCTCGTCTCTTTGTGAGGCTCTCCACCTCCCCTGTGAAGTCCCCTCCTTTCCCCTCTTCCCCAGTCTTCGTCCCTTCCTTATACGCACCGTCACATCGATGCTTCCCACCGTCAATGCTACTGTTTTTGGATTTTTTTTTTGTTTTTTATTTCCTTTTATTGTTTTGTTATGAGGGTTTTAGTCTCTCTATACCTTCGTTTTTTTTTTATATATTGTGGAGACTTGTGTAACCGGAGGTTATTCATTCCTTCTCTTTGACAAATCCAGTTCAGTTTTGGCTGTGCCTCTTTCTCAACAGCATCCTTTTGGTGGTTGTTGTAGCGTTCTAGCGGAGGTTCGAGAAGGGTTAAGTGATTTTTCGAGGGTCATGCCCTTTCTTGTGCCCCTTTTGCTTTGGTCACCGATTATGCGGCCATTTTCTTCGCTTTTGCCCTCAATTGTAGACTAATTTTCTATTATTTGTTTATATTTTCTGCATTGCATTTCTGTTTTAGTTATTTTGTTGGGAGCTCAGGCCTTCTGATTTTCTATTCCATGTAACCATTTTTCCTATTTGCTTAAGAAGAAGAAGAAGAAGAAGAAGAAGACGAGGAGGAGGTATCATTCAATATTCACAACATATTAGATAAAAACCTCAATTTAAATAATATATATTCCATAAAATATTAACAAACAACTTTTCTCCTCACATAACATTCACAAAAAACTCAAAATTACTTCGACCTTCGCGTTTTTGTCAAACACCACCTTAGATCTTCACTCTCTGCCCTAAGAACTTGTCATCAAGTGTTGAGAGAGAGAGAGGGAGTGAGATATACCCATCAAGCAAGCAACCAAGAATGTGCCTCTAGATGTAAACACTCAAGCATATACACTTGGTTGCTTTTTTATCTATAGCAGCAAGTGGGGGAAAAAAGCTAGCAAGCAGCAACTCATGGGCTCATCTGAAAAGCACTTAAAATTCAGCCATTACAAGAGCAATTAATTAATAAACATGAATAATTTTTGCATGAGCCGTTAACAAAGATTACACAAGAACCTTAATTGGCTAATCATCTTTACTTAAATTATTTCTTAACCTTAGAAGCAAATGAGCAACAATCCCACACACAAACCCAAGTGCAGCACTTGATCCCACTAGAGAAACTGCTGTGCAAAGAAGCATCACAAAGGATTCCTCCTTTGTATTCATGTCCTTTGAAGCCATGGCAAGCTCAATTCCAGCAAACAAGAGCAGAACCCCAAGGACACCAACAGGAAATTGGCTCAAAATCTTCACCAAAGAGCTCCCTAACACCAAACCCAATACCAATTTGGCTGCACCAAGAAGGGCCACACACCCACCACTCCTCCCACCAAACTTGTACTGCCCAGCTAGCCCACCGGCGCCGTGGCAGCTCGGCACGGCTCCGAACCAGCACCCGATCACGTTCATTAGCCCGACGGTCACCGAAAGCGACGTCGCCGAGAAGTCCCTCCCCGGAAAAAGATCCGACGACAGCTTGCAGACAGCAATCACAGAATTCAATATTGACAAGGGGAGTTGAGGAATTGTGCCCTTGATGAATCCCTCCTTCCATGCATGCTTAGATATCTTTACTACTTCAATAGATGACGGTCCTAATTTAATGTCTCCCACCACTCTAGGCCTTCTTATAAAAGCAAAAACCACACCCAACAAAAACACCATGAAAGCTGAAGGAAGTGAGAAGATTATTTTTCTGATTCTTCTTCTTCTCCTCCTCCTCCCCTGCCTTTCCACCTCCTCATCACCTAAAACACCACCAATCTCTCCTTCATCATCATCCTCCTCTTTTTCCTGCCCTGCACCATTAACAATAACAATAAAACATGCACAAACAATTTCCAACACCAACCCATCCAACCCAATCCAGGGCCTATTCTTCCCAGCCTTGGACTTAGAAAAATCCTGAACTTTTCTAATGTATTTGACGGCAGTCAGAGCAAATGACAAGCCCTGTGCCAGCTGGACTCCCCTGACAACAGACACAGGAATTATCTTGTACACTACCTGCATCAACCCCGTGACACCCAGAAGAAATAAAATCCCTCCGGTTAGTATTCCGGCAGCCATGATTTCCGGGACCCCAAATTCAGAAGAGCCAGAAATTGCTACGGCTGCAATGGCCTTCATGGGTTGCACAGGCATGGGGACACCGTATATTGCGCCGGTGAGAATGTTGTAGATTCCGGTGAATATCAATGTTGTGCCTAAGTTAAGCTCATCTGCTAGTGTCAAGGCCAAAACTATTGGTATAAACGTGCCCAAGTCCCCCATTGCACCGTTCACCTCGGCCCATTTCGATCGGAAAACCAGATTGGCTTTCAGTTTGTCTATGATGTTGGCCGGAAAGCCGCCGGAGGAGGGTTTGTGGGAATCTTTCTGGGGTTGTTGGGAGTCCATGGAAGTGAGAAATGTGAATGCAAATGTGCAAAGTCGGGGGTACTTATAAAACGACAAGGTAGATAGGTTGGTAGAGCGTCCTTTTTTCGAAGAAATGATGTGAGAGGACGCTGCTGGTTGAACTCTCTGTGCCGCAAGTTGTGGCCTTGAGGGTATTTATCTGATGTTAACTGCCATTTCATCACCTGGGGTTTACCTTGACTGCTACGTCACCATCGAATCTTAATGGACTTTGGATAGATCATCGGGAACACGATTCGTAAAAGAAAGAACAATACTATTTATAATGGTCTGGATTTACGATTTTAGGAAGTGTTTGATTTTTTCAGAAGTAGTGGCAAAATTTTTGTTTGACATTTGAATTCCAATTTAGCATTTAAAATTATGCATTTTAAAGAAAAGAGCAATGCAAAATCAGTTATTATGACATACATGATTTGCAATTAGCTCATTGTGGTATCAAAATAAACTAAAAAATGTTTCATGTATGCCAAACAAAAATTTAGTCTCTATAGTCAAATTCAGTTCACTAACTCATTAGATTTAAATAACGTGAAACGTCAGATCCAATAAAATTGTAACACTAGTCGCATTTAAGTCAATCTCACATCAATAAAATTTGTTAAATTAGTGGGTGAAATTTGATTGTAGAGACTAAATTCTTTTTTTGACATATCTCAAGGGTATCTGAATTTATTTTGATATCATAGGGAGTTAATTGTAAATCAAGTAAACCATATGGAATAATTTTTCCTTTTTCCTTATTAAAAAAAAAGCAAAATTTGGAAAAAGGCAAAATTTTTGTCTATAAAATTGCAATGCCAAACGCACACTTGATAGAATGCTAGATAACTATCATATAACTAAAATGATGTGATACTGAAAATTAGTGTTTAAATGAACAACAACTTATATGAAATAAAAATTCTGGCCCCATTTGAATGGCATAATAGATCCATGGACTAGAATGATTATTCCTATGGAATAATTATTTTTTTGTTTAGTAGCCTATTCCTAAGAATGGTTATTCTCATGGGAATAACGATTTTATGAGGAAAAAGAAGAACAACTATTCCTTAAAAATAGATTGCATTTTTCAAAAAAAAAAAAAAAATCCATATTATTTTTTATAATTTATTATCATAATTATATAACAATATACTAAATGGATAAACCTTCTATTAGGTCCATCTACAAAAGTGATGTTTCCAATAGAAGGTGTACACATAAGCTAGTTACACCTAACAGAATAGGAACAAAAACATTGGATTTTTTCTTTTTCTCTTCTTCTCTGGTTCATCTTCACCAAAAATTTTATTTCCCCTTCTTCTCTTTCTCTCCCACTTTCTCTTTTTCTTTCTCTTCCACTATTCACCCATCACATCCACTGTAGCCACAGTAGAAACATCCACGGTTGGGTCACGGTAGGCGGCAGGCCTCTCCGGTGGATTCCTTTAGGGTGATAGAATCGGAAGAATCCCTAAAGGGTTAATATTTCCCCTCTAGCTTTTAGTTTATAATCCAAAAAAAGTTTTAAGGCAATAAAAACGAGTTTTAAGGTATTAGAAATAAGTTTTGAGGCATTAAAAATGGATTTTGAGGCTAGGTTTGGCAGAAAAATGGCCGGAGAGGGTGACCCACGACTAGGTCGTGGGTCACGGCCAGGCCCAATTTTTTTTTTTTTTTTTTTAATTATGATTTGGTATAGCTGTTCTCACTTTTATTTTTTGCATTTTTTTTTAAATTGATGATATGTAACATAATAATTAAAGGCTACAAAAAAAATATTATTAGGATGGACTTAATAGGAGGGGCTCTCGTACTAAATAGCAGTGCCATTTTCTCTTTTGTAAATGGCAAATGGCATTTGTCAGAACTCCATTGCTTCAAATTTTCTTTTTCTTTTTCCCGTGAGAAAAGAGAAGATGGTTGGACTTTCTCAAAAGTGACTATTACTAGCAAACAAAATGCTGCTTTCACATATTTTGCATCGAAAAGGAATTTATGAAATCTATTTCTACCATAACTTGTAAAAAGTTAATTTGACACGACTGTTTGGCATACATGAAATTGGTGAGAGTAGGCATTATTGGGGAAAAGCAGTGAAGCCTTTGACCATTAGTGGTGGCCGATGGTTTGAGAAAGAGAAGACCTAAAAATTGATTTGAGACTTGGACGATGGCTGGCAGCTTTGAAACCCATTTTCTATCCTTGTCTTTCCCTGTCTATATAGAACCTCTATTACACCACCTCCCCACCCACACCCTCCATCACTAAACAAGGATCCTTTTCATTTCCTTTGACTTCCGCACTCTCCTGCCCCCTTTTTTCTCCACTCCTTTTTTTTTTTTATGGTCAAAATTTAAAGTTTGTGTATCTCACACGATATATCATGTGACATTATCTGACGGTATGTATCATTGATATTATGTATGTCGTTAGATGTATCAACTTTAAATCATGGTCATGAATTTCATTTGAAATGTAGACGATATTGATCCATCCCCATCCTCCACCACCCAACAAGGATCCTTTTCATTTCCTTTGACTTCCGCACTCCCCCCGCCCCCACTTTTTTCTCTACTCCATTTTCTTTTCTTTTATGGTCAAGTCTCACACAATATATCATGCCACATTATCTTACGATATATATCATTGATATCATGTACGTCGTTAAATATATCAACTTTAAATCCTGATCATGAATTTCATTTGAAATGTAGACGATCTTGGTCCACCCCCATCCTCCACCACCCAACAAGGATCCTTTTCATTTCCTTTGACTTCCGCACTCCCCACCTCCCCCCTTTTTCTCCACTCTGTTTTCTTTTCTTTTTTAGTCAAGAATTAAAGTTTGTGTATGAACTTATCTAATGGTATATATCATTAATATCATGTATTCATTCCATGTATCAACTTTAATTCCTGGTCATGAATTCCATTTACAATTTTGACGATCCTGGTCCACCCACCTTTAGACTAATAATTATTTTTAACGAAAGTAGTTTATTAGAGAACAACTTTCAAGCTTTGTTAGGAGAAGTCCTTTTAGATAGGAGAGATCACATGTATGTAGAACTTCCAGGTATGAGAGATCACATGCATGTTTTTTTTATTAAAGAGTAATGCTACACACACTCTTCAGCTTTTAGATCTTTATTGAATTTTGATTCAACAATAATTTATAAAGCCACATCAAAGACCCAAGGGGTAGCTTAATCGGCTGTGGACCACGCCTCATGAAGTGGATGTTACTAATTCAAATCCCCCCTTCCACTTTTCTTATGTGGACATGTTCAAAAAATAAAAAAGCCACATCAAAGAGTGTGAAAATAGAAAACTCATTGAAATGGGAAGGATCTAGTTAGTATATTTAGGAGTAAAATAGTCATTTTAATTTCTGACCACTTTAATCCTCCTAAATATATTAACTGAATTCTCTCGATTTCAAATCCTTTTCCGTGGGAGTGCGTATAACATTTTATTACTCTTGATTAAATTCCTCTATAGGGATCTTTTATTAATCAATTTTCTTAAATAGGCAAAGCAACTACAATTAATTCAATTCTTTAGCACAACTAGTTCATCATTTTGGGTTTTTTTTTTCGGCTTGCTTGGCGTAAAAGAAATTGGTGAGAGATGAGAGTAGGAATTATTGGGCAAGGAAGTGAAGCCTTTGACCATTAGCGGTGGGTAATGTGATTGAGAAAGAGAAGAACCCAAATCTAATAATTGATTAATTGATTAGAGATTAGAGGGTGTACGGAACCTTTATTTCTTAAAAGTTAAAACCTATTAGCTATTATTATGTTTTTCTGTCGACTCGATTGCTTGCTTTCCCCCCACCCGTTTAATAGTTATTTTTAATCAACGTAATTTATGAGAGAACAGCTTTTAATTATAAAACTGTTTGTTTTTAATGGGTATGCAGGAAATTATGCCAACAGTTCCAACTTTGAATCATTTTCCCCTTTTCTCTTTCCTTATGCAGAATCTTAAGAGTGGATCAGAAGGGTACTGTTCATGTATTTTGAGTAAAAAAATAATAATAATTAGTATAAAAAAATGAAAAAAGTGGTATTAAGAAGTAGATAAATTTTATTTTGTAGTAATTTTTTATTTGAATAATAGTAAAAAATAAGTGATGTGATATAAAAAGTGAGAATATTTTAATATTGATTTAAAAAAAAAATAGATGAATAGTATTTTGGAGAGGGGTGGTGTTTAACAAATTAACACCACCCAAGAGATGCTAAGTACTGTGCTGCTTGTGTAGTTCAAGATGTCTTTTCTGTTTGATTTTATTAGCTTTCATGTGTTTGTCTCTTTTCACCAATCAGCCTAAAAAAAAAAAAAAAGGAAAAACTTTTTTCTTTTTCTTTTTCTTTTTCCTTTTTTTTTATGATTAAAGAAAAACACATTTTGAATCATCAACAAATGAGCGCTCTTTGAAGTTACATAGGGAGGCTCCCAAGAGGTAATTCAATCGGCTGTGAACCACACTTTATGAAGTAGAGGTCACAAGTTCGAATCCCCAACTCCCCCTCCCCCTACCCTTGCGTGGATATGTCAAAAAAAAAAAAAAAAGTTACGTAGGGAGAAGAAATCTTAGATAAATTAAAGAAAGCGATTTTATTATGAAGTACCACTAAAAAAAACTATTTTTTTAATGATCAACTAGTAGTGACGTGTTAGGCCAGTTGACACGTTACTAATGTTAAGTGACATGCCAGTAGTGATGTGTGTAGCAGGTCAAAAACCACACCGTCTTTACTTACTGGAACTTTAGTGACGTGTGAATTTTGGACACGTCACCCTTTGATGACGTGTCAACTTTGACATGTCACTAAAGTTTTGGTGATGTGTCAAACTTGGCATGTCGCCAAAAAAACCTTAAAAGGTGACGTGTTTTAGTGACATGTCGCTACTTTCATGACGTGTCATACACAGAACATCACCAAATTAGTGATGTGTTAAGTGGGATGACACGTCACTAAATGGTGATGTGTTAAAATCTAACTCATCATTAAAATAGGTAATAAAATTATTATTATTATTATTATTTTGCTCCCCCATATTTGTTTTTTGAATTTCTTGGGGCGTTATGCCCAAATTTTGGAATTATCACACCTAATATACAAGTTACATATCTACTACAAAAGAACTATGCGTCATCAAAAGAATTATCAATCTTCCATCTACTATCACAAATAATCCAAGACAAGATAACATTTTCAACAAACATTCAAACTATCTATATTATCACAAATAAATCCAACTATACATAGACAAAACATATAAAATATACAAGTTCACTAATACAAGAGCCAAACACTTGCTTAATCCGAGTCAACACACGATCCGACTTCTTCGCACTAACTGCAAATGATAAAATAAACAATCAACGAATATGACAGAATCTTATCAAACATGAAACATGATATCATTGAGCAACATCAATGTATACGAAGGTCATCATACTTAACAAATTCAGGTTTATATATCTAATTTATTTTGCTCTTTGCATATTTATTATACACCTCAACATGTATTGACGGTCAAAGCAAATGGACGTCATGTTCCACAACGACCATTTGGTCCATTTCAGGCTAAGTTGCGATAGTTATCACAAACAAATAAAACAAGTTCTCACGTTGCCAAATACTAAAAACGACGCCTAAACAACAACTTTAATTAATCTACATTGCCAACATATATATATATATATATATATTCATTCAATGGATTGAAGAAAGTTGTTGGGAAAAAGAAGAATTGATTTTCATGGTACAAGAAAAGAAAAAGAGTTCATTCATCGAACCATGATTTCTGGACAAGAAAAACCTTAGAAATTTAAAATTAGGGTTAAACGTAATGTTAGCACTTGTGGTTAGGGCTAAAATCAAATACACCTCGGTTTCAAAATGTGCAGCAACTTGTACTTGTAATTATTGAAAAAACCCACTTGGTACGTACTTCCGTCCATATTCCATCCAAATATTTAATGACTCTCCATGCCAATACTTGTAAAATGGTGACACCTAATCCTAATGCCACATATGGTAACTCCAATTAAATATATATATATATAATTGGGGGTGACTGGCCACCCATTTTGGCCATAGGGGGTGGCCGGCCATCGCCAAGAGCCTTGGGTCTAATTTGTGCACAATCATGCTTCACGGCACCCCGAGACAAGTATATATACTTGGTGCCAAACCGTTCTCTGCACCATGCATTTCAAGCAACAAACTTTCGTCCTCTCATGGCGACCCATTGCTGATCCTGGTGTTTATGGGCAAGTTGTGGGTACTTTACATAATTGTAGTACTCTTACTCGGCTTGATATTGCATGCTAAGTCAATCATCTTTCGTCTGCACTTACATAACCCTAGCTACCAAAGAAAGAGGGTACTTTGCTATTTAAAGGGCACTCCAGATCGATCACGGTTTATATTTTACCAAAGGATAGCTAGCATTGTTAGAGTCATTTTGTGATTCTGATTGGGTTAGAAACCTTGATGGCCTCCGATTAGCAATATGCTTTTGGATAGTTTACGTGTTAAAGAAGCAAACCGTGGTATCTCGGTCCACCACCGAAGTAGAGTACAGTGCGTTAAACCAGAATATTGGGAACACTAATCACGGAATATATATTCGCGACAGCTTAATTAAGAGGATCATGAAATCCTCCAACGTCACCCTCACAAAAGGAATAGGATCCTCTCCATTTCAACTCAAATGGAGAGTATCCATTTAGTGTAAAATGAGGGATAATATTGTCTTAACATTAAAGTTGAAGGACTAAATTTATAATATTATCCCTCATTTTATACTAAATAGATTTTATCCATTTCATTTGAAATGGAGAGGATCCTATTGGCTCACGAAAGTCTCCAAGTTATTCGTGATTCTTTCCCAAATTTATTCTCCATCCGATCCACCTAATTGATTCCATATATATATATATATATATATATATATATATATATATGCGTGTGTGTTGATTGATTGCCATATTCCATACTCATGCATACCATATTCCATCTACTAAAGCCATCACATTCTTCCAATACTCACCCATGTCAACAGCAGCGGTTCCGTTAATGGTCCGTTAGTGTTTGTGACTTTAAAAAATGCGATTAAAAATCATGATTTTAAAACCATATTTTTGTTCTATGAAATCGCAATATCAAACGTACTCGAGTAATACTAAAAGTCACTTTTGTATCATTCTTGTGTCCGTTTAAGAATGATATGGCTCTTAAAATCATCATTGAGCTTGTAACTAATCATTCTTGGATTTTGATCAAATGATGATTTTAAAACCCACCCCATTTTTTAAGGAACACAATAAAAACTTTTAGAATTACTCAACACACCCTAGCTAACTCTCACTATGGAAAAGACAATGTAGATGGGATTATCTCTTATTCTCTAAATTGATTAATCGATCTTGTGACTCATCTATATGGTATGAGATGTAGTACAATACATGCATCATTTTTCTCGTCCCTCTAGACCCACATGAGCCCTGCATACCTAATGATGATTCGAATCATTTCTCATATGTTATATATAATAATAAACGTGACACTCCCAACCAAAGATATCAATTAGAGGAGCAATATTCATTCTTTCAGTAAGTGGAGTACTGCCCATGTGTGACATCAGATCGAGATAATTCTAATTAAGGTGCGCATCTGGTCACGTCGACAAATTCACATACCTTTTTGGTTCATGCTTAACGTAAAATGACCATTTTTCTCCACTTTCTTCTTCACCTAACAAAGCACCCACATGGTGTTCATACTTCACGTAACAGACCTTTTTTCTCCACTTCCTTCTTCACCTAACAGAGGCTTGCCACCGTTGCTGAGGTACCCATCGTTACTGCACCGCTGTCCGGCATTCGGTGGTTTTGGAAAATGGGTGTCGGTGCTCCGTGAGACCACCGCGCCTTCCATCATGTCCAAAGCACAAGCACGGTTAAAGTAGCTAGACATGTGTTTAAACTTCACTTATCGCTCCTAATTTTTCGTAATTTTTGTAATCATATCCTTAAGTTTTAAGAAATTGTCAATTTATAGTTATTATCTTTTAGAAATTTTTAATGTCGGTCTTTCCATCCAAATTCAGCGTTAAATCCTAATAGCCGGTTAGAGTGAATTATAGTTAAAATACCCCACATTTGTAAGTAATAAAGTTGGTGCAAAACAAGTATATAATAAATGAATTTGAAGAATAACATTACTTTTTTTAATCAGCTTTTTTATCTATGATATTTTAACAAGTTGACATGCCAATGATGCGGCTAGTAGTCCAGCTTTGCATGTGGCTAATGTTGTCTTATTGATTGGATTGTCTTGGTACATATCGTCTTCTGATTGAATATAATGTGACAGTACCGTTAAAAGAACGGAATAATTTATTGGATATCCTTTCTAATATCATAGAATAAATTAGTGACATTTTAACTTTAAAGAAGATTGAATATTTTTTTCCCTTTATAAAACAAATTGTTTGCTTCTTGTTCGTCCATTTTTTCTCTTAAAAGTCCACTTCTAAGTGGAAAGCTGCATGCGTAAACAAACTACTGTACGTAGAGTAGAGAGCATGCATGCTACACCAATGTGGAAAATTGACCTTTTAATTACTTAAATTATAAACGAATAAAATCATCCATAATGGTTTATCTGAGATCCAGAGATATTTACAGCACATTATAAATATAATGAAGAAGAAGAAAAAAGATAATATATATGATATGATCTTCGCACGATCTTACTTCTTTTTCTTCTTTATTCATATTCGATCTTCAACTCTTCATGGGAGTTATTTGGTGAAAGCAAAGTATAAAAAATATACTGCGGTACTGTTAAACTGATCGAGTGGGCAAATAGTCCTCCTAATTGTCCTTGATGTATAATTAAGTACTGTGATGGCCAAGATAAGTTAAATTAATAATGAATAAATCTCACATTATGGCTCTTCCCTACAATTCAACAGACACCCTAACATTACTGTGAATTCGATCTTTTTTTATATCTTATGATTGCTTTTCGAGATAATTTTTCTCTGAATTTGACCGAAAGAACCTTTATTTTTTTTATTTTTTTAATTCATTCTATAAATTTATCACGTCCGTTAACATACAAGAGGTATGTGATTTTTTAATTGTATAGCATGTGAAAATTATACAGTTTTTTAATAGAATTATATTATAAAAGAGTAATACTATAAATTGCATTTTTATCTCATAGGTACTGTTCATGGTCAGAAATATAGCGAAGTCACCTTTCACATTCTTTCCCCACATCCCGCTAGTCAATGTTAAGAATATATATATATAACATTGCACGATAATTATAAAATAAAAATATAATTTTTAGCATACTCATTTTTTTTTTTTTAAAAAAAAAAGAGCATATACTTTTCGCATGTTCAAGCCACTCCTGACACTTTGATTGTCCTCCTATATACCCTATTTTGAAATAAATTTATGTCAATTATACAATTTATTATTGAGAAATACTATGGGTCAATAAGTTCTTCATATTTGACCCATTTTCCCTTATAATCAACCAATAGATCTGTAAACTTAAGTAAATCTCACATAAGTATATGGTAGACTCCACAAATTCAATGATTAATTGTAAGAGAATATGGACTAAATATGTGGAACTTATTGATTTATAGCATTTCTCTTTATTATTTAAGATATATTGTATTAAAAGATAGATATGGGAAGTACTGGTGAAGGAAACAAGATCCTCTTCAGTTCATTTGAGTGGGATAATATCTTGTTACTTATAGTGTAAAAGTATTTTTATCTTTTCACTTTTTAAGAAGACAAAAATACCCTCTACTATAACTAATTGGATATTATCCAATTAAAATGAAATAGAGATCGAGAATCCTAATTCCAGGTGAAGTTAGGTAGGTCAAGACACTTTTAATAGTTGTCACTTTTCAAAGGATGATGGTTGCATGCTTGTGAGTGGGGGACGCGGCGTCGAAGATGGAGACGAGACAACGGAATTGAACGTTGTAAATAAATCACAAACCCACTATCATATCTTTCACACATTTTTCTCCCATCTTCCCCTTTTTATATCATTTTTTCTTTCTTTTTCTTTAGCAAGCTTCATGCAAGGTCGATCGAAGTCGGCAACTTCTTAATTAATTCAAAAATTAAGAAACTTGGGCTTTTTCAGTCAAACGGTAAACTCTTCCACTAGTTCTGATATGGGCTATGCAATGCTAGCTTAAAATATTAAACAAAAACTTCATTTACTACTCTCGATCTCTCATCAATTTTATAATCATATTTTTAAATTTTAACAGATATATGTCAATTCAGTGTATCTATTTTTCAATTTTTTTTCAATTTCATCTATTGTTAGGATTTTCCGTTAAATTCAGTTGAAATTTCCAAAGATGAAATATGATCTATAGATGAATTTTCAACGGTCAAAACTGATTGGCAAGATATGATAGAGATGAAAAATAATGTTTTATATTGATTAGCTTCTTAATTGGATGACATTCACATTCACCATCCATCCTTACATGGTTTTCAAATTTTAATTTTTTAAAAACGTAATTACAAATAATTTATTTTCTGCGATTTTTTTTAAAATCACGACGCCAAACCGTACATAGTACTAGGTGCCGCAATTATTGTTGAAACAACTTTTTTGTATAATGTATATATAATTTGAATGAGAAATTGTTCTCAAGGGATAACTCAATCGACTGGAGACCACGCCTCATGAAACAAATGTCATTAGTTTAAATTTCTCATCTCCCTCTTGTGTGGACATGCAAAAAAAACATAAAACAAAATTTGAATGAGAAATTAGCGGACGAATGATCGTTTGATCACATACATACTTTCTAGAAAGTATGTTCCAAGCTATAAATGATGAACAAATCATAACGATCTCAAACTTTTTTCTTTTTTTTTTTCGACATGTCCGTACAAGAGGAAGGGAGATTCGAACTAGTAATTTCTGCTTCATTAGACATGGTCCCAACTGATTGAACTATCCCTTAAGAACAAAAAGAAAAGACAACAAAAAGAGAAAACATTGAAAAATACTTGGGTTATAGCTAGATTAATTTACTCCATCCACCTCTCCCAAAAACACAGATAAATGTTTATTTTCATTTTCTTGCACATCTCTTATTTATCTCCATATGATAAGAGAATGAAGCCAAACACATCTTTAAAAAAACAAACAAACAAACCTTTCGCTTTAATTTCGGTCTTATCATGTGATAAACAACATCGTGATTCGTGTGAATGAGTAATTTAGAAGTCGAAAGATTTAAAGCTCCTCCTAAGCATAAACTTTGTTTGATAATATATAATTAATTGCATGATTACCTACAATAAATCATCGATAATCTTAAAAAACAACAATTTCCCAAAGGAAAAGAAGTAAAAAGAGAAGACAGTGGCGGCCGATTGTGACCTGAAAACGCCCCTACATTTGTATTCATGTCTCATTAATAATGCATGGAAGAAAAGATGAACGTCGTGTGAATGAATTCAAAAGTAAAAGTAAAAAGATCTAATTAATTAAGCTCCTCGCGCGTAAGCAGAAACCTTAATTATTAGACAATATTTAATTAAGCCATATATATAAAACTATATATATATGTCAAATCCATCAACTATTGTTCTCTAATTTTGTTGGGTTCGTATCTATTTCGTGGGTCATATAAAAAATTGCTTAACATTATGTCACGTGTTAGGTTCGAATCGAGTCGAAGCTAGCACGAGTATAAAACTACATGTATAAGTCAACCTTAGTCCGACCCATTTAATTAAGCAAGTCAGACTTCTCAACTTCAACCTTATAATTTTGTGTTGAGTTCGTATTGAATTCATTGATTGTGTAGAAAATTATCAAACCCTAACGATAAGTAATCAGTAAAATTAAAAAAGCAACCCCTTTTCCCAAAATGCCGGCGAGTTGGTGGCTATAGTAATTAGTTAGCCCTACAATTTGTATTCACATGTGATTAATCATGAAAGGGGAAGAAAAGATGTGTGAAATTGTAATTAACGTCGAAGACAAATTCACCCCTACAGTTTGAATTCACATCTAATTAATCATGCAGGGAAGAAAATGAAGTGTGAAAGAGTACTAGTGATGTCTAAGTCAATTTCACTGCAACTCTGAGCTCACCATCTAGGTAAGCATCAACCTTTTCAATCAATTTTTGATTATGGTAGTAGTTTTAACAAGACAATTTTTTTTTTCCTTGTTTTTTTCAATTTCGTAAGCGAGTGGAAGATAAGAAAATGAAAACATTCTAATTAGTGAGTTAGTCAAGAAAATGACAACTTAATTCTTAGGGTTAAATACCATACTCACCTCTAGGGTTTCATAACTTTACTTTTGATCATAGAAAGTTCATGTGGTTTGCCTAAAGACCAAGATGTTCCTTCCATCCATCTACTGTTAGTAAACTTAACAGAAATTCATGTCACTAACTTGGGGACCAATTACATTTCAATATATGTCCTAATTGCCAAATCATCAAATATGACTGGATTTACACCATTGCCACGTAATTTTTTTATTATTATTTTTACAAATAATAGATTAAAATACTAGGAAAATATATATTTTCCCCCAACCCACCATTCTTACCAAATCCGACCAACCTACTCTCCGGCTAACCCACCGATCTTTCCCAAGCCGAAGAACCCACGATCCGACGAACCCACCGAGCCAAAGTTTGCTTCCAAGGAGAGCACAAGGACAGAGTGGCCAAGGCTGAAATCAGCTATTAGGGTATTTTAAAGATTTTGATTTCCCTATCATTTGGCCATCCTAATTTTGATATAATGACATTATTGAAACATTATATCAATATTATATTAGGATCAAAATTAAAACATTAATTAAAAAAAATGCATACAATAAATAACGAAAACAAAAAGAAATTAACTCATAAATTAACTAAATTAGGAATTAAATCAAAAATAATCATTAAAAAGCAATTGGACATTATTTAAAACTTAAATTTAAAGAGTTTGTAACCTCCTCCTCTTCTCCCACACACTTCCCACACCTTCTCACACCCCTTTGGCCCATGGTTTTGCATCTTAGTTGGCCAATGGTGATTGGGTGAGATTGGGGTCCACTCATAAGGTGCCACATCAGATTCTGGAAGGATTTCCAAGCTTCCTAGCAAAGCTTGGGTGCAAAATTTGATAAATGGGTTGTAGGATTAAAATAGGTTGTTAGGCTTTATGTGGTTCAAAAACTTCGTTCAAAACAGTTATGGGATTAGAGAAAATCAGATGGGCTCCAAACTGGCTTAATAGGCCCATAAACAAAAGAAAAATAGGTGTTTTATGATTTTTTTTTTCTCTAATTTATTTATTCAATTGGGCTTTATGTGAAAAAATTATTTTCCACTAGTCAAAAAATCCATTTTAATGAAATTTCATGATAATATTTCACTCAAAACTCCATTTTCTCTACTCAAAAGCAGCATATGAAATTTCATATATAGCCCTTAGGTTTTTATATGATTTGAATTTAGTCGTTGTGTTTTCAATTTCAAGTATATATATAGTCATTAAGTTTTGCTCAAGTTTAAAATAAGTCTCTCTTTTAATTTATCGTCAAAGTTAACGATTTGTCATCTGCCACATATCTCATTTGACATGTCATAAACACTCCATTGCAATACCACATCAACAAATGTTAATCATTCATAGCAAAATATAAATAAATAAGCAAAAGATCTAAAAAAATTTATCAATTTGACACGTAGAACTTAGAGAAACACAAACCTAAGAACCTAAAAGCAAACTCACAGTAACCAAAGACTTTGATTCTGTTGGTGCGGCATTGTATTCAAGTGTTGAGATTGACGATGACGTTGTTGAAATAATGATGAGGAAAAAATAATAGGAAGTAAGAGAGAGAAAATAACACGAGGAATTTATGGTTGGTTCGGTGTTAAACACCTACATCCACCACTTTGAATAGCCATAAGGACTACGTTGGGCTTATTAACTTGATTTATCTACAATACAAAAGTCTCTATTTATAAGGTAGTACAAAAATACAAGTTTACAATCTCAATAATTGATTGCAATCAGCTTATAAATATAGAACATTTGATATCAACCTAATATTGAATATACAAGAAAAAAAAATTATATATTTTTCATGTATTCTAAAAGATGAGTCAAACGAGACATGTGTGGTAAATGACAAACTGTGAATTTTGACAGTAAAGTGATAGAGGTGCCTATTTTAAACTTTAGCAAAATCTAAGGACTTTATTCTTGTAATTAAAAACCTAATGACTAAATCCAAATTGGATGAAAAAACCTAAGAACTAAATATGAGTTTTTCCTAAATTTTTGCAATAATAATAATAATAATAATTATTATTTTGCATTTTTGAAACCTATATACAATTGTATTTTTTTTTTTTTTTGACATGTCCACATAAGAGGGGGGAGGGAGATTCGAACTAGTGACATCCGCTTCATTAGGTGTGATCCCAGCCAATTGTATTGTGATGCAACATTCAATAGAATTTTCAGTTGTTCTTCTTTTCTTTGTTTCTTACCTTACCTTTTTTCATACATATTTGCTTGCTTGCCCTAAAATAGCACAAATTATATATCCTCTCCCTTGCATCATAAACTAAAACTAAAACTGATCAATACATATATTGTTCACTGCTTATGTTCATAGGTTCCACTGTTTATGTTCATAGGTTTTTTTATGAAGTTGGACGAATGTTTCTTCAGTTGAGAACAAATCAATGATAATAATATATAGTAGCTATAGCCAATATGATCGTTGCTCAATGCATCTCAACAACCGAATAATTCCATTTTCAAACAAAGTTTCCTCATACGTCCTCATGTGTTAATTAGCTAGTGTGAGTGTGACTGCACTTTTTGACCAAAAAACAATGTTTAATATATGTATCTTTAATATGCTGCTTTTGGAGATCTTGATTTGTGGTTTTCTAAATATATACTTAGTTCGAGTTTCATTAATTTCATGATGTTTAGAGTACCTAAAAGGCAACCTTTTATTCCATATTTGACATTGTTTGTGGCGTCACCCTGCATATTTTTCCCAATTTGTCAGGTTTTATTAAGTTGCTGAGTGGCCCTTTTGGCTGTTGGATTAGAGTCAATGGGTGTGAATATTATCATTGATGGGTTTTTAGCCCCAAGTGCGGTTGTAGTGGCCATGATGGTGGTTACTGCTTGGAAGCAAATAGAAGATTAATTGGAAAGATATGGCGGTGATGTTTTGCACCAATATTGATAATTTGATGGGACATTGGTGTCAAGTGTTGTCATGATATGAGAAATCATGTTAGTAAAGAAGATGATCGAGATGGTAGACAATGGTGAGTGCTTGGGGATGAGGATCATGAATTGATCATCATATTTGAAGCCAAAGGAGGAGATTTGAAGCAGTAAAACCAAAGGATGATGATCATCATCATGTTTTTGCAGTAATGGTCTTCTACGAGATGTTGTCTTTTGAATACCTTTTTGCTTTGAATATGTAAAGAAAAGTCCTCAAAACATTAGTTCCGTCTGTGCTAATATCTTAAAATGATTAGTAAGGATCGCAACATTTCCAGTGCACAACATCGTATAAAAATAATAAAAAAATATCCACAATAGATACCCTATCGGTTCCCTAAGCATTGGAAATGCTATATTTCTACCAAATTTGTAGGGAACCAAATCAGCTTCCCTCTCTCATCTCTCATCTCTTTACCTTTTATTAGAGATTGCATTAAAATTTTGTATTGGAAATGCTATATATAGTTCTACCAAATTTGTAGGGAACCAAATCAGCTTCCCTCTCTCATCTCTCATCTCTTTACCTTTTATTAGAGATTGCATTAAAATTTTGTAAAAAAATTGAGGGTAAGAGTTCTAACAACAGACACCCTATAACCTATTATCTTCCTTATATATTGGGAAAATCTTAAAAAAAAAAAACATAAAAAGTCACTTGCAGCAGCTTCCCTAAACATTGGGAATGCTACAATACTACACAATCTGTAGGGAACCAAAAGAGCTTCCCTACACATTATTTTAATATAAATATTTATCTTTCCTCTTTCCTCTTTCCTCTTTTTATCTTTTATTTGGAATTATGTTAAAATTTTGTAAAAATTTGAAGGGTAGGTATAGAACTTATTTTTTGTAAAGAAATAATAATTTAATAGTATAGGAAAAAATAAGATAAGCTATTGTGAAGTATATTTGGATAGGAAAACAAAAAATAGTTTTATTCTCTAAACTTAGAAAAATACTAAAGGGAAGCTACTGCTAGTGTTCTATAGGAACTTATATTTTGTAAAGAAATAATATTTAATTGATATATAGAAAAAATAAGGGAATCTATTGTGGAATGTATTTTAATAAGGAAGCATAAAGTAATTTTGTTTCCTAAATTTAATAAAAATCAAAGGGAAGCTACTATGAATGCTCGGAAACAAATATGGGAATCACCACTCATGAGTGCCTTCATAATCCACCCGCTTAAATCCTCCTTGTCAAGGCTATGTCACACAAGTACTCTAATATCACAAGATGTTATTAGGATGCTTTCATACAATTTGTGACCGACACAAAAAAAAATGTTAACCACATCTACGTTATCACCCAAAAAAGATTGTCCTTTGCTAGCTTTCTTTTCTTTGAATACCTCCAATATATGGTATTTAGGATTTTTTTTTTTTTTTTTTTTTCTTCTTTTTCTTCTTGTTAGTCCTGTGATCACTACCGACCATCTTCCATGGCAGAGGCAGCCTAGCATCACAGAAGGTGCACGTACCTTGTCGCTTCAGCTCCACTTGCCCCTCTTACCAACATGTGATATTTTAAATTAATTAAATATTTGAGAGGGGACATGTGGCCATAATATTTTTTTAGTATGTGGGGTTTATAGTTTTCAGTCCTAATTTTCAATTTTTCTTTTCAAAAATGGAAAATCTTAAAATGTGCTTAACTTTACTACTAGATTAATTACTACCATCCCACGGGGATGGTTTTAAGGATTGGACAACCCTCTCTTACTAAACCGGTTTTATAAAATAATTTTAAACCCACAAATTTTTTTGAACTTAAACATGTGGCTATCTTGCTTGTTGAGATTCTTGAGAATAAGAGATATTTTCTCCTGCTGCATTGCCCTCTGATTTTCGAGTTGGTCAATTTAAGACCCAAATTTACAAAGATCTTAAATCAAAAACTTTGGTTGGAGAATTTTTTTTTCCTCTTGATCTAGGGTTGCTTCTCCTAGCAAAGAGCGCCACGTAGAAGGAGGGGGAGAACCTTTGATCTCCCCCTCCTCCCCTCATCCTTTGCTACCTCCCCTCCCCCACTTCACCTTGTAAGCTAGACTATTTACCTGATGCTCCCTAACTCCTTGTGCTGTGTTTTTTCCCCTTCCTTTCAGCTTCTTTCCCCTCCCTTGTCCCGTTTTTGTTTTAGCCCCTTTCCTACGGCCCTTGAACTCAGCTCCGCCGAGTCATTTTTTGGTTCTAGCTTGGCTCTTGGATCGGACTGGTCTAAGCCCGATCTACCATCCCCCATAAGACCCACGTCGACTCACACTCTTCTCCCTGGCTCTTTGGGGTCTGTGTCCATCGCCTCCTTGTGTCGCTCTCCGGCAGCCTCTCTCTAAGGCATGTTTTCTTCCGGCGCCGCTTTCTATTTTTGTTGTTTTTTGGCTTTTGTCTCTTTTTCTTTGTATTTATTTTTCCAGTTTTTTTTTCCCTATACGCTTTCTACTTCTTCTTCTTTTTTTTTTCTTTTTTTTTTCTATTTTCTTGTGGTTTTTGTTCCTGTTTTTGTTGCTTATGATAAGGCTTTGTCCTCTCTCTTGATTTGCCCGCTTGATGCTCTGTGGCGTATTTGCTTTTGGTCTAGGCCCTTGGATTGTTGATGTAAACGATATTATGTCTTTCGGGTTGAGGATGATGAGTTTCGGCATGGAGTTTTCTGCTCTCAAGGCCGAGGAATAAAAGCTATCTATGCATTGGATTGAGTTTGTCGATTTGGAGCATATATGTTGTTAAAATTGATTAGTGGATGTTGATGTCATTGATAGGTCTTGATTGTTAAATTGTAATATATGTATCGTTGACGTCTGTAACCTCGTAACTTCGGCTATGATTTACATTAGAGCTTTTTGCTCTGTTTGTAAGAGCTTTTGCTTGCGATCTTTTTATCAATGAATGAGTATTGAATGTTTTTCCCTTAAAAAAATAAAAAATAAATCAAAAACTTTGGTCAATTTTTTTCTTTTAAGAGAAAGTTAAGGTCTAAAAGACAAAATGGAAAAAATAAATAAATAATAAATAAAACATATAAGAGATTCCAGAATATGTATAAATCTTTCCCAAAAGAGTCTACGGGCCGGCAATCAATGGTGCACTGGCCTCTTTGTCCAAGGGATGGATAATCATAAAATTATTCAAGTTGGCAGCTAGCATTAATATATAGAACCAACGCGCGACAAAATCCATAATAGGAAAGTTTACTTTCTAACAAGATTGACTTTTTATAATCCTTTCGTGCAAACTTAGGTTGTCTCTTATCTTTCTTTTCTTAATTTTTGTCTGTTTTGGCTGCTGATGATCATATATAGTGGGGAGAGTTCTTCATTGTCTGGTTTTTCCTTGTCAACTATCTGCTTCCCCAAAAATATTCAAACTTTCTTACTAATATTAATATATATATGAGCAAAAAAGTCCATGGTCACCTAATTAATTATGAGCTCATAATTAATTACATGCTGATCATTGTTGTCTTGTGGAATTAACTGTTGCAGATCTTTTTCACTTGGTTCCTTTCCTGATAAATCAAAAGTAACGTTATGCAGGTTACCAACCTGCTCTTGTCTATCAATGTCATTCTTTTTCTTAAGGGGAACCAAGGTTTGGTTTATGACGAGACGTCTTTTAAGTAATTTTTTTAAAAAAAATATATATATATTCACATACCCTTTTCAAATTTATATTCAATCCTCTTTAAACTACCAAAAAATTGACAATAACCCCTCCTAAGGCCAATAAAAAGACAAAAATACCATAAATTTTATTCTGTAAGACAAAAAATACTCCAATAAACTTGAAAAAAAGAAGGGAAAAAAAAACTTAGTTTTTATTTTATTTTATTAAGTCTATTTTCGTCATTAAGGAGACATTGTCAATTTTTTGGTAGTTTAGAGGGACATTGTCGACATAGTTAAAAAGTTTTGGGGAGGGGAACATTGTCAATCAAATAAAAATTTGAAGAGGGTATGTGGATTTTTCTTTTTTTAAATAACTAGCATAAAAAATCAATTAAAACACGTCAATGTGAAATGAATATGATAAATATTAAGCATGAAGAGTAACTCAATCAACCAACTTGGCTGATATGTGATGCATTGAAAACTTGGCTATCTCTTTCTCTTTATTTTTTATTTTTTTATTTTCAAGGAGTTGCATCAATCCACTTTACTCAATATAGTAAATTAATGACGTACACCATCTAAAATTTGATTAATTAAGTAAGCTTTGGCTTAATTACTTTACTCTCATATTTGAGTTGAAAATGAGATTCCCTTCTTTGCATGCTTCGATTCCTTGTACGATAATTCAATCTTTCAATGTCAACAACTACTTTTTATGTTCTTTTTTTTTTTTAAGAGACGTGCTTCTATATATATATATATATATATATAGAAGCACGTCTCTTAAAAAAAGGAACATAAAAAGCTCGCAGTATATATATATAAATTTTGTATGATAGATTTGCTATTCAAGCTGTTTTTTTTTTTTAGTAGGTAGGAGTTGGATGTAAGCTTTATTCTGTGGATCTAGATCGGATGCAATAAGTTTGAACTTCAGCAAATAGGACAGCCTATTACACAAGATCATGATTGTTCTATTCTTTTCTGTTCTTTTCTAAGCATTAGTTTTACTAAATTGGGAAGATAATAGTTGTGCAGTTTCAATTGTTGCACATTTTGAACAACATGGCCTCTCTTTTTTTTACCCTTGTTAAGCAAACAAAAGGGTTATCTTCAATTGTGTAGTTCACATATAAAATAAAATTTTATTTTCATTTAAACTGTTGTGCATGCATTTGTGAGTTTTGTATCCCATATTGAGAAAGTATAAAAAATAAGAATGGTTAATATACTTAAATGGACTCAAACCCATTAGCTTAAGCTTTTTTTTTAACTTAGAGCCTGTTTGGGATTGCGTTTGAAAGGCCTAAAAGTGTTTTTAACACTCAAAAAGCCCGTTTGAAGAAAAAAAAAATAGTGTCCTAATATATATATCAATTTACTCTTGTTTGACTCCCCTTGATATTTATCTCCCCCACATAAACTAAAATAACGATGATTCATTTTATCATCAAATTTTTATTTTATTACCGATGATGATATATAATTATTTAAAAGGTTGTAAATATCATGATGGCATCATGATCATTATAAATTATTATCCGGCCTATTGTAATTTGTTTATAATTTGTAAGGAATTGAAGTACTTAATTAAAGGTACATGTAGCCAAGATGAGCGTGGGATTTTTCCTTAGATTTGAAGTGTTTTATGTATAAATAACATATTTGTAAGGAAGTACTCCCCCACATGAGCCGTAGATTTAAGTATAAATAAGAAATAAAAAAAGATCAAGTGGTTCTGAACAAATGTTAGTTAAAGAGGCTCCAGATGTTTGACAACTCATTTTTAGCTGCGGGCAATCATCAATATTGAAACTGTTGGCTTCGTGAAAAGGACAATACAGACTATACAGTAGAGACCGAATTAAAGGACAGTTTTGAAAGTATTTCTATAAAATAATAATAATAATAATAAGAAAGATGTATTATTATTTAATAAAAGTAATCTAATTACCGATATTTTATTGTCTCAAAATCATTTAAATTTAACTCTTATTAAATTCTCTTTAATTAAAAGTAAAAGGTAATTACCTTTTCTCCATCAACTACAATGCATTGTTATTTTGCCCTATGAACTAATAACTCTACTGCTGGACCTCATCAAACTATAATTTTGTATCCAAAACCCTTTTTCGTTAGTCAAAGGTGTTAACTCAGACGGTCAATCCATCACTTTGTCCCCATGAACTACAACACATTGTCATTTTGATCGTCTGAGTTAACGCCTTTAACTAACGAATTAAGGTTTTGGGCACAAAATGATAGTTTGATGGGGTCAGGTAATAGGATTGTCAGTTTATAGGAGTAAAATAACAATGCATTATAGTTCATAGCGGCAAAAGGTAATTACCCCTAAAGTAATGATTGCTAAGCATTGGAAAGGATAAACACAAAGTTGCTTGTTGTTCTCAATTTATACATGATCTAAATCAACCGGATGATAATTTCAGGAGGGTATACAAACTTTTCGCTTCTTTTTTAAATAATCTATATAAAAAATTATTTAAAGCACGTCACATATGTCAGTGCAAAATGAATATAAGAAATATTAAGTGTGAGGAGTAACGTTACACTTGGTCTACATCAACCAACTTGGTTTTTTTCTTTTTTCTTTTTCAAGGAGTTGCATCAATCCACTTTATTCAATATAGCTAATTAATCACACCATCTAATATTTGATTAAGATAGCTTGGGCTTACTTTACGCTCATATTTTTGTTGAAAATGAGATTCCCTTCTTCGCATATTCTACTTCAATGAATCTTTCAATGTCAACCACTGTTTTTATATTCCTTTTTTATATAAATACCTTTCTTTTTTTTTTTAATGATAGATTTGCTATGCATTTTTTTCTTTCTTTTCCAAGCATTAGTTTTACTAAATTGGGAAGATAATAATCGTGCAGTTTCAATTGTTGCACATTTTGAATAATTTTTTCTTTTCCTTTCTTAAGCAAAACAATAGGGTTATATTTAATGTTGTAGTTAACATATAGGCTCCATTTGTTTCGCCGTAAAATGATTTACGGAAAATGTGTGATGCATTTTTGGGTGTTTGGTCCGACGTAAAATAATATTCAACGGAAAATATTTTCTTTTTTATTGAAAATTCTTCTTTAGTTTTTGGAAAATGGTTTACGGTTTCCCATAAACCATTTTTCGACTCTGAGCATCTCATTCTCAAATCAACGGACCTTGCCAAGACCCACCCAGGAACCCACTGGAACTTGACCAGGACTCGCTCAGGACTTAACCAGAATCCACTTGGGACCCTGTCAGGATCTGCCTGAGACTTGATCGGGATCCGCCCAGGACCTACCTGGGACCCAACCAGGACCCAACTAGACTCGTGCCAAGACCTGCTTGAGACCCTGTCAAGACCTGCCCAAGACCCACCCGGGACCCCGTCAGGACCTGCCCAGGACTTGACTGGGACTCGCCTGAGACTTGACCGAGTCCCAACTAGACTTACCCTGGCCCCGCCAGGGACTTGACCGGGACATGGACCCAACTGGACCTGCCCTAGACCCACCTGGGCCCTGCTCGGGACCCTGCCGGGACCCTGCCAGGACTCTCCCAAGACCTGCCCAGGACTTGACCAGAACTTGACTGGGACCCGCTCAGGACCTGCCGGGACTCATCGAAAAATATTTTAGATGGAAAACATTTTCCTCAAAAATGATTTCTTAGTAAACATTTTTCGATATTTGGCATTTAAGGAAAATCAGGCAAGTCCCAATCAGGTCCCCAACATCGGAAAATGTTTTCATCAGAGAACATTTTCTGGTATTTTGTGTGTACACAAAATCTTATTAAACACTAAATTACAAAAATGTCCATGTTGGGTCTTGGGCTGGTCCTACCAAGGTCTCAGGCTAATCCTGACTGGGTCTAGGTGGGGTCCAAGAAGGTCCTCGGTGAGTAGCAGTGGGTAATTTTCAGTTGTGAATAAAAATTCTATTTTATAGGTTAATATGATTAAATAAAAATATTAAAAAAATTGTGATTTTCCGTGCGCTCGCCAAATGCCAGAAAATGTTTTCATCGTAAAACATTTTCCTGTAAAATGACTTTCCTAAAAATATTTTACAATGAAAAATATTTTACGCCGAAAAAAACGGAGCCATAGTTTATAAACTCTTTTCAACGCGCAATGAGGGTATCCCACATAAGACGGGAGGCTAATTGAGCTGCCATGCACTAACAAAGCTTGCACTCTTAATTGGTAGGAGATGAAGTGATTCATATTGAGGACGCTCCTGTTTTTGTCAATGATATTGTAATGGCTAATCTTTCTTATTAAGGGTTTTTTTCTTTTTTTGGATATGTTCACACAAGAAGGGGATTCGAACTAGTGACATTCGCTTCATTAGGCGTAGTCCCAGCCGATTAAACTATCTCTTGTTAAGTTTATATTTCAATGAAATACATGAATAATTTAATATATATATATATGTCAATGAATCATCCGATTAGACCTTTTATCTTGAATTTTTTTGTTTTTTTGTCACGCTTTGTTTTATAGAATAAAAATTTATTTTTACTTAACTTGAAATATAAATGATTTATTTTATTGTCAAAATTTTATTTTATTATTTACAGTTAACGATATCTATATATGATGTCACAAATTATATAAAAATTTGTAAATATCATGATGGCATCTTGATCATTATAAATTATTATCCTATTATAATTTGTAAGGAAGTTCTTAAGGTACATGTATTCAGATGAACGTGGAATTTTTTCTTATTTATATATTTAAGTATAAATAAGAAATAAAAAAGATCAAGTGGTTCTGAAAAAAAAAAAAATATATATATATATATATATATATATAGTTTAAGAGGGCTCCATGTGTTTGACAACTCATTTTTAGCGGCGGGCAATCATCAATGATCGAAAACTGTTGAGTTTGTGAAAAGGACAATGCAGTACGAACCTAATTAAATGGGGGTGGTGATGAATGTTCCGGTTTGTTGTGCATGCACTTGTGTGAGGTTTGTGTCCCACATTGAGAAAGTATAAAGAATAAAAATTGTTAATATACCTAAGTGTACTCAAACCCATTAGTTTAGGCTTTTGGGCTAGAAGTGGTGTCCTATTAAGTATATTAATTTACTCTTATTTGACTCCCCTTGATGTTTCTCTCCCCAACAATTGGTATCAGAGCTCATAGTTAGCTTCTGCTGTTGCTGATATGAGTGTCTTGGTTCGACTCCACTAAAAATAGTGGTTTCTCTTGGAGTATGCGTGACACTCTTGTGTATGGGGAATGTTTGGTCAATGTCGTAGAGACTCACAAGTGAGGGGAGATTTGTTGTGCATGCACTTGTGAGGTTTGTGTCCCACATTGAGAAAGTATAAAGAATAAAAGTGGTTAATATACCTAAGTGGACCCAAGCCCATTAGCTTAGGCTTTTGGGCTATAGAAGTGATGTCTTATTAAGTATATTAATTTACTCTTGTTTGATTCCCCTTAGTGTTTCTCTCCCCAACAATTGGTATCAGAGCTCATGGTTAGCTTCTGCTGTTGCTGATATGAGTGTCTTGGTTTGACGCGTTTGGTTCGACTCTACTAAAAATAGTGGTTTCTCTTGGAGTACGCGTGACACTCTTGTGTATGGGGAATGTTTGGTCAATGTCGTAGAGACTCACAAGTGAGGGGAGATTTGTTGTGCATGCACTTGTGTGAGGTTTGTGTCCCACATTGAGAAAGTATAAAGAATAAAAGTGGTTAATATACTTAAGTGGACCCAAGCCCATTAGCTTAGGCTTTTGGGCTAGAAGTGGTGTCCTATTAAGTATATTAATTTACTCTTGTTTGACTCCCCTTGGTGTTTCTCTCCCCAACACGGTTTATATATTATAATAATATATTATATGAAGGCATGAGGGAACTGTTCCCTCACGCCTTCGGGACGTGTATCACAGTCCAATTAAAGAATAGTTTGAAAAGTTTCTTATTGTTCTCAATTTGTGCTTAAAACTTTATACCCAAAACTCTACTCTTTAAAAGAATTTATTTTTATGTTCCAACCTAAAGCTAATTAATTACTTTCAGTCTTTCATTGTAGCGAGTGATCGATCACTGCTTGGGTAATCATCAATCAGTTACATTGCTCATCATCTTTCAGTTTTTGATAGTGATTTTTTTCCGGATCATCTTCACTAGTGAATATAAGCTTGTTAAGTCGAACCACTTAAATTATTATGTCTTGTATGATTAATTTATTTTTTGCTCTTTTATGCTTCTTTGGGATCCTAAATTTAGTTTCGTGCACAACATCCTTGTTTTATCTAGTAAGCATGCTAATATGCACTTGTATGTTCATTTTGGTGCTTCTCCATCTGCGTCAAATGGTTCTTTAAACCTGTTTCATAGTTTGTAAAGAAGCAAAATAGGTGCCCTACGATTTTTTTTTTCTATTACAAGGCCGACATTGCACTTTCTGTAAACAAGGTAGCTCAATTCATGCTTGATCCGCATGATGTTCACTACTCTGTCATCAAAAGGATTTTGAGATACCTGAAACATATTGTCTCTCATGTCTTGCTCATTCACAACTCACAACTGCTCTTACATGCAGTTATTTGCCTACTCTGATGTAGATTTTGCTGAGTGCCCTAATCACCAAAAGTCTGCTTCTGACTATGTATTAATTGTATTTTCCTTGAGGTACATCTCCTGCATGGAACTCCAAAAAGTAACCTACTGTCTCTTGTTCCAATAACGATTTTAAATAAAGAGCCTCAGCCAATACCACTACAGAACTCATTATTGAAGCTAATATTTTAATTGAACTGTGTTATATACATATAAGTAATTGGCTCTAAGGGAATGAGGAAAAATGAGAGATTCAAACTAGTAATCTTTGTTTATGATGCGTGATCTTTGGCTGATTGAGCTACCCCATAAGTTAATTTCTTGATCATCATCACTTAGCTTATAATTAAGCACAAGGATCAACTCAAGACAGCAAAGATTGAAGTCTCCAACTATTTGGAGAAAACACAGCAGTCCAAGATATTGTGAATATCAAATGATAAACACAGTCGCAATTGTAGTTGCATCAAAGCTATGTGATTGTATTTGATATATATGGTTGTAAAGTGATATGATTATCTTGTAATTGTATACACTGATCATTATAAATGCCAATAGACAACAAAGCATATGACGTATTACTTCTTGTTCTTATAGATCATCTTTTCACAAGTTTTCCATTCAACGTGCACAATAATAAGGCCTTGTTTGTTAACTTACACCCCATTATAATACATTTTCTCACATTCTACCACACTATTCATTTTATTTTTTTTTCAAAAAAGACATATCAAATCATTTACTTTTTTATATCACATTATTTATTATTCAAATAAAAAAATCACTATAGAACAAATTTTTTTCCCTTTCCAATACCACTTTTTTTATTTTTTTCATACCAATAATTTATTTATTTATATTTTTAATTCATAAATAGTACAGTACATTATTATTTTTTGTTAAAAAATGTGATGATGTTTACCATACACTCGGTGACATGAAGATCGTCAAATCACTTTCCAAAAGGTGCTCCAATCGTCAAATCACTTCCACCCGGTGACATGAAGATCGAATCATATTCCTCAGGTGACCAGACATTGTCACCCTCAAGTGAGGAAATCGAAATTCCCTCAAAAAGTCAAACAAACAGGGTCATATATACCCTTGGCCCACCAATAACGGCAAGTCTTATTATTTTACTTAACGGCGTCTGAATCAATCTAAAAGACACCCTAATCTTACCTCACCTCACCTCACCCCACCTCACCTAAGAATTTACTATAAATAAGGTACCATTCTGTTCACTTTTATTTTGATATTTGCATTCACAATCTCAGTAACTAGTGCACTTCCATGGAGTCCCAAAACCCCCAAATCCCACCACCCCATGCCCTCCAAGGCCCACCTGAAAGTACTGCTCGCCGCTCGCCCATGTCCGGTTTTGCAGCCGACATCGTAGACAAAGTGAAAACCAACCTGATTTTCCGGTCGAAATGGGCGGAATTGAATGGGGCAATGGGAGACTTAGGCACATACATACCAATAGTGCTGGCCCTGACACTAGTTGATGGCCTTAATCTAGGCACAACATTAATATTCACCGGGGTCTACAACATTATCACTGGTGCCATCTATGGTGTCCCCATGCCAGTCCAGCCCATGAAGTCCATCGCTGCAGCGGCCTTAGCGGGCCCTGGTTTCGGCGTCCCGGAGATCATGGCTGCCGGAATTTTGACCGGGGGAATACTAATTGTTCTGGGTGTCACAGGGTTGATGAAGCTGGCGTATAAGCTGATTCCTCTATCTGTTGTTAGGGGAATTCAGCTGGCACAGGGCTTGTCATTTGCACTGACTGCGGTTAAATACGTCAGAAAAGTGCAGGATTTTTCCAAGTCAAAAGCTAAGGGGGACAGGCAGTGGCTCGGGCTAGATGGGTTGGTCTTGGCTATTGTTTGTTTTTGTTTTATTGTTATTATTACTGGTGCAGGTGAAGAACGCAGCGGCGAAAGAGATGAAGAAACAGATGTTGATTTGGGTGTTGATGAAGAAAGGCCTGCAAAAAAACGAAGAAATTTCAGAAAAATTATCTTAGCTTTTCCTTCAGCCTTTATTATATTTGTGTTGGGTGTTGTATTGGCTTTTATAAGAAAGCCTAACGTGGTGCACGACATCAAATTTGGGCCGTCTGCTATGGAAGTAGTGTCAATCTCAAAGCATGCATGGAAGGAAGGGTTCATAAAGGGTACAATTCCTCAACTCCCCTTGTCAATATTGAATTCCGTGATCGCCGTCTGCAAGCTGTCGTCGGATCTTTTTCCGGGAAGGGACTTCTCGGCGACGTCGCTTTCGGTGACGGTCGGGTTAATGAACGTGATCGGGTGCTGGTTCGGAGCCATGCCGAGCTGCCACGGCGCCGGCGGGCTAGCCGGGCAGTACAAGTTTGGTGGAAGGAGTGGTGGGTGCGTGGCCCTTCTTGGCACAGCAAAATTGATCTTGGGTTTGGTATTAGGGAGCTCTTTGGTGAAGATTTTGAACCAATTTCCTGTTGGTGTCCTTGGGGTTCTGCTCTTGTTCGCTGGAATTGAGCTTGCCATGGCTTCAAGGGACATGAATACCAAGGAGGAATCTTTTGTTATGCTTCTTTGCACAGCAGTTTCTCTAGTGGGATCAAGTGCTGCTCTTGGCTTTGTGTGTGGGATTGCTGCTCATTTGCTTCTAAGGTTAAGAGATTATAGAAAGGGTCAACCCCTTTCAACGTTATGGATGCATGAAAACCAATAAAAGCCAAAGCTCTTGAAGCCTTCGGTTTAGCCTATGATCACTTTTCTAGTGTTGTCACATGCAAATATATGGTTGTGTTTTGTTTCATAGTAATGATATCGACTAAACTGCAATAGTACAACTAAATGAAGTGACAAAAATTTAATTTGAGTAATTCCGATTGTATGACCGTGTCTAACAGTCTACTAAACAACATTACTGTTTGTTTTAAGGATTTGCCTAAGGTTTCGCATTTGAACTACTATGAGTGAGAGATTGTGGTGGCAAAAAGTTGAAGGCATTGTGTATTTTCCACCTTTATTTTTTCGTTGTCTTGTGATGGGGACTGCAATTGGAATAAAGTAGAGGAGCTATTCACAATGGTGAATTACCTTGTTTCCTCCCCACCTACATTGTAGATCTGCTGCAATGTATCATGTAAATATTTGCTTGCTATGATGCTATGAATTGAATAAAAGTAGTCAAAACTTTTGTAATTGTGGCTTCACTGTTGCCTTTTCTCTTATGCTCTACACTTTCTCCTTAATTTTTTTTTTTTTGACATGTCCGCACAAGAGGAGGGAATGGAGACTCGAACTAGTGACCTCCACTTCATTAAACGTGGTCCCAACCGGTTGAGCTATTTCTTGGAAACCACTTTTTCCTAAATTATGTGTTGCTTGTGATCAGGTATATATATAATAATCTTAATTTGCGATGGTGAAATGAATAACTTATATACCACTTTCTAGCATTGTAATTTTTTTTTTTTTTTTCAATTTACTGATTTGAAATAACTTCGTTGCTTTCCACTAAGAAAGGATCACACATAGCATATCAATAAAGGTTAAAAAAAATAAATGATATGAGAACCCAATGCTCCATATCATATTCTTCGATGCTGAATTAACCATTTGGGTGATTTTATTCCTTTTGCAATACTCCAAGGGCTAATCTTCCACTTAGATAGTTCCATAGCTTGATCTTGGCAGGCCACGAGGAGCATTAGAAGTAAATAAGTAAAATAACAAACAAACAAACAAAAAACAAAACAAAGAAACAGAGGAAATGCTAGCTATCCATGAACATTCAATCCTCAGGCTCCGAATTCCATCTATAAAATTGTCATGCATGTGTTCCTTAGCACGTGAGAAGCTCATGTTATTATTTATAAAAAATAAATAAAAAATAAATAAATAAATAAATAAAACGTGTGGTTTTCCTTTCATTTGCTCAAATGACACATACCAATTTTCTGCAACTCAGTTTATATTAAACTTTGTTCCTTGCGTGATGATATATTTCTACGATTTGGTTTAAAAATGCAATGAGAAGCGTCTATATCTACGACCCACGCACATATACAATCTGGTCTAAGAGTGAGGCCAGATTCAGTGCATGCAGTTAAGCCTTTTTACTGGCCTCCTTTTGTATGGGGGGCGGGCCAGAGGAAGAAGACGGGGATGGGATACCTTATCCTTGAAGCACTTTATGTGCTAAATTCGCCACAAAAACAATCATCACACATGATGCTCTAATAACAAAAACACCCCCTCCCCCCTCCCAAAGGCAACCTCTTGACTTTGTGAAAGGAATGGGCTAAAATTAAGGTGGTGTGGTAGAACATGTTCTGCATCAAAGATGAGTTGGAAGACCAGAAAAATCCACTAGGGACCTTCTTTTTAATTTAGTGATTGTTTGTTTGATTCTGCTCATATGTCTGCCTCCAAAAAATATCTTGCAGAATAAAAGAAACAAAATACTCAAAGCATTAACTCAAACAGGCTCTAGATGTCATGCCATAAAGTATAGCCCATCATGTTATTTAATAGACTGTCTATACGATTATTGTAACTCCCCGTTTTAAATGGTTTGATATTTTCCGCTTTTGGGTAAATTCAAGAACAAAACCGTGCGGACTGAGACCCAAAGCGGACAATATAATACCATTTGAAGCAGGATGTTACAAATGACATTAGAGTCATTGCCCAATTTGAGATGAAAGAGCATGCACAAGCCTATAAGGGTCGCCAAGAGAGGGTGATTGTGGCATTCCACATCGCCTGGGGATGGGGATGTGCTTATATATATATACTCACACCCTGGATGACAACAACATGTTTTAAAGCCGTAATGTCCAATAACCTCCTAGGAAGTCTAGTTTCGGGGGAGCTAAAAGCATAGAATTACCGTACAGCTTAATGATTTTTGCTGTCACTTCACCTGGGTATTTTTCTTTCTCCTTCCTTGAGGTGTAATAGGTTAATAAGTGCAGCTTGTAGCTGTGCAGATGCTTCAATGAAACAAAGAGGGGCCTGCATGCAAGCAAGCTAGAAGAAAACGAAACATGGGGTTTGCAAAGAGTCTCCACCGATCTTGAAATAAATCTGGGTCTTGGATGAAAACATGGGGTTTTTCTAGATCATCTTTGATCATATTTTGTAGAGATATAAAAGACAAATGAACCATCCCATTCACGTCATTTTTCAGTTTACAATCAGAGAGACAGAGGATGCTTCTTTTTTCTTCCTATCTTCGTCGTAGGCTGTCGAGTTTTGGTCGCAAGAGCCAATGAAAATGGTCCTTACTATTATTCATCTTCTTTTTGACAAATACAACCGATCTTATCAGCTACCCTTTTCTTGCTTGTCTGTTATTCATGTTCTTTTGAAGGTGTTAGAGCAGCAGCAAACAGGCTATTATGAAAACGTTGAATTAGTAAATGGTGGAGGTGGCCCCCTAATTTCACTTCATGTATAATTGAACTTGAAAATCATTAATTAATTTAAAAAGAAATGAAATTTTCATCCTTTTTTAATGTTCATCATTGATTGTTTATATCATTCCAATATTTTTCTATTTTTCAAGCACATATTAACTCATATCGACTCATTTGATAATCTTATTAGAAAAATGCTACAATTCATCTGATGTTCTTTTAGTATTCTCTTGATCCTACGTGTATATTGATTTCTTAAAAAAATGAGGGATCAGTGGAGTAAGTTTTTTCTGCTTTTTTAGAAAACAATATCCACATTCCACGTAACGTAAAATCAAGAGAACACCATGAAGAAATGTAATCCTATTATCTTTTGATGAATAATATTTCTAATAACAAACCAAAAACAAAATACAATCTTTTCATAACGGTGAATTTTACATCAAATGTCTAATGCAACTCACAGTGATCCTCTATACATCGATACAACCATAGATAAAATAAAGACAAGTTCTGGAGTTATAATACATTAGTTCCTGCAACTAAAGATACGGATATTTTCTTAAATGTAAACTCAATCTATGTGATTGGCCTAAATTATAAATCGTTTTCTGCGGTATAAAAAAATAATTCAGAGGTTCTCAAGGTAAGCCAAAATAACAACTTAGTCCATGTAATCAAATTCCGTCAAAACACTTAACAAATTTTGTTCATATGCCACGTCAACACTAATACAATAATGACAGATGTCACTCCTAATAAATATATATATATAATGATATATAACAAGTGTTTCTCTGACTCTCTCTCTCTCTCTCTCTCTGCAGTCCATCTCGATGCCACTACTGCCCTCGCCCACCTTGACGGTGTCGCCTGAACTCATGAACACCGCCCATAAAAGATCCGGATGATATATAGACTCTCTTAACTCAATTTTTGGTTATAACGTCCAATAGATTGTGCTTTCAATAGATTGTCAGCCCACTCTTCATATCAAAAAGTTATAGTCGTACTTACCAAAAAAAAAAAAAAGGTTTCCAGTCGTTATAAGTATGTGGTTTATTTCCCCTATTTATTTAAAAAAAAAAAAAGAGTATGTGATTTACTATTATTTAACACGTTTTAAAAGAGTGGCTAGCTAATTGTCCGGATTAGCATCTGTACCACAAAGCCACAAAAACAATATTACTGCTTCACTAATTAATTGATATAAAATCACAAACTTGGATCATTTAAATTACCTCATTACTAAAGAAAAGGGGGGAAAAAAAAAAGAAAATGGGTTCAATTAGCAAGGCTTGGGGGATTGGTTTGTATCATACCAATTAGGGGTGGGCATCGGTCGGTGTTGGCCAGAGCCGGAAGGAAAAAAATTTAACCGCACCCAAGTCGGTAAAGTCGGTAAATTCACCGACTTTACCGATTAGAATGCATTTTCGACACCCACCGACACCGACACCGACTTGTCGGTGTCGGTCAGTATAACTCGGTTTGGGCCACAACCAAAAAGCAGAAAGAAACCTGCAGCCTAGCTTACTGCAAGAAACAACAAAACCCCAAAAACAAGTCTTAACAGAATACCAAAATAGAACAAAACCAGAAATCAAAACCAAATTACAACCTTGAGCATTGAAAACAACAAAACCCCAAAAACAAGTCTTAACAGAAGACCAAATCATAACAAAACCAGAAATCAAAACCATGACGGTTGGCTATGGGTGCAAAATCAATGGGTGCCGGAGCTGCTACAATTGTTTCAGCGGAATAAGGGCATCCAAAAACGGGGATTTCAAAGCCTGGACGAAGTCATTCAGCTTGGCCGATCTACGTTTAATTTGGGAAAGATGTGGAGATGGACGGCCCAGTTGAGCTTGTCCTTGAGAGCTCGCCTGTACAGGATCCGAACTCTCTCCCTCTCCTTCTGCGCTGCTCTCCGACTCCAAGCGAGGTACACTGCTGTGGAGCCTCCTCGCCTCCTATCTCTGCTGTCGTTCCCACACACACTGCCGTGGTTTTTCTTTTTTGATGAGACGAGAGAGAGAGAGAGAGAGGCAGAGATGAGAGTTGAGACTGACGGCTAGCTAGGGTTATGGTAAATGAGAGAGAAACTCGTTTGAGATATATATATAGGGCGCATATTCAAGTCAAAACGACGCAGTTTTGATAGGGAACTAAAAAAAAAAAAAAACCCCGTTAGCCGTGGGAATCGAACCCACAACCTCAAGACAAGACAAAGAAGCGTCAAACCAACTGAGCTAGGCGATCGCCTCTGTTTATCTTTGTCATGGAAATATAATATATATTAACAAATATTCAAAACGGCATCGTTTTGAAGGCGGTAGAAGTCGGTCTGTGTCGGTTGAAAACCGACTTTTCCCAAATCCCTACCGCCTACCAAACCGACTTTGTCGGAAATGAAAAATCTGTACCGCCTACCGTCCGGCGAGTTGTCGGCGACGGTCGGCACACGGCCGGTACGCGGCAGGCGGTGAAAATGCCCATCCCTAATACCAATCAACCAACAAAATACATTCAATCACAAGCAAAATATATAATCAAAGTATCTCATAGAAGAATACACAATGTTCATTACTCATATAATTGATCACATTGCACAATAATCTAAACCAAACACTAAATTAGCATTGTTTATAATTGATCACATTCAGCACATGCCTCCTCAATTCTCATCTCCAAGGTACTTGATTATCAACCATCTACAGAAACACAGAAAGTAGTTCATGGATTCCTGTTGATAGATCAAAACATTGAGGATATTAGAAGCTAAAAAATCCAGTCACTTATTTCATGCATGGTCTAATATGCATAATTCCATAGGAATACCAATAATTGCAAGGATTTAACTCTTAAGAGACAATTGTCAGAGAACAATAAACATGTGTTCGTCTATGCTCCGTGCCAACAAATTTAAACGCGCTATATATCAAAATAAATATAGAAACTAAATCATTGCAGGGTATTACTCCAATGCCAACCAATCATGCTAACTAGAGCAAATAAGTTACTGTCTACACACTGATTAAAAGGGGAAAAGTGCACTTCACAGAACATGATCTACACCCAGTTTGAAGGAATTCAAATCTAGCATCATATTTCACACAAACCAAAACAAAAAGCCTGAACTCAAATAAGGATAAATGCAAATGGCAGCTACTATGAGAATATAATCCATTTATCCTACATAACTTTATTAACTCGTTTATAAACAAAATTATCAATTATTATGCATGAAATGACATTTTATACAAAGATATTGGCACAAGAATTCTCAATTATTAATGAATTACACTACCAAGGTTATATCTTCACAACTATGGATGATTGAGCGATCATTTACCCATACTAGACAATAGAAATTGTTTGACAAAACAAAATAATTGTCTGGCCATACCAACATTGGATTTTAAACCTTCAACTATTGAGCAGCTGTAGAACTGGAATCTCATAAACATCCTAATCATCGATATTTTATATCTACATGTAAGTCATACAAAGATCTATGTGTACAATGATTGTTTTCTGTTAAACATACACAATTTACTTTGCACAAAATGCTGGCCCTACACCATAGTTTTCTACCAATAAAATTTGGCCAAGAGTGATTCCATTAGTTCTTCTAGGCCTTAGTCAATTCTTTGACTAAATACTAGAGTAAGCTCTCTTGCTTGCTTCCTTGGTTTGGGTTTGGTTACAACCACCCGACCCCAGTGATTCCATTTTCTACTCTTATCTATTTTCTATACTTCAATTCTTCATCACAAAACTCTAAGGTGTTCAGGGATAGGCCTGTAAATAAAATTAAGCAAATGACAGATATGAAGTTCGTGTAAGAATAGTCAAGAATTTCAGATCTGATGTTCTTGTAAGAATATCATATGTAGTCAAGAGAACAGTGAGAGAGGAAAATAAAAAAAAAGAGAAGGAGCCTTACAGAGGAGGAGCTGAACCTACGGGATGGAGGTGCAAGCATACGGCTGCGAGGTGGCATGGCAACGGGATAGCCGTAGGGGCGAAACTACTAAGAGGCTTGGGGGGCTTCAGTCCTCCCAAGCCTCAAAATGTTTCCCAAATTTTTTTAAATACTCCTATAATTTTTTTAAATCAATTTTTTACCCCCTAATTTTCTTTTTCTAACAAAAAAAAACAAAGAATTTTATTCTCCACATCTAAAATCCTAGTTCCACTCCTAGGTGTGTAGGCATGTCAAAGGAAGAGTGAAAGTTTCAACATAAGAAATATGAGCGAGGTCCCAAAGAGGTAGCTAAATTGGCTGGGACCACGCCTAATGAAGCGAAGGTCACTAGTTTAAATCTCCCTCTTGTGTAGACATGTCAAAAAAAAAAATATATATATATATATATATATATGAGCGAGAGAAAGGGAGAGAGAGAGAGAGACAGAAAGTGGGAGAGATGAGCTATTCAAGCCTAAGAGTAGGGGGGTATTTTTTGTCTTTTAAGACTTTAGGATTATTGGTAAAAATTAAAAATGTTTTAATGTATATGGGTTATGCATGTTGACCTGAAATTGACCCATTTATTAATTGTATTTAATCAACTCAACCCGATTTGATCCAAATTTTATTTTACTTAACCTTAACTCGCTAATTTTGTATTGAGTTCATGTTGAGCTTACGAGTTAGTGTAAAAAATTGCTAGCCCTATCCCCTTGTAATTTGACCACCCCCAGGGGGGGCTTTTTTTTTTTTTATCATTTCACATCTAAAAATGCACATGTACAACATGTGATCTAGAATCCATCCGTTTTAACGATTTGGCCCAATGGAAGGGCTTTTTTACCAACAAATGGTAGTTTATGGAGGCTTGAGTGTCACATGTAGTTCATGGGGGCAATGGAGGCTTGAGCGTCACATGTAGTTCGTGGGGGCAATGTGTAAATGAGTGGTAGTTGAAGGAGATTAAGTGGTAATTAACAAGTTGGTGCTTCGCTTTTTTCTATGTTTTTCGATAAAGATTTTTTAGCTAAAAATATATAAAAGAAAGAAGAATTATTCTCGGGATTGAATATAGTAATATTAATTGATTCCTTTCTCTCTAGGGTGGGGATAGAAGGAGGGATAGAAGGAAAGTTTACTGTTTCTGTGTAAAAGGGGGTTGGCTGGAAGACATGCAGAGGATCTGGGCCGTTCAGGAAAAACATAAAAAAGAAGAGAGAGAGAAGGATGCCCAGCTAACTCGTGAATCATGAGAAAAAGAGATTGGCCAAGTGCGTCTTTGTGTGGGGAAAGAGAGTGTGCATGCGAGAGATCTTGGGCGAAATACCTGCTAGCCCATCAGTCCATTCCATGACTAAACCATTAACACCAAAGCTTTGTACATAAACTTTGGTTTGGAGGACAATGCGTCCTAACAAAGAAAATGAGACCTTTGAGGATGGAAGGAAGGGGTTTAATTATTGTAGAATTCTGTGTGTGGTTTCTCAAAATGGAAGGAAGGGGTTGAATTATTATTTCCTAGACCAGATGGGACCTTTGAGGATGGCATCACGGAAGGCAGCATCCATCTCAGACCTAACCCTGAGAAGAGCTAAGGTCTCTTGACGAGGCCACCAATTCCTACCGCAACAGCTCCTCCATCCCCATGCAGTGGCAGCAAATGCATCCCAGTGATTTGATAAATCTGTGGATAACTTGCTGTGGGACAGAACAGAAGATGCATGAACATGGTCAAACAGCAACAAATAAGTTCTGCCTACGTGTCACTTTTTTTAAGTTCGGACTGAGATGTCAATGACCTAACAAATGTCATTTATACAAGTACATATAAAAGAAATAAAATCGTGTGATACATATGTCATATGTGGGGTCATTCCAGTTTTAACTTAAACCATAGCATTATTTCCAGAGAAAATTATCAACATGAATTAGTACTGGCGACATGAATATGGATATTATCAAAGCCATGTAAATACAGGTATTGTTATGGGAAATATTTCCTTACTTTTCTGTAGGGTAATCAGATATTTCCAAATCACACCTGATTCCCAACATACGCTGCCTGCAACCTGCACAGAATGTAACATACTTATGGTGGAAATCCAAGGACAAATTTTCCACGTGACGGAATGGATGAGTTGAGAAATACCTTCACTGAAGAAATAATTTTTTTTTTATGTCGGAGAACCTCTCCAAGGTAGGACCCTTCGGACCCTCCCCTGCAGAGTAAACCTTGGTCCCGTGCATCGCACCCTCGAAAGTTTCCCTACACGGAACTGATTAAATCGCTGGTTTTTCACCAGGGGGTATGGCCCCAAGAAATTGTTTGCACCCATGAGGTGTTGAACCTTAAACCTTGAAGGGAGCAAACCCCAAGATCACTGAAGAAATAATTTCCAATGGCCACATGCCAGGGGGTTCAAGGTTGGAGCAAGGTTTGTCTACTGTATGAGTGGGTAGAAGTATGTCGTATAATTTCCACAAGCTCCTTCCTTGAAGATGTTCGTATACTTTCCAAACGCCACCTACATCATTTGCACCTTGTTATCACCTTCCATGAAGTCTTGCTCAGTAACCAAAATTAAAAGATGACCAACCACGGAATCTGCCCTTTTAACGTTGCTGCAGTCAGAAAGTCAAAAAGCTTCAGCTGACAAGGAAATTATAAACAAAAAAAAAAAGAAGATAAGATAAGATAATAGGCAGAGAGAATATGAAACATGGTCAGGTGGATAAATTGAGGAAACTGTTGAAACTAATTACAAGAATTTAGGCAGAAGAATGTACCTACAAAAGCAAAGAGTAGCATTTTAACGAATGCCAAATTTTGCATTCATTCAAACTGGGCTGATTTTAATTATGACTTGTTCCCAAGTTGACTGTGGGGCAATCAAAGAACATAACTTCACAGCACCATTTAAAACTTTGGACATACAAGTAGAAAAGATTCAGCCCAAACAGAGATGCTCAATCTCCTTTTCAATTCTCTATTCAATGAAGACCCGGAAAAAGCACAAGATTATCTGCTCCATGAGAATTAATCTCAGGAGGTAATGGCTGGAGCAACCCACTGTTTGACAAGTCTTCAAAACCCTTGATGTCCTGTTGCAAGCGGGTTGCATATAAAATGGCATGCTCTAGAACTAGAGGATCATCTGGAGGGTTCTGCAGAAGAGTAAGCAAGGTCTGCCGATAAACTTGAGCAGCCAACAATGGTCTTGCAACCTGCCGATTTTTACAGAAAATCGCCACCTTGATAACATGCTTGCAGAGATTTCCCACCCTTGACCAGGGGCAATCACAGAAAGAAAATTCTGAACCAGGGTTCCAAACTGTATATGCCACACTTCTATCTGTTTGAGAAATGACTTTTGCAAGCTCAAGATTTTGCTCATCTAGTATTACATCAACATCGGCAATGTGTAAAGCCTGATACCAGGCATTGGCTAAGAAAGACTTGTCCCTCAAATTTTCAAAGAACCCAGTCTCCATACTGTATTGTTCTAACCAATATAAGGAGTGGAATTCAGTTGTCAGAATGTGGATCAACCAGTCAACTCTTTCCCAGGAACTAGCATGTTGCTCATTGAAAAGCTTGGATTTTAACCTTAAGTGATAGGACTCAATTGCAGCATGGAGCTCTGGACTGGCCACGGGAAGAGACCTTACACCAGCTACCCACAACTCTGCCAAACATTAAAACACATTAAGATTAAGATCAGATTTTGTATGCAACAACTCACAATGTCTGGGGGGTCCATGATCATGAATTAACATTGTAGTTTTAAGACAAACCATTAGAACATTTACCACACCCGATGGATTTTTTTTATTTGATTTTTGAACATTAAAAGTATTTCATTAAAAATTCATCTTCCTAAGTTGAACTCAAAAGTTCATGTATGCCGTCTGCCATAACACTGGCAGGATTGAAAAGACAAATTAATAACAGTACAAGAAGAACTTGAAAAAAAAAAAGATACTGGCCTTATGACTGAAGAAGTTCTTTTCAACATGAAATAATAAAAATTTGTGCTTAAATGGGCAAATACCTATGCTTGGTAACCATCGGATCCTGAAATAATCCATAAAGTCACATTGATCAACAAATACTTGCATAAACTCTTCAATTGCATCCACAGCATTTGGCCCACTTCTCATGCAATATAAAATCCAGCCTAAGTGCTTAAACATCTCTCGCTGCACATCAAAGTTGCTGCATTTCTTTAAAAGACTTCTAATCCAAGCACGGCGAATATGCCAGACACTCAATAGGACCCGGCACTGGAAAGCCTCTCTGCAAGTAAGCATGATCACAGCACTCACATTCCTTTTTCCTAAAATCAGAACTGTACGAATAAAGCTGGAAGACCACACTAATAATTTACCGTATCATGGAAACCTTAAAAGAAGGATCATCAACTAAGAAGGCATTGAGTCTCCATCTGGGGTCCTTGGTATGGATTCTTTCAGCAAGTAATCCAATCCATTTATGGATACCTTGACCAACAAAAGAAGAGGTAATGACCCAAGCAATCGGAATTGCATTGTGGGATGAGTCAAACACAAGCAGAGTACACAGGGGATACTGTTAAGAGAGACCAAAACAAAGAGAAAAACTTAAGCATAGGTAGCATCTAATCATAATCAATAACTATAAGCATGAAGAAGCTCCACTAGCGGTTTATACAACAAAACATAATAAACTTCTTTCTTTCTAAACTGCTTATTGAGAAAATTTCCTCTGCCGCAGATAATCCAAACCATCCAATTCACACTAATTTTATAGTGTTAATGCAAAAACTAACTAGAATAATATTAATTCTGAAACAATGATGAAAAGAAAGGATTGCACATAACTAATTGGCTAGAATATTATCAATAATTCAAATAGAACCCAAAGCTGTAACATGTGTTCGTGACGCATTATTATGGGAGTAACATCGAAACAACAAACGGAGAGTGCAGTACCTTAAGTTTCTTCAAGCCAAATGTTGAATGAGAAGCTATCAAACCATTATTTCCATAACAGAGCATCTGTTGCAGCTGCCAATCTGTCTGTATCCCCAAGATAAAAGGTTCTGAACCAGAGTTATCCTGAAAGTAGAAAACATGTTTTTGATGGCGTTGGACCCACATCTTTATACTGCATTCATCATTTTCATGTAACTCGTGTGAGCAATTACGAATAAGCCTTTCCATGTTACGAACATCATTTCGAGTGAGAAAATCATCACGATTATGGGGTCCACCATGCCCCTGCACCACCTCCATGTGATGCTGAATTACACTATCCAAAGATATTCCGACATAAAGCATAGACATCACTTTCTGGCGTAACTCTTCTGAGATTCTTGGAGCATACATAGCCCTTGTCCCTAAAGCATCCCGATCAAGTATCCCATGACATGGAGCTCCAGTTTTATCTACATGCTGTCTTTGATTATAGATGATGAGGGCTAGGAGGGGCCTGGTGTATAATCGTTTTACAGTGAAATGGCAAAGGCAGCCTCTCATCATGTGACGCCTCCCAGGCCTGCTCCCTTTCCCTGATGCAGGCTTGATGCTTGACACATCTCCTGTTCCAGACTCGCTTTCTCGATAATCTTCAGGGCCGTAAGAACACCAGTACCTGAAGAATCGTGATTACACAAATAAAACGTTAGTTCATGCAACTTAAAAAAATTGCTCAAATGCAAATCTTATTTGGCACACAAGCACACGCGTGTATATATATATATGAAATTGTTATCTCCGGGAATGATCTTTTGTTGACAACGTAATTTTCTAAGACAGCTGAGCTTTACTGGAAAATGGAAACCAATTTGTACACTAATTAAACATTAAAAAAATAGAGTGTCGAGAAAATTTGTTTCCTGAAAATGTTACACCAAAACACAACACAAGCAGGGTAGTTTAATGCTTTTTTTTCTTTTTTAAGGAAAAAGAAAAAAGTTAGAAAGAGGCTAAGAGTCGTTAAAAGCACCATTGAGAGTATCGCAAATTACAAAACCATACAATGTGTACTCAAGATAGCCATCAACCCTCGGTTTGCTGATGCTCCCCTCAAGTCTCTTCCTACTTGACTCAATGCGAAAACTAGCAGGGCATTCTGCATTAGAAGATTCTCCTTTTACAAAATCATCCACTCTAGCAAAAGGAATGAGAGCAATATCATCACCACCTTGACGACCACCTTCTACTTTTACCCACTTTAAATGAGCAGCAGAAAACTCTGCACAAGGAGGATCTTGCACTGGAAGGCTAAGAATATCTTCCATTCTTGGCATCTACAATTCAAATGAAATTTAAAGCAAGTGATAATCAAACATATGATAGATTACAGAAACACACTCAGAAAATGAGAGGGTATCATGCGGACATGTGGACCTTATCAGAGCTTCAAAACAGGAAAATACATTAAATAAATAAACAAAAAGCTGCGGTAGATGTTTTCAGTGATTGCATAATACAGTTTTCTTTGGACAGCAATAATGAAAACTATGAGAAAGTAATCAATGAGGTCCTCAAAAGTTAAAAGCTGACCCCATATATCAGTTAAATCTTGAAGTCAACGTATAACAGATTTAGCAGTAGTGAAATGATACCTACAACTAAACCAATGATCCACATTTTTGTCAGGAAGTTGTTAATGACAAAATACTAATCAACACAAGAGAATAGACCCTTTCCCTAGCTAATAAAGCAACCTATTTGTCTTTAAAAAAAAATGCATAAACATCAGAAAATCTACCCCTGCTTATTACTGAATCACAATGCAAAAGCAAGTTGCGTCTGAAATTTTCACCTTGGGCAGTCGAGCCCATCATTCAGTTTAGAATTGTGTCGAGCCAGCACAAACAAATTTAATGGAAACAAACAAAAAGCAAAACCATAAAATGGGATCATCATCGTTCAACAACATTATATTTGATATAGGAGCATTCCTCGTATAACCCATTTTCCTTTCATTTTTGTTTTCAGCAACCTATCAAATTTGGGGCTTAAGAATTTGGTGACAGCTAATTTGTAGGCTGTCAAGCTTTTATATCCCAAACACATGCACATGTAAATTCAGAAAATTTCCAGAATAAAAAGTAACAGAGTCAGAAAATAAGACAAAAGCATATAAAGAAGATAGAATTTGACCCACAATTCTGCTAGTACCTTTGTTTCGTGGCCTTTCATGCTTCTTCAACTGCTATAAACAAAACAAACTCTAGCCCTTGTATTCCTGAATCACAGAACATAACCCCATCAAGAAATTGAAATCCCGACCCAAATTTCCAACACATAACCCAACTACCAGGAAGCCAGAAACTCACTGAGGGACCAAACAAGAGAATCAAATGCCCATTTTAGAAAACTAGAGCAAGTAAAACGTGAAGACCCAATAGAGCAGAGGAACAAAGAAATCAGATTACCTTTTTTGAGTTTGTGGTTTCAATGAACTGCCATGAGAGTAATGATTCAGAGAAGGGTTTGGATATTGCAGTGGAGCTCTCTCCGTGACAAAAAGCTCATTGGGTTTTGTTGTGAAATCACAGACCGCAGAGCAGTGGGAAATGACCATAAAGTCTGCACTTGGTAATCCTTTGGGCGGCTTCAGTGTTTTGGGCTTTGAAAACTATTTACGTTGGGCCATTGAAAATTATATTAGATTTTCTTTTAATTCAATTTTGATTGTCCAATAATATAATAATTCAAAATTTTACAATTTTTTTTTAACATGTTCGCACGGGGCTCAACAAATCGAACTATTGATATCTGCTTCATGAGACGTCACCCCGAACCGATTAAGTTACCCATTAAAAACATAATTGAATGATTTACTGTGAATATTAAAATAAGAAAAATGTTACATATACTCTTGAGTGCTTACCTTTAAATGTACTTTTTTTTTTGACGTGGTAGTGAAAATAACATTGGATCTAAAATCCAATAATAATTTTACTATTACTTCAAGGACTATCCACTTGATTCCTTGAGAGTACATATAGAATTTCTCGATCGATAAGTTCCTTACAAATTAATATGGTAGTTCATGTGACATTTATCAATTATCAAGTCAGCTATTAAAAAATATATATACTTAATTTTTTCACCCATATTGTTTCACATGTATATGGACTACCACTTAAGTTTGTAAATAAATTATAGTAAAAGTTGTACTATCCTAAAAAAAATTTAGAGTTTGTTTGGGATTGAGTTTGAGAAATAAAATTTTTAAGTCAAAAAGAGCTTTTGGACAAAAACTTCATTTGAGAAATTATATTTTTAATTTTTTATTATTTTATAATATTAAAAGAAAATTAAAAATTGATAGAAATGGTAAAGTCAAGGTTGTAAAATAATTATGAAATGAAAATTGTAATTTCAAACCTTTATCTATTATTAAATGTTGCTATGGAAATAGAAGGCTTTTGATGTTTGATAAGGGTGACATTATCGAGCATGTTTGTTAAATGATTGGACTGACCGTATCGAAAGACTTAAAAAATTCATCTCAAAATTAATTTTGACATTCTTACTTTTAACATTATATCAATCATTTTTATTACTATTCAAATAAAAATAACTACAAAATAATTTTTTTTTTTTTCACTTTTTCATACAAAATATTTTTACATTTTTTTTTCTCATATCAATTAAATTTGTTATAGTTCTGATTTACTGTATTTTTTAAATCATTTGCCAAACACACCCATCGTCTAGTGAAAGGACAAACTGTATGGAATCTGTAAACCTATCTCTATCTTTCTATTATAATCTCAATGACCTTCTTATGTTTTTTACTTCTCTAGTTTCAGAGTAGTTTTCAGTCACCATAATGATTGTGAAGCAAATGGTCTATGTGGTATCATTATTGCCACCAGGTCCGTTTGGCATGGGCCTGTGGGCCTGTTCGTAGCATGATATTGTAACAAGAATCGATTAATGTGAAGAAAAAAAAAACCTTTGGTACGAAAAAATAAAAAATTTTTGTTTTGTAACTATTTTTTTATTTAAATAATAATAAAAAATAATTGATGTTATATAAAAAATAAAAATAATAAGAGTTTAAACATGTAAAATATGAATAGTAACTGTTACTAGCCGTTGCCAAACATAGCCCATGTGTATGGTAGAAAAAATAAAACATACCCTTCAATTATCACTCATTTACATATTGGCATATTGCCTCCCCCGAACTACAAATTGTTAAACTCAATCTCCTTAAGCTACCATTCAATGGTTTAAAAAAAAAAAAAACCATTCCGTTAAGCCAGATGGTTAAAATAGATGGATTCTCGATCACATGTCATGCATGCGCATTTTTATACGTGAAATGATGAAAACACCTTGAGTTTAAAAATTAAATTTACTTTAATACACTCAAAGTTTTTTAAAAAATTGAAATAAATTAATAAATAAAAAAAAAAAAAAAAAAACACCCCAAGGGATGGTCAAATTACATAAGGGAAGAGCTAGCAATTTTGTATGGTAACCCACGAGCCCAATTACGAAATTAATAGGATTAAAGTTTAGTAAAATAGAATTGAGCTGATTAGACACAATTAATAAATAAGTCATTTTTTTTTTAACTTAAATGAGTGATAAATATATATATAGGGGTTTGCTAAGGATTCTCCCCGTAGTGTTCTCTTGGCGTTCTTCCAGTCTTACGTAGAACATGATTTAAGAAAAAATAAAATTATAGTACCGTTTTTTTGCCAACAGATTAATTTTATGAGTTAATAGTTAGGTTCTAATGCTTTAAAACTTGTTTTTTGATTTAAAACTAAAACCTAAGGGTAAAAGGTTAATCTTTTAGGGATGGTATCACCAAAAATAGATCTGATCATCCTAAATTTGGTGTTAATGCCTCAATTTTGGTATTAATGCTTCAAATTTGGTGCTAATACCTAAAAAAATCAGTGGTGGAGACCATTACAATTTTATTTTTTCTTAAATCATGCTTTACATAAGACTGTAAGAATGCCAAGAGAACACTACAGGGAGAACCCCTAGCATTTTTCATATATATATATATATATATATAAAGAAGAAGAAGAAAGATTCTTACTAAAAAAATTATAAATTCTTTAATCAAGACACTCTTACAATCATTTGATCCCGCTTGTACACTACCGACACACGACAACATTAATTCACAAGACAAGACAACAATGGGAATCGGCAAACCACCGCTTAATTAGACTAACATGTACTAAAAATTCACAAACAGTAATATATTCCGTTAACTCCGATCCATCTTCTCTCTTTTTCTTTTGTTTTTTCCACCCAGATCACACCTGGTGTTTCTTCCGAGTAGAGCCTATTAACTGCACACGCCATAAATTACGATTAGTTTGATCGAGTTTGGAAAAAAAAAAAAACAACATGAAAAAGAATTAGTTCTAATGATAACGTATTTATACTTCAGAAACGTACATCTTTCTTGATTGCACACTCACTTATCGACCATATAATCTTTTCAGAAATTCTGCAAGCCCAAAATAGAAAAACGCGAGTGAGAGAAAACTTTGAAAATGTAAAGTAACAGTAAATATATAAATCAAGGAAGAAGATAAGAAGAAAGATTCTTACTAAAAAGTTAATAAATTGTTTAATCAAGACGCTCTTATACATATATATATATAGTAAGTTCTTTAGCTAGTCAGTGTAGAAATTCAATTATAAATAGCAAATGGTGCAAACTAGGCAGATAATTTGATCCCATAATCCTCATTTTCTGCAGCCAAGTGGGTCTGGAGAAGAAGAAGCATATATGCACCTGGCTTAACACAGAAGAAGCATTCCATGAAAGTGCACTCAAGTTTGCACATGCCCTCGCAAAGAGAACGAGTTGCAGCTGCGCACTTGTCTGAGCATTCTTTGTAGCAAATCTTGTCCGTTTTCCATCTAATGCCTTCTCCAACCTCCAACGATGCAAGCAAGACGATCATGGCGATCATAAAGAGCAATGCCGTGGCCTTGCTTGAAGCCATTTTCTTGCTTAATGTTTTATTGGCCTTAAATGGGCTTCGTTAATTAATGCAAGAAAGGTGATTTAAATATTGATCCAAGTTTGTGTTTTTATATCAATTCATTAGTGAAGGAGGGGAGAGTTGAAGCTGTGAAGCAGTTATGTTGTTTTTGTGGCTTTGTGGTGTAGAGGCTAATCCGGAAAACTCACTCCTTTTAAAACTCGTTTTAAATAATAATAATAATAAATCACACGCTTATAACGAGTAGAATTTCGATATTATAATCCATTATTATTTTAAAGAATTTGTAGATTATTACATTTCGGAATTTAGGCCGTGTTTAAGCATCAAAACGCTTGAAAAATATCATCTATTATTTTGTCTCCCTACTTTTTGAAGAGCGGCTAGCTAAATTATATATATATGCTTAACTCAAATTAAAAAGATAGTTTTTTTTGTTTAGAAAATTTCATTTAACATTCCTGAACTTTCAGTACTTTTGCAATGTTTCCTCCAAAAGTTTAAAAGCTCTTAATTTAGTATATCAAGCTTTAAAAAAAAAAAATCAATAACACCAGCCACTTCTTAAATGCAAAAGAGAAGAGAGCTTCTTAAATGCAATTTATATTTAGTAGCTTGTATGTGATGGATGTAAATTTTGACGACGAAATTTTTATAAGAAGAAAGGGATGTAACGCCCAATAAGATAATTAGAAGAATTAATGTAAGTTAAAATAGATTAAACAACAAATTGGAGAAATAGCATTGGATTTTAGTAACAAATTTGTAGAAAAACACATTTCTCCAATGTTTCATCCGGACAGTGAGGATTCCCGTCCGAACAAGACTTTAAAAGAGCATGAAAATGTGTTTCAGTGAGTCTCGCCTTAAGCTCGTTCGAACGAACACCAAATAGAAGGTCTTGTCCTAAGCTCGTCCGAATGGGAGACAGATTCATTTTCAACATGTTTTGAGGTCGTTTAAACGGGTAAGTTGTCCCGTCCGAATGGGGACCACCATAACACTATAGATAGGGCTAAATCATGATTTTTCCTTCATTTTCTTAGCCCTCTCTCTCTTATACACAATTTTTCTCTCAATCTCACTTCTAGGGTTTGCTCAAATTAGTTGTATAAATTTAAGTATGCATATTAGTAACTAATTTGTAATATAAGTTCTATAGGTTACTCAATATTTATATGTTCGTATTAATTAACATGTTGTCCAGTTAGTTCATAAACTAACATATTAATTATCTAGTTACTTAATATTTAATAGCTCAGCTTGACTCAGCTTGAATAGCACTCTCAACGAGCTTGAGCGAGCTTTCAACGAGCCAGTTTTGAACACATATTTCATAACTCGACTTGAATTCGAGCTCTTCTCAAATAAGTATCTTTGTAAATGAGCTAGTCTTGAAATCTTAAAACTCAACTCGGCTCGACTTGATTACAGGACTCATTTGTCTTATTTGACACGTTAATAAGTGTTAAGTATCGATTTGACGTGTAGAACTTAAATAAACATAAAACATCTAAAGAGCAAACCCATGATAATAAAAGACTTTGATTATGTTGTTGTGACATTGCATTAGAGTGTTGAGATGTACATAGACGTGCTCAATAAGACACATGTGTTATTTGACACATCATAAATACGCTAATGCAATGTCACGTCAACAAGTGTTAAGTCATTCGTAAAAAAAAAAAAAAAAAAAAAAGAAAGATTTTTGACATGTAGAACTTAAATAAACACAAAACATCTAAAGAGCAAACCCATAATAATAAAAGACTTTGATTATGTTGTCATGACATTGCATTGGAGTGTTGAGATGTATATAGACGTGTTCAATAAGACACATGTGTTATTTGACAAGTCATAAATACACTAATGCAATGTCACATCAACAAGTGTTAAGTCATTCGTAAAAAATAAAAAAATTTTAAAAAAAATCGATTTGACATGTAAAACTTAAATAAACACAAAACCTCTAAAAAGCAAACCCCGTAATAATAAAAAGCTTCAATTATGTTTCTGCTACATTGCATTGGAGTGTTGAGATGTACATTGATGCGTTAAATAAGACACATGGTAAATGACAAAACTGTTAATTTTGACAGCAAAATAATAGAGGGACCTATTTTTAAACTTAAGTTACCTTATTCTTGAAACTTAAAACCCAAGAACTAAATCCAAATCAAATAAAAACCTAAGAGCTAATTAATTAATGGATGATGTGGTAAATGTAATGCGGACTACCATATACGTTTGTAAAAATTGAAATAAAAGTTATAGTACCTAAGTAAAATGAATGTGAAGAATAATATTACTCGCTATTTGGTAGACAATTTCTCACTAATAATTTCTTAGCTAGATTCATGAACCCAATTCAATTCAATGGGATCTTACATAATTTTATTTTATTTTTTTCATCAAGAGCATTTTATATAGATGAGAATTAAATACGTAGTATTACTCATTAATAAATAGTATATTTTTGTATTAGTGTTTACAAAAATTAAGTTATGCGTCACGCATTTCTCAAGCAAGGATGTTTCCTTTGTTTTTTGAAAAGAGCAAGGATGTTTCCTACGTTGGAAGGAAGAGCAATTTACACACTTGCGTGTAGAAGTGCTTTAAGGCACAAAGTCGATAAGATTGATTTTGTTTGTCAAGTCATTATCTTTTATTTTATTTTTTACTTTCAAAATAAAAATATTATCAAAAATAAAAACATAAAATTCTTAAAATTATTTTTAGGGAAAAATTCAAAATTAGTTGTCGTAGTTTACACGTGGAATTAATTGTAAATCATGTAAATTACAAGAACTAATTTTATATTTTTTTTCCTTATTTTTTTTTATCTTTACGTATATCAAATTTTTTTTTTCAAATTAAAAAAAAAAAAAATTAAAGAAGGGAGATTCTCTTCTTGTTTGCATGCACATATAAAGGAAAGAAAATGCTAGGGATTCTTCCCTAGTGTTTTTTCAGTCATACGTGAAAAATGATTTAAGAAAAATAAAATTGCAATGGCTCTCACCACCAATTTTTTTGAGGCATTAGCATTAAATTTGAGGTATTAGCACCAAAATTGAGGCATTAGCCCTAAATTTAGGATGATCAAATCCATCCCTAAAGGGTTAATCTTCTACCCCTAGGTTTTAGTTTTGAATAAAAAACAAGTTTTAAGGCATTAGAACCTAAATATTTACTTATAAAAATTAATCTGTTGGAAAAAAACCGGTGGTAGGGACCACTACAATTTTATTTTTTCTTAAATCATTTTTCACGTAAGACTGAGAGAACGCTAGGAAAACACTAGGAGAAACCTTCTAGCATTTCCCACAAAGGAATTAAAATTCTCTTTAGTTCAAATACACAGAGAATATTTAGTTAGTAATAGTAGAGGGAGTATTTGTGACCCTTCAAAAAAATAAAAAATAAAAAAATCTTTAAATTATAATTAACTTAACATTCTCCTCTGGTCTCCAAGAAATTGTTCGATCAACTAAAACTACAAGTAATAAAATAAAAATCACTAGCTGGAATATCCTCCGCGTAGTGTATATTCAATGGAGGCCATTATCCAATGGATTGCAATTCCTGGTCTTCAATTATTGGATAAGCATTCAATTAATGAAATCAATTCGTGTACAAATGAATCTGTCCCTTCTGGCAGATCATGCTTACCCAGATATTATTTTTTTTAATGATCATTCTAATCCTACCACGTCATATTCCGTGACTTCCGCCTAAAAATCCACCACCCCCTGTCTCGCCCACCAAGACACGTGGCAAACAGTCACAACCTATGCCTGATTTGGAAACACGCGTCAGCGTCCAACTCGCTTTCTTAAAAAAAGTGCGGTAATCCACATCATAAATGACGTGTAAAGAAGCAAGATCGGGGTGTAGTCTGCGTAAGATCAGACCCTGGCCGTTGATTTTCAGTCCAAATAGATGCCTTCTGGGCTAACGCGCTGTTGAAAGACGACCGACATTTCAGCTAAACTCTTCTTCATCCGTCCGATTGAACCACCCTTTTGCATATCTCGGAACAAAATCAATCTGACGGTTGTTAGCGGGAAACGTGCACCGTCATATATAATGCACGCGATTGCTTTCAGGACTTGTCAATTATTGTTCGATGAACAGGTCGAAGATATTATTAGGATGAGGGTATTTAAGTAATATTGTACAACCTGTCAACAACAGAACTGCGACAGCTAGTAGTTGGCCCATAGCTTTCGTAGGGAAGGATCTCGAAGAACCAGAGCTCTTCAGAGCTATAAATACGATTCAGTTTCGAATTTCTCCTCTCATCTTTTTATCTCCCATTTCCTAACGCTCTCTCGGAAACTCAACGTTCGCCAGGCACGCGAGACGATTCGGAGCTCCGAAGATATAGTCGGGTCACACCTTGGATTCCCGTACCGAACCGGCGACTGAGACGCTTCCTTCGTGGATTGAAAGTTCGTTATTCTGTTGGTTAATTCGTATAATCTATAGTTTCTTTTGATTAGCCCTCTCTTTGATACTTTAGTCATTCTTTAGGTAAAGTGCATGTAGATTTTGATTCTTTTTGTTAGATTGGGTTATATTTGTTTGGTTTCTGAGAAATTTCTGCAGAGGAGAAAGAAGATGATTTTAAATGTTGCATTTTTTTTATTCTTATATGTTCTGGTCTAGTTGTTAACATTGCGAAATTTCATATTTTGTTTTCTTGGGAACTATTCTTGAGAGAATATGAAGGTTACGAAATACGAAGCGCTGGATTCTTTTTCGTCTTCACCCTAAGGTTTCTTATAGGCGAAACACATCGCTAGGGTTATCAGGGGTTTAATTGATGAAACTAGATAATTTAGAGTGTTATTATTTTTTCTTTGTGCGTGCGTGTGTAGTGCGGTTTTTATTTTTATTTTTATTTCATTTTTCACTTATAATTCTGTGAGATTCAGAAGGAAATTGAATTTCCGTTTAGCTACAATTATCTATGAATTTGATCTTTTCCTTTCCATGCAATGTGTGAACTGTTTTGGATGCCATTTTTTGTTCAATTTGATGATGTTGAAGTAACCGGAGAAGTTTGGTAGTCAATCTTATCTGAGGGTTGCTTATCATTGACGACTTGTGCTCCATTGAGTGATTTGTCTGCTAGATTCTGGTTGTTTAATTTCAATATAATGCGGTGATGGTTGTGTTGGTGTATTTGCTATGTTAGTTATTTATTATGAGTTTATTTTGTGTACGTTTTTGTTTAGGTAAATATTTTAAAGTAAATATAGTAGTTGAAATTCAATCTGTTTCACTTGATTGAATGCTCTGTTGATGGAGAAACGGAGCCTGCAGCTGAAACAGTTTTTCCTTGAAGACCTCTTCGAGGAATTACACTGCATCAGTGGAAATATTGTGTTTGCAAGCAAGCTACTCATCATTTATATGGATATGGGTCATATGGATTATAACTATTTTAATTAACATAGAGTAAACCCTTTATTTGGTAATGGCTTGGATAATATAGAAAGATACACTAAATGTGGAACCTTTTTGCTAGCTAGTATATTTTAATACTGTGAACAAGAAATCAGGAGGAGGAGGGGCAGTAGGAAGAAAAGGAAGAAGAAACACAATACTCAAATATTGATATAAATAGAACAATTGTGAAGCCAATTAGTGACTTATGACTCAAAAAAAAAAAAAAAATTAGTGACTTATGAAGTTGGGTAAAAAATATTTTTATTTGGTAGTGCCTTTATTGATACGTAATTCCAATGTATGAAACACCATTACTCAAATAAATGAGGATTTCTTTAACATTGCTTATATAGGCCTAGCAGTATTTGTAGCTTCGGTACACATATTTTTGTCATTTAATATTTTGGGCCGTAGGTGATGATACTTCATCCATTATTAAGTTAATAATAACTATAGCTATTTTCGCCGAAGTCAGTGAAAGTAAGTTGAGGTGGATAGGATAAACATTTAGCTTTTTTTTTTTGGTCCTTTTCTCTAGTAAGTTAAGTTGGGTGGACTGAATATAATGAAGAACAACTTCTTTTATTCTCCATGGCCCTTGCTTGGTGTTTCTGTCTTCTTTCTTTAGCACCCACTCATCTCTACAAATTTTATGCCTTTACAAACCCTCAAAATGAAAATTATGCTGTGGAAACTAACAGTATTTGCTAGGTTTCGGTACTTCCTTTAATTTTTTTTTTTTTTTTATAAGTAATGTTGTATATATCAAAAAAGTGCAATGCGCTTCTAGGTACACAAAAGAAGCTCGTAGCGCCTCGGAGCATACATAGGAAGCCCAACCGAAAGCCCAAAAAAAACCGTGAAAAACACCCTAAGCCTTAAACCCTAGCAATCAACAACCCAAAGAGAGCACCCAACAATAAATACAAAAAGGCTCCCAAAACAGAACCGGCAAAACAAAAAACACCCAGCAACCCAACACCCCTAATGAACTTCAGGGGGAAAGGCAGGAGAGGAACTGTTCTTCAGACGGTCTTAAAGACTAGAGTCCACCATTGTAATTATTCCTGGAAAATATGTATATGACTGCGTCATTGCTTAAGGTCATTGGTTTCATTGCTCCACCCTTAACACAAAGCCTTAGGTCTCTCTCCTTTCTAACTCTTAAACTGTTATTGAAAGCTGTCAATTTTATTATCAATGTTGGTAGATAGAGAGATTGCATCTTCTTGGATATGGGGAGCCTCATTCTTGGAGGAGGCTGAATTTCCTTTCTAGCAACCAGACCTTGGAGTTATGACAATTCTTTGGGCTCAAGAATTAACTAGTAAGATAACAAGAGAGTTTGCAAAGAAAAAAATGAACTAAATTGTGATTGGAGAAAAGCCTCCCAAGTCCTTTTTCGTAAGGTTTAAGATTTTGGCGAGTTCAGTTTTCGATGGAGACTCAGTGCAGAGTTGCCAATCGAGGTAGGCTTGTCCTAGTAGGACAATCTCTTTCCCCTAATTTTTCTTAAAGTTTTAGAACACATTTGATCGTGTGATGTATTGCTTTTACCTTAGGTTGGGGCGTCTATTGGTCGTCCAGTATAGTGGATTTGGTTCCAAGACTTCAAGGAATCAAGTGATCATGCGAATCATTGGTTATACAGCTGGAGGCTTGGGAGTCCCAATATATGGGACTCTTATAGATCTACTTTTTTGGATGAATCCTTCTCTTGGAGTATTGCTGATTGGAGCTGTTCAACCTTACTTGGATTATGTTGTTGCTGATTCCCATTGGTCTGCAGCTATATAGAAGAAAGCAACAGTATCATGCGGTGTTTGCCTGGCATGATCGGATGACTGAAAATGTCTTTTGAAGTTTTAGAATGATTCTTAAACTTGTTCCCATATGCAGGTGCTTTAGGCTTATTGCCAGCTTCTAGATAGTTCATAGTTTCATCCACAGTATCCAATGGGGGAAGTGGCTATGGCAATTAGGCCTTCTGAGTCTCAACGATATTTTCTGGAAGACATGCAACACATAACCTGCAAAAGCAACAATACGGAGGCTATTCACTCTGAACGATCAGATCAAGAGTGCATGCTTGCTGAAGAATCAACAGATTCTACAAAAACAGCTGAAGTATTGGAGGAAGGATTTATGCAATATGGGTAAAGTTTTTTACCTGTTTACCTGGTACTTTTGATTTGTATCTCCCTTTTTAAAAAATAATAATAATAAATCGCATACAAAATTATTTGCAGATGTTCGCATTATCGGCGAAGGTGCCGCATCAAAGCTCCTTGTTGCAATGAGATATTTGATTGTCGCCATTGTCATAATGAGGCAAAAGTGAGTGCTCTGGTCATCCTCATAGTCTTTGATGTATGTTAATGTTTAAGCATCGATTGATTTACTTTTTTGTTGATGTACAGAATAACATTAATGTTGATCCGAAGCATAGACATGACATTCCGCGCCATCAAGTGAGACAGGTAGATACATTCACTAGTTTTACTTCCCTTCTTTTTGCTGGTTTTTTACACTTTCTTCATGGTTGTAGTACCCTTCAATGTTGACGAATTACTCCTCCTTGTTAAATGTTTTCAGGTGATATGTTCAATGTGTGACACTGAGCAAGAGGTGTGTATAGAGTACTTAGATGGAGTATCATGGAATTTATGCATCTAGTGCTTGTAGAAGTTACTTGCCAGTCAAATATGCTGTGCCAATAATTATTTAGTTTTATCTGGGTATCATCATAATTAAAAATGGACAAAGTAATCTGCTGGATTCAAAATATTTCTTTATTTCCATTAAAAAATGATTTATATTGATCTCATGGAAATAACTAGTTGTATCTAACTCAAGTTGCTCGTTATGTTGGTTGCTGCTATTACAGGTTCGGCAAGTATGCATTAATTGTGGTGTATGTATGGGGAAATACTTCTGCGAGACTTGCAAGTTGTTTGATGATGATGTACGTGATCAATCTTTTTCTTTGCTACCCCACTCCCCACATCACAAAATAATAATAATAATAATAATAATAACTTGGATCTTTGCATGGTTGTTGATTTCATCTATGTTATAAACTTAAAGTACTTGCTCATGAATGTAGGCAACAAAAAAGTGCATCACAGGGATATGGGTTTTCATCCTTGTTACATGGTCTTATTTTAGTCCTGTTGTTGACATGGACGGTGTCTTTACACTAGAAATTCAATTGAACAGATTGATTTGATTACTCTTGTTTTTGTTATGTTGCAGACATCTAAGAAACAGTATCATTGCAATGGCTGTGGAATTTGCAGGTATGAGTCATATCCCTAAGCACAAAGTAGCATGCACGATGTCTCTAATCTCTTTTGTTGTCCTATGTCATTTTTATTTTTTTTCCTTTTTTAGCATAACTTATTTTTTAATTTGCTTTCTTACAGAATAGGAGGGCGCGAGAATTTCTTCCACTGCTACAAGTGTGGTAAGCTACTCTTGTCTTATCATTCTTACTACCTAAAATTCTAGTTGGGAGCTTAAAGATAATAATTACAAGTGATATATTATCTGTTTGTGCTTATTATATATATTTGATCTTGATGATGAAGGTTGTTGCTACTCTATTCTCTTGAAGAACAGCCACCCTTGTGTGGAAGGAGCTATGCATCATGACTGTCCCGTTTGCTTCGAGGTAACACATGCTAGCCTCACTCTCATCTTTTCATTGATGTAATTTGGGATCTGGATGATCAAAGCCTAATTGAAAGCATCATAAAATGTTGTTTGCAGTATCTATTTGATTCAAGAAACGATGTTACTGTTCTGCCATGTGGACACACTATTCACAAAAACTGCTTGAAGGAGATGTGGGATCATCTTCAGTGAGTGCTGGCAGTTTCTTCTCTCTCTCTCTCTTCCTTCTGGTGTACAATTTTGCTAACCTGTTCCATATTGTTCCTGTTCATAAAACCAGATATGCTTGCCCTCTCTGCTCCAAGTCTGTTTGTGATATGTCCAAGGTATGGGAGAAATTTGACATGGAGATTGCAGTTACGCCAATGCCAGAACCTTATCAAAATAGAATGGTTCGTCTCTCTCTCTCCGCGTTGTTAGGAAGCATTCACATTTAATTTGGAGTTTTACACAATTTTTTCTATGTCATTAAGAATTTAATATTCTTATGGAAACCCTCATTCCTCGTCGTGTTCTTAATTTTAATCACTCGAAATAATGTGCTAATTACTCTGATGGAAAATATGTTTCACAGGTTTGGATTCTTTGCAATGACTGCGGGAAGACATCAAAAGTGCAGTATCATGTCGTGGCTCATAAATGCTTGAACTGCAAATCCTACAACACTCGCCAAACAAGAGGCTGAGCATCTGACAGTGGCTATAATGGATTGGCAAAGCAATGACAGCTACAACTGTGCTAAAATTGGATGCATCCGTAATCCAAGGTTTCCTCGACCAATTTCAATTACCCGAGCGACGTTCATCTGTAAAAGGGAATTATTATCCACCGTTCTTGCTCCTGCAGCCTGGTCTCTGCCATGAGATCTGTCATGATCCACTTGCGTTCTCCTGTTTCTTGTGTTGTTTTTTCTTGTACTTGCCCTTGAAGTAGGCCATGCAGAAAAAAGTTGTCTTTCTCTTAGATTTGATAATGCAGACACCTTCTTCTTCTTCTTCTTCTTTTTCCCTCTCTTGATCATCCTCACTTCTTGTATCCTACTCGCCTAGAATCATCATTGGCATGGTATAAGTGAGGTTTATGAGCAAGCTACGGTGGACCTGTGCGAAGAAGTTTGGATTGAATTTGTGGTGAATGTTTTCAAAAGGTCCATGGTGGTGACTTGGTGTCCAGGAAGGTTTAGTCGTCAAGAGAGCTACATTTGGCCTTGCAACAAAGTAAGTAATGAATGGAGATAAAATTCATGGTATTTAGGGTTCTTTTTAGATTGCTTAGGTTCAAGCGTATATATTACACCCCCGGTCATGATTAGCAATTTCAGATAATGAGAGAATGTAGCTATTTCAGCTTTTTGTCTCATTGATATTTGGGATTCTTCCTTATTATTTCTTCTTCCTTCTTACCTTTTGGATTTTGTACATTATTATTATTATTATTGTTATTATTGAAGTTTCATTAAATTCAATGGAAGGATGGAAATCAAGATCAATGTCCAAAATATTCTGATCACCTTGAGCCTTTAGCTAAATGTATGTAATGTTTATACAAATATAAATATTTATATATCATGGGAGGGGTTGATTTAGTGGTGAGGGAGGGCAGCTCACTTCCACTTTCGGAGCCTTCTGTTTTCAATGTGAGGACTGAGGAGAGATGCTCCTACAATATTATTGGACTTATCCCAATGTCAGAGGGAGGACATGAGTTTGGGTTTTCATTGGCATAATGTTATGGGGACGAGACTTGCGTGTGCTAATTCTTGCACATTGGCTTTTTGCTATCATGTGTTTTGGTGAGACTAGAGTTAAATTATGGTTTGACCCATCTTGAGGAAGTGCATACGAATCTCCAACGTTGCAAGCTCATTTAGGTCTCTCAATGACCGCATAACTAAGTGTATGTTTGAGAAATATAGCTTTTAAGTAAAAAAACATTTTTTGGCAAAAGCTTTATTTTTAAGTCAAAAGTGTGTTTTTCCTATTTTTGAGCTTTTTGACTTTAAAAGAGCTTTCAAATTTTTGAGCTTTTGTGTTCGTTTGAGGGGCTTAAAAGTGTGTTTAATACTTAAAAAGTCTGTTTGAAGAAAAAAAAGTACCCATTTGGTAAAAAAAAAAAAATTGAAAGAGCTTTCAAGTCAAAAGTACGTTATTATTATTTTTGAGCTTTTTAGACCTTTAAAAGTGCTTTCAATTTTTTTTTTTTTACCGAATGGGTATTGTTTTCTTCAAACATATATTCTAAGGATTAAACGCACTTTTAAGCCACTCAAATGCATGGAAAATGATCATCTCCATTTCAAAATCCCTCAATTTTCTTCATTTAGTGCATTTTGAAGGGTAATGCATTTAATACACTACTTTTATTAAAACTTTTGGACAACACTACCTTTTAAAATGCACTAAATAGAGGAAATTGAGAAATTTGAAAATTGAGAGGATCCTAATTCCAAACGAACACCCAAACAGGATATAAGATGCTATTATGATAAATAAGTAGAGCATTTTAGCCTTTAATCCCTAATAAATAGAAATAGAAACCCACCAATTTTATAAGTAATTCTATTCATCATGCTTATGTGACGTGGTATCCCAACCAAAAAACCAATATTTATGTAAATACAAGGGATCTCACCACATAAGCATTATGATGTGATGGGGGAAAAATATCCTCTCCGTTTTATTTGAAATCGAGAGTATCCATTTAATGCAATTAGGAGGGTATATTTGTCAATTTATTTTTTGGACAAAATGTTTCGGACAAATATGTCCTCCTAATTGCACTAAATTAATACTTGAAATAGAGATGATCTGTTTTCTATGATGGGAGGAGTGATGTATAGAATTACTTTAATCGTGTCCCCTTCTTTCTCCATACCCTTTTTATAGACTCTGAAAAAGAAAATACTAATATTTATGCATAATCGGAAAAGAAAAATGCAATATATTTTAATTTTTAAGGTTTAAAAACTTAAAAGGCATTTTTTACATTACATTAATGCTGAAAATTTATTAATAGGGAACAGAAGTCTATTTATTACTTTGGGTTGCGCCCCTCTACGCTTTCTTAATATATTTTGACTTATTAAAAAAATTAATGATAAATTATTAATATGGAAGCCCATGTTTTGGACTTGGGCCTAGAGGAAGGCCCAAGCTACCATCAATGATTTCCACTCGCACCCAATACTTTCCCGCGCATAATCACCCAAATCTCTCTCTCTCTCTCTCTCTCTCTCTCTTTCTCTCTCGCTATCTCACAGAGCAAAGCAATGGCGTCCACACCATCTCACTCCTCCGATGTGCAACCTATGCTTGCTGTGGAAGCTGAATCTCAGCTCTCTTCTCTCGTCTGCGGTCAGTTACTTCTCTATCGCATACATCTCTTGCTATCGATCTTTGATTATGTTTGGTGATGTGACAAAATTCACCTAATTTTAAATTTCTTACTGCAATTAATCTATAGAATTATGTTAACTATTTATATGATACAATTTTCTGAATTTTTTGCACTAGATCTATAGATATGGTTCTATGAATTGTGTGGTAAGTGTGAGAATTAGATTTGTGAGGGTCCGAATTTCGTAGCTTCGTTTGTGTGATTTAGTCGGATTTTCTAGGCATTGTTTGGATGTGCTTTTTTCTGCTTCTGAAAGCAAAAGAAGGCAAAATTTTATCTCAGTTCTGCTCAGAAAAGAAACTCAAACGCTTTGTTAAGCAGTGAAGCAAACTCTGGTTGTCATTTGCTTCCTGAATATAATAGGCATCACGCCTAGAATATGATAGATTCCTGCTAATTATCTATTAATACTTCTGTAATTAGTAATATTTCGAAGTTGAAACTATTCTAAACAAAGCATCATCTTCCGTAATCTCTAACTTTATATTCAAAGTTCCTCACCAACGTTTTTCTTTTCAAGATAACTTTTATTGACTTCTAGTTGATTTGGTGGATGGGAGATGTTGTCTCTTGTCGCATTTTTGAAGATTTTCTTTCTCACTGGGTGGCATTTTATACTAGTTTATATAATAAATGACAAAGCATATTAAAACAGTTTGGAATTAATCAAGCCTCTCAAGTGAGAGGTCCTGGGTTCGACAGTCACCCAACCAAAATCCTTTTTGCTCTGGTTGATTCAGTTACATGGTCGATTTGTTTCCCCTTTGATGACTTAGAGATTATTTGGATATGAAGATTCCTAGATTTTGTAACATTTTTTTTTCCCATAGACCTGATGTTGCTTTTATGGATGCAGATATGTTACAAGAAGTCCAAGGGGCAATGGAGAACATGCTTAAAATGATTAAGTGAGTTCATAATTAGTTCTTATTACTACTATAATTGAATTTCTACTTCTTCTTCTTCTTCTTTTTCCCTACTTGAATGCACACATGGACAGACTTTCATCTTCTTTCTCCATCACATTATTGCTGCTGCTGTTCCTCCTTCATATCTAATGAATAGCTTTTCCACTACATTTTTTGCAATCTTCTTGCTCAGAACACTGCTACTATGTCTGAGGATGAAGATGCTGCTTTTGTAGCTTTTGCATTTTATCACAATTTTAGTGTTCTTTGCCAAGGACTCCGCTAATGTGACATAAGGAAAAAAAGTTAATTAACATACTTTCTTTAGGTATGCTCTTATCACATTTTTATCTAGTCTGCATGCAATACAAGTCAACACTTTTTCGCATTTCGTTTTTTTTTTCTTCCTCTTATCTGCTTTTGATGGATAAAGTCTTTTGTGGCTTCCTTTACTGTATGAAAAAAAAAAAATAAAAATTGCATGGCTTCTTCTTCTTGTTCAGTCATTTATTTTTAATATCTGACCTTCCTGTACTGTCTGACATAGGGCAGATTAGGGAATATGTATACTTATTCTTGTGGTGGGGTTACGGTAAGGAGAATTTGCACATCTAGGGTTTAGAATTTTAGAAAATAAGGGTTAGGATTCAAAGATTGACTAGAGTTTTTGAAACAACAGGAATAATTATAAAAGCAAGAACATTGTTTCTTAAAGTAAACAAATTGCTGGAAAAATTCTGGACAGCGGCTGTGTTTGGGCTCAAAGAAAATAAACCCAAGACACTTAGGAACTCCTAGGAAGTTAATTAACAAAATCCTTAATTCGCAGTAATTGCTGAAAATTCTAGATTTGTGCCTCATTACAAAACTAACTAAAAACTTTTGAAAATTATTACCCAAATAAAAAATTTGTTTAATCCTAGACTCTTAATACTTGACTTTCAATACCGTGTAAAACTTTACCTTATATGATGTTGCATGTGAGCCACAAACTAAATCTTCGAACCTACGAAGTTGCATAAGTAACAACAAATCAATCTTCCATGTCTGCATCACTCTCTCCCCCACACATTATTTCTTTGCCTTTTGGTTAGATTCTGGAAAGCAGTTTAATTAATGAAGAGTTAAACTTATTCATCTTATTCTAATCCTTTTCCTGCTGATAAACATATGTTGTCATCTCTGCTATTTTTCACTTGACAAAACTCTCTGCAGTGAAATTGATGAAAACTCTGCTGGAATAATGGAAGAGATAGAGAAATGCAAAGATTCTGCTCTTGAGAGGAAGGGAATCTTGGAGGAAGAGAAAGAGCGATTCCAGAAAGCTGCTTATACTGTCTTAGACATGCTTAACAACAGAGATTAAAAGCCGTAAGCTCTACTATTTTCCACTTCTGGCCCTTTGTGCTGCCTTGATGAAAGATATGATTTTCAAAGATAAACTCCCAAGGCACATGTTAATAAATCAGAGGCTATTCTCACCACATATCATACTTGGCATATATTTTTGTCCCTGTTATGTATTCCACCATCATGCATCTAAAATACTTAGAAAATGATTGAAATCATCACTCAACCATAGTAATAGATGACTTACGCTTCCATTTGGTCAAATGTCATCTTAGTTTTCAAAAGATAAACAAGTGATCATTCTCTCTTAAAGCATTCAATTCTTCCACTTCTGAGCCATCGGCCATGAGAATTATGCTTCCTCTTTTGCCAAATTTTTTCTCTGCATTTTCAAAATTTCAGAAGGTTCAATATATTATATAAGCTAGGTGATTGCCCCCATGTTTAATACATAAAAATAATTCATCAATAAATTGACATACAGTGAGACAGAGAAATTAAATTCTGCTGAGAATGACTGTGTTCCCATTATACAAGTAACTTATATTGGTGCAGTAGTTTTAGTGGTCTAAATAATTCGGCCATATATTAAAACAATGAACCCCTAGGCCTTGTATTATTAACTCTTGATATCTCATTAAGTCAATTTTATTTTAGTCACAATCACTCCAAATTTGTTGGTGAAAAATATATGATGTAATTTGGATTTGTGTGCTGTTTGCTAAGGATATCTCGTAGTATCATGGTAGTGATCGGTTAAATCAGCATGTCTTCTGGAAATTGTCTTAGAAAGAAATACTAGCATTTGAGAACATTTTGGAGGCATGCATCTCGAACATGGTGATACCTGCTAATCTGAAAAGGTCTTCTATTGAGTCAGGCAGATTTATCAGCTTTCCCATCGTGTCATCTTTCATAGCATTTTCATTTGGATGATGGCCATGGACTATCACCCTTATGGGAAATGTGCTTGATACTGTTGTAGAAGTTTCTTGAGTTCCTGCAGAAAAATAGTTCGAATAATACAAAATTTCAAATTGCTGAAAGTTCTGATGTTATTTATTTATGAAAAATCTATAACCATGTTGGCTTCAATCTTTGTGGGACGTGGGTGTAAAATGGTAGGTGCAGTAATTTAAGGATCAATCCATTGGGCAGCCAATATGTTCTGGTCATGAACTTCTGCCAATTGTGCATAATCATGTTATGTGTAATTTTACCTGAACTTCCACCTCCCCCCCCACAAAAAAAAAATTTATATATATCGTGTAGGAAGACCAATATCTGTAGTCATAACTTGAATGAGGGTTCTGTTTACCTTCTACATTTGGATCTCCGTCATAACTCAATGCTTCATGATTCTGTGTGCCCTCATCATTTGGTGCTGTATGCTGCAAAGAACATGCCGTGAATTAGCTAATCATTGAGAACTGACATTACCCAAATTTATGATAAGTCCTGGGAAATAATGAAATATCTCTTATTGGAGCGACAAGAAGATCAGAAGAAATGTTCATGAATATCTAGGATTCCGTTGAAGTAATATTGTGTGCCATAAAATTTTTCTTTCCTGTTGAAAATTTGTTTTCCAGTACTTATGCATGGAACCAACTTTCATAAGTTTGGTAAAATTTGAATTTTTTTTTCTCCATTTTCACCCCCTCTCCTCATCCTTTTTCTATAGAAATATTCCCAGCAAAATTCTAGAATTTTACTGCCTTTGTTCCAATTTGAATCTCTTGCTTTCCTTTATGGGTCATCCCAAAATACATGTCACTTTCAAAAAGTAAAAGTTCGCACTTCTTCATTTTCCTATATGTTAGACGAGAATTCTAACCAAAAAATTTCATTATGTTATGCTAGAAGAAAAGATACTTCTTGATATTTTTCATTATGTGTATAAACAATATGCTTGAATTATTTTGCTTGCATTGTTTGCTGACATGTATGCATGTACATATGTGATCATGTGGATTCTGTGGACTTATTTGCATTTGACATGTTGTAGGCATATGATATATGAGCATATTTTAAGTATGTTAAATTGCAAACACAATATCAACTTACTTTAACTAATAGCATCATAATGCAAATTATTTCATATGTCATATGCCAATGGTCTTTGGAGCAAATGGCAAATCATTTAATCTTGTATGAGCATATGAGTTGTATTAGTCTATAGAAAAAATGCTGTCAATTGTAATATTCCCCGAGGCTAATCTTGTTACATACAATTATGATACAAAGGTTTGTTATAATGTATTATAAATATTTTCATGATGAGGACATTGCATGCTTTCACTGTTGACTCCTAAATTTAATCATTCATGTCCCTTTCAAAACTTCCAATACAATGAAAGTGTTTAGTTTAAATTTCTCTTGTACTTTCTGAAAGTTACAATTCCAAGGTTGCGGTAAATCTTGCTTTTTAACAGCCAGATAGGAAAAATCAGGTCCACATTCATAGTGTATATGGTGAAAGGTGAAGATATATTTACCTCTATAGTCAGGTCACCAAGCAATTCTGTTAGAAATGGTATTTCTTCTAGCACCTCTTCTTTTAAGCCCTTCAAATACTGAATGCAGGAGCCAATATAAAAAATACATCTGATATTAGAGTGAGTTATAAAAATCTCAAGAAGAAAGAAAACTACAGATTTTCCTGCTACCATATTTTGAATGCAAAATGCCATGGATGAAAATGCTGTTTGTTCAGCTCATAAAATCCATGCAAGAAAGAGGTCCTGCTTTGTTTTCTTACCAACCCATAAGGGTTCTTCTGCTTTGCCAAGATCAAAGCAGCCCTACATGTGCTTGTTTAAGATTAAGGCATCCATCTGGACATTTTCCAGGGAGAAATAACTTTTCCTTATAGCTTCTTTTGTGATATCTAATCTCTTTTAATTTCTTCAAAAAAATTGCATTTCTGATTACACTCGAGAATAGAACAGATCATAATTTTCCAAACCTGAATGAAGTTGTTGATAATTGTCTTTCCATCTTCACCATGTCTCTGCACCATTTGCTTGAAATCATGATGACTGATTCTAATAACCTGAGACAGTCTCCTAGTTCTCACTGTAAAAGGTTGTGGGATATTGAAAATTACCCCAATTTCCCCTGCCATGTCTGCAGATCCTAGTTTTAACAAAAACTGAAAAAATCATGTCAGTTCTGCCAATTAAAATAAAATTTGTGTTAGATCACTTCCAGTAAGATTTATGGGTCGCCATTTTAAATCTTTTTTGACATTTGGGGGGGTGGGGGCTGGGATATTTTGGAACTCTCTGCTGTGTTTGTATTGCTATTTTATGGTAATTTTGAAATTTTGTTCTGTTTTGATATATATTTTTTATGCTCAATCGTATGCCTATGAGGTGTGTTGATAGTTGAGATGAACACTTTTTTTTTTCCCATTTATGAGTACATTTTCTTATCGTGGACATGGTTTACAGTACATTATTGAACCTTTTCTCAATTGATAATTGCAGGGTATTGTTGAAAGAGTATATTCCATTTTGCCAGTGAGTCTACTGCGGCTTGATCCATCATTCTTGTAGATTACCAAGAAGCTATCAGCAGTCTGTCCGATGTTATCTTTTGCCAGGCTTGGTCAACCCTTTGCATCTCATGATCGTTCCCTTAAATTTTTGCTTTGTCCAAGAAAATATGTTAATTCCTCTTTAATTTTCTTGGTCTTCTTTGGTTCACTTTGATCTCGTATGGATGAAATTACTGTGGCATATGCTGATAAAGATGTAAATGCAATAGACATTTCAAGAAAATTACTTTTTGTCTGCTCTATATCTACATATTAAATTGTGAATTTGTCACCTCTTCTCTATCTTTCTGGATTAGTTAAGAATATTCAATGTGAGTAGTAGTAAATTGGGATTTCATTGAATGAAGAACTGCCGAAGCATACCTGTTCTGTCCCATTCTTGTATGTCACCATGTCCTGCAGTTTCAGATACAGGTCAGATTTTGCGTCTGAGATTGCATAGAAAATGAGAATGTGAGAGGAAGACACAGATGCTATACCACTGCTCCTGACACTATGATGTAGAAATCTGTTGGTATTTCGTTTTGTAAGATAATATCCACCTTAGGTGGAAAATATTCTGCTCTAATCTCTGACACCTGTGAGAAGAAATGCCAACTGCTGAAATAGCAACTTTGAAGATCTAAAGATTAATTTTTTTTAATCTTATTTTTGGTTCCTCTCCATTTCACTTTGATCTGTAAAGATATGGGATTGTCAGTTTGTCACAATCAATGTTCTTCAATCATATGCAGTAATCATGCTAACCATTTTGATTTGCATCTTAATCTTTTGCACTTGATACAGAAGTTTCATTAAGATCATTATTACTGTTAATGCTACTATCAAGTCCTGTAATTGGATTGAGAGGGAAGAAGGATGCTTACCAACTGGATGATAAGGTCTTCGGAGATTCCTTTAAATAGGTAGGCCTTCTCAACAGTCCTGCAAAAAAGATGCTGAGCAATGCCTGATCTTATTGCCTTGGGCAGGTCCTCTAGCACTTGTTCCTGCTTTAGCTCTGCTGTCTTGAATTTGAGTTGCACGTGTGCCAGCATTTGATCTCTCAGGCCTTCTGGAAGTCTATTCTTGCTTGCATATCGCAATGTCTTATTGATGGCATTTCTCTGTGAAGCCATCAAGTCAAAATAGTTTTGTTGAAAAAACAAAAATGTTATTTAATAGACTGTTATACAACTGTCATATAACAAGGATGTCGTAATAGTGAAAATCAATCATTGTCTATTACATCATTCAAGTTGTATGACAGTTGTATAACAATTTATTAAATGTGATTTAAAAGAATATAAGAGTAATTGTACCATGATAAATGTTCGTAAAGCACTGTGGACGATGAGATTGGTCATATTTCCTATCAAATAAGCAGTGAGGCCAATGTTAAACAGCATGTATAACATATTGAAAACCTTCTCCCCTGTATTCACTGCATGCAGGTCTCCATAGCCAACGGTGGTGAGGGTGACAATTGACCAATACATGGAGTAGGTGTAGCCCAACCAGATGCTCCTATGTTCAAAGTCCTCGACTAGTGTTCCAATCCACGTGTTTTCCGGTTTGCTATGATTGATGGCAAGCCAGAAATAGAAGCAGCCAGCTGAGTGCACAGCAAACAGTGTGACCTGCGATAGATTAATCAAATTTCTTAACGAGAATGTTAAGATGAGGAGTACAGTGGATGTATAGCTGATAAAAAGGTAACTCTTACGCATATTAGCTTAGAGTATCTTGTCCAAAAGTAACTGAAGCGCGTGTCTTTCTCTAGCCTGGAAATTATATGAGAAGTTGATGCTTTAATACAAGAGATTTCTTTTAATAATGTGATATATAACATTACTCTTTTTATTTGTAAAAATTTACCTTGTGAAAAGTTCACTGACACGCCGGAGTCGCCATAGGCGAAGCATGTTGAGGAAGCCAAAGAGCCCGCCACGGTTCATTTTGCCGGTGAAGATTCTGTATATTAACTGAAAGGGTAGGGTTGAGGCTACGTCCATGGGAAACCATAATTTTCTGACATACCTGATCATATTAGATGGATTAAAATTATATCTAATGGGCCTCATCCATTATTTTCCTTCTTTTTTTTTTTTTTTAAAAAAAACTTACTCATTTATAACCTTTTCAAATTAAATATGTTCAAATACAGTGAGCTGCATTAAATTTATCATTATTATTATTATTCATGATTTTGAGATATATATCATATTGTCTGAGTTGTGTAAACGTATAAGGGCAAGAGTCGCAAGACAATTGTGTGCCCTCTGCCCACTTTCCTGGTAGCTCTATTTTGTAATGTTATAAGGCTTCTTAAAGTCTTCTTAAAGTCATCTTAAATGTGATGTTTTTAAAATTACTGCTGAATTTGAGATGTGATTTATTGGTAATTTTAAATGTCACAATACATTTGGGATGACTTTAGGAAGACTCTAAAAAGACTTATAGCATTACTCGGCTTTATTAGGCATGAAGTCTATCAACAGCCTTGGATTTTTGTTGGCCTTTCCTAATTAGTAATAACAATGGGTCTCCCTCTTAATCTCTTATAATCTTGTTAGAGATTAGTGGGTCTCGTTTTTGAAATTGTCTTTTCTATTCAATTCCGATAATGTATTTTGTTGGGAATAAAATTTACATTGGTCCCACTTAAGCAATCTCATTCAAATAAGTTATAACTAGAAATGCAAGGCATTAGGTAAAATAAATGCAAGGCATTAGGTAAATGGGATTGATCGATTCCTCTCAAGAACTCTTAACTCAATGCATATCCTCACTCCAAAAAGTAATGCTAACTTAAGCATTGGAGTTTTTCCGATCTCCGAATTACCCGCGGATCTCTTAATACTTTTTACTATTTTGCATTTACTTATCTTGCAGGTAGCTCATTGCCGTACCAAAGATTGCACTAACATTTTTCTTTCTTTTTCATTTTTCTAGGAATGTACGTAAAAGAATATAAAAACACCAAAGATAACTAAAGAGAGTGTAAATCGTTACCTTAAAGCAATCTTCTTGTGATCATCTACGAGGAGATAGGTTGAATTATCCAAGTAAGCCACAAAAAAAGTAACAATAATATCGACGGCAAAGAGTGCATCTACGACTAAATCAACGGGCATGAGTGACTTGGTTGCGACTTTTTGGAAAGCTAGCTCGAAAGGTGATGCCCATGCTGAGTACACGACTAGCACCACCAGAAATGTCTGCCACCACCTGCACCACACTACAAAATTACCCATGTAGTACGTACGTTGAGATTAAACAACAAGTAGGCTGGCTTGGAAATTGTGCGTGCATTCCATATGCATATGGAATGTGGCAGTGAATCTCACAGCTCAATAGGAATGGGTTAGGGGTAGCTTGCAAATAATGCAAGCGCCCTTAAGTTTTTATATTTTTTTTAACTCTAAAAAGTTATTGTTTTCTTATCTAAAGGTCAAGAACACTTTCATTCACACAGTTAGTGACGTGACTTTTAAAATTACCATTGGTTTAATGTGTGTAGCATTACTCAATATTTAAGAGTTTTGGGACTTTTCAATCAAGAAAAATATTACATACATTTTGTACCATTCAAAATGCACTAAATGAAGAAAATAAAGGGGATTTGAAATGGAGATGATCCTTTTTCCACTCTTAAGTACTGCACACTCTCTACATGACTGAAAATTCTCATTGAGTTTTGGATGAATCATAATTGAGTTTAGAATCTTAGGATAATTTTGATTGCTGAGCATAAACTTATAATCCTTTATGAATTAGTATCAAAACATTACCACATCACAAGTTTGAGTAATTCCCAGAAGGAGCAACTAATAGGCTAACTTTGAGTAAAATTCATGTTTTGATCTTATGCATGGACTTGATGAGAACTCTAAGCATTAAGCAAAGACAAGAAGTCGAGAATGATTTAGCTTTAGAAGAGGCAAGAAGAAAAAGGAAAGATCCAGGAAATGAAACAAGAAAAAAGAAAGAGTTGCCTGTATCTACGATCGTAGGGAGCAATAACATATTTCCTAAGCTGCGAGTATCCTTCATCCACGACGGTTCCAAACGCCGGTAAAAGGCTGCTGGAAACTGACGTCACGTTCTTGATCTCACCACTCGACCGCCTTCGGAACAGCAGAGGTAGAGCTGGCCTTGTCTCCGACAACATCCTTAGTTGATTCTTTGCCGGAATCACAGAGAGAGAGAGAGAGAGAGAGAGAGAGAGAGAGTTGTTTAATTAATTGCGTGTTTAAGCTCAAATGCTCAATATATATTTATTTTGTGCTATAATATTATGGATAGTCTTTTGTGCAATGATAATTTAATTTAATGGAGTTTGATTGATTCTATTATTATTAAAATAATCTCAAACCCATCATCCGATTTTCACTAATATTCTTGTAATTTTAGGACGGCTATGATCTGTTATCAGACTTATGCTGATGCTGCTACTTCTATGAATAGGCATCTGTTTAAGGTCATACATAGGGGTTGACAAAACTTATTGGGATTCTCATTCTCTGCCGCTTAGTTTGAGTGATGAAATCAATATGATTAATTAATAATGAGTGAAAATGCGGATGCGGATAATAGTAGTATCCGCATCCGTAAAATGCGAATGATGATTTTTGATATCTGCATTCGAATCATGTGATTACTATCCGCATCCGCACAATTAATATGAATATTATCCGCTATTCGCATTTAAGGTAATGAGCACTTTAGATCTTGAAATTGTAATTCATTAATTATTGCTTCTTAAAAAATTACATTATTTATAGTTGAATATTATTATTCATATCACACTTTCTAATCATTTTGCCAATAAACTTTTTATCACATACATTATTTAATATTTAGCTCCTAGTAAATCTATAGTTGGTAACAAGAAAAAAATTAAAAAATAATAATAATAATAAAGGAAGAATATATAAGGCAATTAATCATAACAAATTAAAAGAGTTTTTCTAAAAGTGGAATCCAACAACATTACAAATCTAGCAAATATAAAAAACATAAATTACAAATCCGACAAACATAAATTAGAAAATATTAAATATTAAATATAATATATATGCATATATATAAAATATAAGAAAAATGTTAGGTTTACAAACAAATTTTACAAAAAAAAAAAAAATTACAATATGATTGGATTTCTCAAAAGTTAAATTTATTTAATTTTCAATCATTTTATGCCATATCATGTTGTAATTTTTTTTTTTTTTTTTAACCTAGCATTCATCAAAATATAATATTGAAATGAATGATAATATCTGCATCTGCATACCTTAAAATCGTTATCCGCATATGTGGATAGCGGATTTAGGATAAGTGTGGACAGTGGATGCAAGCGATTATCATCCACCCGCATTTTTACCTCTAATTAATAATAGTTGAAAATAATAACATTATTTTATTTGTCTTACACTCTCTCTCATATTGTGACCATTTTTTTTGACAGTCATGGGGTGACTATAACAATAACATTATTATATACAAAAGAATTAAGATAGATATAATCTTTTCATTTTTTTACTCATCAAGTTGATATCATGTCAAAAAGATTTTTTTAGGAGAAATAAAAAAATTGATCTTTGGACTTTCAGTCGTTTCAAATCTTTAAAAAATCAGTCATTCTATCAATTTTTCAATCGAAATTGGTAAAAAACCTTAGAATGGGGCACCTCTACCTTGACATTGTGGCCTACACCCATGGCCTTGTAGAGGAGGGTCATAGGGATTGAATTTTTTTTTCGTTCTTTTTTTTTTTTTTTTCTTAAAAACTCATGGACTTTTTTTAAACAAGATGAGAACCTATGGACAATTTTTTTAAAAAAATCAGTGAGGGTTGAAATTATGGTAAAGTAATTACTAAATGAAAATAGCATCATTCACAATGGAAAGTTTCAACATTCATAAAATTTTTCAAAGCCCCACTTGTTTACGTTTCTTAAAAGTCTCATTTTTTTCCAAGGTTAATTTCAATTAAATGCTTAGGTCTCCATCATGCACAATTTTTTCTCAAACGTCCATATGAATCAAATGCTTAAAGAATATGGAAAGTCTTCGGATTATCCTGATATATATGAAGAAAGTCAAATCCCTATCTGCATTCACAATAGAGTAGTCAAATTTTTATGTAAAATAGCTTCTCAAAAATTACTTTACCTAGTTTAGCTAATGAATTTTGAGCAACTCCTGCAGATTAGGTAAAAGGGCAATATTAGCTACATTTAGCTATTATTGTTCTTTTTTCAGCTCTATCGGATTAACTCCAGAAGAGCTAAACTAACATTTTTGCTACCGTAATAGTTATTTATTGATATTCACTGTAACACAATGTTCATGTTTTTTAATATTCTTTATCTCTCTTATTAGCTACATTTAGCTATTATTGTTCTTTTTTCAGCTCCATCGGATTAACTCCAGAAGAGCTAAACTAACATTTTTGCAACGGTAATAGTTATTTATTGCTATTCACTGTAACACAATATTCATGTTTTTTTAATATTCTTTCTCTCTCTTATTTTTCCTCTCTTTTCTCTCTCCTTCTCCCTCTTCCTCACCGAGCCATTCTTGATCTTCTGGACAAACCCACCCAACAAATCCTTCTTCCCCATCTACACCCCATGAGATTGAAGCAATTCCTCAAGACCAAGCTTTCGATTTTATTCTGTTTCGAGTCTATATGGTTTGAAAGTAGGAGAGCTTCCGATTGCGGAGAAAGCACCCAAGCCATGACTTTCCCAGCATGAGCACCAGAACAAACAAAAGATCTGAAAGCCCTAGCTTCAAACCACACCTCAAATCATCCGAAATCCAAACAAAAAAGTGAAAAAAAAAAAGAAATTAAAAAAGAAATTATGTTGGAGTTTGTATAAAAAAATGAGTATGGTAAAATACCTAATGCTGCTGGAAATGCTCTTAAAAGCCTTTTACATTCAATTGGTTATATTTTTTTCTATATCGTTTAAATATTCTTTTTACTCTTTATTGATTCTATCTTTATTTATTTTTTAAAATTCGTATTTTACTTTTTATTTTTTCAATGGTAATTCGTTTAGCACAATAAATTTTCAACGATTTCAAATAATCATTTTTGTAACTATAATATTTTTGAAACGGTTGTATTTTATAATAATTATATTTTTTAACGGTTGAATTTTTTGAATGTCGTATTTGCCAAAGTTGAGTATGAAAATCATATTCTCGTAGTAACGTCAATCATATTTATGAAATATATTTTTATTAAAAATTGTGAAAGAATATTCTCATAAATAGTCCCTTGAAAAGTAGAAAAAGTTTTGAGAAAAAGAGAAAATAAGTGAAAAAAACAATAAAAATATAAAATGGCTATCTTGAAAAGTATTGTTACATGTAACATTTTTTTTATTGGACTGCAACTCGTCTTCCTCAAGTAAGAGTTTACAAGTACTAACTTATGCTCCCGCCCACAATATAGCTTATTGGGCTGCAGCTGCATTCCAACATATTTCTCCTCTCTTCTCTCCGACCTCTCTCCCTTCCCATCCAATTTGTAGTTGGAAAGATCACACCCATCCCCTTGTCTCTTGTACTAGCTTAAGCTGCTTTTAGTTTGTTTATGGTTTCTTGCAAACAAAAAAAAAAAAAAAAACTTTCACGTAAATGTAGTAATGTTTTCTTTTTTTCTTTTTTTTTTTTTAAAAAAAAAAAAATCAATTTCACCCCTTTATTAAGATTTTTCGTTAAATCTTGTTAAAATTATCAAAATACCATTTTTTTAAAAAAAAAAATAAAAATTCAAATGTAAGTATTTTTGCAAATTCCGTTAAATCCTGACCAACACCTAAATCTTTGCAATTTGAGAGTGCATATAATCTTTTTCAAATTGGGAGTAACATAGTTTCAATTGGGAGTAATGTTTCCTACCACATAGATATTTTCCTAAGAGCACTAGCAGTAGTTTCTTTTTAATTTTCTCTAAGTTTAGAGAAAAAAGCTACATTTTGTTTCTTTATCCAAATATACTTTAGAACACTAGCAACAGCTTTCTTTTGATTTTTTCTAAGTTTAGGGTACAAAACTACTTTTTGTTTCCCTATAAAAATATAGGAAAAAATTTCACTTTATCCCCTTGAAGTTTGAGATGTTTTTCAATTTGAATCACAATGTTTAAAAATTTGTAATGAATCCCTTAATGTTTCAAAAATTTGCAATTAACACATTTTGTCACTAATTAACATCTAAATACGCAAAAATGACATCGCGTGCGTTTCATGTGGTACTTTTATGCAGCATCTTCCAATTTTGCATTCAACCTACCTAGTGAAATAACGTAATTGTCATTCATTAAGAACAACACCTGTTTTGATTTTTTTTTTCTTGTCAACCCCTTTTGGGTGTTGTGTGGGTGTTGGAGTGAAAAAGAAAAGGAACAGATGCCTCTCACTTGTTCCTATGCAGGTGATTTTCGTGTACTTGGACGGCAATTAGTAAAGGAGAGAAAAATTCCAACCCAATTTTGGCAAAAAGATGAAAGATGAGATCTGAAAGAAAAATATTTATATTAAAATAATGTATAGGAAAGCAATAGAGAAGCTGCCACATGTGACTTTTTGGGATTATTTTTTTAAAAAATAAATGTCATATATATAAGGAAGAGAATATGTTATAGGGTATAGTGCTCTAACCTGATATTGAGTAACCAAGTCTTAGTGTTTATTTATTTTTTTAAAAAAAATGATATAAGCCAAAGGAAAATGGAGGGAATTAACGGCTAGTATTCAATGACGGCAGCCTCTCCCACTGTCTTTTCATCTCTCTCTCTTCCCACACGGAAACCGACCAACACTCCTATCCATAAATCTTTTTCCATCCGAACAGAGAGCATATTCTCTTTGTTGAAATCTTGTTCAAATATCAGGGAGTTCTCACGAATTCATGCCCATTTAATCACCACAAATCTCATCCATGACCCTCTCATAGCCAGCCATGTCCTTGGATTCTTCATCTCCAACGAAAACCTCAACTACGCTCGGCGTATTTTCAGCCAAACATACGACCCGGAGACCGTAATATGGAACACCCTTATTGAAAGCCAACTAAAAAATGGTTCTCCAGGAGCGGTCTTCTCAATTTACTCTCATATGGTTACCCGAGGGATACCACTCGATGTTTCCACTTTTCATTTTCTTATTCACGCTTGTTCTAGTGTCTCTGCGTTTCGACAAGGAAGCGAGGTTCACAGTCGGATTTTGAAATCTGGGTTTGGGGTCAATAGGTCTTTGAACAATAATCTGATGGGTTTCTATTCAAAAGGCGGGAGTTTGAAAGAAGTACACCAACTGTTCGATAAATTTCCTGATAGAGATGTGATTAGTTGGAATACCATGATATCGTGCTATGTTCGTCAGGGAATGCCTTGCGAGGCTTTGGGTCTATTCTGGGAAATGAAGGTCAATGGGGTTAAACCTGATGAAATAACTATGGTTAGCTTGGTTTCGGCTTGTACGAAATTGAGGGACTTGAAAATGGGTGAGAAATTACACCTTTATGTTGAAGAAAATGAATTGGAGATTAGTGGGAATTTGTTGAATTGTCTGGTAGATATGTATATCAAGTGTGGGGAAATGGAGAAAGCACAGGAGCTTGTGGCTAGATGTAAATCTGAGGTTGATGTTGTTTTATGCACTACATTGGTCAGTGGGTATGTGAAATCTAATAAGATCGATGCGGCTAGACACCTGTTTGAACAGATGGGAGAGAAAAATTTGATTTCGTGGACTACGATGATTTCAGGTTATGTTCAAAGAGATTATTATTATGAAAGTCTAGAGTTGTTCAGAGAAATGATATTTGAAAATGTGAAGCCTGATGAGGTTGTTCTTGTGACTGCACTTTCGGCCTGTGCTCATGTGAAAGATCGTGAATTAGGCAGATCCATCCACAACTTGATTATGAAATATGGCATGATTGTTGACGGGTTTCTTGGGAATGCTTTGATTGACCATTATGCAAAATGTGAACGACTGGATGAAGCTTGCAAAATCTTTGAGCAGTTGCCATGTAAGAGTGTTGTGTCATGGAATTCAATGTTGGATGGGTTTTGCAGAAGTGGAGATATAGAGAGGGCAAGAGCCTTCTTTAATGAGATCCCTGAGAAGGATGTGATTTCTTGGAACACCTTGATCAAATGCTATGCTATGTTTCATCGGTATGGAGAATTGTTTAAGCTGTTCAATGATATGCAGATTTCAAATGTAAAACCCGACAAGCTCACTTTGGTCAGCTTGCTATCCTCTTGTGCTAGTGTTGGGGCACTGAATCATGGAATTTGGATCCATGTTTACATAAAAAAGAATCATATTGAGTTGGATAACATGTTGGGGACTGCCCTAATTGACATGTATGGGAAGTGCGGAAGCATTGAAAAAGCCTATGAGTTATTCTCTGAGATGACCGAGAAAAATGTATTTGTGTGGACAGCAATGATAGCAGCTCACGCCATGGAGGGGCAAGCCTGGAAAGCAGTTGATCTTTTTCTGCTAATGGAAGAAAAAGCAATAGAGCCAGATCATGTCACTTTTATAGCTCTTCTATCTGCTTGCAGTCATGGAGGTTTAATTGATGAAGGGTACAAGTACTTCGACAGGATGACTAATGTCTACAAAATTGTTCCCAAGATCCAGCACTATGGGTGTATGGTTGATCTCCTAGGTCGAGTTGGGAAGTTAGAAGAGGCCTTGAAGCTCATCAATAGCATGCCAATAGAACCGGATGTCTCTATGTGGAGTGCTTTGATGAGAGCATGTGGAAGCCACCTGAATGTTGATTTAGCAGAGCATGCGTTTAAACATCTCACAGAGATAGACCCTCTAAACGATGCAGCTCATGTGCTGCTTGCAAATATATATGCAAAAGCGGGTAGGTGGGATGATGTGAGCTGGGTAAGAAAGAAGCTGCATGAGGCAGGAGTGCAGAAGCAGCCAGGATGCAGCCTAATAGAGCAAAATGGAGTTGTTCATGAATTTAGAGCTGGAGATTTCTCTAACCCACAATCTGTAGAAATCTACTCCATGTTGGATGAGTTGGAGGAAATATTACCAAAAGAAGAACTAGAGGAAGCATCGTCTAAGCATAGTGAAAAGCTGGCCATCGCTTTTGGGTTTATAAGCAGTCCTGCAGGAACTCCTATCCGGGTTGTGAATAACCAGCGGATTTGTGGAGGTTGTCACTTGGCTATGAAGATTATATCCCAGGTTTATGATAGAGAAATTGTTATCAGAGATAACTACAGATTTCATCGATTCAGAGATGGGTATTGCTCTTGTAAAGATTATTGGTAAATTTATAAAGATCAAGGCAAAGAAAATAAGTTGAACATAATACAATCTTAAATTCGATCAAAAACTTGTTTGAGTTGATGCTTATCCATTAGTTCTTGCCCCACAGAATAACAGTGAGCAAAGTTAATGATGGGGAGCCAAAAAATCAACTTCTACTCTCTACATGAATTACAAGAAATAATCATTTGATAATGTTTTTAACTAGTTGTCGGCTATATTGCACGGTTTTTGATGTTTAGTATTGCTATCTGAGAAAATCTCTCAAAAGCTTTGAAGTAGAAAATATATAAGAGCACTTTTCTGAAAATGGCTAAGCAAATGAGTAAATCTCTCTCTCTGCCATTTTAACCCATCCCCTCCCTCGCTTTTCCTTCTTATTCATATAGTCTGGGTTGGTAATCTGGGAATATGACGGAACAGAGGAAGTCGAAGGAGCTGTTAAGAAGGGAGGAGATTGAATACTGCCATAAGGTACAGAGCAACTTTTGGCTACAAAAATTAATCTTCATTCATTCCGTCGCCATGGCAAGGTCCAGACATCATGAAATAATTGCAAAACGTCAGACAGAATTCTCACTAGGGTGATCTCCCCTTGTCAAAAGGTCGGTGACTATTTCATAGTAATATTTTCATATGGAAGTACTGAAAGCAGCAAATAAATAATGACAATAAGTACCAATTATTACGGATTGGCTATTGCTTCACATGCTTTAAAAGTACTCAAAAGAAATATTTCCTCTTTGCCAGGTAAAAGATTTTAGTGTGACCACTGCTTGCTTGAATATACTTATCAGGGAGCAATCCTAAGTGGGTCACGAGGGAAAAGGGACGTTTTCCGGATGTTATTCAAACCGCAGAAAAGCATCACCACACGCTCCAACCCTACTCCAAATCCACCATGTGGAGGTGCACCATATCTGAAATAGACCAACAATAATGATATTTTAGCCATGAGTAGAGAAACTTTGTTTCCAAAATATTATGCAGCAATTTCCCATGAACACCTATGAACATAAGTAGCAAAAATTTGAGTGCACAGGAAAACTTTTTACATGGCGCACCCCTCTCAAGTGATAACGAACTGCTTAAGAGTTTTTATCAATTCTCTTATGGTTGAGTACTTTTTTTTTTTTTCATCTTGATAGGAATGCTAAAACCATGCTTGGGTTTAAAAAGCCCACAAATTTCTAAATTCTATGCATTCAGTAGACATAACTTCAACATATTATACATAAAAATTAACATTATAGTAAAACCAGATTGAGAAACCTTATAGGAGATCGATCAAGTTCCAAGAAAGACAACTAAAAAGTTAGATAAATTTGTAAACAGATAATGTAGTCGCTCAAAGCGTTAACACAAAAAATTTAATGGGCTCAATTACAGAGTTCTACAGAAAGAAAATTAATTTGCATGGCTCTTTTTTCATTTAGCACATCTACTGGTGCACCATCAACTCAACATGCAATAGACAATTATCATTGACCAAATTTACTTCTTACTACAGCAAAAAAATCACTAATTAACAGGAATTCACAATAACCAATACTGATTTTACAGACATTTTTCTCATGATAAACAATCAACTCAATATTATCTGACAGAAGCAACCCTTATTCACCCAACTTGTAATTCTAATTTCACCAATAACCATTATAAGTAATAATTTATTAAACAGTGTAAGGCGCCTCCAAGTATACACGCAATATACACAAGACGCTCCAAACGAGCAGGAAACCCAAAACCTGACAACCCCTCAAGCCCAAAACCCACAAAACAGCAAAAGCCCAAAACCCCCCGAGGCACTCAATGCAAGAAAACATGATAATTGCCTTTCCCCCGCCTAGTGGATGCGCTCTTAGCATTGTAATTGATGGAGCATTCTAAATTAAGAAGCTCCTTTCTACCCTTTACTAACCGTGGAGTAGCCCCGAAGGTGACATCGTCCTCACAGAAGCACATCTATTGGTGTACCATCAACTCAATATGCAATAGACAATTACACTTGACCATATTTACTTCTTACTACGGCAAAAAAAATCACTGATTACGAGGAATTCACAATAACGAATTCAAAATAACCAATACTGATTTTGCAGACATTTTTCTCATGCTAAACAATCAACTCAGTATTATCTGAAAAAAGCAACCCTTATTTACCCAACTGTAATTCTGATTTCACCAATAACCATAATATTTTTTTTAGAAGGGGAAGTAAACTGTGTAAAGAAGCAGATTTGATTAGCATGAACACTGATGAAAAGTGGCTAGCAAACTAAAACAACAATTATGGAAAATCAAAGAACAAATAAGAAACATAAAATTACCTGAAAGAATCAATATAAGTCGATATTGTCTGGACATCAATTCCACATGCTTGTGCACGTTCAGCCAAGAATTCTGGTACATGTACACGCTGAGCTCCAGAGATTATCTCCTCACCTAAGGGAAAAGGAACAGAATAAATTAAGATCAATTAACAAAAAACATTTAATTTAGATCAAGCAAGAAGGGAATTTCAACAAAACACGTACAACACGTTCTACTATTTTCCAAACAGAACATCCATAAGGCACTAAGGGCATAAGCACAGATTAGGACTTTTAAAACAGGCGATCAATTTAAAGTTACAATGAAATGTAGCAATAGATTCTATCTCCCAATCCTAGAAAGCTCTTAAGGAAGCAGGAGAGAAAGAGAGAGAGGGGGACTGAAGCACAAATTGGCCTTCAAAGCAGATTCTACCACTCCATCCTTTAAGGTCCCTCCATCTGGTAGGGGATTCAAGATGTGTATGTAATCCCAGAAGTGTCAGGCTTGGATGTCACGCCCGTACCCTTGTTGACAGAGGTACCTCAGGGTAATCATACATCATATCATATTACATATTACACAGAAAAGATAATAAATAGGCATCCAAGGATACTGTAGATCAATGAGAGCTAACAAACACGCATTACATGCAGACACACAATGAGATAAGAGGTCACCAAAACAAACTGTAAGATATTTATACATATAATTAGCCTATGATTAACATTTATATAAAGAAATATAAGCACAACCTCCTGTAAGGTATCTATTTTCCAAGAATTGTCATATCTGCATATCTATACTGCCTTGTATCCATATCCGGTATCAGTATCCACACCACATTGATAAAATAATCAGCACTTATTATGAATAGCCTAAAATACTAAGAACAGGGCAGCAAAAGATTGACAATATAAGTGTAACAATAGTGCTATTATGAAAGTTGATAATTTACCACGAATGAAGACATCAAATGAGTTACTGTAAGCGGGATTGTCGTAGCAAGGCATTGTATAGAATGGCCTAACAGCCAAAGGATAACGGTGAAGAATGTAGAACTCAGTGCCATACCTACAATCAGAAATGAAATCTGCTTGTCATTTATAGCTACATAATTTAAATCATTAATCATAGAATTTAAATACAGACAAGAAAATAACATAAATAGTATAGCCTGGATAGAGATCAAGAAAGTAAATTACTTCTCTAAAACAAGTTGGCCTAGCTTTCTTTCCGACTCAGTATTTAGGTCCCCAAATGGGTCAACTTCTACACCAGCATCCTGTACAAACAAGTCAAACTTTAGGATTGCCCTTTTTTCATTTATCAAAAACAAAAAACAAAAAATTGAGGAAAGGAGACTTAGCAATTAGCAGTAAACCACTAATTAACCTCACTAAGAATATGCAAAACGAGTTCTCAATCACTTAAAGCAGAAGCTATTTTTTGATAAGTAAATTATAGAAGCTATTTTTTTTCTATCAGCCAATTATATCACCTTTTGCATCCATTTTTGTAACTTTCAATTTGCAAAGGATAATATTTAATGCCAAAAAGAAAAAGAACACAAAGCATTCAAATAAATATGGAACAGGAAGAAACTAATTATAAGCCATAAATAAGTCCTTCATTGCCTATTCTTCAAGTCATACAAGTGCCCGATAATTGCTTCACGCTCCAAAAAAAATCTAATATAACACCTTTTTTCGTTCAAAACCTATGTACCAGGACACTTTAATGTAAAATTTTATTGAAAAAGCGTAAGGCGCCCCTAGGTACAAAGACCGTATACACAGGGAGCTCCCACAAAAGCTCAAAACCCAAAAAACATAAATAAATAAAAATAAATAATTAAAAAATTAAAAAAAAAACACCTGCAACCCAACCAACCCAAAATACCCAAGAACCCAACACCCACAAGACTACAAAACCCAAAACCCTCAACAAAGAAGACCCAGCCTAAGAAGCCCACAAAAACACCCACAAGAAGACACCCCCAAGAAGCATCATCCAAAACGCCCATGTACTAGGACAATGACACAAGAATCTGCCAATCCTATTAATTTCAGCCCTGAAAATGTAATATTCATGAAATTTTTTATAAAAGTATTAAATGTAAATTTTATTTCTTATTGTAATTAGGATGATGAAGAGTAGGATAAAGCCATGTAAATAAGAAATCAACTATCATACGCAGGTAGCATTCCCCCCCTCTCTAAAATCCTAGGCTCACACACATGGACGAACATTTAGACTCATGCACATCAACCCCCATTTATTAATTTACCTTAAGCATTTGGATTCCTTCCTCAAATGTAAGCCTTAGGGTCTGGCGCAGGTACTGCACATGTAAACATTAACAATCAAATTCAAGATAAAGGCAAGAGCCAAGAGGGGATTCAAAATGGAGATAAATGTCAAGTACTCCAACTACTATACTAGATAAACATACAACTAGATTTTCATAAGCTTCTTGAATAATGAATAATGACCTTCAAAGGCTCAAATTGGTATTGCCTCCCCACTGCTTCTAGTTCCTTTGAACAATTCTTGTTCAAAGTGTCAAACATTGTAACAAATAATCGGTCCACAATATCCATAACCTGCACAAACAAGCACTATTCCTTAGCAAATTAAGGACCATCACTAAATTTAGGTTTGAAACCAACCTAAAAAATCTGATTCTACCTCAAAATAGTGCCTAATCTCCATTTCAATATCGAGACCTGTAAACTCACACAAATGCCTATGAGTATAGGAGTCCTCTGCTCTGAAAACAGGACCAATCTCGAAAACACGCCCAAAATCACCACAAATTGCCATTTGCTTGTGAAGCTGAGGTGATTGAGCCAGACATGCAGGCTGCCCTTTGTAGTCGAGTCTAAAGACAGCAGCACCACCTTCACTTGAGCCAGCTATTAGTTTTGGTGTGTGTATTTCGACAAAACCTTCAGATAATAAGAATTGTCTAAATACCTGCACAGTAATCCAACTAATTAAGCGCAATCACGTTTAACTTAGGAGCATTACTAACAACAATGGACTCTATGAACAAATTTACAAAATTAAAAAGCTTGATTTGTTTCTTGATACTTAATTTCATGAATGTAAATTATAAAGTAAAGAGCCCTAAAGAAAAGCATAATGATACATGTGGAGACTACACAGATATCAATGTGTGTGTGGAATGAAAGAATGAGCTACATAAATAAAATTTAGCCCCATGACAACCCAATAAACCCTTAATTGTTATAAAGAAATACTATTCATTAATGAATTCCAACTGCAAATTTATGTGCTCTACAAAAAATCGATTATTAGTTAAACTTTCTTAAGCAAAATACTATAAGTCTATAAAATTAATTGATAAAACCCACAACATTACTAACAACAATGAACTCTAATGAACAAATTTACAAAATTAAAAAGCTTGGTTTGTTTCTTGAGACTTAATTTCATGAATGTAAATTAAAAAGTAAAGAGCCCTAAAGAAAAAGTATAATGATACATGTGGAGAATACGCAAATATCATTTGTGTGCGTGGAATGAAAGAATGAGCTACATAAATAAAGTTTAGCCCCACGACAACCCAATAAACCCTTAATTCTGATAAACAAATAGTATTCATTAATGAATTCAAATTGCAAATTTAAGTGCTTTACAAAAACATCAATTATTAGTTAAACATTCTTGAGAAAAATACCATAAGTCTATAAAATTAATAGAGAAAACCCAAAAAATGCCAAAAATGAATCCCTAATTTACTACAATCCCAACCTGCCCTTAATTTCTGTTGTAGGAAGGGTGGAGGGAATTTAAGACAAGAATACTCTCCTCTCGATTCAACAACCAACCAATCCTTTCATACCTCTCCTTGTTTTTCTTCTTTTTTATATGTCCAGCCTATGGTAAACTCTCTCTCACACAATGGCAATTAGAAATTCTACATGTAGAGACTATAGAAAAAAATTTCATCCCCTTTTAGAGATATTCTTGATACTATCATATATCATACATGGTTCAATAAAAAAACATGTTGCACAATGATATGACAAACAATATATGAAGTATTGATGGTAAAAAAATGGAAAACATAATCCAGAAAGGGCAGGAACTTGCATTTCCAACTTCACTCTGAATGCGAAAAATTCCTTGATTCGCAGGCGTTCGTAGGTCAAGAACTCTATAGTTCAAACGAGTATCCTGGTTAACCCGAACAAGCTGTTCTCCAGCCTGCACCCATCATATGATCCAATAATAAATATACATGCAGATAGCCAAAAATATGTAATAATACAAAGTTATAATAAGGGCTTTCAGCAAAGCTTAAGAAAAATGCAGAGAGATCCTTATTAATGGATGTACCTGCAAAGCTTTTTCAATATCGGCTTCACTTCGGGCTGCATCTTCAATGTTGATGGGTAAGGTTGGCATAGCCTTGTTAACACAATATAATTTTCGCACTTGAACTTCAACCTTCAAGGTTATAAACATTGTTATGCATATAAACACTTCAAAAACACTTGCCAAAGCTCCCATCAAATGAGAAAGAAAAAAAAAAAAAAATACCGAACTTTTGTTGTCAACAAGGGTAAGAAGGGTAGCCTATACGTAAACTTCTTTCAATCTTTTTCACAATTGAGCTGCTTAATATGGTCCAGTTATCCATGTACAAATACCTACAAACTTACATAAACCAGTTAAAGTCTCCAACACCATAATCATTTCTCTCCTTCATTCATTTTTGGTTTTCCACATTGACTTAGTATTGCTTTCAACTGTAATATTCTCCATTCACTTGGCATGAAAATATGGTATCTTCAAACTTCTACTGCTCTCCTAGATGTACTACTATCCACACCTTAGATTTGATTAACTCCCTCCAATCGTCATCACATTCTACAATTATATCATACATTTCTAAATTCAATCATACATAAATACGTACATACATTCACATACACACATAGACACATATAAATGCTAACCTGCTGAGTGGCGCCTTTAATGGGAACATCAGGAACAGAGACGACGCCTTCGATGTCCACGATCGACTCGCGGCTCAGCGCCGCGACGTACTTAACCATCTGGCGGCTCACAACGTCGGGCTGCGCCGTGACGACGCACTGGATAGTGAAACCCTTCTCCCTAACGACCACGAAGGCCATGTTCTTCCCGACGGCGCGGATCGTCTGCGCGCGACCATGTACGACCACGTAGCGGTCCCTCAGCGCCTCGGTCAGTGCGCCGACCTCGGTCCAGTTCCTAACGTCGACCTTCGACTGTAGCTCCAGGATCGGAACGTCGCCGTAGTTGGCGGCGAGCGGGTCGTCTTCGACGGATACTGACTGCACGGTGGAGGCCAGCGCGGCGGCCTCCTGGCGGCGGCGCAGCTTCTCTTGCTTGGCGGCTTCCTTCTTGGCCGCTTTCTTGCTCTGCTCGTTTTGCGGCGGCTCAACCGCGGAGTCGGATGAGAGGGTTTGAGATTCTTCGGAGGACATGGTCGAACGCGTTGGAGGAGTACTTGTCTGTGACAGCAATGGGATAGAGTTGAAGGAAAAGTAGCGTTCTTAGGTTTATAAACTGCAAAAATGGGTAAAGAAAATTCCAGGGAAGAAAACCAGGTGGCTCTAATTTGTGCCCAAAAATAAATAAATAAATGACATTCCTTGGTTAAGAATCTTAAGATTCGTGATGTTTCCAACTTTATTTTTAGGAAAAGTTCCTAATAAATCTACGAGCCAATGCATGTAAAATAAAAAAAATTCTCAACCTTTTTTTTATTTTTTTAATTTTACTTCCTGAGTCAATTAAATAGATGTCATAAGTCATTCCGCTACATTTGTATCAAAATATTTAACGTTCGTTATTCAATCTCAAAATTCACCGTTTTCAATGTCAATTTTGTTCCACCTTACTTTAAAATATTAATTTAATTAAAAAAAAAAAAAAAAATTAAAGGAGTGGCCAGCAGTGGGGCTGCCCCTCCAAACCAACCGTGGCAGCCACCTAATCAATTTATTTCTCCTTTTTCTTCTCATCATATGGGCTTTTAGTAATTTAAGTTTAATTCCAATTATAAAATACTAGCATGTAACCCGTGCAATGCACGGGTTGTTTTTGAAAAAAGCGGAGAAATATGGGAAAAAACAAATCAATTAATTTATTAATTCATGTCTCATATCTTAAATACATTCATAAACCTTCAAAAAAAAAACATTCATGAACCACAAATCTTCATTAATATATCATCAAATTATGTTCAGTAGCTTTATCTTGTAGTTGGTGTTTCATATAATAAGAATTACATAGCAAATTATGTAATTATAATTTGTAAATATAATTCTAAATAGGGAAGAAAAAGAGAAAGAGCTATTATATCAAATTTATTTATTTTATTTTTTAAATCCAATAAATTTAGTAACAAATTTACTTGGAATATCTTCATTGTTTGTCCTATAGCTTGAATGCTTGATCCATATTCTGTCACACCTTGACCAGTTGAATTTGTTGGTTGAATGCTACGGCAACTCCTAATTGGGATAGTGCCACTTCTAATATCACAAATACGACGTCGTTTTGCTTTGTCATGCATAATCATGCGTCTTTTGTATCGAGCTAATCTTGAATTTTCCATTGTGTTTCTATTGCATAGTTGTGAAGTAAAGAATAATTAAATAACAAAATCCTACATACTATCATTTTGATCATGAAATTAAAAACATAATATTATTTTTTGTAAAGACTATAATGAATGTTTGAAATATATTAAAGAACAATTATATAATTCTTAAATCTATTGAATTAAATATTTAAAGTAGAGAGAAATTATATTGGTAAAATAATACACACAACATTTGGAAATTAATGAAACAATTCAAAATAATGGGACTAAATAAATATTTATGAAGAAGAATGGAATTAATGTCATATTTCAATCAAAAAGTATAAATGCATGTCTTTTAAATTATGAAGAAATACCTCATTAATGCCTATTGCAATTGAATTCCCAATGAAGTAGAAGAAAGCACCTGTAATTAATAATTTTAAATGTCAATTCAAAAGATTGTGTACATAGTATTGTAATTTTAAAAAGAAAAAAAAAA